>CM076093.1:53782200-54397809 GCA_038088585.1 Chrysina gloriosa
CGCACCATTCGATGATCATTTAATATTCAACTCTGCTGCGTGTCAGAAGGGCAAATACCTATTTAAAAGTGTTGCGCATATTTGTTTTCCATAAAAGACAAAGATAAAACGGGTGCATATAAAAAGCAGTATATTTCAGGAATATTAAGACAGTGTGATGTCATTTGCTTAAATAAGGACGTTATTCTAAGTCGACGTCGTTGACTGAGTTGATTTTTAGCACCATACATTTTGGTTAGTTACAACAGAAACGGCAGAAAAAATGGGAACTATGAAATATTTGAGGAATATGTGAAATTTTGAGGCAGTAGAACGTAACAGAATGTACACGTTGTGCAAAGTAACAGCCGACTTTCGTCATGGGTGACGTAAAACTCGTACCACAAGAATTTGAATCAAACAAAAAATGTATGACTTCAGTGACTATTTATTCTTATGTATTTTTGTAATTTTCTACGTTGCAACATCCTCTAATAGTGCTTTTGGCATTAGAGGTTATTGTTTTGGTTGGTGACATTTTCAAATAATTTTTAAAATTATTAAATTCAGATATTGGAGTTCTACATTGTCAAGTAAAAAATTATCAGATAGAGACTATATAACCTGTACATCAAAACGAAACAAGTATTATACGTAACCTTAACTGATGCAATAGAATTATTAAACATACGATTTGGCATCAATGCTAGAGCGAGACATCATAACTATGAATGAAGAAAGTCGGCTGCTGTAGTTGAAAACACTATCTAGATTTTTATATACTTAATTTAATACCTACTTGTTAATATAAATAAATCTCGAAGTTAAGTAGTTTGTTTCAAGTAAGTATAATACATATAATTAATGGTCCTATAGCTGTCTTCAAACAATAGTGCAAAGAAAAGTTGCCTGAACTAATATTGCAACCACTATTCAATGTCATAACCCATGACTATTTATTTTAACGAAACGTCATGATTTCTGCTTGGATATACTAGGAACGTTTGCAATATGATAGGTCTCATTTGCCACAAAACCGCCGAACTAAATTTCTTAGTCTATTGGGATGCAGTATTTATTTCGTATCGCCCATCCTCTAGTTCCATCAGATTTGAATCCGACTTTCATGAATATAATTTATTAGCTAATTCCGTAAACGAATAACGTCAAATAAAGATTGTAGTGATCATTGCGCACGATTTCTATGAAAATAATTGAGCGCTTAAATGTCTCTCTAACTGCCCTTTTTTATTTCGGTCTATTTCTGTTTTATAGTATACAAACATCGTAAGTCAAATACTGCGGTTTACCACCACGTAAAAAAGTTTTCTAACATGGCTGAGTAAAAGTCTTTCATAAAAGGAAAAGAATACAGTCATGGCTCGATTCTTCTTATTCCATTATTCATATCTAATTAGGATAATATTTAAAATGTACTACATATACGCTATTACTTGGTATGAACGTTTTGTATAATCCTGCTCATGAAATTGAACCATCGGATTTATTAAAATTGATTTCTTAGTTCTTCGCACATTATCCTTGAATAGCACTATTACGTATCGTAATTTCATGGTAACTTGTAAATTGCATACGTCATTAGAAAACAAAACATGCATATGTCTTATTGTCTTATGTCTTATTTTTCACCTTACTTGGTTACAGATCCTCCTCATTGCCTGTAAAAGATGAGAAACTGTTACTTTGATGAGACATATTTGGTTCTTGTATGTTTATTACTTCATGTATTTCTCTCGGTAGACTTAACGTAATTTTAGTCTATTGTATATGTTTACATGTGTATATAGCTTTGATGGAAAGCTATACCTCCATCATGACAACGAATTGTTTTTGCATAAAAACCGTTGCTTTTCTAGTTATAAATTTTCAGTTTAAATTGATAACGTTTGCTATCATCACTATCTTTTAGTGCTTTCCAGTATATCCATTCATATTCACTGTTGTACATAGATTCTACTCTCTTTTCTTTATTTTCACTTCAGCCATTCGTCTTACTGTTTCGCTTTTTCTCCATCACACCACTCATTTCAAGAGTAATCAATTTCTTATTTCTATTTAGTGTTAATTTCGCAGCCCGTGTTCCCACATTAATTTTTCCTACAAACCCCGCCTTGTATTAGCCCTTTGTCCTGTTACTTTTTTACAGTGCTGCGAGGGATACATTTTTAGTCCCAAACTCATTTGAGCACATTGGTGACCAAACAAATTGCGCCTGAATACATGTTACCTACCGCGCATTTTTATATGGAACGCGGGGAAATCTCCTCAATGGGTCGGAAATGTGTTAATACAACTTCTTTACACCATTTCAGTTACTATTTCTTCATTCACACGCAATACAAATCAATGCTTTTCTACTATTTTCAATATACGTACATGTATATATTTTTTGACGCTTGTCTAATTTTGTTTTCGCCCGTCTTCATTTGTTCGATAACATACTATTATTATTAACTCATTAGAATACATTGAACAGTTCCATTTCTGTTAGAATTATCTGTTCTCTTGTGAGAAATTATATTTCATATTTCCACGGACGTTAGTTACTACTGCACTCTAAGTATTGTAACTGTAACAGAATGTACCTAAGGTCTGAACCCTATAAATATTGTTTAGTGATCTAGTAAAACATATTTCATCGAAATTCTTATTTATTTTTACATTGTTTTCTTAAAAGAAAAAGCTCACTTTGCGTACAAAATTACAACTCTGCAGTTTGTAAAACATTTATTGGATACACGTACATCAATGCAAAGGTGATTCGACATTTTGTTTGAATCATTTCGGAACTAATGTAGGTACCCTTTTAGAAAGTAAAACCAAATTTATGGCTTTCAATAGCATCTATAGCAACTGACAAACCTATCATCCAACTACAGCAGATCATCGATTTATTTTGGTTTCGATTTAGTAGGAATTTCTAATATTTGAAATGGGTAGACGTCTTAAGTGTATGACGAAATTTATTTTAGAAAATAATTTATCCTCTTCTTTTCCATGCATCCAATCCACAGTTTTCGTTATTAGTGTACGCGCTACTAATAGATAAGTGTCAAAATTTATAATATGTTTGCTGGGGTACCTTTATAACCTATGATTCAATAGTTACAAGAGTAATTGCGACGGGATTTTATTTAGAGGTAAACGATTGTTCATTCGAAAATTCTGCACACTCATACATACAGATAAAGCAATATGACAATTTTGGCTATACATATAATTACACGTAAGATGTTTTTTTATAAATAAGGTGAAAATTCGAAGCAATTGTGCACAGACAATGTTTACAGAATCTTTATTTCTCAAAAGTCATTTTCCGTTGGATTAACAATTACGCACTTAACGACATACATAAAACCCAATATTTGTTGCAGTTGTAGGAAATTTTTACATATAGGCAGTTGTAGGAACACGCATAAATTTTCTTTAATCTAGTCTGGCGTTTCTAACTGACGAGATGACCGAAGACCTACTTTTCAAACCTATCCGCCAGTTACCTCATTCATTAACCTTCCTATACTCACGCATACGGTCTGTGAGACCGACTTATATGGAATAGTATACGTCTTTCATTTTGACGTGAGTATAGGAAGGTTAATAACAACCTTTAATCGATACATAGACACGATAAATAATAGGTAATAATAGTAATAGGTAAACTAAAACTTATTTACCCAAAACTGAAGAAATGAACAGTAGGTGACCGGTAGACATAAATATAGGGATGTAATAGCATAAAACGAGGAAAGATAAAGAATGGGAAAATGAATAACCTAAAATCTTGAGATAAATGAACTATATTCGGGACGAAAACTATTTTACGAATGAAAGGAATTGGTAGTTTTCAAAGTAATTCCAACGGTTGAAGGTGGATCGTATAGCTTATAACTCTTAAATGAGCAATCTTTATGCGATTTGCGTAACCTTAAGTGCCCAAAATAAATATGGATGAATGAATTGATGCAACACAATTCGTTGCAGTGTAAATGCAATAATACTTCTGTAACATTCAAACCACATATAGGAAATGTGAAACAGTTGAAAGTGGCTTCTACAAAGTATAACTCGCACAGCAATAAACAAAATTAGACCTGATGCTAAATGTAATTGAGAAATTATAGGCAACGTTTTGCGCAACACAAGAACTCTTTCCTAAGCATCACAAATGTTGCTGAACATTATTTGTACACCAAAGGTAATAACTTCCTTGGAACAGAGTAAGGGAGTATTATCTATTTCTATGAGGGATTA
The DNA here is from genome assembly GCA_038088585.1 of Chrysina gloriosa. Taxonomy (NCBI): domain Eukaryota; kingdom Metazoa; phylum Arthropoda; class Insecta; order Coleoptera; family Scarabaeidae; genus Chrysina; species Chrysina gloriosa. The sequence goes on from CM076093.1 coordinate 53,786,452, forward strand.
CGTGTGTATCCGTTATAGTATATAATCCAACGTGAAATATATTAGGCATTAATGAAACCCAGCAATTTTTGTTGTGTTTATGTATTTAATTAAAATGTTAACTCTTGTGGGCGTGGTGTATACGAAATTCGGATGCACATATATCTGCGTTTATGCATCTATATAATACTACTATAGAGTAGAATCAAGAAACCAGCATTGAGAGGATCAATTTTCTTGATACAATGCTTTACATAAACCATTTGTTCTCACTTTTAACTGTCGTATTGCGTAAGGAAAGTACATCCGAGTAATATCTAAATCCAAGTACCTAATCTCGGGACAGCATAAACCTGCATGCAGTTAAATAGTTTGTAAAACAAAAAAAGAGAATTATAATTACACTAAAATGACTGTTAATAGAAGCTCTGATTTTAATCGTTGTTGATAGTCCACCGACAAGATCACTAACTTTGCAGCGTAAACAACGTGTCCTATCTACATATACTACTGAGCTTTCATCGATAATTTACTTATCAAATATTTAGCTAGACTTAGCACGAAGCTTCTTTTGTACTACTATCCAATTTATTCCATTTTAATTGACTCTCACAACAGTTGGATTTGCTTCTGCATTCTTTGAGAGTTATTGTTATATATTCATTTTGGAGCTTTCACCTGTGAGTAGGTACGATGCGACGTAGGAAACATTTTTTTACAAGATTCCCTGATTATTATTATGGCTAGATTACTTTCGCACTGGAGATACAAGTACTTTTTATATCGGTTTACCATTTAATGAATTCTAAAATTATCAGTAGACACACATGACGACACAAGATTCCAGCTATGTTGAATGCATTTGCAGGATAGATTTTTGTAGGAAACGAAGCACAAAGAGATGATTGATTCCTAATACATCTCCAGCAATTATTGGCGATATTTTCCCTCAGAATGCGGCAACCTTCTTCCAAACGGTCGCGACAACAATGTAATCCGTCCTTTTCTTGTAAACAACTCCCAGTACTCTATGACAGACATTAAGTTCTTTGTATCAATTTATCTTGTGCCTGGCATAAAGTATAATCCAGTTTCCTTATCAATAACAATGACTTTATTCTGTCTCGTTGCTTTCTATATCCTCGAATTCCATAAACTATTGTTTGCTGTCTTCCGATTTACTAGCGTTCATACGCTCATTCGCATCTAAACACATACGCACATATGATAGTCCGACTGATGCGTACATTTTGTTTAATCTTTTAGGCAGTAATGCCGCTTCATATAAAACATATTTTATTGATAATTGTCATTATTCTACTCCTATTCACACACGGTAGAAAACAAGGTTGTGTGCAATAAGCCTAAGAATTCTTTAGCATGTGCTGTCATTTCCTAATCCGTCTCAAGTAATAATCTTTTTTCTTGTTACATATACTGTATATTACCCGAGAGCTCTGATGCGTATAGTACATGGAATGTTTTTTTATTTTCCTACTCCATGTTTGTGCCAACTTAGAGACACTTCTTGCGTAGAGTTTGAAAATTACGCCGTTGGTTCAACATTTAGTACGTATTGTACGTTCATTTAGAAAAACATCATTTGTTGTATATTTTTCTATTCTGTCACGTACTTAATTCTGTCCATTTCTAAACTTCATGCTCACTTATGTCCATTTTAAACATGCTTTCTATTCATTGAATCGTGGCGTAATGGAAAGAAAAACAAGGTATTAAGTGTATTTAAATGAGCGAAGAATACAACTCTATATTTAGCCGTACTGACGGGTAAATATATCTCCAGTCTCTGCCGTTGGAAACAATTTAATTACTCATTAGTTTGTTAGTATAATCTGCGGTGCATTTCATATACTCTTTTATATTTACTACAAGAAATGAAGTAACTATACCTAAACTTTGCGGCAATTATCCACCTAAGTTAATCCATGCAATTTCAAGATATTACGACTTATTTTGGGCTAATTCTTGATTATTCATATATTATGATTGTTTATTTAATATATCATATTCATTGCGCCATAATTGTAAAACTTAATTCACTATCAAAATCGAACCTCACCTAATTCTGGTATATCTTGTTAGGAAACTAGTAGACTCAACCACTGTCGGTATAAAATGCTTCTCGTAGAGATGGGAAGTGGTCTGTAAAGACAGATGTGTTTTGAATAAGTTAACAGCATGGAGATGTAACATACAATTAATTTGATTTAAGTTTGTATATTACCATCGTTTCCAAAGCGACCGAATTCAAATCAAAATTGACCGTAACTTCCATTCTTTCATTCGAATCTTCGTAAGAGATGGTGTTGAATATTGAAACACGCTCTTTGAGTATACTTGTGCAAGCCCGCCCTCTTAAAGCAGGAAAAGTACAAAATTATGATTGTAGTCAATAAATACTTACTTTTGTATAGCATCGCTTTTCATTTGGTTTAACCGTCAGGACATTGGTTCGACTTCGTTGTGATAGTCAAATTCGATACTTCCGATAATATACTTTTTGCTGAACTAATCAAGCTGCTTACTAGAAAACGAGAATATTTCCTCTCTAGAAATTCAGATACACTTACCGAAAGCATTGCAGATAAATTGATATTAGCTCCTAGAAGAAATCGAAGAATAAATAATTATATCACACTTAAAGGCATAATTAAGCTGGTAAGCAAAATAGCACATACAGCTCGACCACCTTCACTTGACGGAAGTCCTTGAAGTACGGAGACCAAAGATAAACATATTTTAAGTATAATATGTTCACCAAAAATTTGTATGCATATACATATATACCACTTTTCTATAAGATTGTGTGCTTCAGGTGTGTATGCTAAGAAATAAAAAATAACCTCTTCTCAACTGGATGGGTGTTTCGGTCTGTCCAAACTCGAAGGTCATCCGTCAAGTACAATTGTGGAACCTCTACACCTATAAATAGAACAATGTATCAAAACTACGTTCGTTTCTATGCCACTTTATATCCTGTTTTAGTACTTAGTCAGATAATTGTTATCTCTTATTACAGTAGTGTATTTTTTTCTGATGTATTCTTGCTGGGCTTGTTCAACAACTCGTTTCAAATGATCTAGGAATGGCATATTGTTTGCATGAATTGTCACTTGGAAATCCTTCCACAAATAGTTTATGGGTTTTAAGAGTGTTGCTTGGGTCGGTTCAATGCAATACATTAATTCTGTCTTCGTCCCATCGTTTGTAATTTTTTGCGTTATGTTACGGGTTCCATTGCTATATTTTATGTTAGTGAAACTTATTATTAATTAAGAATCTCGCAATAGATCCTACACCATACCGCAAGATTGCATACCATACCGTATGTTTCCACCGCTATGTTTAAGTTTCAAGTTCCAACTGAACCACATCCATTATATTTCCGTTCATACGTTCAAAACGTTTCCGTCCAGGAGAATGGAGGTTTCATCAAACGTGCTTTTACAAATTTTGATCGTATCCATCCATCTTTATATTAAAAACATGTGGTTTTCCTTTAAAAATACAGCTACGTAAACTAAGTTAATGTATAGTTCTACCTAATTGAAATATTTGTATTTACTTTATTCCAGTTTTGTATTTGCATAATTTGAACAACTTCACTCGTACTTGAAGATATTTTTTAATCTTGGCGCTCTCTTTTTTAGCCTTCAAAGCTGTGTGTTAAATTAACAGCCTAAATATTACATCTTGCTTAAGCTTTCTTCGATGTTCTGAGGTCTTTGTTATAGCCGAACTTGATTCTCCCTTTGTTTTATATAAAAAATAATTCATCTTTGTTGTGCAGTATGTTACTTTGGTTTAGCTATAATAAACAACCAAAATCTTTGACGGCCCAATGGTTTAATAGATTATTGGCTCTTTAATCACCGATTATAGCCGTAAATTATAGCATACGTTTTACCTTTCTTTTTGAAACACTAATCGCAAACACTGCAGTTTATACATACATATATCGACTAATCTTTCAGCGAGACTAATATAACGTTTCTAGGTTGTGGGCATAATATGTTTGTTTCGAACTATGTAATACAGGGAAGACCTTAACCGAAATCGGATTGTTGTATATGATCAGACTAGAAATCTTTTCAATCAATATATTCCGTTTGTTTGGTGATTGTAAAAATTATTTTGTTCCACGATTATTGCAAACAAATCGTCTCCTCTAAATAGTCCTATACGCTGAGAAATACGTGTTACGTTACTATGTAGTTTTTATGTACTTCCTCTGCAAAATTTTTATTTCAGAGACCAATTATTTCATTGTCATCGCTTACTCTATTATCACAAATTTCGCTGCTTTCTACAGAAAACATTTTCACGCTTGTGACCTTCAAAAATTCAAGCTTAGAAACAGTTAGTCTTAACAGATATATTCTACTATAATTAATGGTAACGAGAAAAAAACCATCGACTTAAATCTTTTTGGTGAATCTTGCGGAATTAGATTTCAAAAGTGTAAATTCATTTATCCCGTTCGCTAAAGTTGAGATAAACTGCAGCACATCACTAAATGTTAAATTAAATTCTTTATGCTGACCATCTATTTTCAATAATATGCCATATTTCGTTGAAACCTAGGTATATTTATCCTAATGTTTGCTTTATTTGGTTCCTAATGCTATTCCTGTAGATGCCGTACTCTTTCCAATGACAATTTATAAACCAGGCTATATTGATTATAAATACTGCCGTTAGTCCTTATTTCAATAAAAGAAAATCGTGGAATATAGATCTTTGCGATAGAACTGATTTATTTATTTGAAACTGTATTGAGTCGTGCACATATTACGTCACTCAATTATTTGCCATTTTGACCCGTCCCGCTCTCCATCTTACACTTAATCACAAATGCCGGACCCCGCTCCCCTCTCCAAAATGGGGTTTCGGATGTAAAGCACGTCAAACATGCCAAGAACGTGGCTTTACGCGAGTGCCCCTTTCCTGCTGTCGCATTTTGTCACATCGCGAACTCCTATCCCCCTCCCTCCAGCCGCTCCCCACCCCTAATATGTGCAGGATCCCTAAGTACATAGCTCAATATTTTGGTTTCAATATACATATGTAACACAATAATGGAAATCCAACTGACTGCTGAATGTACTATTCATTAATCAACTTCATTGCATTTTGGAGAACTCTGTTATTACTAGATTCCATACTTTTTTTTATTATTAAATTGGAGATGAAAGGAACAGCCGCCGACTTCGCAAACTATTTCATCGTCAATAGCATCACCGGGCAATTTGATGTAAGAGATTTACTTCAATTATGTAACGTACTACCTGCGTGTTACATTCTAAATTGAATTTAGTCTAATGAGTACACTGTCCAATAAAAAGTCGAATGCAATCTTATTTTTGTCGCTAATTGATGTTTCCAAATATAGCGATTTTTAATTACAATTGGAATCTATCGGATATGAAATCATTTAGAGAACATCGCTGATGTATGTTTACTAAGAAATTTGAAGTATCTTACTGAAATAGATGGCTTCTGCTTCTACAACATGGTACAATATGTTGAGACAGTTATGTTGGTAATGAACGACGTAAACCGTTACGTATAGTGTTTAATCGGACATTTCGGGAATCTTGTCGACTATAAACAGTTTCTAATTAAGATGTGAAGAATGTAATGAAGTTATGTATCGATTTATCTACGACTTTTAGAATTAACTGTCTATCAAAACAAAAAAGTACGTTGGTTGTAGGCAGAGTGGATTATGCAATGCTTCAGTCACCTAGATGAATGACTTCTTGCTTATTTTGCTCAGTGTTTCGTTACTACTTTTACTCTTCTCGTCGATAAGCTAACATCCATGCATATTTGCTGCAAATTGGGGAGAACGCATAAGAACATGGTTGCCATATATTCCGTAATTAATCTTCAAGAGGTCGTGAACTTCAAATGAACAGAACGTATTCAATGCCATGTGCTGGCGAAGATGTACTACATCAAATTTAATCGAAAATAAAATATATCTACCAATACCTCTTCCTGAGCTATAGAAATGTAGTTAATGAAAAGTTACAATATCTGCTATGCTGGCTAGTACGAATTTCAAATTGATCTTGTACAGCGATTCTGTCATCTCCAGTGATACTTACTCTATGGAAACAATGCCATTTAGCATATCGTCGAAATTCTAGAGCAAAATCAAAAATTTTGTGCTCTTGGAAGAACAACTAGGTGGTCGCCGTGAATTTCCAACTTTAAATTATATTTCTTTAATGCCAATTGACTATTACCTCAAAGCATGTATTTGAAGTTAGTTTTAGTTTAGTAGATTTCGATTACAGTACATTTTGTACATAGAGACAGTGTTAATATTCAATCAGATTGAAAGGATTCTAAATTGATTACTCATTCGATTATGTTTCAACACGAGTACTAACATTCGAAGCTTTGATTTAGTCTGGAAACTATGTCATAATGAATGAATTTGCTTCAACGAATCAAAATGGTGAACTAGCTTTTTATTGACAATCGAGAGGCTGTCCCAGTTTGGTTAATAATGCAATTTAACCGAAATTCGACCGAGAAGTGAGAAACGATCCAAAGCCCCGAAACGCAGGCAGCTTGAAATCCATCTTTAAGTATGTCAAAGATTCAAGTTGAGTTTCAAAATGATATTAGAAATGTGACAGATGTAACTGACGAATGAACTGGAAGAATCATCATCTTCGTTGTACTTGCTTCACATGTAAGATGTATAATACAAAGTCGTTAGTAATTTTCTGATCGAGTTCGAGATCGAGAATCCATATTGTTAAGAGTTAAGGTACATACATATGATATTACTTTTTAAAATACCATGTTTATCACCCAACTGCATCGGGAAGTACTTTTTAAATGTTATACCAAATGTTAAATCAATGTTTATTGGCTCATGAGGTGTCCTGCAAGCGAACATGTAAGCAATATGCATAGACCAACTAGAAATGAAGTTGAATTGAACTTACTACCGGATCTAAACATTTTCCCGCTGTTTGATTTAACAATGCCCGGAACCCAGTGTCATATTTGAGATTAGTTTGGATGGAATTATGGTTCACACTACGCTTCTGTTATACAGTATATCCCTATAAATCGCTTGCATTACAGTCTCCAAATCCAAAGTTTTTGAAAAGGGTTTCTTCTGCCATTTTTATCTCTTCTATCATCCAAGTTTTGTTGTTAATGGAATTAGAAACATATGTACGGAGAAAATTTACTGGTGTACTACCTTCGAGTTTTGTCTAAGAATGAAGCCATATCGTGTTCATACCAGATTTAGTTTTTGTTTTCACTAATTCACAAAGTACTTGATATACCAGCGGTGGACAAATTAGAAGTGTGTGCGTTATTAGGACATCTTTATTATTGTGTTATATATGGATGGATATAAAGTGATGTAATTAATAACTCAATGTGTTAACAACGAATTTGACATGTGAGATGCAAACATCGCGAACAGTTTTTGATATCTGATATAAACTGTATGAATGAAAGATCAACGTGGAAGAAAAGCCTTGACGACAACATTTACACTGGAATAACTTTTATATGGCCTGTTGCTTTATTGTCAGTTGTTAATTTTTATAAATTCCATTGTTCTTTGATGAATATCATTAACCCTTTGGGATTACAATGAGATAGATATTGTTCCATATAATACTTCAAAACAGCTCGCACGACATTCACAATGTTTTTCTTGTACCTACTCCCACATATACAGCCCGCAATATGTGCCTATTGAATTGTATATGTTCGCGAAGTTTTTGTGTTTTAATCCAGAACTGCCATTCTGCGCCATATAAGCACGGTTGTAATTGGCCAGTAAGATGTAATTTGTCTAAAACAGCAATTAAAAGATAAGTTTTTCGTCAGAGGGTTAATGAACGCGGCGTACCTTAAAATCACGGATCGTCGCGTTCTAAATGTCTAATGGTTATTGCTTCAAAATCACATTATTCTAGTTGTAACACGGTAGTGTTTATTAGTAATTTTTAATTGGTAGCAAGAATTTACAAACACCACACTCTTTAGATGTCCGTCATTATAAGGTTTGCTAACAGCTTATGGGTATATCCCGTTAGTTACTTGTAATGAGGAGAATACATACATTGCAATTGTTAAAAAGATGTAAAGAAAAAGTAAAACAGTGATCTGAAAAAAAAAAACGAAAAAGAATATAAAAAACTGAAACGAAATGCAAAAAAAACAAAATGAGAAAAAAAAAGAAACAGATTGACTAGAAAAGATAACGTACAATAAAAAGATTAAACATAAATTAAGAAAGAAAATCAAACAATTTAAAAAAAGGATTAGAAAAAAATACAAAAATTATGAGAAAACAAAAAATTTAAAAAGGATGAGCAACAAAAATAAAAATAAAAAAAAGATAAGTTAAAAAAGGATGAGGAAAAAAATAAAACAATAAAAAATAAAAAAAAGTTAGAAAGAATGAAATGTATTTCGTAAGATATATTAGGACAACGAACTTTTATACATTATGCATACGTCGTCAAACTACATTCATTTATTTATGTATTTTAGCATATGTTAGGAATAGCAAAATGTCGATTTGCAAGTGAATTTTGTAAATTTCAGCATTTCTTCTATTCCAAGTTTTTTGTAACCTTTATTGCAAGATATTCAGTAGAATTGTAGCCAGATTTTGTACTTGTATTCTAAAAGACAACGCATTAAGTACGCTACGTAATAACTGACCCGTGTAACTTTTTATAAAATCCAATCAAGGGATAGTGATGTAAGTTAGGTAGGTCAATAGCAACAATCTAGTCAGTTGTTATTTAATGCGTAACTGATTGTGTCGTTATACTCTTAGTAAAATTTGGGTAGTTCTGTAAACTCTTTGAGTAATTTTCTATAGACCCATGTTTTTCATGCACATTTAATAGCAGATATGGAAATTGTACTTTTGTTGCAAAATGATCTGAATTCAGGTTGATGTAACATGTCATTGTTCGATAATCACAAACAAAACTCGTTAACGGGACGAAAATTACGTAGTAAATAGACATCTCCAGATTAACTCAAACGAAAATTTTGCAATGAACTGTATTTGCTTCTAATGAGTAGGTTAATACCATATGTACAAATGCAATGAAGAGAAAGCATTATATCCCCGAATATTTTGGGACAAAAGTAGTATACTCGTTTCAACTTATTTTAAACTGACTAAATTAAGTGTGAACAGATTTAGTATAGCACCTCTTGCGGTGAGGGCCTAATGAAGGGTAAATACTGTGTAACTACTGCCCGGAGCAATTAACTCTCCTTCAGATTAACGTCTGCTTACCGCACTCTTATCTCACAACGGTAAACATAATTAGCTGCTCATTACTCAGATTAAAATAAGTTGGAACGAGCTGCATACATTATGATTAGTGTCCACTTTAACGAGGAGGATAAATCCAGTAAATACTAAACTGTTGCTTTGTTTGGTTATTAGTTAATTTATTGGAAATCTATATGTAATTTGGGAGTGTAAATTTAATAATACAAAAGCTGTCTGAGCTCAATATGTAGATATGAAATTAATAGTTGACGAGCTGTAACATTTAATATTAAATTATATAAATAACAGGAGCAATGGATTTGAATTGGAAACTGTTTTTCTAAAGTAGCTAATCTTACCTTTGCAATTCATTAGTTGAACGACGGAAAATCATTGTTTTTAACTTCGTATCTACGTATCGATCATGATCAACTGCATTATATTGTTACATTGCCAAAATGTTTAGCTATTAAATTTTTCCCATTCAAATTTCAGTGATTTGAGCTTATTGTTTACCATGCCGAAATAATTTCGAATCGTCTTAAAATGATGGAATGCGTTAAATGTAATTTTATGAAACTTCAACACCAAAGGTCAAGCATATGGAACGAAATAATTTGCTTGAGAATATAATCTATGCTACTCTGGCATGTTGAAAGCAGTTGGTTTCACATTTGGAATGGTCAATATCACTAATACTTTAGTTCAGTAATAGTATAGTTCTTATTCGCTATATGATTGAGGTATCAATGTTTTATAGAGTATTTCCATAATTACTAGTGACAATAAATAATAAAATTAATTCGACCGAACATCTAAAGGGGAGCTATGGCAATGAATCAAATTGTATATAGAATATTCGACTTTTAACCCCTTTATTGGAGTATTTCTGGCAGACTCTTCCCCACACTGAACTCTTTTCATCTTCCGTTGTAGTTATGTCAGACCTTCATTGAAGAACTTGTTAAAAAGAATTAAGATGTATGTTTCATCTGTGGGTTATTCACCCATAAGAAATTCTCAATATTAAAATGATTCACTATCTAATAAGAGTATAACTTTTTGTAGACTAAAATACTTCCATGGACTTCAAACGCCGCGCCGGCTATTTAGTACAAATCACGAATACAGCATTTAAAATTCAGGACCTACTAAAGAGTAAATTTGAACTGTACTTACTCTCTTAATTCAGTATTTTCTTCTTGATTTTAATCTATAACTTGATCTAAAACTAATGGTTTTATACATACGATTTCTTGTCTTATAGAGTAGTTTGGAATTTTACCAGTTTTGCAAAGCATATGTTCACACAAATTTACAGGAAGCGTATAAAAAGTATTGGAATAATACATTTACCTGATGCCTGTTTATTGGATGTAAGCAATTATAGCTTAGAATTTTAAAAGTAAACATTTCTGTTACTTCATTTCTTGTACACCTGATTGTTTATCAAAAATTAAAGTTGCTTACATCACACAGATGTACTAACAAACTCTGCATTGTTTTCTTCTTCATTTGTATACAATCTAAATAAAGAAATAAAGTTTTAGATTTTATTAAATAATGTACTTTCTGTATGCCAGGAGATAACTATACTTATAAGATTATTATAATTTAATGATGCCGGTGCATTAGGAAGCAATTGGTTGAAGCTGTTTTAGATAATATGATCGGAGAGAATATTTAAGTATTGAAATCAAAGAGTTTGTCCCATTTGTATTGGTTTTTATAATGCCTAATATTTATTTGTTTAATGAAAGGGATGTTTGGATAAAAACAGTATCAGAATTCTTATGTAATTCGTCATTTCCGTGGACAATACTTTTATTAGTGTTGTGGTCGTAATTCTGGGTAATACTACTATTGTTTGTTTTCGGTTCATCAATAAAGGAGTTTTCATCTTTACTTTGTCAATAAAATTCAGTACTACAATGGTTTGGAGTAAGCACAATTGAGTACGAACAGGATAGTTTACTTCAGATATTTTCTAGTGAAAATGCGTAGGGTTTATGTAGAATAGAACAAATGAGCACTTTCTGCAACGGATTTATTGCAACGATCATCATCTATGCTTACTAATTACACCTTACCTAACCTCTTCCTCTAAAGTAGTCAATTTTCCGTTTTGCCTTGCATCTGTTCACATACACAGGATGCGTTTCCAAATTGTAATTAAGAACGGTTTTGTATTTGAATCAATGATACTCCACTACCAATGCCATTAGTGACCAAAGATTACTGAGTAGTTGAAGAGGATTAAGAAGAAGCGAAGTTTGAACTGCTTGAAGAAGTTAATGTTCATGGATTTCCGATTACAACATAATTTGAAGGGATTATGAATTAAGCATATCCTGGTCACTATTTTAAAAATATGGATATCTTTGCATCGCTGTTTTTATTTGAAAATCTTGGCGACAATTCCGGAATTGTCAATGAAGATTAAGCGAGTAATTCACCTATTTATCGTAAAAGTCTTTACTTCCGTTTATATAGGTATATTTATGGAGCATTATCATTTTTAATTTGTATTTGCTTTGTCTCGTGTATCGGTGTAACTGTTGTAGAAGCATTCATTATCTTTCCTCTGATCTTAATAGTTCTGCTACAGCTATAAACGTTGATGTAAAAATTACATTCCATATTTCGTATTTAATTTTGCATATAAATATAAAATTTACCCTGCTTATGAATCAACTCTATTAAAGTTTCCTTCTATAGTATATAAAATATTTCAAACTTCGTTTTGTTAGAATTTCGTTAGAATTATGAATACTGAATTATGAAGTCAGTACAGTTGCGATAATGTGAACACAAAAAACAACGGTTGTTCAAATTATTGCATATGAATGATAATTATCAAACGAACCTACAAAACATGCCAAATAATATAGAAATAAGTGTTCCTTAGAAGTCTATATCTAAAAGATTGTTCACATTATTGGATAATATTTCTAGCACTTGTTCGCACTATCATGAGATTCATGACTAGTCCATATATACCAATTTGTGCTGTAGCCTTATCATTATTGGTAGAGCTAATCCAAAGTTAGAATTATGTGTGTTGCCAAATAATACATATCTATACAGGAGATCAATTATTCTACTATTTATTTCTATCTAACAAGATGCCACATGTAGTATCATTCTTCAATTGTAAAAATTGTAAAATGTGTTAGATATGCATGTAGGTGCGTTCTTTCTAAAGACTAGTTTATTCTTTCTAGTACGACAGTGAAAGGATATGATCTTCACTTGATATTTTATAAGTCAAGTATTCGATGAAACAAAGTTTATCATATCGGAATGATACAGAGATAAATAGATTTTTCCATTTGTTGTTTGCTAATAATGAACAATCGTTATCTTATATAGTAGTATAACATTTGGTGTTATTTCATTTACATCATTTCATTTAAATCTTTCTAAATTAATGGATATTGGAGGTAATCCTTCGAGAATGAAGGGTTTGACCAAGAAATGTAGCAATTGCTCTTGAATTTGATACTCACAAAAAATTTGCCTAGGTAGATATATGTATCAGTCAGGTGTAAGTTAATAATTCACTCCTGGTAAGGTTGAGTTCCTTTTATTTTTACACACCAGTTAAGTGCTTCGCACTTGCTTTCCAAAATCTTCCGACATATTTTCATATCATTACGATTTTGCAATCGAGACAACATATGTAAATCTTGTCTAAATTATCAATAGCGGTCATCAAACGAAAGGAGAAAAGCGTCTTCTAGTGGTACCTTGAGAGATACGAATTATCCTTTAATTTTATGTTTGTTATCAACCAATTTATACGTTGTCATTACTTCTAACTGGAAGTAATTAATTTCCTGAAGATACGACCACCAACTTTTAGTAGGACCCGCTTCATGTTAGACATTTTATGTACAGATGCCCGCATTCTAGACTACCCTGTCAAATCTTGCTTATTTTAATATGAAATTGCTTCAATTGGTTAAAATAAGAAATTGTCCTTAGTTTAAGCAGATTTTTTTAGTCGGGGAACGCAATTGTAACAAAAAAAAAACAATGTTAAGCTTGAAATTTATCGTTTATAGACGGCAGCAATCTTATACTTCGGTTTATGTTTATATTCACTGTTTACTGATGTATGCTGTAGTATAGCAGCTTTAAATGAATTGATCGATTTCAGTTCCACATATTCTTATGGAAGATACCAAACCTTTCATAGCTTCTTAATTTTAGATGAATTTTTTTTCTGTTGGAATTTGCTCTTGTAATATACTTCAGAATAGCTAGTTTTGCTATATTTAATCGACAGAGCAATGGTTGTTAATTTAGTTCAATAAAGTTTATTTGTATTCATATTCCCACAAAATGTAATTGAAGTTATCAAAATTGAGAGGATTTCAGTAGACGCGTTACGCTGTTACTCAAAGTTCTCCATGTTTCAGCAACGTACTGTTGCGATCAATTTCTTTTTAGTTCTAGTCACCTTTAGTGAAACACCTGCCAAACCTTGCACTATTCCTAGCCACTAATTTTATTTATTTGCACATTTTCGTGTCGCTGTTGGATGAATCATTTATAACAAAATTTCTAGATTTTTCTCAAAATTTATACAGACTACTCAACTTTGTTTGGCCATTTTTGTTACCTAAAATAAAGTTGCAGTAGATATCGTCACCGTCGCAATCACTTTTGCTCTGAAGAAAATGATTCAGTTTATTTCATATATCATTTTGCTATGCAGAATTGTTTATCTCGCATCCAATTCTCCGAAGTAGATAATAGATACTGTTTACAAATATTTACAATACTTCAAGTATCAAAGAAAATCATTTCCATTCTTCATGTTTGTTGATCACTTTACTCATTATTAAATTTAGATCTATTAATGTCTTGTTCCACGTAAACTCTGCCTTTCGTAACACCTAATACACTTTCTACAAATGAAAATGCCTTATGTCAAAATATGAAAGAAATACATGCTATGTACATTTTATTGATGATAGTGTAATATGGGTAGTGATCATAACCATACCTGCTTTATACTTATTTGCAGTGTTAATCGTTACATCTATTACAGTATAAAGTTCTCGTTGTCGTATGTTTTTGCCAAACGCCTTGACACGATACCATGGTTCGTCAATCGTGGTGACTGGATACGGTTACGTTGAAGCCTCCAACTAATTGTATCCCATTCATTCTCGATTTGGATATTACAGAAAACAATTGGCGAACTTGTCCACCACTCCTTAGACAACCTTATAATGTGATTGATAGTATATGAAATATTCTATTTTCAAGGCTACGTAAGAAAGGGAACTGCGGGTCGTTGCCGCACCTGGCGTTACTTAATTCACGATAGTTTCTTTTCTAGTCAATCACTACTAGAAAATGTTCAAAATTGATAGCTTTCCACACTATAGTCTCCATTATAGACGCCGTAAGTTTTCATAAAGTATAGAAGAAATATATGCTATTACTTATTTTCTCTGTCCGCGTTTTCTACATATTCTGATTTCACGATCATGCCATGAATGGCGATTTATTACTCAACCTAATACACTTCCATTCGCTTTACCATCGTTGTCTTTCTTGACGGAATGTTGACATTGTGCCTATACTGCTGCTTAAGAGGCAACTTTAACTGTGGATGGTAATTGGGAAATTCGATTTGGGCTATTCGGTTGTACATCGTATGCAATGTGATTCGGCGATGTATAAGTAGTCCCTCATTTTCCAGCACACACTCATGAGCGGTGGTATTTCGTGATGCTCCGGAACACCGCTTTCATAACGACTCGTGCGTTCCAACATCATCACACAGACAAATAATTATCGTTAAGATTGTGGTCCACTTTCGTAAAAGAAACAGTTTCTCCGGGTAACCTTACAATGCAATTCAAATGTCAGTGGTGAATAGTGTGCTGCATGCAATTTAACTATTGCATAAGTTCGGACAAACTGAATGTTATAAAAAAACGATATCTGTAATCTAGGGATCACGTGGATCTTTCTTGTGTGATATTAGCTACCTACGTTCTATGTCATAGTTCCAAGAAATCTTATGCAAATTTTCACAAAAATTTTCAAGTTCTTAAAGGTGGTACAGTTTCATTTGCACATCGTGTGGTTGTGGTTGACTGGCCATCTGACTAGGAAACATTCTGAACCCTGAAATTAGAAAAAGGTTTTGAAATTTTGTATACAAGTAGTCCTCACTTAAGGCTGTTGGAAGCACTTTTCCTTAGCCGCTCAATCACGCTTTAAAAGGGCGAAATAACCTCTCAAAGTTCGCTTTATTTTCGGTTTCTTGAAAGTAAGCGAGTACTGCTTGGAATAACAAAATTATGTCGCACAATATTCAACTCTTCAAATTTTATTACACATGTAAAAATGCCATGCTATCTCTATTTAAAAATGTAATAGTGCCCTTCGTCACTTCACGTATGAACTTGGACAAAGTCTAACCTATTCAGGTTATATGGGTCTTCCAGGAGTATAAGAAACATGTTTTATTTAGTATTAGTAAGAATTAATACGAAGAAACAAAACTTATTCTATTATACTTCACCCTTGTGCTTTCATACTAGATTTCAAAGTGTCACCGCGACGCGTTGTGCATGCTTCAGGCATTTCCATGAAGAAGTACATTATCATACAAATTAATTATCTCGTCATACATAGAGATATACATAAGCTACATGTTACATATTATGTATTTTATGTTAAAGTGTGAATAAATCACTCCGAATGCGTTCTGCATGTTTCCTTATGGAGACCGCGTTTAGGAGTATGCTCATGCCCACTATTCACAATCTTAGTGCAAATGTGTTTAACTTTTAAATAATGGGATACAATTTATTATATCGCTTTTATTAGTCGTTTCCTTTCTCGTTGCAACGATACTTGACGTCAAAAACTACACTCACCATTTTTCGTTAAACAAAAACGGGTTCAGTGCAAAATTTCACTATTCCTCAATTTACTTCTACCTCTATGATTCCCAAATATGTGAAGTAAAAAAATGCAAATGTAGGTCAGTTCTGATTTGAAAGTGGAACCGTTTCAATTAATATATCATGATCTTAAACTTTCCCCATTAACCATCCACCTTTCCCCATTTGATCTTGCTAGTTTTGCAAACTTTGTATTATAAAGGAATTAATTTTGTAATAGTTCAAATGTAGAGTCAAGCAAGTAAGATTTTGATACCAGCTCACACGCTACAAATTTCATATTTTAGAGGGTAAACTTCTTTTATTAACAAATGATTTTCATTGTCCCTCGTATTTATAAGTATGGCAGTTTACAGAACCACTTCGACAGAATGCTGATTTATTACTGAAACAAATACATACATATGTAATATATTATTGAATTCGCAATGAAAATAGCTTTCCAACGATGTCACAAATGGTATCCCTTTCAAGATTTTTGTATGGGGGATGAAGGGGTTTACAAAGATATTAATATATTTATCAAAAATGGTTCCCCTTTTAATACGGTGACTGCCCAACCAATTTTGCTAATATTCACCAAGAGGGCACCATAATTTTTTTCGTAGTACGTAGTATCCAACATTAAATTGAAGTAAAAGTTCTTTTTTAATCTAAATTTTGAATGGTAATGATGAATTTTTGCCTGGTTATCAGAGAAATATACGTATATATTCGCGCCTGTGAAACTTCAACACAATTTTTTCAGCATGGATCATGGTTATCATATTTGAGCACATCGCAGGGGGCCAACAGTCAAGTTTCGACAAGATTTGCGTCTAAGTGATAAATTTTTGATAGCTATGGCCTGATATGTGAATGCATTGTGGCTATCATATTTGATAGCCAAAACCTCAACGAAAACATGACTGGCTGTCAAATATGATAGTCATTGCAGTAAATGTGTTAACTAAAATAGACCTTTACATTTTTAAAATAATTTACTAGCTTCTGATGTAGACAGACCGGAAAACTCCCTTGTGAACTCACTTTATATCCATAACAAATTTCTCTATATAAATTGTTACACAGTGTTGTTGAATTGTTGAACAGTGTTCTAAAATTAACAGAGATTAGTCTTCCATTACTAATTTTACTTTCTACCTAATATTTTGGAATAAAATATTCGAATTCATAAAAATTCCAGATTAAGCTCTAAATATCCATATTCAATAAATTCTCAGTAAGTACTACGTAATTATCTAATGATGCATTTGCAAAAAGTAACAAAAATTTGCTTGTTGGAAACTATTTTGACACATTGAATTCCACATTTATGCGGTTTAAATCTCTACAATTAATTCTTTTTAATATGAAACTACATACTTATACTACATATAACTTTTATAATGTAGGTGTTCCACATCACATATCGCACACCACACACAGCAGTAACGATAAATGCTAGATTTCTGTATATTATTACACTAAAGAACTTACTTTACATGAAAAATAGTTAATATTGAAATTCGAAATTTGCAAAATGTGTATTGGTATATGGTTTAATAGTTCTTGAAATTGGGAATTTGTTTGGAATTCCGTTCTCAAAATATTTAACTGTTCGGACAATTACTACTGCGATTAGAACAAAATTGTTAGTCTTAGCTGGTCTGTGGAAGAACTAAAACGAAATCGGGATGTAAATAAACTTACTGTGCTGTATCTTTCGTTTCTAGTACTATATGTTTCAGCTTGGCAGGAATATTAATACATTATAAAATATCTCTAACAGTACCGAAGTTTGGTAAATTGCATGTATGGATATATGTACGTATTTTGGCGATTATAATGCGTTCGCTTCGGGATACCAGAGCCCGAAGCGAACACATTATTATTAAATTAGTGAATCAGTAGTTTCGTGGGTGATTAGTCAATATCGATATTAATATTGCATTACTTAAACTGTCCATGTTCTGTTTTTGTCTAGGTTAGCTTATATTCAAATATTAACAGTACATTCTAGTTAGTGTTTATGTACATATATGTGCATTGTTATCGCTATCTAGATATTAATAAGTAATTCCGTTTTAAAAATGTAAAGTTTAGTCTTAAAACTTCGAAATTGAATTTCTTCCAATGAAGTTGGTAGACCCATCAAAATAATTCGAAATACCATAATGGGGTTTTTGCAGTGTTTTTGTGCTAAGCGTTCTATAATATTAACAAAACCGTTCCTATGTGTGAATCGGATCGTAATTGAAACATATGACAATATAAAGTAATGTCAAAATGAAAGCAATAAACAAAACAAAATAACAAATAAGAATAATGAGACTGTGGTTAAAATAATATATAAAATAAATAAAAATACCCTTACCACACCTTTCGGAAAAATCCAGATACATATTTCGGCAATTAAGTTATTTATTTTATATAAAACACAATAATATTGAAAATTAATCAAATAAAATTAATGCACAAACCAACAATAATAACATAAATTAAAATAAAACGACGAGTTCAAAGGAAACGCGGTCCCATCTTCAGGAAACACCTTTGTTATTGTTCCTGGTCTTAGAAGCCTACGTTATTATATAATACAACTATTATAAATGGTGATTCAAATTCAATTTTGGGATTGTTTCTGAAGAAAGAGTGGAAGATATGAGAATTTTGGTGAATCACAGTCATTCATGTAAATGAATAAGAGCTCATTACTCACTATCAGTTGTTCTTACAAAAATTAGCATCAGCGTCTGTGTTTTGTGAATTCCAATTCATCTTGAGTGGCCATTGTTTTAAGTTCCCGAGTCTTATGTAAAAATTCGTTGAATAGTGCCTTTACGAAAGAGTCACTTGCTATCAACGGCGCCGAAATGATAAGGTTGGTGCTTCATGTATGATATAACTTACACCAGCAATATTTTCATCTTAACGGTGCCTGTCTCTCCGTCTAACTCTTGGTTTGTCAATAAACATACTACATACTACATATTTCAAACTTTCACAGGCAAAGTTCTCTAAACTGTGAGGTGATTTCTTGAGACACCATTGATTTCTATTTTTAACTAGATCTTTCCATCGTTATCAATCCTCGATGTCCCTTACTGTTTGCATTGGTTGTTGGGTAATGTTCTTGGACTGGTCTATTCATCAGTAAGAGTAACGTCCCCGAAAGCTTTTGTCTTCTATATTGTTCTTTACGATTAGAGAATCCGAAAACATGGTTGATAACTTTTCTTCTGTTTGTTTCTTGAAGAAACTGTAAGTTTTCCTCGGGCTATTGCACATTCCACAACGCAATATCTTTGTCCACATCACTTCGTTTGCCATCTGTCTCCTCTATTGTGCAGCGTTTGATGCTAGTTCTTACCTAAATCGTATCCCTGTATTCCGTTAGGTGTAAGGATTAGTCAAGATAGAGCCGCGTTTTGTCATAGTTCCTTCAATTTCTTGCCGTTCTGAACCATATTCACTGTGTCCTTTCGTTGTTTCCTTGTCCACCCCCCGCGCTTTTCTTCATTTTCTCTACAGCGCTTGGGTTTTCCCTGGCTTTTCTTCTCCATATCCTTCGCTTCACAGATCTCCCTCCTTTCATTCTGCCTTGTACGGTTATTGTAGTCGGAATTATGTTTAATTCATCTGGGTACACTTCATTTCCAATCAGATATGTAGGTCTTATTCTATATTCTTCTCAGGAATATCATTTCTGCACTACTACTTCATTTGTTCGTTTAGTTGTGTTCTACATCGACATGTGATAGTTCTGGGCTTCACCACCTTCTGAACTGTATTGATTTGGTTTAACTTCGGAGAGTATCCCTTTGTTTCTCAGGAAGGTGAAATATATGTATATTATTGTACTGTTTGCCTGTTCCTTCAACTTTCCTTAATTTCATCATCCATATTCTCTTTGCTTATAGATACCCCTAAATACTAAAACCTATTCCAGCTTTACCCGTTTTAGTTGCATTGTTGCTATTTTTGTTTTTGTTGTTCCACATTCATTACCGTATTGATGTTTTCTAGCCGTTCATTTATTCTAACAAAATTTGTTTATAGATCTTTCTCTGTTTCTCTAAATTTAGAGGTGTCGTCCGCATAGTACAGTTCCAATATCTTTACAATATCAAGTTTCTACTAACCTATGTGGAGCTACTTCGCTTTATTTTTATATTCTTTCACTGCTTCATCCACCTCTGTATTAAAAAGGATGGCAGTTAGTATACGTACTTGCTTTAGTCTAGTTACTTGCACAACACGTCTAAGTTTTGGTTTCTAGTCATGACGTAATTCAATTATTTGTCTTACGTAAATTTTGTTTATGCTGTTTTACCGTTTGTTCTGATTCTCTACTTTTCAATATTCTCAGACACCGGCTGGTTTTCATACGTTTCTCTATTATTTGCCTCACAACGGGAAGTTGGTTCTATTTATCTCAGTTTTTCTTAAACGCGTTCAATTCATATAAATATCTTTCTATTCTACTTCCCTCTAATTATTAAATGCTTTGTGTTCCCTTTTTTATAAATTGGCATGATAATTGCTGTATTTCAGAGTATTAGTACTTATATTATTTAGTGTAATGGAAATGCGGGCTTCTCTTCCCCTCTTTGATTTTTTTAGCAATTATTCCTGGCCCTCCTTAGTTCTGGCTTTCCCGTTTCTTGTATTTTAATCCAGTTTTTGCCCTGTAATTGAGACTTCCTATCTCTTCCTGTACTTTCACAAGTGCCTGGTAATATTTTTTCCATTTCTGCATTATGCAGTTTTCCTCATTCAACAACTTTCCTTATTTGTCTGTCATGTGCTTAAGCATAGTTACTTGTGTGTTTCTCATTTGTAGTTCTTAATCTCTACTCATTGGATATTTAGGTGTAAAATTCGGAGCCACCGAGCCGTGTACTTATCTATATCGTATCTCGGGTGTAATTTTTGCGTTTCATTATTATTTCTAGCTAGCTTTCGTTTGAATTCTCTTCACTTTTTCTTTGCTTCCCTCTCGCCATAAATCCACATCTTTTTTATTCACGTGCGTACGGACTGGACAAGCAAAGGATTACACTGAAATTGATAATTTTACTGTCGTACTTTTTGCTTCGTTTGTACACGAACATTTGATATCGTTCGCTAATTGTGACAGAGCACGTCGTTAGTGTCACTCGAATACTCTTGCATTTGTAGAAGTTCAATGCGATTGCGAACATCTAAACATTTGCAGTAATAATTGTACTATTTGTTGTTTTGCTACGGTTGTAGATAAACATACTCCTATTAACTCATTTTGAAACCAAACATTATTTCTTTATCCATATGTTTGCCAGCTAATGGACGAATATGTACAGAGACTTCGCTTCTGCTACCCTCAAAATAATCACTACAAACCAGATCCAACATGCAATAATTGTTGAACGCGAATTTAAAAAGCGGTTAATTGTAGCACTCATTTTTGTTATCCCGACAAATTAAAGTCGGCACATTTTCGTATTCGTTTATTTTCCAACTGACTTCATTTACATTCGTTGGACTTGCGCGCGTTTGATTTCGCATGTCCGGTCTGTACGCGTTACTGAAATTCCAACGTTCAATTTGGATTACCATATACAGCAAACGCTCGATAACGTAAATACCCGATATTGGGAACATTGCGCTAATGTGAACACAAAATTTGTAGTTTATTACACGGAGTGCTCGATAACGTAAAAGCATTGTAAGCTCGATAACTGGATAACGTTAGCAGCATCTACGAAGATCGAATTTAATCGGAACGGATCGAGTGTCTTATGCGACGTCTTCGCAATTTCCGATCGTCTACGAGTGACTTCGCGCGTCACAAGTACTTTATAAGCAGTCTATCCAAAGCGCAGTTCGATCAATTTTGAGTTATGTAGCGGAGACTCCGATTTATGTAGAATAAATCCATATTAAAACTTAATTGTACACATTTTTGATTTTACATAAATAGTGTTAATTACAATTTTGTTGACTGAGGTTCGTTCTTTAACCCTTCGTATACATTAGGGGTCCAGTGGACCTTGACGCCAACTGTCTCAATCAACACGACTTCTCTCATTTCCGTACATATTGGAGAACTTTAATTTATCTTCAAATTTTTATTGTAATCCTATCGCGTGCTAGATAGTTTGAGCTACGTTTTCGCGTTTGTTTTATTCAAATCGGATGAATAGTTTTCTTATAATAAGCATTCAAAAATCGATGGGCTCCCTAGATCTCGTGTATATGGCCCGGGATTTTCTGGAGGTGTGTATACGAAGGGTTAATACACGATTATACAGCGCTATTTTGATCTGCTGTTATCCTCAGTGTTTTATTTTGGCGTATTAAAGGTTTCTTTTAGTAATGTGCTTGTTAATAACCACCTTCGCTAATGTAAACATTTTGATAATGTGAAACAATCTTGGTCTAAATTAGTTCACGCTATCGAACGTTTGCTGTATATACAAACATCTATTCTAGAAGATTGCAGGAAAATCTCGATTATCCGTACCTCAAATAACTGGAACTTTAGAGACTTGGGATTCTGGGCGTTTTTTTCAGAATTAAAGGCAATAAAATGTTATTTACGGTATTAACTTTCAGGGCCCTTAACCAAACTTTCAGTATATACATAAACTATCACGAACCCGAGACGCACAGGTTATTTCAGCATAACTGTGTATATCTTTAATCATTGTATGTAACGGAAATAAAGTATAGTTGTCTGCCGAAATAAAATCATTCGAGTATCCGGGTTTTTGTTTATCACTACAAGGTCCGGTCCCAACTGACTGGGATAATCGAGATTATATTGTATTATTATACATGATACTGTCTTGATATGTTGTTAATGAAAATGCAAACTGAAATAGTTTCACTTAAGGCCTGCTGCTTATGGTAATTCTCATTAAAGCTGACCGTTCATTTTATTAACCGAATTGGCTTGGAGCAATACACCAACAGATCCGCTAGATATTAGTAGAGCCGTACTTACTAGAAGGGCGTTGTGTTCTTAGAATGAACTGCACTTGACGAATGAGTCTGTCCCGAGTAGATATTTCCAAGCAGTGCAGTGCCGTGCCTTATAATTTCTAGGGACTTTGACCCAATAAATATTGTATTGACTACACCACAAATGTTGAAAGAAATACCAAGAACCGGGGCGACGAATCAGCGAAATAAAGAGCCATAATAAAATGAATTCCATGAGCAAAGGTGGCAAGCCTTATCGTTGACAGCGCCCTAATGGCGTGAACTAGCTGGGAGGCACAATAAGCCATTGGGCTTCAGTGCAGTGGGTTAGCCCCTAATATGTAGGGGCTCGTAAGCGGTTTTGCCCTGTATTTTTAAGGGTTGGTGCTGTGTCAATGTAATCTGCCGGTACGGTTGCTGGTTTTAACTAATCCTAATTTCTGGTGTTGATTTCGGACTATATGATCATTTGATTTTGAAGGCGATAACTTGTATTTCATTCGGGATCGCGGGACTTTTGGTTTCGCATTTTAATGGTCGGTCACGCTCCGAGTTTTGTTCTTCGCTGGTAGCATCGCTGAGGCGCGTTAGTGCATTGCCGAAATCTTTCGGACGAACAAGTGACCGTAGGTCGTTCCAATGCGCTCTAGAATTTTGTGCAGTTGGAATGTGTGTTTCAGTTTGCGTTGATGTTATGAATGAGTCTGGTTTTGTTTAAGCGTGCATTTTTGCACGCTTTATCCCTCTATATGCTTGCCTGTTGTCTTGATAGAGCTTTATGAATATGCATTTTATTTGTTTGTTTATTTTATTTCATTTGGCTTTTATGTCTATTTTATTTGCTTTTGGCTTGTATGTCTATTTTATTGCTTTGGCTTGTATGTCTATTTATATTTGCTGTTGGCTTGTATGTCTATTTTATTTTGCTTTGGCTTGTATGTTTCGAGACTAGTAGCAGTATAGTAGGAGTATAAAGCTCAGTTATAGTTGCAAATTGCTGGTATGTTTTAGGAGTGTGGTAGTAGTAGTTATCGTTTTGGCTTTTTGTACGTTTGTTAGGTATGTGTGAATGTTTTTTTTTATTTGCGACCGTATTTATTGCTTTCTATTGCATGTCCGTATCTTTTGTTTTTTTTTTTGTGCTCGTATCAGCATGTGTATGAACAAATGCATGTTTGTATAGTTATGTGTCCGAGTAAATTCATGCTTATGCAACCAAGCTTTTGTAGGAACACGCGCGTTTATGTTCGTCCGTATGCATGTGTATTTACTTATTTATATCGACATAAGCGCGCCTGTAATTTTTGCTGTAGTTCATGTATGTGTGACTAGTATATGTATGTTGTTTTTGATGCACTTGGCCCATTTGTACCCGCTATACTCATTTGGGTACTGTCTACGGTACTAAAATGAGGACCGCGGGTACTAATGGGTTAAGTGTGTACGCTTGTATGTATTGTAGCTTGCGCTTATCTATTCATTAAGTAGCTAGTTCGATTTAACTTCAAGCGCTTACGGGTTAGATCGCCGTGAGCATGCTTGTGGTTTTATTGAATAGTTACTCGCTATTTGTATTTTATTTCCCAATTTGTGCGTGAGTGTCCTCGATTTTTAACTTGGTTGATTCCTATCTTTCTTTCGATCATTCATATATTCACTAATTGAATGCTTTGGAGGCTTATGCACCTTCGTTGAACGCGATATGGGAGCTACAACATGCTCTTCACAATTTAATTATAAGTAATTGGTTAGCAAAATCAGTGTACGAACGATAATCAGTAGAGTTTGTTAAGGTGGATGACGTGTTGTCATTAAGTAGTGTAAATCAGACTGACGTTGCCACTCCTCCGAATTTTATTATTCAATGATGACTTTATCATTGCATAAGAAAATTCGGAGGACCGGCAACGTCAGTCCGATTTTCACTACTTAATGATGACACGTCATCCATCTTTTTACCAAACTCTAATAATAAGGCTCATTTAATCGATTCACTACATTTATCTTTGAAAGCAGCGAAATTAGTTCTGTATTATGTAGACACATCTTCCTCATTTTCGTGATCTGATTTCGTTGGCCCCATTCTCACGTATGATCAACGCTTCTATCAGGTAAGCGGAATCATTATACTTTTGTATATTTGAACTCACCTAAGTAATCAAGTAATCTTTAATCATGAGTAAGCTTTATAAACGCGTGACTTATTCGTTGGAAGAACAATCTATATACCCCATACATGACACGCGTTTGTCGAAAGGAGGCCACAGAACCATTATTATCATTATTAACCAATACGAGTTTGATATTTGTGACGAAGCACCCACAAAGTTTTCTAGTTATATTTCATTCTTTCGACACACCCCTTTCTTGCTTGCTGTATATTGGCTGGTCTTTCAATGAATAACACGCGCGTTTGTCCAATTTTAATGCTGACGGAAAGACTTTATTTAATTACTGTTTTTCAGCCAACACGTGAATACGTCTTAATTATAGCAATTATGCCCGTTTTATAAATATTCAATGTATTCTCAACCCTACTCTGTTTGCAGATGGAATTTTGACATCCGCCTGACGTAAAGGACCAGCCTCGTAACCGACATATATAGAAGCTTTATCAATTTCTGATCGTCTAGGACAGGCATGGGCAACCTTATGATTCATTATGAATTAAGTTTGGACGGGCCGTGCTAATATGCAACGAAAGAATTCAGTAGCGGGCCGGGCAAATCTTACTCGACGCATTCCGTTCCCTGTGTGTATCCGTTCCTATAAATTTCTATTTCTACCTTGTTCTTTGTTTTAGGTTTTCTTATTTTATTTTGTGTTTCCTAGGGAATTTCGTGGCAGGAATAGTGTCGTTCGGTCGAGCAAAATATAGCCCTCAAAAGTTATTTTCTGTTTAACGCGAATAGTCCGAAGTTGGTGGCGATTAATTAATCTGCGCTGTTAGGCTTTCACGTCATGTGTCGTTAGGCCGTCGGTCCTTCCGCGTACGCGTGGCGTTCCGATCGTTTAAGGGTAGCTTTTTTGGAATATGCGCGCCGATTCCTCCCCGGGCTATATTCGTTCGTATTACCTTTTATTTGTTTACCTCGTTCGCTGTTCTAGATTTCCTTGTTTTATTGTTTTTGTTTTTGCTAGGAAATTTCGCGTTCGAGGTATAATTTTCTTCACTTCAAGGGAATAATGTTAAATTAGGGGGCGATTAATCGATTTGCCTTGTTAGGCTTTCGGTCCTTCCGCGTACGCGTGGGGTTCAGATCGTTTAAGGGTAGCTTTTTTGGAATATGCGCGCCGATTCCTCCCCGGGCTGTATTCGTTCGTATTACCTTTTATTTGTTTACCTCGTTCGCTGTTCTAGATTTCCTTGTTTTATTGTTTTTTGTTTTTGCTAGGAAATTTCGCGTTCGAGGTATAATTTTCTTCACTTCAAGGGAATAATGTTAAATTAGGGGGCGATTAATGGATTTGCCTTGTTAGGCTTTCGGTCCTTCCGCGTACGCGTGGGGTTCAGATCGTTTAAGGGTAGCTTTTTGGAATATGCGCGCCGATTCCTCCCCGGGCTGTATTCGTTCGTATTACCTTTTATTTGTTTACCTCGTTCGCTGTTCTAGATTTCCTTGTTTTATTGTTTTTGTTTTTGCTAGGAAATTTCGCGTTCGAGGTATAATTTTCTTCACTTCAAGGGAATAATGTTAAATTAGGGGGCGATTAATCGATTTGCCTTGTTAGGCTTTCGGTCCTTCCGCGTACGCGTGGGGTTCATATCGTTTAAGGGTAGCTTTTTTGGAATATGCGCGCCGATTCCTCCACCGGGCTGTATTCGTTCGTATTACCTTTTATTTGTTTACCTCGTTCGCTGTTCTAGATTTCCTTGTTTTATTGTTTTTTGTTTTTGCTAGGAAATTTCGCGTTCGAGGTATAATTTTTTCACTTCAAGGGAATAATGTTAAATTAGGGGGCGATTAATCGATTTGCCTTGTTAGGCTTTCGGTCCTTCCGCGTACGCGTGGGGTTCAGATCGTTTAAGGGTAGCTTTTTGGAATGTGCGCGCCGATTCCTCCCCGGGCTGTATTCGTTCGTATTAGCTTTTATTTGTTTACCTCGTTCGCTGTTCTAGATTTCCTTGTTTTATTGTTTTTGTTTTTGCTAGGAAATTTCGCGTTCGAGGTATAATTTTTTCACTTCAAGGGAATAATGTTAAATTAGGGGGCGATTAATCGATTTGCCTTGTTAGGCTTTCGGTCCTTCCGCGTACGCGTGGGGTTCATATCGTTTAAGGGTAGCTTTTTTGGAATATGCGCGCCGATTCCTCCCCGGGCTGTATTCGTTCGTATTACCTTTTATTTGTTTACCTCGTTCGCTGTTCTAGATTTCCTTGTTTTATTGTTTTTGTTTTTGCTAGGAAATTTCGCGTTCGAGGTATAATTTTCTTCACTTCAAGGGAATAATGTTAAATTAGGGGGCGATTAATCGATTTGCCTTGTTAGGCTTTCGGTCCTTCCGCGTACGCGTGGGGTTCATATCGTTTAAGGGTAGCTTTTTTGGAATATGCGCGCCGATTCCTCCCCGGGCTGTATTCGTTCGTATTACCTTTTATTTGTTTACCTCGTTCGCTGTTCTAGATTTCCTTGTTTTATTGTTTTTTGTTTTTGCTAGGAAATTTCGCGTTCGAGGTATAATTTTTTCACTTCAAGGGAATAATGTTAAATTAGGGGGCGATTAATCGATTTGCCTTGTTAGGCTTTCGGTCCTTCCGCGTACGCGTGGGGTTCATATCGTTTAAGGGTAGCTTTTTTGGAATATGCGCGCCGATTCCTCCCCGGGCTGTATTCGTTCGTATTAGCTTTTATTTGTTTACCTCGTTCGCTGTTCTAGATTTCCTTGTTTTATTGTTTTTGTTTTTGCTAGGAAATTTCGCGTTCGAGGTATAATTTTCTTCACTTCAAGGGAATAATGTTAAATTAGGGGGCGATTAATCGATTTGCCTTGTTAGGCTTTCGGTCCTTCCGCGTACGCGTGGGGTTCATATCGTTTAAGGGTAGCTTTTTTGGAATATGCGCGCCGATTCCTCCCCGGGCTGTATTCGTTCGTATTAGCTTTTATTTGTTTACCTCGTTCGCTGTTCTAGATTTCCTTGTTTTATTGTTTTTGTTTTTGCTAGGAAATTTCGCGTTCGAGGTATAATTTTTTCACTTCAAGGGAATAATGTTAAATTAGGGGGCGATTAATCGATTTGCCTTGTTAGGCTTTCGGTCCTTCCGCGTACGCGTGGGGTTCATATCGTTTAAGGGTAGCTTTTTTGGAATATGCGCGCCGATTCCTCCCCGGGCTGTATTCGTTCGTATTACCTTTTATTTGTTTACCTCGTTCGCTGTTCTAGATTTCCTTGTTTTATTGTTTTTGTTTTTGCTAGGAAATTTCGCGTTCGAGGTATAATTTTTTCACTTCAAGGGAATAATGTTAAATTAGGGGGCGATTAATCGATTTGCCTTGTTAGGCTTTCGGTCCTTCCGCGTACGCGTGGGGTTCAGATCGTTTAAGGGTAGCTTTTTGGAATGTGCGCGCCGATTCCTCCCCGGGCTGTATTCGTTCGTATTAGCTTTTATTTGTTTACCTCGTTCGCTGTTCTAGATTTCCTTGTTTTATTGTTTTTGTTTTTGCTAGGAAATTTCGCGTTCGAGGTATAATTTTCTTCACTTCAAGGGAATAATGTTAAATTAGGGGGCGATTAATCGATTTGCCTTGTTAGGCTTTCGGTCCTTCCGCGTACGCGTGGGGTTCAGATCGTTTAAGGGTAGCTTTTTTGGAATATGCGCGCCGATTCCTCCCCGGGCTGTATTCGTTCGTATTAGCTTTTATTTGTTTACCTCGTTCGCTGTTCTAGATTTCCTTGTTTTATTGTTTTTGTTTTTGCTAGGAAATTTCGCGTTCGAGGTATAATTTTCTTCACTTCAAGGGAATAATGTTAAATTAGGGGGCGATTAATCGATTTGCCTTGTTAGGCTTTCGGTCCTTCCGCGTACGCGTGGGGTTCAGATCGTTTAAGGGTAGCTTTTTTGGAATATGCGCGCCGATTCCTCCCCGGGCTGTATTCGTTCGTATTAGCTTTTATTTGTTTACCTCGTTCGCTGTTCTAGATTTCCTTGTTTTATTGTTTTTTGTTTTTGCTAGGAAATTTCGCGTTCGAGGTATAATTTTTTCACTTCAAGGGAATAATGTTAAATTAGGGGGCGATTAATCGATTTGCCTTGTTAGGCTTTCGGTCCTTCCGCGTACGCGTGGGGTTCAGATCGTTTAAGGGTAGCTTTTTTGGAATATGCGCGCCGATTCCTCCCCGGGCTGTATTCGTTCGTATTAGCTTTTATTTGTTTACCTCGTTCGCTGTTCTAGATTTCCTTGTTTTATTGTTTTTTGTTTTTGCTAGGAAATTTCGCGTTCGAGGTATAATTTTTTTCACTTCAAGGGAATAATGTTAAATTAGGGGGCGATTAATCGATTTGCCTTGTTAGGCTTTCGGTCCTTCCGCGTACGCGTGGGGTTCAGATCGTTTAAGGGTAGCTTTTTGGAATGTGCGCGCCGATTCCTCCCCGGGCTGTATTCGTTCGTATTAGCTTTTATTTGTTTACCTCGTTCGCTGTTCTAGATTTCCTTGTTTTATTGTTTTTGTTTTTGCTAGGAAATTTCGCGTTCGAGGTATAATTTTCTTCACTTCAAGGGAATAATGTTAAATTAGGGGGCGATTAATCGATTTGCCTTGTTAGGCTTTCGGTCCTTCCGCGTACGCGTGGGGTTCATATCGTTTAAGGGTAGCTTTTTTGGAATATGCGCGCCGATTCCTCCCCGGGCTGTATTCGTTCGTATTAGCTTTTATTTGTTTACCTCGTTCGCTGTTCTAGATTTCCTTGTTTTATTGTTTTTTGTTTTTGCTAGGAAATTTCGCGTTCGAGGTATAATTTTTTCACTTCAAGGGAATAATGTTAAATTAGGGGGCGATTAATCGATTTGCCTTGTTAGGCTTTCGGTCCTTCCGCGTACGCGTGGGGTTCATATCGTTTAAGGGTAGCTTTTTGGAATATGCGCGCCGATTCCTCCCCGGGCTGTATTCGTTCGTATTAGCTTTTATTTGTTTACCTCGTTCGCTGTTCTAGATTTCCTTGTTTTATTGTTTTTTGTTTTTGCTAGGAAATTTCGCGTTCGAGGTATAATTTTTTCACTTCAAGGGAATAATGTTAAATTAGGGGGCGATTAATCGATTTGCCTTGTTAGGCTTTCGGTCCTTCCGCGTACGCGTGGGGTTCATATCGTTTAAGGGTAGCTTTTTTGGAATATGCGCGCCGATTCCTCCCCGGGCTGTATTCGTTCGTATTACCTTTTATTTGTTTACCTCGTTCGCTGTTCTAGATTTCCTTGTTTTATTGTTTTTTGTTTTTGCTAGGAAATTTCGCGTTCGAGGTATAATTTTTTCACTTCAAGGGAATAATGTTAAATTAGGGGGCGATTAATCGATTTGCCTTGTTAGGCTTTCGGTCCTTCCGCGTACGCGTGGGGTTCAGATCGTTTAAGGGTAGCTTTTTGGAATGTGCGCGCCGATTCCTCCCCGGGCTGTATTCGTTCGTATTAGCTTTTATTTGTTTACCTCGTTCGCTGTTCTAGATTTCCTTGTTTTATTGTTTTTTGTTTTTGCTAGGAAATTTCGCGTTCGAGGTATAATTTTCTTCACTTCAAGGGAATAATGTTAAATTAGGGGGCGATTAATCGATTTGCCTTGTTAGGCTTTCGGTCCTTCCGCGTACGCGTGGGGTTCATATCGTTTAAGGGTAGCTTTTTGGAATATGCGCGCCGATTCCTCCCCGGGCTGTATTCGTTCGTATTACCTTTTATTTGTTTACCTCGTTCGCTGTTCTAGATTTCCTTGTTTTATTGTTTTTTGTTTTTGCTAGGAAATTTCGCGTTCGAGGTATAATTTTTTCACTTCAAGGGAATAATGTTAAATTAGGGGGCGATTAATCGATTTGCCTTGTTAGGCTTTCGGTCCTTCCGCGTACGCGTGGGGTTCATATCGTTTAAGGGTAGCTTTTTTGGAATATGCGCGCCGATTCCTCCCCGGGCTGTATTCGTTCGTATTAGCTTTTATTTGTTTACCTCGTTCGCTGTTCTAGATTTCCTTGTTTTATTGTTTTTTGTTTTTGCTAGGAAATTTCGCGTTCGAGGTATAATTTTCTTCACTTCAAGGGAATAATGTTAAATTAGGGGGCGATTAATCGATTTGCCTTGTTAGGCTTTCGGTCCTTCCGCGTACGCGTGGG
Organism: Chrysina gloriosa; assembly: GCA_038088585.1. Lineage (NCBI taxonomy): Eukaryota > Metazoa > Arthropoda > Insecta > Coleoptera > Scarabaeidae > Chrysina > Chrysina gloriosa. The sequence continues at coordinate 53,817,933 of CM076093.1, forward strand.
GTTCATATCGTTTAAGGGTAGCTTTTTTGGAATATGCGCGCCGATTCCTCCCCGGGCTGTATTCGTTCGTATTACCTTTTATTTGTTTACCTCGTTCGCTGTTCTAGATTTCCTTGTTTTATTGTTTTTTGTTTTTGCTAGGAAATTTCGCGTTCGAGGTATAATTTTCTTCACTTCAAGGGAATAATGTTAAATTAGGGGGCGATTAATCGATTTGCCTTGTTAGGCTTTCGGTCCTTCCGCGTACGCGTGGGGTTCATATCGTTTAAGGGTAGCTTTTTTGGAATATGCGCGCCGATTCCTCCCCGGGCTGTATTCGTTCGTATTACCTTTTATTTGTTTACCTCGTTCGCTGTTCTAGATTTCCTTGTTTTATTGTTTTTTGTTTTTGCTAGGAAATTTCGCGTTCGAGGTATAATTTTTTCACTTCAAGGGAATAATGTTAAATTAGGGGGCGATTAATCGATTTGCCTTGTTAGGCTTTCGGTCCTTCCGCGTACGCGTGGGGTTCAGATCGTTTAAGGGTAGCTTTTTGGAATGTGCGCGCCGATTCCTCCCCGGGCTGTATTCGTTCGTATTAGCTTTTATTTGTTTACCTCGTTCGCTGTTCTAGATTTCCTTGTTTTATTGTTTTTTGTTTTTGCTAGGAAATTTCGCGTTCGAGGTATAATTTTCTTCACTTCAAGGGAATAATGTTAAATTAGGGGGCGATTAATCGATTTGCCTTGTTAGGCTTTCGGTCCTTCCGCGTACGCGTGGGGTTCATATCGTTTAAGGGTAGCTTTTTTGGAATATGCGCGCCGATTCCTCCCCGGGCTGTATTCGTTCGTATTACCTTTTATTTGTTTACCTCGTTCGCTGTTCTAGATTTCCTTGTTTTATTGTTTTTTGTTTTTGCTAGGAAATTTCGCGTTCGAGGTATAATTTTTTCACTTCAAGGGAATAATGTTAAATTAGGGGGCGATTAATCGATTTGCCTTGTTAGGCTTTCGGTCCTTCCGCGTACGCGTGGGGTTCATATCGTTTAAGGGTAGCTTTTTTGGAATATGCGCGCCGATTCCTCCCCGGGCTGTATTCGTTCGTATTAGCTTTTATTTGTTTACCTCGTTCGCTGTTCTAGATTTCCTTGTTTTATTGTTTTTTGTTTTTGCTAGGAAATTTCGCGTTCGAGGTATAATTTTCTTCACTTCAAGGGAATAATGTTAAATTAGGGGGCGATTAATCGATTTGCCTTGTTAGGCTTTCGGTCCTTCCGCGTACGCGTGGGGTTCATATCGTTTAAGGGTAGCTTTTTTGGAATATGCGCGCCGATTCCTCCCCGGGCTGTATTCGTTCGTATTAGCTTTTATTTGTTTACCTCGTTCGCTGTTCTAGATTTCCTTGTTTTATTGTTTTTTGTTTTTGCTAGGAAATTTCGCGTTCGAGGTATAATTTTTTCACTTCAAGGGAATAATGTTAAATTAGGGGGCGATTAATCGATTTGCCTTGTTAGGCTTTCGGTCCTTCCGCGTACGCGTGGGGTTCAGATCGTTTAAGGGTAGCTTTTTGGAATGTGCGCGCCGATTCCTCCCCGGGCTGTATTCGTTCGTATTAGCTTTTATTTGTTTACCTCGTTCGCTGTTCTAGATTTCCTTGTTTTATTGTTTTTGTTTTTGCTAGGAAATTTCGCGTTCGAGGTATAATTTTTTTCACTTCAAGGGAATAATGTTAAATTAGGGGGCGATTAATCGATTTGCCTTGTTAGGCTTTCGGTCCTTCCGCGTACGCGTGGGGTTCATATCGTTTAAGGGTAGCTTTTTTGGAATATGCGCGCCGATTCCTCCCCGGGCTGTATTCGTTCGTATTAGCTTTTATTTGTTTACCTCGTTCGCTGTTCTAGATTTCCTTGTTTTATTGTTTTTGTTTTTGCTAGGAAATTTCGCGTTCGAGGTATAATTTTTTCACTTCAAGGGAATAATGTTAAATTAGGGGGCGATTAATCGATTTGCCTTGTTAGGCTTTCGGTCCTTCCGCGTACGCGTGGGGTTCATATCGTTTAAGGGTAGCTTTTTTGGAATATGCGCGCCGATTCCTCCCCGGGCTGTATTCGTTCGTATTAGCTTTTATTTGTTTACCTCGTTCGCTGTTCTAGATTTCCTTGTTTTATTGTTTTTTGTTTTTGCTAGGAAATTTCGCGTTCGAGGTATAATTTTTTCACTTCAAGGGAATAATGTTAAATTAGGGGGCGATTAATCGATTTGCCTTGTTAGGCTTTCGGTCCTTCCGCGTACGCGTGGGGTTCAGATCGTTTAAGGGTAGCTTTTTGGAATGTGCGCGCCGATTCCTCCCCGGGCTGTATTCGTTCGTATTAGCTTTTATTTGTTTACCTCGTTCGCTGTTCTAGATTTCCTTGTTTTATTGTTTTTGTTTTTGCTAGGAAATTTCGCGTTCGAGGTATAATTTTCTTCACTTCAAGGGAATAATGTTAAATTAGGGGGCGATTAATCGATTTGCCTTGTTAGGCTTTCGGTCCTTCCGCGTACGCGTGGGGTTCATATCGTTTAAGGGTAGCTTTTTTGGAATATGCGCGCCGATTCCTCCCCGGGCTGTATTCGTTCGTATTACCTTTTATTTGTTTACCTCGTTCGCTGTTCTAGATTTCCTTGTTTTATTGTTTTTTGTTTTTGCTAGGAAATTTCGCGTTCGAGGTATAATTTTTTCACTTCAAGGGAATAATGTTAAATTAGGGGGCGATTAATCGATTTGCCTTGTTAGGCTTTCGGTCCTTCCGCGTACGCGTGGGGTTCATATCGTTTAAGGGTAGCTTTTTTGGAATATGCGCGCCGATTCCTCCCCGGGCTGTATTCGTTCGTATTACCTTTTATTTGTTTACCTCGTTCGCTGTTCTAGATTTCCTTGTTTTATTGTTTTTTGTTTTTGCTAGGAAATTTCGCGTTCGAGGTATAATTTTCTTCACTTCAAGGGAATAATGTTAAATTAGGGGGCGATTAATCGATTTGCCTTGTTAGGCTTTCGGTCCTTCCGCGTACGCGTGGGGTTCATATCGTTTAAGGGTAGCTTTTTTGGAATATGCGCGCCGATTCCTCCCCGGGCTGTATTCGTTCGTATTAGCTTTTATTTGTTTACCTCGTTCGCTGTTCTAGATTTCCTTGTTTTATTGTTTTTTGTTTTTGCTAGGAAATTTCGCGTTCGAGGTATAATTTTTTCACTTCAAGGGAATAATGTTAAATTAGGGGGCGATTAATCGATTTGCCTTGTTAGGCTTTCGGTCCTTCCGCGTACGCGTGGGGTTCATATCGTTTAAGGGTAGCTTTTTTGGAATATGCGCGCCGATTCCTCCCCGGGCTGTATTCGTTCGTATTAGCTTTTATTTGTTTACCTCGTTCGCTGTTCTAGATTTCCTTGTTTTATTGTTTTTTGTTTTTGCTAGGAAATTTCGCGTTCGAGGTATAATTTTTTTCACTTCAAGGGAATAATGTTAAATTAGGGGGCGATTAATCGATTTGCCTTGTTAGGCTTTCGGTCCTTCCGCGTACGCGTGGGGTTCATATCGTTTAAGGGTAGCTTTTTTGGAATATGCGCGCCGATTCCTCCCCGGGCTGTATTCGTTCGTATTAGCTTTTATTTGTTTACCTCGTTCGCTGTTCTAGATTTCCTTGTTTTATTGTTTTTTGTTTTTGCTAGGAAATTTCGCGTTCGAGGTATAATTTTTTCACTTCAAGGGAATAATGTTAAATTAGGGGGCGATTAATCGATTTGCCTTGTTAGGCTTTCGGTCCTTCCGCGTACGCGTGGGGTTCATATCGTTTAAGGGTAGCTTTTTGGAATATGCGCGCCGATTCCTCCCCGGGCTGTATTCGTTCGTATTAGCTTTTATTTGTTTACCTCGTTCGCTGTTCTAGATTTCCTTGTTTTATTGTTTTTTGTTTTTGCTAGGAAATTTCGCGTTCGAGGTATAATTTTTTCACTTCAAGGGAATAATGTTAAATTAGGGGGCGATTAATCGATTTGCCTTGTTAGGCTTTCGGTCCTTCCGCGTACGCGTGGGGTTCAGATCGTTTAAGGGTAGCTTTTTTGGAATGTGCGCGCCGATTCCTCCCCGGGCTGTATTCGTTCGTATTAGCTTTTATTTGTTTACCTCGTTCGCTGTTCTAGATTTCCTTGTTTTATTGTTTTTTGTTTTTGCTAGGAAATTTCGCGTTCGAGGTATAATTTTTTCACTTCAAGGGAATAATGTTAAATTAGGGGGCGATTAATCGATTTGCCTTGTTAGGCTTTCGGTCCTTCCGCGTACGCGTGGGGTTCATATCGTTTAAGGGTAGCTTTTTGGAATATGCGCGCCGATTCCTCCCCGGGCTGTATTCGTTCGTATTAGCTTTTATTTGTTTACCTCGTTCGCTGTTCTAGATTTCCTTGTTTTATTGTTTTTTGTTTTTGCTAGGAAATTTCGCGTTCGAGGTATAATTTTTTCACTTCAAGGGAATAATGTTAAATTAGGGGGCGATTAATCGATTTGCCTTGTTAGGCTTTCGGTCCTTCCGCGTACGCGTGGGGTTCAGATCGTTTAAGGGTAGCTTTTTTGGAATATGCGCGCCGATTCCTCCCCGGGCTGTATTCGTTCGTATTAGCTTTTATTTGTTTACCTCGTTCGCTGTTCTAGATTTCCTTGTTTTATTGTTTTTTGTTTTTGCTAGGAAATTTCGCGTTCGAGGTATAATTTTCTTCACTTCAAGGGAATAATGTTAAATTAGGGGGCGATTAATCGATTTGCCTTGTTAGGCTTTCGGTCCTTCCGCGTACGCGTGGGGTTCAGATCGTTTAAGGGTAGCTTTTTTGGAATATGCGCGCCGATTCCTCCCCGGGCTGTATTCGTTCGTATTAGCTTTTATTTGTTTACCTCGTTCGCTGTTCTAGATTTCCTTGTTTTATTGTTTTTTGTTTTTGCTAGGAAATTTCGCGTTCGAGGTATAATTTTTTCACTTCAAGGGAATAATGTTAAATTAGGGGGCGATTAATCGATTTGCCTTGTTAGGCTTTCGGTCCTTCCGCGTACGCGTGGGGTTCAGATCGTTTAAGGGTAGCTTTTTTGGAATGTGCGCGCCGATTCCTCCCCGGGCTGTATTCGTTCGTATTAGCTTTTATTTGTTTACCTCGTTCGCTGTTCTAGATTTCCTTGTTTTATTGTTTTTTGTTTTTGCTAGGAAATTTCGCGTTCGAGGTATAATTTTTTTCACTTCAAGGGAATAATGTTAAATTAGGGGGCGATTAATCGATTTGCCTTGTTAGGCTTTCGGTCCTTCCGCGTACGCGTGGGGTTCATATCGTTTAAGGGTAGCTTTTTTGGAATATGCGCGCCGATTCCTCCCCGGGCTGTATTCGTTCGTATTAGCTTTTATTTGTTTACCTCGTTCGCTGTTCTAGATTTCCTTGTTTTATTGTTTTTTGTTTTTGCTAGGAAATTTCGCGTTCGAGGTATAATTTTTTTCACTTCAAGGGAATAATGTTAAATTAGGGGGCGATTAATCGATTTGCCTTGTTAGGCTTTCGGTCCTTCCGCGTACGCGTGGGGTTCAGATCGTTTAAGGGTAGCTTTTTTGGAATGTGCGCGCCGATTCCTCCCCGGGCTGTATTCGTTCGTATTAGCTTTTATTTGTTTACCTCGTTCGCTGTTCTAGATTTCCTTGTTTTATTGTTTTTTGTTTTTGCTAGGAAATTTCGCGTTCGAGGTATAATTTTTTCACTTCAAGGGAATAATGTTAAATTAGGGGGCGATTAATCGATTTGCCTTGTTAGGCTTTCGGTCCTTCCGCGTACGCGTGGGGTTCATATCGTTTAAGGGTAGCTTTTTGGAATATGCGCGCCGATTCCTCCCCGGGCTGTATTCGTTCGTATTAGCTTTTATTTGTTTACCTCGTTCGCTGTTCTAGATTTCCTTGTTTTATTGTTTTTTGTTTTTGCTAGGAAATTTCGCGTTCGAGGTATAATTTTTTCACTTCAAGGGAATAATGTTAAATTAGGGGGCGATTAATCGATTTGCCTTGTTAGGCTTTCGGTCCTTCCGCGTACGCGTGGGGTTCATATCGTTTAAGGGTAGCTTTTTTGGAATATGCGCGCCGATTCCTCCCCGGGCTGTATTCGTTCGTATTAGCTTTTATTTGTTTACCTCGTTCGCTGTTCTAGATTTCCTTGTTTTATTGTTTTTTGTTTTTGCTAGGAAATTTCGCGTTCGAGGTATAATTTTCTTCACTTCAAGGGAATAATGTTAAATTAGGGGGCGATTAATCGATTTGCCTTGTTAGGCTTTCGGTCCTTCCGCGTACGCGTGGGGTTCATATCGTTTAAGGGTAGCTTTTTTGGAATATGCGCGCCGATTCCTCCCCGGGCTGTATTCGTTCGTATTAGCTTTTATTTGTTTACCTCGTTCGCTGTTCTAGATTTCCTTGTTTTATTGTTTTTTGTTTTTGCTAGGAAATTTCGCGTTCGAGGTATAATTTTCTTCACTTCAAGGGAATAATGTTAAATTAGGGGGCGATTAATCGATTTGCCTTGTTAGGCTTTCGGTCCTTCCGCGTACGCGTGGGGTTCAGATCGTTTAAGGGTAGCTTTTTTGGAATGTGCGCGCCGATTCCTCCCCGGGCTGTATTCGTTCGTATTAGCTTTTATTTGTTTACCTCGTTCGCTGTTCTAGATTTCCTTGTTTTATTGTTTTTTGTTTTTGCTAGGAAATTTCGCGTTCGAGGTATAATTTTTTTCACTTCAAGGGAATAATGTTAAATTAGGGGGCGATTAATCGATTTGCCTTGTTAGGCTTTCGGTCCTTCCGCGTACGCGTGGGGTTCATATCGTTTAAGGGTAGCTTTTTTGGAATATGCGCGCCGATTCCTCCCCGGGCTGTATTCGTTCGTATTACCTTTTATTTGTTTACCTCGTTCGCTGTTCTAGATTTCCTTGTTTTATTGTTTTTTGTTTTTGCTAGGAAATTTCGCGTTCGAGGTATAATTTTTTCACTTCAAGGGAATAATGTTAAATTAGGGGGCGATTAATCGATTTGCCTTGTTAGGCTTTCGGTCCTTCCGCGTACGCGTGGGGTTCATATCGTTTAAGGGTAGCTTTTTGGAATATGCGCGCCGATTCCTCCCCGGGCTGTATTCGTTCGTATTACCTTTTATTTGTTTACCTCGTTCGCTGTTCTAGATTTCCTTGTTTTATTGTTTTTTGTTTTTGCTAGGAAATTTCGCGTTCGAGGTATAATTTTTTTCACTTCAAGGGAATAATGTTAAATTAGGGGGCGATTAATCGATTTGCCTTGTTAGGCTTTCGGTCCTTCCGCGTACGCGTGGGGTTCAGATCGTTTAAGGGTAGCTTTTTTGGAATGTGCGCGCCGATTCCTCCCCGGGCTGTATTCGTTCGTATTAGCTTTTATTTGTTTACCTCGTTCGCTGTTCTAGATTTCCTTGTTTTATTGTTTTTTGTTTTTGCTAGGAAATTTCGCGTTCGAGGTATAATTTTCTTCACTTCAAGGGAATAATGTTAAATTAGGGGGCGATTAATCGATTTGCCTTGTTAGGCTTTCGGTCCTTCCGCGTACGCGTGGGGTTCATATCGTTTAAGGGTAGCTTTTTTGGAATATGCGCGCCGATTCCTCCCCGGGCTGTATTCGTTCGTATTAGCTTTTATTTGTTTACCTCGTTCGCTGTTCTAGATTTCCTTGTTTTATTGTTTTTTGTTTTTGCTAGGAAATTTCGCGTTCGAGGTATAATTTTCTTCACTTCAAGGGAATAATGTTAAATTAGGGGGCGATTAATCGATTTGCCTTGTTAGGCTTTCGGTCCTTCCGCGTACGCGTGGGGTTCAGATCGTTTAAGGGTAGCTTTTTTGGAATGTGCGCGCCGATTCCTCCCCGGGCTGTATTCGTTCGTATTAGCTTTTATTTGTTTACCTCGTTCGCTGTTCTAGATTTCCTTGTTTTATTGTTTTTTGTTTTTGCTAGGAAATTTCGCGTTCGAGGTATAATTTTTTTCACTTCAAGGGAATAATGTTAAATTAGGGGGCGATTAATCGATTTGCCTTGTTAGGCTTTCGGTCCTTCCGCGTACGCGTGGGGTTCATATCGTTTAAGGGTAGCTTTTTTGGAATATGCGCGCCGATTCCTCCCCGGGCTGTATTCGTTCGTATTAGCTTTTATTTGTTTACCTCGTTCGCTGTTCTAGATTTCCTTGTTTTATTGTTTTTTGTTTTTGCTAGGAAATTTCGCGTTCGAGGTATAATTTTCTTCACTTCAAGGGAATAATGTTAAATTAGGGGGCGATTAATCGATTTGCCTTGTTAGGCTTTCGGTCCTTCCGCGTACGCGTGGGGTTCAGATCGTTTAAGGGTAGCTTTTTTGGAATATGCGCGCCGATTCCTCCCCGGGCTGTATTCGTTCGTATTAGCTTTTATTTGTTTACCTCGTTCGCTGTTCTAGATTTCCTTGTTTTATTGTTTTTTGTTTTTGCTAGGAAATTTCGCGTTCGAGGTATAATTTTTTTCACTTCAAGGGAATAATGTTAAATTAGGGGGCGATTAATCGATTTGCCTTGTTAGGCTTTCGGTCCTTCCGCGTACGCGTGGGGTTCAGATCGTTTAAGGGTAGCTTTTTTGGAATATGCGCGCCGATTCCTCCCCGGGCTGTATTCGTTCGTATTAGCTTTTATTTGTTTACCTCGTTCGCTGTTCTAGATTTCCTTGTTTTATTGTTTTTTGTTTTTGCTAGGAAATTTCGCGTTCGAGGTATAATTTTTTTCACTTCAAGGGAATAATGTTAAATTAGGGGGCGATTAATCGATTTGCCTTGTTAGGCTTTCGGTCCTTCCGCGTACGCGTGGGGTTCATATCGTTTAAGGGTAGCTTTTTTGGAATATGCGCGCCGATTCCTCCCCGGGCTGTATTCGTTCGTATTAGCTTTTATTTGTTTACCTCGTTCGCTGTTCTAGATTTCCTTGTTTTATTGTTTTTTGTTTTTGCTAGGAAATTTCGCGTTCGAGGTATAATTTTCTTCACTTCAAGGGAATAATGTTAAATTAGGGGGCGATTAATCGATTTGCCTTGTTAGGCTTTCGGTCCTTCCGCGTACGCGTGGGGTTCATATCGTTTAAGGGTAGCTTTTTTGGAATATGCGCGCCGATTCCTCCCCGGGCTGTATTCGTTCGTATTACCTTTTATTTGTTTACCTCGTTCGCTGTTCTAGATTTCCTTGTTTTATTGTTTTTTGTTTTTGCTAGGAAATTTCGCGTTCGAGGTATAATTTTTTCACTTCAAGGGAATAATGTTAAATTAGGGGGCGATTAATCGATTTGCCTTGTTAGGCTTTCGGTCCTTCCGCGTACGCGTGGGGTTCATATCGTTTAAGGGTAGCTTTTTGGAATATGCGCGCCGATTCCTCCCCGGGCTGTATTCGTTCGTATTACCTTTTATTTGTTTACCTCGTTCGCTGTTCTAGATTTCCTTGTTTTATTGTTTTTTGTTTTTGCTAGGAAATTTCGCGTTCGAGGTATAATTTTTTCACTTCAAGGGAATAATGTTAAATTAGGGGGCGATTAATCGATTTGCCTTGTTAGGCTTTCGGTCCTTCCGCGTACGCGTGGGGTTCAGATCGTTTAAGGGTAGCTTTTTGGAATGTGCGCGCCGATTCCTCCCCGGGCTGTATTCGTTCGTATTAGCTTTTATTTGTTTACCTCGTTCGCTGTTCTAGATTTCCTTGTTTTATTGTTTTTTGTTTTTGCTAGGAAATTTCGCGTTCGAGGTATAATTTTCTTCACTTCAAGGGAATAATGTTAAATTAGGGGGCGATTAATCGATTTGCCTTGTTAGGCTTTCGGTCCTTCCGCGTACGCGTGGGGTTCATATCGTTTAAGGGTAGCTTTTTTGGAATATGCGCGCCGATTCCTCCCCGGGCTGTATTCGTTCGTATTAGCTTTTATTTGTTTACCTCGTTCGCTGTTCTAGATTTCCTTGTTTTATTGTTTTTTGTTTTTGCTAGGAAATTTCGCGTTCGAGGTATAATTTTCTTCACTTCAAGGGAATAATGTTAAATTAGGGGGCGATTAATCGATTTGCCTTGTTAGGCTTTCGGTCCTTCCGCGTACGCGTGGGGTTCATATCGTTTAAGGGTAGCTTTTTTGGAATATGCGCGCCGATTCCTCCCCGGGCTGTATTCGTTCGTATTACCTTTTATTTGTTTACCTCGTTCGCTGTTCTAGATTTCCTTGTTTTATTGTTTTTTGTTTTTGCTAGGAAATTTCGCGTTCGAGGTATAATTTTTTCACTTCAAGGGAATAATGTTAAATTAGGGGGCGATTAATCGATTTGCCTTGTTAGGCTTTCGGTCCTTCCGCGTACGCGTGGGGTTCAGATCGTTTAAGGGTAGCTTTTTTGGAATGTGCGCGCCGATTCCTCCCCGGGCTGTATTCGTTCGTATTAGCTTTTATTTGTTTACCTCGTTCGCTGTTCTAGATTTCCTTGTTTTATTGTTTTTTGTTTTTGCTAGGAAATTTCGCGTTCGAGGTATAATTTTTTCACTTCAAGGGAATAATGTTAAATTAGGGGGCGATTAATCGATTTGCCTTGTTAGGCTTTCGGTCCTTCCGCGTACGCGTGGGGTTCATATCGTTTAAGGGTAGCTTTTTTGGAATATGCGCGCCGATTCCTCCCCGGGCTGTATTCGTTCGTATTACCTTTTATTTGTTTACCTCGTTCGCTGTTCTAGATTTCCTTGTTTTATTGTTTTTTGTTTTTGCTAGGAAATTTCGCGTTCGAGGTATAATTTTTTCACTTCAAGGGAATAATGTTAAATTAGGGGGCGATTAATCGATTTGCCTTGTTAGGCTTTCGGTCCTTCCGCGTACGCGTGGGGTTCAGATCGTTTAAGGGTAGCTTTTTTGGAATGTGCGCGCCGATTCCTCCCCGGGCTGTATTCGTTCGTATTAGCTTTTATTTGTTTACCTCGTTCGCTGTTCTAGATTTCCTTGTTTTATTGTTTTTGTTTTTGCTAGGAAATTTCGCGTTCGAGGTATAATTTTTTCACTTCAAGGGAATAATGTTAAATTAGGGGGCGATTAATCGATTTGCCTTGTTAGGCTTTCGGTCCTTCCGCGTACGCGTGGGGTTCATATCGTTTAAGGGTAGCTTTTTGGAATATGCGCGCCGATTCCTCCCCGGGCTGTATTCGTTCGTATTACCTTTTATTTGTTTACCTCGTTCGCTGTTCTAGATTTCCTTGTTTTATTGTTTTTTGTTTTTGCTAGGAAATTTCGCGTTCGAGGTATAATTTTTTCACTTCAAGGGAATAATGTTAAATTAGGGGGCGATTAATCGATTTGCCTTGTTAGGCTTTCGGTCCTTCCGCGTACGCGTGGGGTTCATATCGTTTAAGGGTAGCTTTTTTGGAATATGCGCGCCGATTCCTCCCCGGGCTGTATTCGTTCGTATTACCTTTTATTTGTTTACCTCGTTCGCTGTTCTAGATTTCCTTGTTTTATTGTTTTTTGTTTTTGCTAGGAAATTTCGCGTTCGAGGTATAATTTTTTCACTTCAAGGGAATAATGTTAAATTAGGGGGCGATTAATCGATTTGCCTTGTTAGGCTTTCGGTCCTTCCGCGTACGCGTGGGGTTCAGATCGTTTAAGGGTAGCTTTTTTGGAATGTGCGCGCCGATTCCTCCCCGGGCTGTATTCGTTCGTATTAGCTTTTATTTGTTTACCTCGTTCGCTGTTCTAGATTTCCTTGTTTTATTGTTTTTTGTTTTTGCTAGGAAATTTCGCGTTCGAGGTATAATTTTTTCACTTCAAGGGAATAATGTTAAATTAGGGGGCGATTAATCGATTTGCCTTGTTAGGCTTTCGGTCCTTCCGCGTACGCGTGGGGTTCAGATCGTTTAAGGGTAGCTTTTTTGGAATGTGCGCGCCGATTCCTCCCCGGGCTGTATTCGTTCGTATTAGCTTTTATTTGTTTACCTCGTTCGCTGTTCTAGATTTCCTTGTTTTATTGTTTTTTGTTTTTGCTAGGAAATTTCGCGTTCGAGGTATAATTTTCTTCACTTCAAGGGAATAATGTTAAATTAGGGGGCGATTAATCGATTTGCCTTGTTAGGCTTTCGGTCCTTCCGCGTACGCGTGGGGTTCATATCGTTTAAGGGTAGCTTTTTGGAATATGCGCGCCGATTCCTCCCCGGGCTGTATTCGTTCGTATTACCTTTTATTTGTTTACCTCGTTCGCTGTTCTAGATTTCCTTGTTTTATTGTTTTTTGTTTTTGCTAGGAAATTTCGCGTTCGAGGTATAATTTTCTTCACTTCAAGGGAATAATGTTAAATTAGGGGGCGATTAATCGATTTGCCTTGTTAGGCTTTCGGTCCTTCCGCGTACGCGTGGGGTTCATATCGTTTAAGGGTAGCTTTTTTGGAATATGCGCGCCGATTCCTCCCCGGGCTGTATTCGTTCGTATTAGCTTTTATTTGTTTACCTCGTTCGCTGTTCTAGATTTCCTTGTTTTATTGTTTTTTGTTTTTGCTAGGAAATTTCGCGTTCGAGGTATAATTTTCTTCACTTCAAGGGAATAATGTTAAATTAGGGGGCGATTAATCGATTTGCCTTGTTAGGCTTTCGGTCCTTCCGCGTACGCGTGGGGTTCAGATCGTTTAAGGGTAGCTTTTTTGGAATATGCGCGCCGATTCCTCCCCGGGCTGTATTCGTTCGTATTACCTTTTATTTGTTTACCTCGTTCGCTGTTCTAGATTTCCTTGTTTTATTGTTTTTTGTTTTTGCTAGGAAATTTCGCGTTCGAGGTATAATTTTCTTCACTTCAAGGGAATAATGTTAAATTAGGGGGCGATTAATCGATTTGCCTTGTTAGGCTTTCGGTCCTTCCGCGTACGCGTGGGGTTCAGATCGTTTAAGGGTAGCTTTTTTGGAATGTGCGCGCCGATTCCTCCCCGGGCTGTATTCGTTCGTATTAGCTTTTATTTGTTTACCTCGTTCGCTGTTCTAGATTTCCTTGTTTTATTGTTTTTTGTTTTTGCTAGGAAATTTCGCGTTCGAGGTATAATTTTTTCACTTCAAGGGAATAATGTTAAATTAGGGGGCGATTAATCGATTTGCCTTGTTAGGCTTTCGGTCCTTCCGCGTACGCGTGGGGTTCATATCGTTTAAGGGTAGCTTTTTTGGAATATGCGCGCCGATTCCTCCCCGGGCTGTATTCGTTCGTATTAGCTTTTATTTGTTTACCTCGTTCGCTGTTCTAGATTTCCTTGTTTTATTGTTTTTTGTTTTTGCTAGGAAATTTCGCGTTCGAGGTATAATTTTTTCACTTCAAGGGAATAATGTTAAATTAGGGGGCGATTAATCGATTTGCCTTGTTAGGCTTTCGGTCCTTCCGCGTACGCGTGGGGTTCAGATCGTTTAAGGGTAGCTTTTTGGAATATGCGCGCCGATTCCTCCCCGGGCTGTATTCGTTCGTATTAGCTTTTATTTGTTTACCTCGTTCGCTGTTCTAGATTTCCTTGTTTTATTGTTTTTTGTTTTTGCTAGGAAATTTCGCGTTCGAGGTATAATTTTCTTCACTTCAAGGGAATAATGTTAAATTAGGGGGCGATTAATCGATTTGCCTTGTTAGGCTTTCGGTCCTTCCGCGTACGCGTGGGGTTCATATCGTTTAAGGGTAGCTTTTTTGGAATATGCGCGCCGATTCCTCCCCGGGCTGTATTCGTTCGTATTAGCTTTTATTTGTTTACCTCGTTCGCTGTTCTAGATTTCCTTGTTTTATTGTTTTTTGTTTTTGCTAGGAAATTTCGCGTTCGAGGTATAATTTTCTTCACTTCAAGGGAATAATGTTAAATTAGGGGGCGATTAATCGATTTGCCTTGTTAGGCTTTCGGTCCTTCCGCGTACGCGTGGGGTTCATATCGTTTAAGGGTAGCTTTTTTGGAATATGCGCGCCGATTCCTCCCCGGGCTGTATTCGTTCGTATTACCTTTTATTTGTTTACCTCGTTCGCTGTTCTAGATTTCCTTGTTTTATTGTTTTTTGTTTTTGCTAGGAAATTTCGCGTTCGAGGTATAATTTTCTTCACTTCAAGGGAATAATGTTAAATTAGGGGGCGATTAATCGATTTGCCTTGTTAGGCTTTCGGTCCTTCCGCGTACGCGTGGGGTTCATATCGTTTAAGGGTAGCTTTTTTGGAATATGCGCGCCGATTCCTCCCCGGGCTGTATTCGTTCGTATTAGCTTTTATTTGTTTACCTCGTTCGCTGTTCTAGATTTCCTTGTTTTATTGTTTTTTGTTTTTGCTAGGAAATTTCGCGTTCGAGGTATAATTTTCTTCACTTCAAGGGAATAATGTTAAATTAGGGGGCGATTAATCGATTTGCCTTGTTAGGCTTTCGGTCCTTCCGCGTACGCGTGGGGTTCATATCGTTTAAGGGTAGCTTTTTGGAATATGCGCGCCGATTCCTCCCCGGGCTGTATTCGTTCGTATTACCTTTTATTTGTTTACCTCGTTCGCTGTTCTAGATTTCCTTGTTTTATTGTTTTTTGTTTTTGCTAGGAAATTTCGCGTTCGAGGTATAATTTTTTCACTTCAAGGGAATAATGTTAAATTAGGGGGCGATTAATCGATTTGCCTTGTTAGGCTTTCGGTCCTTCCGCGTACGCGTGGGGTTCATATCGTTTAAGGGTAGCTTTTTTGGAATATGCGCGCCGATTCCTCCCCGGGCTGTATTCGTTCGTATTAGCTTTTATTTGTTTACCTCGTTCGCTGTTCTAGATTTCCTTGTTTTATTGTTTTTTGTTTTTGCTAGGAAATTTCGCGTTCGAGGTATAATTTTTTCACTTCAAGGGAATAATGTTAAATTAGGGGGCGATTAATCGATTTGCCTTGTTAGGCTTTCGGTCCTTCCGCGTACGCGTGGGGTTCATATCGTTTAAGGGTAGCTTTTTTGGAATATGCGCGCCGATTCCTCCCCGGGCTGTATTCGTTCGTATTACCTTTTATTTGTTTACCTCGTTCGCTGTTCTAGATTTCCTTGTTTTATTGTTTTTTGTTTTTGCTAGGAAATTTCGCGTTCGAGGTATAATTTTTTCACTTCAAGGGAATAATGTTAAATTAGGGGGCGATTAATCGATTTGCCTTGTTAGGCTTTCGGTCCTTCCGCGTACGCGTGGGGTTCAGATCGTTTAAGGGTAGCTTTTTGGAATGTGCGCGCCGATTCCTCCCCGGGCTGTATTCGTTCGTATTAGCTTTTATTTGTTTACCTCGTTCGCTGTTCTAGATTTCCTTGTTTTATTGTTTTTTGTTTTTGCTAGGAAATTTCGCGTTCGAGGTATAATTTTTTCACTTCAAGGGAATAATGTTAAATTAGGGGGCGATTAATCGATTTGCCTTGTTAGGCTTTCGGTCCTTCCGCGTACGCGTGGGGTTCATATCGTTTAAGGGTAGCTTTTTTGGAATATGCGCGCCGATTCCTCCCCGGGCTGTATTCGTTCGTATTACCTTTTATTTGTTTACCTCGTTCGCTGTTCTAGATTTCCTTGTTTTATTGTTTTTTGTTTTTGCTAGGAAATTTCGCGTTCGAGGTATAATTTTCTTCACTTCAAGGGAATAATGTTAAATTAGGGGGCGATTAATCGATTTGCCTTGTTAGGCTTTCGGTCCTTCCGCGTACGCGTGGGGTTCATATCGTTTAAGGGTAGCTTTTTTGGAATATGCGCGCCGATTCCTCCCCGGGCTGTATTCGTTCGTATTAGCTTTTATTTGTTTACCTCGTTCGCTGTTCTAGATTTCCTTGTTTTATTGTTTTTTGTTTTTGCTAGGAAATTTCGCGTTCGAGGTATAATTTTTTCACTTCAAGGGAATAATGTTAAATTAGGGGGCGATTAATCGATTTGCCTTGTTAGGCTTTCGGTCCTTCCGCGTACGCGTGGGGTTCAGATCGTTTAAGGGTAGCTTTTTTGGAATATGCGCGCCGATTCCTCCCCGGGCTGTATTCGTTCGTATTAGCTTTTATTTGTTTACCTCGTTCGCTGTTCTAGATTTCCTTGTTTTATTGTTTTTTGTTTTTGCTAGGAAATTTCGCGTTCGAGGTATAATTTTCTTCACTTCAAGGGAATAATGTTAAATTAGGGGGCGATTAATCGATTTGCCTTGTTAGGCTTTCGGTCCTTCCGCGTACGCGTGGGGTTCAGATCGTTTAAGGGTAGCTTTTTTGGAATATGCGCGCCGATTCCTCCCCGGGCTGTATTCGTTCGTATTACCTTTTATTTGTTTACCTCGTTCGCTGTTCTAGATTTCCTTGTTTTATTGTTTTTTGTTTTTGCTAGGAAATTTCGCGTTCGAGGTATAATTTTCTTCACTTCAAGGGAATAATGTTAAATTAGGGGGCGATTAATCGATTTGCCTTGTTAGGCTTTCGGTCCTTCCGCGTACGCGTGGGGTTCAGATCGTTTAAGGGTAGCTTTTTTGGAATATGCGCGCCGATTCCTCCCCGGGCTGTATTCGTTCGTATTAGCTTTTATTTGTTTACCTCGTTCGCTGTTCTAGATTTCCTTGTTTTATTGTTTTTTGTTTTTGCTAGGAAATTTCGCGTTCGAGGTATAATTTTTTCACTTCAAGGGAATAATGTTAAATTAGGGGGCGATTAATCGATTTGCCTTGTTAGGCTTTCGGTCCTTCCGCGTACGCGTGGGGTTCATATCGTTTAAGGGTAGCTTTTTTGGAATATGCGCGCCGATTCCTCCCCGGGCTGTATTCGTTCGTATTAGCTTTTATTTGTTTACCTCGTTCGCTGTTCTAGATTTCCTTGTTTTATTGTTTTTTGTTTTTGCTAGGAAATTTCGCGTTCGAGGTATAATTTTCTTCACTTCAAGGGAATAATGTTAAATTAGGGGGCGATTAATCGATTTGCCTTGTTAGGCTTTCGGTCCTTCCGCGTACGCGTGGGGTTCATATCGTTTAAGGGTAGCTTTTTTGGAATATGCGCGCCGATTCCTCCCCGGGCTGTATTCGTTCGTATTACCTTTTATTTGTTTACCTCGTTCGCTGTTCTAGATTTCCTTGTTTTATTGTTTTTTGTTTTTGCTAGGAAATTTCGCGTTCGAGGTATAATTTTTTCACTTCAAGGGAATAATGTTAAATTAGGGGGCGATTAATCGATTTGCCTTGTTAGGCTTTCGGTCCTTCCGCGTACGCGTGGGGTTCAGATCGTTTAAGGGTAGCTTTTTTGGAATATGCGCGCCGATTCCTCCCCGGGCTGTATTCGTTCGTATTACCTTTTATTTGTTTACCTCGTTCGCTGTTCTAGATTTCCTTGTTTTATTGTTTTTTGTTTTTGCTAGGAAATTTCGCGTTCGAGGTATAATTTTTTCACTTCAAGGGAATAATGTTAAATTAGGGGGCGATTAATCGATTTGCCTTGTTAGGCTTTCGGTCCTTCCGCGTACGCGTGGGGTTCAGATCGTTTAAGGGTAGCTTTTTTGGAATGTGCGCGCCGATTCCTCCCCGGGCTGTATTCGTTCGTATTAGCTTTTATTTGTTTACCTCGTTCGCTGTTCTAGATTTCCTTGTTTTATTGTTTTTTGTTTTTGCTAGGAAATTTCGCGTTCGAGGTATAATTTTCTTCACTTCAAGGGAATAATGTTAAATTAGGGGGCGATTAATCGATTTGCCTTGTTAGGCTTTCGGTCCTTCCGCGTACGCGTGGGGTTCATATCGTTTAAGGGTAGCTTTTTGGAATATGCGCGCCGATTCCTCCCCGGGCTGTATTCGTTCGTATTAGCTTTTATTTGTTTACCTCGTTCGCTGTTCTAGATTTCCTTGTTTTATTGTTTTTTGTTTTTGCTAGGAAATTTCGCGTTCGAGGTATAATTTTCTTCACTTCAAGGGAATAATGTTAAATTAGGGGGCGATTAATCGATTTGCCTTGTTAGGCTTTCGGTCCTTCCGCGTACGCGTGGGGTTCATATCGTTTAAGGGTAGCTTTTTTGGAATATGCGCGCCGATTCCTCCCCGGGCTGTATTCGTTCGTATTACCTTTTATTTGTTTACCTCGTTCGCTGTTCTAGATTTCCTTGTTTTATTGTTTTTTGTTTTTGCTAGGAAATTTCGCGTTCGAGGTATAATTTTTTCACTTCAAGGGAATAATGTTAAATTAGGGGGCGATTAATCGATTTGCCTTGTTAGGCTTTCGGTCCTTCCGCGTACGCGTGGGGTTCAGATCGTTTAAGGGTAGCTTTTTTGGAATATGCGCGCCGATTCCTCCCCGGGCTGTATTCGTTCGTATTACCTTTTATTTGTTTACCTCGTTCGCTGTTCTAGATTTCCTTGTTTTATTGTTTTTTGTTTTTGCTAGGAAATTTCGCGTTCGAGGTATAATTTTTTTCACTTCAAGGGAATAATGTTAAATTAGGGGGCGATTAATCGATTTGCCTTGTTAGGCTTTCGGTCCTTCCGCGTACGCGTGGGGTTCATATCGTTTAAGGGTAGCTTTTTTGGAATATGCGCGCCGATTCCTCCCCGGGCTGTATTCGTTCGTATTACCTTTTATTTGTTTACCTCGTTCGCTGTTCTAGATTTCCTTGTTTTATTGTTTTTTGTTTTTGCTAGGAAATTTCGCGTTCGAGGTATAATTTTCTTCACTTCAAGGGAATAATGTTAAATTAGGGGGCGATTAATCGATTTGCCTTGTTAGGCTTTCGGTCCTTCCGCGTACGCGTGGGGTTCATATCGTTTAAGGGTAGCTTTTTTGGAATATGCGCGCCGATTCCTCCCCGGGCTGTATTCGTTCGTATTAGCTTTTATTTGTTTACCTCGTTCGCTGTTCTAGATTTCCTTGTTTTATTGTTTTTTGTTTTTGCTAGGAAATTTCGCGTTCGAGGTATAATTTTTTCACTTCAAGGGAATAATGTTAAATTAGGGGGCGATTAATCGATTTGCCTTGTTAGGCTTTCGGTCCTTCCGCGTACGCGTGGGGTTCAGATCGTTTAAGGGTAGCTTTTTTGGAATATGCGCGCCGATTCCTCCCCGGGCTGTATTCGTTCGTATTACCTTTTATTTGTTTACCTCGTTCGCTGTTCTAGATTTCCTTGTTTTATTGTTTTTTGTTTTTGCTAGGAAATTTCGCGTTCGAGGTATAATTTTCTTCACTTCAAGGGAATAATGTTAAATTAGGGGGCGATTAATCGATTTGCCTTGTTAGGCTTTCGGTCCTTCCGCGTACGCGTGGGGTTCAGATCGTTTAAGGGTAGCTTTTTTGGAATATGCGCGCCGATTCCTCCCCGGGCTGTATTCGTTCGTATTACCTTTTATTTGTTTACCTCGTTCGCTGTTCTAGATTTCCTTGTTTTATTGTTTTTTGTTTTTGCTAGGAAATTTCGCGTTCGAGGTATAATTTTCTTCACTTCAAGGGAATAATGTTAAATTAGGGGGCGATTAATCGATTTGCCTTGTTAGGCTTTCGGTCCTTCCGCGTACGCGTGGGGTTCAGATCGTTTAAGGGTAGCTTTTTGGAATATGCGCGCCGATTCCTCCCCGGGCTGTATTCGTTCGTATTAGCTTTTATTTGTTTACCTCGTTCGCTGTTCTAGATTTCCTTGTTTTATTGTTTTTTGTTTTTGCTAGGAAATTTCGCGTTCGAGGTATAATTTTTTTCACTTCAAGGGAATAATGTTAAATTAGGGGGCGATTAATCGATTTGCCTTGTTAGGCTTTCGGTCCTTCCGCGTACGCGTGGGGTTCAGATCGTTTAAGGGTAGCTTTTTTGGAATGTGCGCGCCGATTCCTCCCCGGGCTGTATTCGTTCGTATTAGCTTTTATTTGTTTACCTCGTTCGCTGTTCTAGATTTCCTTGTTTTATTGTTTTTTGTTTTTGCTAGGAAATTTCGCGTTCGAGGTATAATTTTTTCACTTCAAGGGAATAATGTTAAATTAGGGGGCGATTAATCGATTTGCCTTGTTAGGCTTTCGGTCCTTCCGCGTACGCGTGGGGTTCATATCGTTTAAGGGTAGCTTTTTTGGAATATGCGCGCCGATTCCTCCCCGGGCTGTATTCGTTCGTATTAGCTTTTATTTGTTTACCTCGTTCGCTGTTCTAGATTTCCTTGTTTTATTGTTTTTTGTTTTTGCTAGGAAATTTCGCGTTCGAGGTATAATTTTTTCACTTCAAGGGAATAATGTTAAATTAGGGGGCGATTAATCGATTTGCCTTGTTAGGCTTTCGGTCCTTCCGCGTACGCGTGGGGTTCAGATCGTTTAAGGGTAGCTTTTTTGGAATATGCGCGCCGATTCCTCCCCGGGCTGTATTCGTTCGTATTACCTTTTATTTGTTTACCTCGTTCGCTGTTCTAGATTTCCTTGTTTTATTGTTTTTTGTTTTTGCTAGGAAATTTCGCGTTCGAGGTATAATTTTTTTCACTTCAAGGGAATAATGTTAAATTAGGGGGCGATTAATCGATTTGCCTTGTTAGGCTTTCGGTCCTTCCGCGTACGCGTGGGGTTCAGATCGTTTAAGGGTAGCTTTTTTGGAATATGCGCGCCGATTCCTCCCCGGGCTGTATTCGTTCGTATTACCTTTTATTTGTTTACCTCGTTCGCTGTTCTAGATTTCCTTGTTTTATTGTTTTTTGTTTTTGCTAGGAAATTTCGCGTTCGAGGTATAATTTTTTCACTTCAAGGGAATAATGTTAAATTAGGGGGCGATTAATCGATTTGCCTTGTTAGGCTTTCGGTCCTTCCGCGTACGCGTGGGGTTCAGATCGTTTAAGGGTAGCTTTTTTGGAATGTGCGCGCCGATTCCTCCCCGGGCTGTATTCGTTCGTATTAGCTTTTATTTGTTTACCTCGTTCGCTGTTCTAGATTTCCTTGTTTTATTGTTTTTGTTTTTGCTAGGAAATTTCGCGTTCGAGGTATAATTTTCTTCACTTCAAGGGAATAATGTTAAATTAGGGGGCGATTAATCGATTTGCCTTGTTAGGCTTTCGGTCCTTCCGCGTACGCGTGGGGTTCAGATCGTTTAAGGGTAGCTTTTTTGGAATATGCGCGCCGATTCCTCCCCGGGCTGTATTCGTTCGTATTACCTTTTATTTGTTTACCTCGTTCGCTGTTCTAGATTTCCTTGTTTTATTGTTTTTTGTTTTTGCTAGGAAATTTCGCGTTCGAGGTATAATTTTCTTCACTTCAAGGGAATAATGTTAAATTAGGGGGCGATTAATCGATTTGCCTTGTTAGGCTTTCGGTCCTTCCGCGTACGCGTGGGGTTCAGATCGTTTAAGGGTAGCTTTTTTGGAATATGCGCGCCGATTCCTCCCCGGGCTGTATTCGTTCGTATTACCTTTTATTTGTTTACCTCGTTCGCTGTTCTAGATTTCCTTGTTTTATTGTTTTTTGTTTTTGCTAGGAAATTTCGCGTTCGAGGTATAATTTTCTTCACTTCAAGGGAATAATGTTAAATTAGGGGGCGATTAATCGATTTGCCTTGTTAGGCTTTCGGTCCTTCCGCGTACGCGTGGGGTTCAGATCGTTTAAGGGTAGCTTTTTTGGAATATGCGCGCCGATTCCTCCCCGGGCTGTATTCGTTCGTATTACCTTTTATTTGTTTACCTCGTTCGCTGTTCTAGATTTCCTTGTTTTATTGTTTTTTGTTTTTGCTAGGAAATTTCGCGTTCGAGGTATAATTTTCTTCACTTCAAGGGAATAATGTTAAATTAGGGGGCGATTAATCGATTTGCCTTGTTAGGCTTTCGGATCTTCCGCGTACGCGTGGGGTTCAGATCGTTTAAGGGTAGCTTTTTTGGAATGTGCGCGCCGATTCCTCCCCGGGCTGTATTCGTTCGTATTACCTTTTATTTGTTTACCTCGTTCGCTGTTCTAGATTTCCTTGTTTTATTGTTTTTTGTTTTTGCTAGGAAATTTCGCGTTCGAGGTATAATTTTTTTCACTTCAAGGGAATAATGTTAAATTAGGGGGCGATTAATCGATTTGCCTTGTTAGGCTTTCGGTCCTTCCGCGTACGCGTGGGGTTCAGATCGTTTAAGGGTAGCTTTTTTGGAATGTGCGCGCCGATTCCTCCCCGGGCTGTATTCATTCGTATCAACTTTTATTTGTTTACCTCGTTCGCTCTTCTAGATTGTTATTCGTGTTATGCGCATCGGCAAAATGAATAATTTTCCATTTTCAAAAATATTTTTCACTAAGAGTGTTTTTTCCGCAGAAAGACCGTTGAAAGTAGATTGTTGTTTAAAACCATACTAAGGCCTATCCTCACGTATAGAGCATCCTTATTCCTCCGCGAGTAACGTCGGGCAGCTTCGTGCAAAATAAACGTCTCCGCATCGTACTCCGAAGTGGAGGTACACTTCGGTAATAATTCTCCACGCCGAAGCCGGAGTAGAAAACATCGAGACCTACCTAAAGAGGATGACCGGAAAATTTCTACGCCAGCACCGTAGGCCACCCCAACTCCTTAGTCGATGACGTCACCACCACGAAGGGAACCAACATGAAACAGAAGCTGCCGTACCAGCACATGGAACTTTACCGGGAGGTGAAGCAAAGTGTTGTGGTACTCGTATTGCCCAATATGCAAATGTAATCGAGTGAGGTTTTTGTAAATAATTTTCCTGTGTACCCCCAAGACATTATTGCTAACCAAAAATGTAGTGCCATTGCAATTCTTATGCCATCTTGTTATTTCCGTGTTTTTTTTTCTTCAATCTAGTCACCCGCCATACGATTGCAGTTAATGAATGTACATATTTGTTACCAACAAACTTTTCTTTCCAGGTTAAATTGTAAATATTTTATATTGTATAGAATATCGGGAAATTTAATTCATGCCTAAATTTTTTGTCGTCACATTGTTAAGATTGATGTAAATAGTGGAAAAATAATAATAAAAATCGTTTATCGTTAAGTTACCATTCGCTGTTTGACGAATCCGCGCTAAGTGAGGGATTACTGCACCTTGCTTACACCTTGCTAATTTTTTTTTGTGAGATATGGTTTGAAGTATATTACATAGTTCCAAGGACATCACGAATTATTTTCAGAAAAATTAATAACGGGGAACCGGGTATCCTATACCCCATTTCTTTTATTTTTTTTATTTGCACAAATAATATCGTTTCTATGTAGAGAACGATGCTGTATAGCAAATTTAGACACTTATTAACAAAGATATAAGAAGACGATAATGAGTGGCTGGTCTGCTAGGACCGCAACAAGTTTAAAGTCGTAGCAATAATAATAATAACCTGATAATATATATATATATATATATATATATATATATATACATATATATAGGAAGTAAGAAGAGGATTAATCGGGTCAGCGGTCTGTAGTGATCTTCAGAGAATGAAAAAAGGAACTGCTTTGTTTAAAATTCTCAATATTTCGTCCTTTATTTTGAACTTATTCATGAGAAATACTAAAAAGTACAAGTCAGCAAGGAAAATTCAACAAACAATTGAAAATACCTACAACTGGAAGTTTATGTTATAAAACAGGGTCCATAATTAATAAAATTCTTGTACAAAAATAGAAAGCCAAAATTGGCATATTATAATAAAATTAATTAAAAAAGTCTTTTGAAAATTTTTTAACGTACTGGTTGAGAATCAATTTTGTTCTGACCAGGAAAATATAAAATTTATCTGCTTGCAAAGGATCGCCGTAGTAATGAGAATAAAAAACAAGCGACGAAATAACAGAAAAGGACTGTTTTATTACGAATGTGTTTCTGAAAATATATACAGACTGACTCTTCCAAGATGGTGTAATGGGTACGAAAATTTATATATTTTAAACAATCAAGAGAAGTTGAATCAAAAAACAGGAAAGAAAACTTGTGTGGGCAGATCCATAAACTTACAATAGATATTGATAAGTTGATTAGTGTCAGTTTTAAAATTAATATTATTTGCAGTTATCTTGATGTGGTACATTTCTAAAAACAATCTTTTTGTGTAATTACTGTTGACTTCAAGGATTTTTGGTTGGTCAAAATCAAATGAATGGCCTTGTTCGAGAGAGTATTTAACTAAGGTACATGATCCTTTTATGATTCGACAGTCACTCTTATGCTGAGCGATTCTGTATTTCATCCACTGGGATGTTTGACCAATATAACAACCCTCACAATCGGCACAAGGGATGTTATAGATGGCATGACTAATGAACAGTGTGGGTATTTTATCCTTTAAAGTTGTGAACAAATTTTTTATTTTTATAGGATTGTATTTTGCTATTATTATTTGTGGAAAGGGGGAACGATTTTGGCTAACTTTGCTGTGATGCAGGGTAAGCCTTTATATTTAAAGATAGCAGGATTCTCTTCTGTCGGCCCATCATAAGTATTCGAATTATAAATGAGTTTATACAATATTGGTCTGGGGTAGCCGTTGTTCGCAAATATTTTCAAAAGTAAGTTAAAGTTTTTGTTTTTGAACTAATCATTTGAAATATGTAAAATTCTGTTTTTCATCGCAATGACCGTATTGTATTTTTGATTTAATGGATGATTAGAATGATAATTACTAAATCTGCCCGACGCAGTAGGTTTTTGCAACCAGTCCAAAATCAAATTGTTATTCGTTGTCTTAATAACTTTTGTGTCATGAAAGGGAATACTTCCATTGTTCTCTATCTCTACTGTAAATTGCAGATTTTGATGGAAAAAATTAAATGTGTCAAGTACCAATTGAACCGAATGATGAGGGGTGGCGCAAATAATGTCATCAACGTACATACATAAAAATTTCACGGAGTGAAATGAGACGGTGTCGAACATTCTCCTAAAAGTGATCAATTTATTCCGAAAATTAGTTAAAAGTTATCCGTGTACATGTTAAACTAACACCGCCGAGGTAAAATGTAACTACCTAACAAGTAGTTGATTTCTTTTATTATCCGAGACGATGATAAGTTTCACTTTTGCAGAGTTAGGATTATATTAACACCACCTCGGTGTAGTTACATATCTTAAACAGAGAATATATTCTACTTTATGTAGTTAACTAATGCAGTTGCAGGTAATTATAGAGTCCACGCTTTTTCTCGTGGTATCAAATGCACATTTTGAACGCAAAAAGGAGGTAATATATTGAAAAGCGATGCAGTATAAACTTTTACACCGTGACGAGAAAGTTCTAACACCGAAAAAGTGTCGTTTTTCCGCTATCACTCCGTTTACCCTGTGACGATGTTATAACAACACCGTAATATTTTAACCCCGTCGTTTCTAACTACTTGTGCATATGGACGCGAGGGAACTACCAGACGGTGTTAGATCCAACTCCGTATTTTTATGTGTGTATTTATAAATGAACGGTAAATAAAACGGTAACTGTGGAATCACACTATCCAATAAAAATCCATGACTATGAGGGCTAACACAGAGGTGATGGGAGAGCCCATCGGCGTACCAAAAATTTGCAAATAGAAAATAGGAGTTGTTAAAAGTGAACTTTATCAATTGTAAAAAGACTATTTGGATAAATTAGTATGCGTACTGATATCAGTCCATTTTTGTTCTATTACCTGTGTTACCAAATCTAGCAGTATATTTGTAAAAAGTGATACAACATCCAATGATATTAAGATATATTGGTTTGGAAGTGTGATACCATCTACTAAATTTACAAGAGTAGAAGTATCCTTTATGTTGTAATCTGTGGATTCGGATAGAGCAGAGGTGAGAATTTGAGATAAATATTTTGAAAGAGTATAAGTTGTGGAACTAATGGAACTGATTATGATGTCTACGATGATTGTGAATTTTCGGTAAACAGTACAATTTCGGAGCACTAGAATTATATGTGCTTAGATGTTTGCACAGATCATCAGATATTTCATCTTTATGTTTTATTGCCTTTATCAACTCGTTGAGTTTTCTTTAAGTGATATATATATATATATATATAATTATAACCAAAAACAATAAATATCAGTAACAAAATCTACAATAATATGAAAAATTTCAAAGTCAATTGAACTTACCCTACTTCTGCCATTGTTTCTTCCAAATTGTTTGAAATTATAAATTTTAACAAAGGCACTGCATCTTTAAATGACCTGCACTGAAAATTTGAATACAAAACTGACAGCTCTGTCCGCAGACGTTTTTCCAAAAATTATAGGCTGCACATTTTAAATCCAGTTTACATTCAGGAGATGAATGGTTATAATTTTCAAAATTGTCTGAATTCAAGAACGATGCGGCTACCAAGTGGTTTGTAAAAGCAAAACGTTCTTTTGCATTATTTATAATAACATCATAAACTTCTATACATGCAATACAGTGGTCTTGGCTGCTATTATTTAAACGTTTCCTTTTTGCATCACAGGAGACTGTACTAAAATTTGAAGATTGCTGTTTGATAGAATCTCTTTTATTTCGAACGTTCTTAATGCTTTTCTCAAAATTATTTACCACGTTTTGTTGTTGATGAGCATAGCAGTGTACGAAATGTGCATTCTCGTATTCTTCTTTGATCATTGCCTGAACTCCGCCGTGTGAATAACATGAAAAATATTGTTGGCAAATGACACAGCATTATGATTTTCTGGAAGCAAAATCCAGAACCTTTCTACCGGGTTTGCCTCCTTTATAACGTAACGAAGAATTTAAAATTTAGAAGAAACGTCTGTAGTTTCGTCAGACACCAGGTGCTAAAAACGGGGATTTATTTATTCCGCAAACAATTTTCTCAGGGTACACTTTCAGCATACAATCTAAATTCTCATTTTGTATCATTTTTGAGGTGCCTTTGAAAACCGTTCGATGTTGAAGATGTTCACTATGTGTTTTATCAGATTCTAACGTAAAATTCACCAAACCCCGAAAAATACCGGGATTTTCGGATGATTCACTTTCATCATGCCCTCTTAAGACTAGCTCCACAAAATTTTATGCAGGCTATAAATTTTGATAGCACATACCTGTTATTCGTTACTTCCTCTTTGTACTTTTGTATATTTATCCAATAAGTAGAATCAAGTTGAGCTTGAATGTTCACTTTCACAAATAATGCAAATTTGATTTGATTGCTGACTTCCGCACGGGTTGTTTCCTGTTTCTTTTCACTTTTCCGTTTAAATTTTTCTTCGCAATCAGTTCCGAACAATGCACGCGGAAACCAAAAAAAGCGTTTTTACGACACCCACAAATCCAATTATTACGAAGATATGTCTTTATTAAATTGTCTTTTATAAGTTTTTCCACGACTTTTACCGGTCACTTCAATATTGAGTACAAGAAGAGGGCGTTCACGCTCTTTAACTACCAGTTGTTGAAAGTTAAGATTTTGAAACTTAAAACAATTCTAAAACAATTTCCATTTTTACATCACATTGTACACGTAATTGTAATTTTAGACGCCCGCGATGCACACACTAACATCGACCGACTCCCACCGACCATTGCTGGCCCAAAATGCAGCTCATCTCGACGCTTTGGCGCCCGTTGGCTATTCTCGATTTACTTCGTGTATGAATTTATATGTATTGCATAGACCTGCGCTGCAGAGACGACTTTCTCGGAAATTATGAGTGCGTTGCGCTTGCGATTGTATGATTGTACAGCTGTGGCATGTTCCGTAAAAGCAAATAATTATTAAAATGTCAGTTACGCACGATGAAATTATGGAAATTTAATATTTTTAATGAAATACTCGGTAAATCCTAAATGTTAATATTGAGGATTTATTCTGGAGGTTCTGCAGCTCAGCAGCACTAATGGAGGAGCCGCCCCTGCATGGAAGAAAATATATTAATTAATTAGGTATAGGCAATTTACTTCAGACATTTTTCAAAAATTCACTAGTGAATGGGATTTCAGGCTTCGCCAAATCACTCAGAAGTCTAATGGTCTGGACGAGCGAAATGGGCAGATTGTAAAAACATGTTCAAATATATCTTGATGATGACAAAAATCTGTATTTATCGCTATTACAACTGAGAAATACGCCAATCTGTGAGTATTTCTCTCCTGCTCAGATATTAACCCATTAGTACCCGCTGTACTCATTTGGGTACAGTTTACCGTACTAAAATGAGGACCGCGGGTACTAATGGGTTAATGTAAAGACATTTGAGAGGCATTTTACCATGTAATGATAGATTAGGACCTAAACTTACTCATAAGGTACTGATAAGAATATAATGAGAGGATTGAAATGGGTTTAAATAAAACCGAGAATTATTACAATTGTATTAAATTTCGTGATCTCACGCCAATAGAAATTGGTTAAAAAATCTACGTACACACTAAACTCATTTCAAATTGGACTTCAGGTATGGCTTTGGATAGGGTTATACCAAGAACATACAAAATTAGGGTAAATAATCCAACTATTATCCATCTTACAGACCTCAACAAAGTTGTTTAATTGGTGATAAGGTATTTATAGAAGTAGGAAATAAGCCATTAAATGTAGAAAGTGAAAGTAAAGTGCGGAGTGATCACTATACAACAGTGTCGGGTAGACGTATTAGGAAACCGGAAAAACTTGGGGTGTAGTTTAAGAATTATCTTATAAAACAACAAATTAGATTAAGAAAATAAAATAATAAATAAATAAAAAAGACGGAGATGTTGGATAACTAGTGTTGCACTGTGTCACTAAGGGACACCGACAAGTTTACTTTAACACGTTTAGTGGCAGGCATAAATAGATAATTTGTTACTTGTGCCTTGTCCACCCGTATGGATATGGCACTAAACATGTTAAAGAGTACCTATGTCACGAGCAGGGGCAGGTTAAAGATGGCTGAATAGATGTTTCTATTACATTAACGAACCGGAACACAACACATAAACTACATCTTTTGGGTCTCTAGTATTCAGTTTAATAACTTGGTATTTTTCTTTTATCTATTTCCTTTCATCCCGTTAGGGATCTAATGCTATTTTGTTATTTAATCATTTAGCATTCAAAGCACGAATGTATGACAAGTTACCATTAAGTAGTGTAAACCTAACTGACACTGTCACTCCACCGCTTGTCCCCATTTATGTACAAGACGCGACATTAAAATTCAGAAGAAAGACAGCGTCAGTCCAGTTTACACAACTTATCATCCGCTCCTCTGTCGAACCTTAAGGATAAGTAATTCATTCGTTCGATTTCCATTTTGAATTTTTGTTTGTAACGTTAATCGCTGATGCTTAAATTAACTTAATTCAAATAATGTGTATAATTATACAAATATTGTGATACATGTACACTACCGGCCATAAGTATTTAGCCACATATGTTTTTTTTAATTCTTCGATATAAATTATCTAATGCAAATAATGACACTAGAGACAAAGAATCCTCGTATGTAGATGCATTGGTACCAAGTTTCATAGTCAAGAGTTGTCTGTAGAAGTGCGTGCTTTAATTGTTGTCTATCACAAAACTGGAAAAGGCAACCGCGAAATTGCACGCGAATTGAATATTAGCAGGCAAACAGTGGACTACAATGTCAACAAATTTGCCAGTAGCGGCAGTTTAATAAACAAAAAGAGGAGTGGACGACCAAGAATAACGATACCAGCAGAGGATCATCGAATCCTAAGAATAAGTAAACGAAATCGACGAAATACAGCACCGGAAATAGCAGCGGAAGTGAACACGGGACGCACGAAACCGATTAGTGTGACTACAGTGAAACGGCGCTTACGCAAAGCCGGACTCTACGGACGAATAGCGGTAAAAACACCCTTATTACGGAAAAGAAAAACAAGCAGAAGCGCTATGAGTGGGCACTAGCACACCAAAATTGGACCATCGAAGATTGGAATAAAGTGCTGTTGAGTGACGAGTCCAAGTTCGAAATTTATGGCTCGCGCAGACGTGTTTTTGTTCGGAGGTCGCTGGGAGAAAGAGTGTCGGATCAATGTATTGTGCCGACCGTCAAACACGAAGGAGGTTCGGTGATGATTTGGGGGTGCTTTTCAGGTGCTACTGTCGGAGACCTAGTAAAAATAGACGGCATTCTCAGAAAGGAGGGGTATAAGGCTATTTTAGAAAATAATGTGGTGTCATCCGTGTTGCGCTTAATCGGAGAAAATTTCACATTTCAGCAGGATAATGACCCGAAGCATAAAGCTATAATATGCCAGAATTATTTACAACAAAAGGAAGAGGAGGGCACGCTCACAGTAATGGAATGGCCTCCCCAATGACCCGACTTGAATCCAATCGAATTGTTATGGGATGAATTGGATAGGAGAGTTAAACAAAACGCTCCAACATCTTCCGCTGCATTATGGACACTTCTCCAAGGACATTGGAATAATTTATCGCCTGATATTCTGGCAAAATTAATTGCTAGAATGCCGCGATTATGCGCTGCAGTGATAAATGCGAAAGGCGGCTATATTAACGAATCTAATATTTGACATCCATTTTATATAATAAGTTAGTATGCATGTTTTTATAGACGTATTAATATGTAAATAGTTACTATATATTATTAAATCATTTATCCACTATTCAAATACGATTTTAGTTTACAATTCTAAGAGAAAACGTGTGGCTAAATACTTATGGCCGGTAGTGTATATAATACCTGCTTTATAATTTGCATGTATTTGTTTGGTTATATTATGTAAATACATATTTGTGGATCAATAAGTCTATATTCTTATTATTCTAAGTTTGACTGTCATTATCTACTTCAACTATTGGGGAGAATTTTCAATACAAATAAACTAAATGCCGACCCTTCTTGACATTTTTCTTATGTTGTTCATATGTGGCTGTACTAATCTTACATGGTTAGAATTTTCGTGTAATAACAGGAGCTATAAATAATAAACGATTTCCTTAAGAATTTGTAATGCATTTTGCAGCAAAACATAATTATTCTATATAGAATATTATTGTGGCTTTCCTACGAATAAGTGTGTAAGAAGAAATGTATCGGATGCCCTAGAAGGCAGAAGGATAATGTGAAATTAAATGTAGGTATCATATATATTTCGTAGAGAATTTTGTTTCAGGTTGTCTCTTCCATTTAGATGTAAGAGTGATAGAGACAACCCGCAAATTAAAAAAGAAATATAATTTTTAATTTTATATGCTTGAAGCAAAGCACAATTTTAAGTTTAGAAGGCACGGCTGCAAGAAGCACACAGAAGGAAATGCTTACGGAGGTGGACAGTAAGTTTTGTTGCATTTCTTTGATACAGATTCGAAAAATATTAAACGCTATTATTTTGTGCCAACTTCAACAATTTTACTGCGACTTGCTTGACGGTTAATCTGTTAATCCTAGTTGTAGGTTTCGATGAACTTATCTTTGAATGTGGTATCAAAACAAAGCATTAAATCAGTTAGATTCCCTATTATACTGTGGTTTTAAAAACGGAAGGGTAGGAAAACGTAAGCGAATTATTTAGATTTATTAAATTTACATATATACAAGCTTATTTTAGAAGTCGTTTAAATTATAAATTTTCATAAAAAGGAAATCTTGCATCGGCCACCTAATGCTAATGAAATTCGAAAAGACTCAAATTTCGCTACTACTTGGAGGAAAGAGCACATTATTAATTATTATTCTCAATAATACATTTACATAAAATACGATTTATTACTTGCAATTCTCCATTATTGGATTGAGTGAACTGAAGGTACAAATAATGTTATGGTTTTATGCACGAGAAGTTAGTGATATGATACAAGATGCAATTTCTAACCTACCACTTCGCGCATTATTACAACCGTGTCAGTGGCATAGTGTAGTGGGGCGGCAGGGGCGTACCCACCCCGGGCGGTAGTTTTAGGGGGCGGCAAAATTTCATAATAAATAATAATAATACCTTCTATTAGACGAATAAAGCTTTAGTTAACCTTCCTATACTCACGCATCGATCTGTGAGACCGACTTATATAATATAGTATACGTCTTTCATTTTGACGTGAGTATAGGAAGGTTAAAGAGAGAAATTTTGTTTTTTATTCTATTATATTATTTTTCAATGAAAATATAAATAGTACTAGTATCGTTCTAGTTCTAATTGTAAGTTGATTTGTGTTTTATATTCAATTCGCTAATAGTCAAGGTATAAGTGTTCATACTTGTTAAATCATTGTAAATGGCATACGTGTAAGAATTTTTGTAATAAATGTGGTTATTATATTGTAAAACATATATACATGATTTTTTTATTTGTAACCTAATACATAATAATGATAATTGTTCTTGCCGAAAACTTTTTAGAATTACTGTACACGCGTATTTTAGTCTTTTAAATTGAAATACCTGAATAAGGGGCGGCGCTACATCACTGCAGTATGTAGTATATCAAGAATTCATCGGGAAATTGCATATGCGGTATGTAGGTTTAAGCATACAATTCGAGTTCTGGAATCATCGAGATAATTAACCAAAGAGTATTTATATCTGGCTACGTGATACATATTGTAAACTTATCCATATTTATAGATATATACACGGATATGCACAACATAAATGTTAAGGACAGATATTTGGATTAATAAACTCAGATTGGTACTGTGTATGGTGTCAATACATAAAGAAGGAGTCAAAAACTAGTAAGTGTGAAAACAAAGCATTAGGGTAGTTTTCCTATACTACTGAAGTCCCTTTTTTACACTACGACGTGGTCGCTTAGTAGGTATAAGGGTATCTTGCTGTTCATTATCCTCTTGAGTTACTGCTTGAACAGCTGCAGAATAAGGAGCAGGGCATAGAAGATCTTTACAACTTTCTTCGCAGTATGCACGGATGTTCTCATAAAGATACTGTTCTCTCTGATAGGATAATCCATCCGGAGTAATGCCTTCAGGGAATTCTATTAGAGGCCCAATGTCAGTTGTGACTCATCACAATCGCTCTCCTCATAGTGAGATTCATCTGTGGTTACAGCTATCTGAATCTAGTTTTCCCGGACCGGCATAAAAATAATCTTCACAGATTTTTCTTAGGTCATCTGCTCCGTCACCCTTCCAATAACTATTCATTATTTTAGCTATCTTGTCCTCCAGATTCTATAAAAACTTTTAACACTGTTTAATTGATAAGAACTGCACAAAAACAAACACAAGAACTCTTATAAACAAGTTAACTACACACTTCTGAAAGACAACAATGCACTATTCACAAAAACAGCTGGCATAATCAAAGGGACCTTATCTTCACTCATTTAATTTATACTGGTGAAGATAAGGTACCTTTTCTTGCATGTGCAAGGGTTTAGGAAATTGGTTTGTTATGCTATCGAACGTGTAAATACGTGTGTAAAATATGAATGTAAACCGACATTTCAAACGTAGTATTTTGTATTTTACTACGAAATTTATTGGAATTCATTGCTCCTTCCGTTGACAATAGCGGATATGTGCTCAATCGGATTAATGTCTGGAATATTAGGTGACTACTCAAAAACCAGAATATTAACATAATTTAAGTAGCCAGCAAACTTGTCTAGTCACGTGAAGACGAGCATTATCTTGCATGAATAGAACATTAGGCCCTATAATTGGAATTACATGTCCAACCGATGTTTTCTAAGTAATAAACTACATTCACTGACCTTATATAGAAACCAACTCTGTACAGGTGTCGAAACAAATTCCTGTCCAAAATATTACATAGCCATCCACACAAGAGATTCTTGGAGAAATGTTGCAACTTACAAATCGTTCTCCTGGTCTTCACCACACACGCTCATATCCATCAGGACGTTTTAAACTAACCCTCGTCTCATCAACGAATAGAACCTTCCTATCGTCAATAGTCCAGTGTTCATGATTTCTTGAAAACCGCAGTCTTTGAATTTTGTACTCTCTAGTGATTAATGGCTTTCCTGCCTGCCCTCTACTACTTAATGCGGCGTCCTTTACATATCCTCTTACAGGTTGAGATGAAACGGCAACATTGTGAACAGCTAGTTATTCCTTTCTTGACATGTTGATAATAACTCTTGTTTCTTAGAGTGTATTGGCTAAGAAAACAATCATCCCATATATTTGTACAGTTTTCTCCCTTGAGTTGGCCTTCGAGAATAAGACCCTATCTCGTTAATTCTTCTGATCCGTTGAAGGTGATCTTCCTAACATATGAGCAGTATGACATGAGTGGCATGACGCATGATGAATCTGTCTTCCAGAAAGGTGGTTGCCCATACTGCCTCTTCTACAGATAAAGTCCTTTCACGATTCATTTCATATCAATAACTGTAACAATATCAATGTAGTAAATGTGATATCGAAGAAAGCTTAATGGCTAATGTAAAGTAAAAACAAATCGCTTTGAATAAAAAGTGCCTATAATTGAAAATTGACACTTTAAAACAAACGATACCTTAACAGCAAATGCATTGAATATTAGGAGAGATCCACAGCGTACCTGTAAGAATATTAGTAACATCACAAATACCACTCCTAACCACTCCCTTTGATTTAAACAAAAATACAATAGTGGCGCATTAATTTTGTCCAAGAGTTTATTATGGTGTTATTAAATGTTAATAACACTCAGCATTCTAGAAGAACAAACTTCTGGAGTTTTGTTGCTTAGACTTAAAATTCCCAGCAGTGGTTTATTATCCCTAAGTATTATTATGTGTCGACTATATACGTAGTCATGGAACTTCTTAACTCCTACAGCAATCGCGTTTCCCTATCTAACTGTGCGAAGTTCCTTTCTGATGAAGAAAGAGTTTGGCTATTATAAGCAATTGGAAAGCTAATAACTGTTTCGTTTGGCTGACTAAGAACACAACCGACACCATACGGACTAGCATCGCACGTCAACACTAACGGTTTCTGTCTCGTTATAGTGTCCTAGTACTGGACACTAGGTTCACTTACTAAAATTTCTTTAATTTGTTCGAATGCGCATTGTTGTTCATTTTGCCACTGAAAAACTGTATCTTTGTGCAATAAACAATGTTTTTCGTGGATTTAATGTCATCAACACTAATTTCAAATCCTAGAAACGTAATTTTCTCCGCACATTTATCTTTGCGCAAGTGTAGTCCATTTTTGCGGGACCATGATAGCATCGCACACACTTTACTTTTCGAATTATTGTCTGAGCTTCCTACGATTAAAATGTCATCATAGTAGGGTAACACGCCAGAAATGTCTGTAAGTCTCAAATCCACAAAGCATTGAAGAATTTGTGTGGCTGCCGAAACACCAAATTGTAGTTTCTTACACCTAAAAGCGCCTTTATGAGTATATTATAGTCTGCGCATCTGCCGCAATTTGGTCTACACTCAATTATAGGTAGGCTTGAGCCATGTCCATGTCATATGACTATTGGAGTACACCACTTTGGATACGCCACGGATTCGAGCACTCCCTGTTTCACTAATGTAATGTTAAGTTCTTTGTTCACCCTGTTATTAAGAGCGAACGGAACTTTCTTCGCTTTTAGCGCTATTGGTTTTACGGTAGGATCCAAATCAAACTTCACCGTTGGTCTTTTATAAATAGGGTTAGGTAATCGTGTCGTCCCAGCATAGGCCTAACAGCTGGAGCAGCCAATCATTGATGAATGTGTACGAATTTGAACTGCTTTGTCACCCGGCAGACGTTTACGCATCGCATCAGAGAGGCGCGTGCCGAGTTCCGTTGGCTGCTCCAGTCATTGCGGATACTGGAACGGCACGAATGTGAAAATTTATAGTTATAGGAGCAAGTTTGCGCGTCACAATAGACCGGAATTGAACAAGTTGAACATTGTTGAACTGAAAGCTTTCTTAGGTCTATTGTTTTATTCAGCTGTGTTGAAGTCAAATCATGAACACAAGTTACTTGTCCGCGTTGGATGGTACATGCTGTGAGATACCTACATGCTGCAGAGACCAGATTTCTTATAGTGCTGTTGTGTCTTCGCTTTGACAGTCCAAATGACCGCGCTGAGAGAAAACAGACTGACAATCTGACTGCTATATACCATATTTTATTATTTTTTATTATTATAGTTTTTTTTAGTAATTCCCAACATTTGTATGAATGTAGAGAATGTGGTACAGTGGATGAGATGGTAGTCAAGTTTCGGGGAAGAAGCCACGTGATATCATACATACCTAAAAAACAGGCAAATGTGGACTGTTGATACGAGCATTATGTGATGCTAAAAAATGTTTATTTTTATAATGGTTATGTACACTGTGAAAAGGACTCTAATGGTAAAGCATTGACAGTAGAAGAAAAAATCCTAGTTCTATCGCTTCTAGTTCTACGCTTGACGAAACCCATCCAAGAAAGCAATCGTAACGGCTAACCATTGGTTTCTCATTAATCCAGCTCGTAGATGAACTATCGAAGCGGAAGCTGACATATGTTGGGACAGTGAAAAAGAAACAAACCATCGATTGAATTTCAACCAGAGAAGGGTCGAGAAGTTCAGTCTACTTTCTTTAGTTTTACAAAAGACAAAACTTTATGTTCCTACGTGCCAAAGAAGAACAGAGCTGTGATACTCATATGTTCGATGCATCATTATAAGCAGAGTGATAGAGATACTAATAAAACCGAAATTATAATGTATTACAATACAACGATAGGTGGTATTAATGAGGCCGACAAGATTCGATTTACTCGAGTAACCGTCGAGAAAGGGGATGGAGTTCTAGACTTGAGTGGCGTGAATGCATACATTCTGTATAACATGAATCAACCAGAAAATGACAGAGGGGATTTCCTCAAAAATTTAGCTCGTTCTCTTGTGGTACCTCACATGCAACGAGACTTGTAACTAACAAACCATAACCGAGAGAGCTTAGGTCGACAATGACTCGAGTTTTGGGTAACGATATAGTTACAGTAGATGTCTAGGCACCAGCAATCATGCAAGGGGACTAGAAGAGTATGTAGAGTTTGTCCCTCAAAGAAGCATAGAATGACCACCCATATTTGTACTGAGTGTCTGTGTGTTTGCAATGTTCACATGTGCAACGGCTGCCGATAATTTAGCTTATAAAATCAGTTGTCAGAAGTGCATGTTATGTGTCTTTTGTTCCTAATATATTAGAATTTAAGAAATTAGCTAAACCACAATTTTTAGCCAAATGTCGTAATTCTTTTATGTAAACGAAAAATAGTTTCCCAGGATTGTTGATCCCTGCGGTAAAACCGAAATCTCCACACAATTTCGAACGTTCGCGGAGTGAAATGGTTTTGAAAAGTCTCGCATATTTCACTGTATTTTTTTGTCCTTCACTTTCGCTGTGTCTATCGCGGATCGTAAAATTTCATGATTCTGTAAAAAGCAAAAATAATTAGACTGATACAAATTACACTTCAGAAAACAAACTGTAGGGTTGTACTGGAATGTAAAATGTCCGAAGTATTCAACGTTAATAATAAGTAGTAAGTAGTAGTAGTAGTAGAATGCAGATAAAGGGAACTATCTGTGACCACAGACATCAGTACATAGCTTTTGCCGATGGCATAGTCCTTATAACGCGATCCAAACAAGAAATCAAAAGACGTGAGTAGTTGATTCTAACGAGATCGAAATCAATAACTCTGGTCAAAGATACGTTTTCGAAAAAGTACAAAAAAATCATCTATTTGGGAGTAGTGGTTGCAAATAATGCGAGTGAACAAGAAGATACACAACATAGACTTATGAAAGTAAGTAGGAAGACAGGATTGTTGAACAGGATAGTAAGAGCAAAAAACATCACAGGAAGAACAAAAGTGGCTATACAAAACTATTATCAATCCCTGGAAAAGAATTTGAGAACGAAGGATGTTAAGGAAAATTTATGGTGGTATTAAAGAAAATGATATATGGAGAACACGATCTAATCAAGAATGCATGGAATTGTATGGGGAAACGAAAATCACTACACAAGTTAGAGCTCAGAGATTGAGATGGTTGAGTCACTTAAATAGAATGCACTATGGATGAGTAGTTGACGGTGGAGGGAGAGACAGAAATGTGAAAAAAGGGGCGTCTGGACAAAAGCTGGATGAATACAATGGAGGAGGACCTATAAAGTATGGGGCTAGGAAGATGGAGAATAGCAACTAATAAAAGAGAGTGGAAGAAGATTACCCAAGCCATGAACCGATAGAGTCTGCAGAGCTAATTTATTATTATTTACAGTAATGGGACAATAGAATATGTGTTAGAAGAGGAAAAATAGCAATAATGTAGGCACCCTCACGATTCTACATAAATGTCTAGGATGGTCTATCAGGGCCGTAGTTAGGGGGCTAAGTCCCCCTAGTTTATAATATTCTTAATAATAATTGTTAATAGTTCCTAATCAATGTTTTTCTTATCGCTCCCCTAAATATGTTTTAGCTCCCCTCCCCCTCAGCTAATAGAAAAAATTCGTATTCGTATTCGTATTCTTTATTAGACAATTAGATCCGTTGAGGGCATAGACTTTGTCAATATTTACAAAAAACAGTGGTTATACCTAGCATTAAGAAGTAAAACACACACATATATATATATATATATATATATATACACATGTACATTGACCAAATCCCAAACATGTTGATGCTCCGTGTCACAACACTGCTAAGTCAAAAATTTAGGGACACTATAGTAACACTTCTCGGTAAAGTACCTTTTCATTTCCTTTTTAAATGTAGGCATTCCAAAATGTTTAAAATTATGTGGTAGCTTATTATATATTTTAATACAGATATAGCGAGGATTTCTCTCAAACCACGATGTTTTATGCGATGGGATTGAAAACTTGATACGATTCCTGGTATAATGTTTTATTAAAATCCCCATTGCAAGTAAAATAAAAGTAATGTTTATGAGCGAACACAGCACATTCATAAAGAAACAGTGGGGGCAATGACATTATGCCTTGCTCCTTACAATTTTTTTTCTGAAGTACGAAGCACCGTTGAAAATGTGACGACAGACCCCAGAAAATTATGTCATGTCGGAGCCTAGAGGATATATGAGCGTTGTAAAACATTATCAATGTACTAGAATTTACGCTACTCTTCAATCTATTGACTGCATACACAAGTGAACACAGCTTTGTGCATAAGTGACATATGTGACTTTCCCATGTCAAAAAGTTATCAATATGGCAGCCCAGAAATTTGGTAGAAGATAAGAGCGGAATAGACCTAGTATCCAAACGTATCAAAAGTGATCTGTCAGATACGCGCTTCGTTGCATTGAACATTAATAACGAGGTTTTAGTTTCATTAAGTTTCAGACCATTACCAGAACACCATGCAGATACTCCACTAGCGCTCCGACTTCCAAGACTCGACAATTCATGTTCAGTGGATCCACTTATCACGATACTCGTATCATCCGCAAACTGATACAGAAAAGCGTCAGAGAGGCACGAAACCAAATCATTGACGAATAAAATAAACAACAAAGGTCCGAGCACCGAACCCTGAGGCACTACCTGCGCAGCGCCCATAGGAGACGAGTATACCTCACATGAATCGCTCTTAATACAAACAATCTGAGAGCGATCAGCCAAATAAGAAGACATCCATCGCAAGCAAGGTCCCCTAATACCAAATTTAGAAATTTTATCCAATAATAATCTATGATTAACAGTATCAAATGCTCTTGATAAATCAAAATAAAGACCCGCCACAGGCTTACCATTATCTAATTGCTGATAAATATAGTCCATGGCCTCAAACATAGCATTTTGGGTTGATTTACCACTGAGAAAACCAAACTGACAGGGTGAAATTAAATTAAATCTCATCAAAAACGGCATTATTCGACAATACATCACTTTCTCAAAAATCTTCGAAAAACATGATAACACATACATTGGTCAATAGTTAGAGATTAATTGTTTACTTCCACTCTTATGCACAGGAATCAATTTAGCAATTTTCAATATTTCAGGAAATATACCATCAGTAAATGATTGATTAATTAATAATGATAAAGGAGAGGTGATAGAATGAGCAACATGTTTCAATAAGTTCTTGTATGAATCTTGAATGTATCTTGTATGAATTAAAGGAGTTGAAATTTTCTTTAAGCAGTTGTATTGGCAACATAGTTTCAACGACAGCGAAATTCATTTCACAATTTGCTGCAGGTATGTTCTTTTTCTGGAAACTAGATGCAATATTAATACAAATATGAAGATTGTTTTTCATAATTAACAAAATATAGTGGACGGAAATAGTTGAATATAATTTAAAAAGGTATTAGTTATTGCAATTAGTTATATTAATAAGAAAAAGTAAAACAAGCACAAGTATTTTAAATCTTTTTATTTAGTATTTTTTGCATTTTCTTTGTTTTCCTTCTTTTTACATTATTAGCTTCAATTTCTCTATTGAGTTCTCTAATACGAACATATGTTCGAAGTCGCACATAAAACTGCAAAACTTCTGATAGTAAACTGTAAGCACATTTTGGTACACCTTTTTAAAAACAATTTTTTCTTTGCAAATATAATCTCCGTGTATATTTTTAAACACCTTTTCCACTTCTTCGATCATTTCCGCAATTTGTTTATTTGGGCGATACAGTTTACCTCGCGAGCCACAAGAAATCCAATCGCTCCCTTCAAAATTCTCTTCATCAAATAAACAATATTTGTTCTTAAATTTATAAACAATATAGCCTGCAATGTAATGTTCTTCTAGATTTGGTTCTACAGTAACTTTCGGAACGGTAGTTTCAAATTCCTGTAGAAACTGTATAAGTTCTTCTGCAGATATATATTTCATCGAAAGACACTACACATAATTGATCTCTTACATTAAATTCTATTGCTTTGCAGTTCATTATGTGTAGAACCTCTTCTAAAATTCCTGGATTAATAGAGAGTGATGCTGCCCATCTTCGAAGGGTAGAAAACGCAGGCAATGGGTATTGTCTTATGGTTCTTAAGTATCTGTAAGCTTTTGGGCTGATGCTACGCAAAGCAATCGCAGAGCAAATATCTTCTTATGATCATTTTATTTTCTTCTTCTTTTCTTTTGATCTCAATAACCTGATTTGTCCCGGAGTAAAATATCTGGCAAGTATATCCTCATATTCTTTGACAGCCTCTTCCAATTTTAAAACCGTTTCCTTTAAAATTTGAATTTCCTTTTCTGCAGCTGCATATTTTTCTTCCCAAACAACAGCAGTAGGTTTTGATAAAGTATAGCTAAAAAGGTATATAATTAAAAACATAAGACAGATCAATGGAAAAAATTATATATATATATATAGAGAGAGAGAGAGATAATAATAGTAGTAAAACTTATAATTCATAGTTTACCTTGTTGTTGGTTCTTGTGTAGGTACATCTAATTCCAACTCATCAGATGTTGGGGCTTCTGAATTTAGTATAAGAGGGCATGAAGATAAGGAAACTGTTTTAATTACTGGTTCCTTAGTTTCACTAAAATATAGAAGTAAGTTATCTATAACGATAGATTTACTGTTTCAATTACATATTAAGAAATACTCCTGTAATAAGTCTATCTGTTTTACTTTTCACTCAATTTGCAAAACATACTGATTAATATGTATAAAGATAAGTTACATTCCCAACTTTAAAGATAAGTTCTAATCAATGCCTTTATGTTGACACGTTGGTTGATATGCTAGAAGGTAATTGTATCGAATTTTCAAGAGTTACTGGAAGATTGTAAGTCGGTATTGCATTTTCTTGTAAAATTCTTTGTTGTCGAATAGGATAATTACATGAACTCCTTATTTCATGCCTGTTAGCATAAAATGTAGAATATGCATTTTGTGAAAAGTGCACTGAACAAATGCGACCTACAAAACATAAGACATATTTTAATAATAGTCACAATGTAAGTTATATCATAATTAAGGTTCCACAAATAAGTGCATGATGATGTAGTGTAAGCTGGACTGATGCTGTCACTCCTCCGAATTCTAAGAGTGAGCTAGCTAAAATTCGGAGGAGTGACAGTATCAGTCGGGTTTACAGTACTTAATGATAACTTATCACCAGGGAGGCGACAAATAAATAAGTTTCGATTATCACGAGCGTACGACTAGTACTAGTAGAGTGGGGTAGCGCATTGGAATATGCTTATATGTATACATACTACATACGGCAGTATCAGCCAGTACTATTTGAGTCTTCACGTAGAGCGTATGCTATTGTTGTTCGTTAATATTATTATTATCTTGACGTATAAAAGGCGTTGCGTTTTCCATAAACCCGATTTTTCGTTATATGTATATATTTTTGAACTATCGTACTGTTTTCGTTTACTTTTTTACTTTTTCCTTCTTTTTCTACTACCTACTCCGTAGTTTTACTTTGTTGTTTTTTGAGGAACACATTTCCACAATGCTGAGAATGTCCCGTATTTTAGCAGCATATGGTCACGTGTGTGTAAAAGTAAATGCAAAGGAGGTACATTGCACAATTTGTACACAAAATTTAAGTTTTCGAAGTAAACAGTCGTTAGAGCAACATTTACAAAGAAAAAAACATATTCAAAACTTAAGAAAATCTTCTAATAAACAATTTTTAATGATTTATGCAAAGCATTTCTTAGCGCAAATATTCCATTGCATAAACTAAAGAATCCAGACTTACGTGAGTTTCTTAAGAAATATACAAAACAAGATATTCCACATCATTCAACAATTAGAAAATATTACATACCGCAACAGTTTAAAGTAACAATTGATCAAATACGCTTGAAGTTAGGTGAAGATTATATTTGGATTAGCGCAGATGAAACTACTGATATTACGGGAAGATGTGTTGTTAATGTTGTAGTGGGTACATTGCATCCAGAAAAACCACCTCTATCCTTCTTGATAGCCACAAAATTTAGAGCCACTATCAATGCCGAAGAGTTATGTGATATTGTTACTAAGAGTTTAGATAACATATGCAATGGCGACCCTACAAAGGTTTTGCTCTTTATATCCGATGCCGCTAGTGTTGTGCTAAAAACGGGAAAACTGCTTAAGAAATGTTTTCCAAATATGCTACATTTAACGTGTATTGTTCATGGAATACATAGAATTGCCGAATTAATCCGGTCAGAATTTCCTGAAATAAATTCATTAATTAGTTCATTTAAAAAGATACTGGTAAAGGCGCCGGCTAGAGTAGCTGTATATAAAAACATGTGCCCAGATATTCCTTTACCACCAGAACCTATTATCACGCGTTGGGGTACGTGGTTAGAAGTTCCATTCTTCTATGAACAGCATTTTTCTGTTTTAAAACCTTTTATACTTAACTTAAAAGATGATGCACAAAGTATTAGACAATGTAAGGACTTAATTGTTAGAGAAGATTTACCCGATAAACTAAAATTTATTCGCACACATTTTGTAGAAATACCAAAAACTATTAAATATTTAGAAACTCGAAATTTAAAATTACGTGATTCCTTTGAAAAATTAGGGTCACTGTTTACGACCCTGAAAATGATTGATGCTCCTATAGGCCAGAAAATACGAAGCAAAATTAAAGCTGTAATAGAACGTAATCCAGACTATAATACCTTGAAAGATATTTCAAACACAATTAACGACCAAAATCAGTACTACATAAAATGCAGAGAGGTTATTTCACATATTTCCTATACGCCTGCAACAAGCTGTGAGGTCGAGAGATCTTTCTCGAAATTCAAAACTATTTTTACATCTCGAAGAACGCAATTTACAATAGATAATTTAGAGAAACATATAATAATTAATGCATATTGCACTCATTTTAATAGCGAGAATGACATAGTTGCTTAAAATTTAAATCCAACAATGTAAAACTACA
Source organism: Chrysina gloriosa (assembly GCA_038088585.1). NCBI lineage: Eukaryota > Metazoa > Arthropoda > Insecta > Coleoptera > Scarabaeidae > Chrysina > Chrysina gloriosa. Next base: position 53,861,667 of record CM076093.1, read on the forward strand.
TTTTCATCTTTACTTTCTTATTAATAAATTATTAACATGTGTCGGTCCATGTTTACTATACAGTATAATAAAATAAGTAGAAAGACAATTCTAGAATAAAAAAACATTTTTCATTGATTTTAGCAGATTACGTATCGCACTGCAAAGCCTACAATTGAACGTTTGACTAGTCAGCGAGGTCCAGCGATAAACATATGCATACTTCGTTTGGGTGACTCGCTAGGCGAATCGAACTTATTTATTTGTCGCCTCTCTGCTTATCACACACTGCTTTGTGATTAAAATATATGCACAATAAACGTTATACAATGTACTAACTTCCTTTTAGATTTGTGATATTACGACCACAGCTATATATCCATTCGGCACAAATAGCAGGATCCTTGGGGTATCGAAAGTACTGAATCCCACTCCCCTTTGTTTTTGTTGCTCTATTTTTACAGCCTCTAATACTGCACTGCACCATTGTACTTCTAGTATCGACCTATGTAATTAACGGTGAAAATTCTGAAAATGCCTTTCATTAATAAACTCCAATTCTTCATCTGCTGTAGTTTTTTACCTTTAATTATATCTCTATACTTTCACTCAAAACCACTCAAAACTCAACTTAATAATATAAATAAAAATAATGAAGAACAAAATAACAATAAACAACAAGCCTGCGTAAAACCGATCAACCAATGGCAATGAATCACAATGGATTAATGATAATATTCAAAATGAATCATGTTCAGCGTAAAAATAGTGTAAACATAACACATACGCTGGCGCAGGACTACGTCACTGGGGTATGCGTGAACAAAACGTATTTCAGCTTTCTTATAGGCATGCCTTATATGTATATTTCTGCTATGGTCTATCTGTATCACTTATCTGTGGAAGTAGCAATTATGTTCGTATCGGCATCCTGAAATGACGCAGTTTGCCACACTTTAGTTTAAGTGAATGATTCGCTGGTTTCAGTTACTTAAATCTCGTAGACACGATGATGGTGTCCGTCACTTTACACAACTCACAGAACGCTTGGCGTAAGGTTCAATGTATGAAAACAAATGGATTGCACAATTTAGAAAAGGAACATCCTATTGGGCATACTTACTACCAGTTTCTACATGAACCAATTTAAAAAAAGATTATTAAGACAAATTAGTATTAGTATTTATTTACAGGTCCTTAAGCAGTCAATGCAACCATAAGAAAAATTGGTAATAAGTTATTATACACACATCGACATGTAACTTTAAATACATTTGAAATATTCTATGAATAACTTTAATGACTTTATTGCATTTAATATCCATTTATTTCCGGTATGTTCTTATCTAAACAGTGATAACTTTTTTCCTTTGGGCATCTTGCCACCATTATCCAAAAGTCCAGCTTGCACATAATCTAAAGAAGGCATTTTACGAAGATCTCCTCGAGCGGCTATAGATGGTTGAGAAGACAACAATCGTTTAACAACATTTACAATATCATCTTTAGTTATTTTTTCTAAAAGCAATCGACTTAGCGAAGACTATGGTATCAGGGCAAATACAATATACCTATATCATCTATAAAATATTGTGGTCTTTTCCTATGGCTTGTAGCTAAAACTTGTCGTCCAATATCTTCAAATACTACTGGTCTAGATTCTAAATTCATAAGTAACATACTCTGAAGTTGGGTTTTCGCTCGCTAAAATTTCTGTTTTAAGGTAAGTCTTCCAATATGAGAAAAATAAATTTACTCTTAATTCCTGTGTTGTAATGTTTGAGGCCATCCCTACTAATTCCTTGACTACTACTTCCACCATATCACGCAAATGAGTTGGAGGTGCACTTGCATGAACACAGAATAAGCCGGTATCAGAATAGGCATGATTATATGCAGTTGCACTGTACATCCAATGATATCTAAAAATGAGATTGTTTATAATTCAATATTATGTACAAACAATGTTATCTTTCAAGCATACCTGTTAAGAACATTCGTATATAGTCTGGTATACATTCCTTTTCCTGGACCACCGGCACTAAATGAACCTCCGCCACCCATCATCATATTCAGTACACACATTGCAATGAAATCTGGATCTTGATGAGAACAGCTTTCTAAACCAACCATTATGTGGCACAAAACTGGTAAACCAGCAGAAGCAAATTGTGGAATTTCACATTCTTCCTAATACAAGTAAAGGATACTTTTCCTTAAAATTAAAGGGCCTTATTTACAATTTACCTGAATAATCCCTCCTGTGTATTGAGCTATACTTTCATCAATGGACATGTTTTTAGGTGTCATAAATAAATGCTTTTCTGTTTCCCAAATTGGTGCTTGCTCAACAAAATATTTTTCTGTCATATCAACCAATCTTTCATGTTCTACTCCCACTCCAGCTACTACCATTCTTTTTGGGATATAATGTTGACTTAGAAAAGAAAGTAGCATATTCCTATTAATTTTGCTAATATTATTTTTGGACATAACTTAGGCAGTCCAAGTGTGTTGTTTCTATATGCAGCCTAAAAAATACTATATACTAGAATATAACTTAGAAAAGAAAATTCATTCTAAAACCAATACCATATGTACCATGTCCATTAGTAACGTTTCCTGTTCTGGTCTCATATTTAAGGTTTCTAACTCAAACTGTACAGCTTGCTTAGCATACTCTACTTCTTCTTCAGTTATGTGTGGCCTTAATGTTACTTCGCTTAATAGTTGCATGGTATCCTCCAAACCTTTGGTATACACTGAGGCAGCATAAATAAATGTATCTCTTGAAGCTTGACTATCACATATACCACCATGTTTCTCTAAATTATTCATCATTTTATCTTTATCTGGGAAATGTAGCGTAGACTATAAAAGATAACTATCATGTTATGAACATAAAGACTAACATGTTACCTACATTGAATGCCAATTTTTCTAGAAAATGGGAAATGCCACTCGGATATGCAACTTCATATCTTGAGCCAGAATCAATAACAACTAAAATATATATTATATTTAACATTATGCTGATATATACTTTTAATTTATTAATCATGGGATACTCACAGTAGTGCATTAGCCTACATTTTGTTAGAGTAAAATATGAAGTCTGTTTTCCATTATCTTAGCCCCTATATTTTAAAGATGACGTTTCTCTAAATTGAATTAGGCAGTTTTAGGAATTTAGTTAATTGTTCTCTAGCAATAAGACTTATTTGACTGCTATTTCCACTCATTAGTCTCATTACAAACATGTTTTGCAAGATTATGATTACTGAACGGCGTTGCATATTTTTCAAATGAGTAGCATCAAAAATGAATGCAGCGAAAAGTACGTATGCGGCAAGGATTTAATTGCTGAAGTCGGAAAAATAACTATATATGTACATATCGGTTCATAGAGAGCAAGAAAACCTTGTGGCACGGGTGTTCAGTTTTACAGGCAGGACCCCGTTGTGAAGAAAAAGAATACCGTGGGCGTACGCACTCAGTGTACTTAGTTTTGCATAAAGACTTACATAGATTGCCAACTGGGTATTCAGGCATGTATGGATCAAGAACCGGTATTAAAAAATCAATATAAAATGTTTTTCTCTAGTTAGGATATTCATTCTAAATATATACTTAACGCTTTTACTTTATATTGCAGATAGGTACACTTCCATGTTGAAAATTAATGAACTAATTCAATAATTTTGGTAGCTATGGTTCAAAACTAAAACTAAATTTAATTGCCTTCAACTCTTATAATACAGCAATACAATTATCTAAACAAATCTCCAATAAATCACTTTAGTTTGCTTACATTCAATAAATCTAACTTTTATTATAGTACCACCAAATGTATTTTTTGGCTCTATAGCCAAACTATAAAATCCTACTGCATTGTTCATAGTTTATACCATGAGTGGTGGTATAAACTATGAGCATGGATTTTGGTTAATAATTTATTACCAGCTGCTGATATATTTTATTATACATACATACATCAAAACTTAGACTATTACTTTATTAACTCAATACTTAGAATGCCCTCACTTTTATAATTTAGGATGATCCACCCAACAAATCTCATTCTCAATTTCATATTATATAATTCAATCGTACTTTTGTGTCATATATATTGACTAACTTTCTGAGCTTCTTTACTAGCAATATAATGTACAAAAGGTGACCATCAAGTTAGAAAGTTCTTTTAAGAGGGCATTTATTTCATCTCAAGTAAATATAGTGCTTATATTTTGTGATGTGACAAATACCTATCTTTTGAATTACATCAATAAGTCTAGAAGGTCAAAGCATCTGTAGGATTACAAAACATACATATTTTATTAATTTTCTTATTTCTGGACCATTAAAGAAAAAACAAATTCATACCGGAATTTTCTAGGGTTGAGATACAGTCTGTAAAGTTAATTTGTTGTTATCATTGACTTATATAGTGGTATAATTACCTGAAAAGTTTGAGTAATCGCTTAGAGATAAATAAATATTCTCTTAACAAATGTAATTTGTATTTCATTATTTATCGTTTAGTAAGTAGGTATTTATCACCACTCTTTTTCGATAGTTTTGAAGCAAGTAAAAATAAAACTATTATATTCATTGGCAAAAGTTTCTAATTGATCAGCCATCTATTGTATGTCTATAGATAGAGATCATCCTTTTACTATTCAGTGAGTATCCAGTGACTAGCAAGCAGTGTATATTCTATTACTTAAAGTCTTACCCCCACAGTACAGAATTCGCCAAATCTATTTTCTGATGCTACTGTCAATCCATTCGATAATTTTGTAACTTTTGTAATTTGATTTTCTTCGGTGTAGGATGCATATACAGGTCTTGGTAAATTACGTATAGGCTCATCCATTGGTGGCATGTTTGTCACTTTTCCTTTAGATGATCCGTCTATGTTATCCCATTCTGAATAATTTCTGGATAATATTCTCTGAGACTGCCGTAATCTGATTTAAAACATATTTCAGGTTATATCAATACTTAGCGAATAAACTTACTGATTCTTGCACTGCTGAGCATTATTTAAACTTCTCCAAACTCTTACAACCATTTCTATTCTATACTTAATTGTATATAATAAAACTAATGATAATTTGGACTGCAAATAAATATGATTTTAACGAAAAATTTCTGAAAGAATTAAATAATTTGACAGATGGAATTAACTAGGTGTAACAGTGATAAATCACAGTTACGAACAGTTTTAAGTATCACAGCGAATTCGTTGTATTATGATTTCAATGAAGTCGTTCTGAATGCCTAGATATCAATGAGAGGGGCTCTCTCTCACTTTTATGACCGTTCATTAAAGCGCTACAATGCTAATGCGATCGGATTGTGAACCAATGGTGCACTGCGGGAACTTTGAAAATATGTATTCAAAACATTCCAAAATTTAATTTCGAATTGGAATAAAATAATTAATAGCATATATAACAATGGTGTTTTAATCAACATTTCGAAATATACCATTGGTCAAAGAACATAATGCTTGAAGGATTATAAGATACGTACTAATTATTAGATTATTCATTTGATTATTTGACTTAAATATAACAAACAATTTATAACATAGTTTGAACTTAGGACCGTTTGCACCGTTTAGCGATTTAAATCGAACTTAGTTAAGTTCGGATTAATTTCTAAGCCCAGCTTTAGATGAGGAGCTTTGCACCACAACAGATAAGTCAAGATTAACACAAATCTGAAGTGATATGGTAATTATGTTTATTTCTAGTAAAATTTATCTGTGTCTGTTGTATGCCTGTTATTTCTGCCAAACCGGAAGGATTTTCTGGATTTCTAATTCACTACCTTGTAATATATGTATCTCCCAATTGTGTAATAGGTGAAACACTTTAATTTCTAAAACAGAAGATGCGATACATGTGTATATCAGGAAATTGCCATTGTAGTTACCTATCAGTCCTAAATCCTAGATTATTTTCAATTTTCTCCAGTAATTTCAAATCGTTGGTTTAGTTAGTCTATACCTATGAAAAAATGAGAGTTCATCCAAATAACTGAAATCGTCTGTCCTATCGTAAATAATTGGCTTTGGAAAGCCGACATCTATTATTTCTAAAATATTAAAGTCATCTTTGAATAAATCATCCCAATCAATATTCATTTTGCTAGTTAAGTAATACTGTAACCAGTTATGTCTTTGTACGAAATTGATATCTGTGATGTAAAAATCTTGAATATAAGTTAATCTAGCTTTAAATCTGGAAAATTCTAGACTTAATTTAATCCTGACTTAAGGAAAGATAAGTCGAGCTTTGTTGATGGTGCCAGCATTTAACTCAGACTTAATATTTAATCTCGGCTTAAAAAAGTTGTGCAAACGGCCCTAAGGGGAGTGTAGTAAATAGATACCTGCATTATTAGCAGTACAGTATCATATTCGAATTTTTACATGAGAGTTATCTGTTCTTTACTTTGACATAAATGTTTAATAATATGTAATTATTTGCACAGTTACAGTTTGTTCTCTCTTCATAAAAGTGTTTTTAGTATGGAACATATCTAAATAATTAAGAAAATGCATTTCGGAATTTCCACTGTATCAAATCATTATTGTCAAATAAACCTTTATGTTAACATATACATACCTCTGAGTATTTTGGAAGTGTATGCAAAATAGCTTCTGTAGTAGAGTTTTTGGAGTGAATACTTTTTAAGGGACCCCGGGCTAGCTTGATCGTAGGTGTAACTGTAAGCGTAAGAGCGTTAAATTTGGGCGGAGTTTCGCTTCGTGTGAAAGACAAAGAAATCAGAGAGTATGATGTGGAAGCGCGAAGCGATGAGCGAGAGAAAGGGTACGTGCGTGCTTGTTTTATCTGAAACAGAAGGAGAGACAGAGAGAGTATGATATGCGAGCGGAAGTATTCACTTTAGACCTGCGTAGACCACACACGAATTTTTTGCTCGTAGGTATACAACAGAACATCATTGTTGAAGGATTGAGCATGAGCCTAAAAGGATGGATATGAAATATTTTCTAATTCGCCAAATGCACACTTCGACGCTTCGTAAATCGCGTTGAAATTACGCTTGTAGACACATATAGTAGATACAATCACAAGACTCTCAAGTCGTAACCGTTGAAACCTGAATTTATCGGCGCTAAATTTAAAATAACCACACTAGAGCCACTTGCGATAAGACTTTTAACCACCAATTAATGAACGGTCTTAGATATTTATTAAGAGTGCCAATGTCTTTACAATGCAATACAATACATAGTTACTACTTAGCATAGACAACCAGTAACGCTTATAAGCTATTTACATGTATACACAACATCTCCCTTTCTTAACCTTAATAATAATTAAGAATAATCATTATATTTCGTGGCCCTATTAATTGTACAATCTTCTCTGGTTGTATATTGTGATAAATGTGATAACAGATTAAGGTTCTTATGATGTTCTGTAAAAGTAATTTCTCAATTGCAGGTTCATTCATTTTTTGTTCTATGGCATCCTTAGTGTAGAACACAGGTTCATTATTTGACGGTCTCAAACGCTTTGTATTACGCTTTACAACCTCCCCATTTTGGGTGTTAACCACGTAAAAGCTTTTTGAGTGTACTCAATACCTTTCCAAAAAGCCACACTTTATCCCTTCTTATCATAATATTTTGATCTGGCTAAAAATTTGTCACATACCTTTTAGCCGTCTTGTCATAATTTTATTTGTACTTGGTTTGATTTGGCTGCAACTTTTCGTTTACATTCCCTTGTACCTTCGATTTTAATTTGGGCTCATGTGCAGGCAGTTTACTTCTAAGCTAGACATTAGCAACTCTGAAGGATATGCTTCTATAGAGGACATTACAGTATTTCTGTATTCAAGAAAAGATATGTGAATATCTTTGCCTTTCTCATATCTTTTTTCTTAACATTTGTTTTGCTATACCTACTGCCTTCTTGCTCCATATCCATTGTTCTGAGGATATCTAGGGCTAGATGTTATAATTTTGAAAACTCAGGAATTTGCAAATTTTTCTAATTCATAGGAACCAGAAGGCATGTTAACAGATATTAAAACTTTTGGAATTAATCCGACGCTGAAAGGCATAAGGATTAACGAGAAGAAGAAGAAGGAATTCCATGCATCGTAAACAGGTTTTTAAATTTTAATATGATTTCTCTGAAATTTTTATATTTTACTTCAGTCAAATGATTCCTCTCGGAGTAGTAGTCTGGAGTTACCAGATAGTCTTTGTTTCGATATGTCAGATTCTCAAAGAGTAGATTAAGAATTTCATGTAATAACAAAGGATTTTTCCTATTATCAGATCGAAACTTTTGACAAATATTACAATTGCTAATAAATTATTCTATTTCATTTAACATTCCCCGTCAATACATAATATTTTAGCTCTTAGTTTAGTTTTTACAATACCTTGGTGACTTTCAAGCAATAATTATAATACAATTTTTACTCTATTTTTATAACTTACTATAACATTTTCAATAGTAATATAATTTTTCATATCATAGTATAATCTAACATTTTCATTTATAAATTTTTTATCAGGCCAGCCTTTATTTTACTAGCATTTTTAATATCATATATAGAATTAATATTGTCACCATTATAACGAAGAATACAACAATGCCTTCAACATTCATTTTATTATCATACTTTTATAACAAATAATTTCTAGATAATAAATCTCAAATATATATTTTTGGACCAGGTCTGTATTTTAATTCAATGTCATAGATAATTAATTTTAGACGCATTTCTTGTAATCTGTTAGATGGTATTAATGATGTTTTTCTTCATAATAGAAATTAACGAGGCATGATGCGTAAAAACACCAATTTTTCTACCATAAATACAATTATAAAATTTTGTACACGCAGAAAGTAAACTTAAAAGTTCTCTTCCTACCTGCGCATAAGATTGCTCGGTCTGTCAAACACCTTGATGCAAAGAAAATGTCTTCCTTCTTGTAGTCCTCCCTTTGACGCATCACATTCTATAATTATTTCTTCATTTGGATCGGAATGTCTTAATGTGCTTAGATCTGATACTATTAATTTGAAATTGTTTAAAGCTTCAATATGTTTTTATGGAAACCCATAAATTATCTTTTTCAATAGTTCTCTTAACTGATCCGCTTTTGTCAAAATTGGTATAAATTTCCTTAAATAGTTTATTAGTCCTGGTATTCGCTGTAATTCTACTCTATTTGTTGGCTCTCTTAATTCTAAGATTGCCTTAACACGTTCCTTGTCTGGTTTAACATCTTGCTCATTATAAATACGACCACAAAATTTGATTTCATTTTGGTTATACCGCAATTTGTCTATATTAACTTTAACATTGTATTTCTTTGCTATGTCAGCAATAAAATGCAACAATTTATCATGTTTTTCTTCTAGCTGTGTTGCTATAATAAAATCGTCAAAATAGATCTCTATGTCATTAGGATCAAGATTCCCAAAATACTTTTGATTAAGTTTCAAAAATGCTTCGGGAGCACATGATAACCCAAAATGGTTTTAAAATTTATAATAACCAAATAGAGTACTAAAACAACATAATTCAGACGATTGTTAATCTAGATCAATATGCCAAAATCCTTGTTTCGCATCTAAAACTGTAAAATATTTTTTATTCAGTAATTTTTTCGCCACAATTCGATTGGTGAAGACCTGGGACACTCATAGAGGTCGCCTTTTCTCCTATTCTTACCTCTCTGGCGCTTCCCTTCAATATGCTATCTTCTTCTTTCTACTGACTTTTTCTTAAAACTAGAAGAAAATCGCGATAATTCTATTGGTGAAAGTCTGGGACACCCATAGAGGTCGCTCCTTCTCCTATTCTTACCTCTCTGGCGCTGGCCTTCTATATTCCATCTTCTTCTTTCTATTGAGCTCTTAAAACTAGAAGAACATCGGCGTAATTCGATTGATGAAGACGGCGGACGTTCTTAGATGTCACTTCAAATTCGATGGTCTTCTTTGGCTTCAGTTTGCTTCTTCTTCTTATAGTCTTATCCTTCTTCTCCTATTGTTATCTCTTTGGTGCCTCGCTTCGCTACCCCCTCTTCTTTCCTTTACTGAGCTGTACATAAACCAGTCGAATTTGGCCGTAATTCAATAATTGATGAAGACGTGGGACGCCCTTCTTCCATTTTCATCTCTATGGCGCCTCACTTCTATATTTCCTTTTGTTTCTTTTCTATTGAGCTTTCCTTAGAGCTAGAAGAATTTTACCGTAATTTGATTGGTCAAGATTCGAGACCCTCTTAGAGCTCGATTCAAAATTCAAGTGGCTTCCTCTCGTTAAGTTTGCTTCTTCTTCTTCTCATCTTATTTTTCGTCTCCCATTCTTATATTCTCAAATTTTGATACTTATTTACTTAATACAGAAACCTGTTCGACCGTGAAGTGTCGGGTTGTGTGGAGTTGAGTTTCTTGGCTCTTTCTTCCATATTGGTTTCAATTTTCCTCTCTCCCTGCATCTTCCTCTCATGTCCTCCCACCTCTCTCTCCTTGCCTCGTATGCATTTTTACTTCTTGCTCCCAGGTCTTCCTTGGTCTTCCTCTTCTTATTTTTCCTATTTCTTTTGATTCATATATCTTTCTTGCCAACCTTTCTTCTCCTATCCATATAACACGGCCAAGCCATCTTAATTGTCCTTGTTGTATTGTTGTTTCGATTGACTCCATCTGGAGTTCCGCCCTGTATAAGGCGTTCCTTATTCCATCCAATTTAGTTTTATTTTTTATTGGTCTTATAAATCTCATTACTACGCTGCTTCTTTATCTCTCGTTTGTAGTCCATGACTTGCATGAGTGTGTCAGTACTGGTTTCGCTACCCTGCGGATCACTTCTGCCTTTACTGTTTCTGGTATTTCTTTATTGTTTAAGAATGCAGTTTTTATAATGTTGTAGAGTTTTGCAGTTTTTGATATTCTTTCATTTATTATTCTTTTATTTCGTCTTCCAAGGACCCCTCGCTGTTATTTGAACGTGCTAGTTCGTTCTATTCCATGTCCTTGTATTTTTATATTTTTATATTATGTGTTAGACTTTCCTTGCTTACTATCATTGTTTTTGTTTTGTCTATATTAACTTTCTGTTTATTTCTTTTAGTTGTTGTTTTGTTGACATTTTCTTGCAGATGTCTCTCCGTGTATCCTAATATCACCATATCGTCCGCATAGCTTAGCTCAGTTGTTTGTATTTTCTCCATTTTCCAGTATCCTACATTATATGGCTTCAGTTGTTTTTTATATTTCTTAACCGCTTCGTCTGACATTATATTAAATAATAAGGGGCTCAGCGCGCAGCTTTGCGTAACATAGTTTATTGTTCTGTAGTATGTGCTCTTTATACACTCTGTTAAGTCCTCATTCACACCTCTTGTCTCTAACGTTCTCCATACCTCATTTCTCTTTACACGGTCGAATGCTTTTATTATATGGATGAAGCATATATGTATTTCTCCGCCTGCTTTTTATTGCTTTTTCTATTACTTGTCCTAAACTGAATATTTCATTTTGAGTCCCTCGCCCCTTCCTAAAACCGCATTGTGTTTCTTCTAATACGTGCTCTCTTTCTTTCCTAAGTCTACTTTCTAATATTCTTAAATATAATTTCCCTACTGTGCTATCCAGGGTTATGCCTCTGTAATTTGAACACTGTTGACTATCTCTCTTTGTAAATTAGGCATATAATTCCTATTCTCCAATCTTCGGATATCACTTTCTCCACTCTGACATCATTTAGTATTTCCAGTTGTTTCAATCCTAGCTTAAGTCCCTTTATCATTTCCACAGTAATTTCGTCGTGTCCAGGTGTCTTTTCGTTCTTCATCAGCTGTATAACTTTTCTTAATTCTTCCCTTGTTATGTTCTGTTGTACCTGCCCTTCAATAGAATTCTTTTGTTGATATATTGGCTCTAGTTGTGTATTTTTCTCTCCTTCTGTTTGTAGTAGTGTCTGGAAGTATCTTTTCCATACTTCCATTATCCTGTCTTCTTCAGTCACTAACTTTTGCTTTTGATTTTGTTGGTAGTTTCTAGAAATTTTTTCCCCGAATTCTCTCCAGGATTGCTCTTTGCTTACCTTTATTAATTCTTTCACCCTTTTCCTCTTCTTCTTGTATTCCTCGTAATTTCAATCTTTTGCGTTTTTGTGACCTTTCCATGCTGCCTTTTCATCTTTTACTGCTTCTTTTATATCTTCTGCCCACCATGCCGTTCTTTTTATTTTCCTGTTTGTTAGTTTTGTTACTCCGCAATTTCCTCTTGCTGCTTCTATCATGCCTTCTTTAAGCTTTTTCCACTTTTCTTCTATGCCTGTCATCGTCTGCGTTTTCCCTAACTCTATATCTAGTATTTTCTGGTATTTCTCTTCTATTTGCGGCTTTCTTAGCTTCTAGCAATTAATCTTTCCTTTTACTATTTTTCTCTTTGTGTCCTCTGTTTTCCTTTAGTGTTATTTTCCATTTGCTCATCAATAGATAGTGGTTACTTCCTGTAGTCCTTAACATGTCTCACATATCGTCTAATACCCCTGTTAGCCATTATGTAGTAGACTTTTCATTCTGAGATGGTTCCTCCCTTGTATATTTATGTATGCATTTGTGTTTAAATGTGTTCATTATTATGAGATCATTTTCTATGCAGAAATCTATTATTCTCTGCCCGCTTTCGTTTTTAATTTTTTCGCCCTCTTGACCTAACCACTTTTTCTTTCCTTTATTTTGGCTCTCCACTCTACCATTCATATCACCCACTAATATTATGTTGTTGCTTTGTGTATCATCTACAGTCTTTTGCAGTTCGTCATAGAATTGGCCTTTTTCATCTTTGCTTGCACCTTTGCTTGGTGCATATATCGTTATTATATAGAATACTTCTTTCCCAAGGGTTGTTTGGGATATATCATTCTTTCGTTTACATCTTGAACCTTCACAATCTCTTTAATTTGAGTCTGGTTCATGATAATCCCTTCTCCTGCCCTTACTCTTTCTCTTGTTTTCCACTCCGCACCACAACATCACATAATCCTCTGTCAGCTGTTGCATGCCCGTCTCCTTTTTCTTAGTTTCTGGTATGTCAAGTATATCTATTTCTCTATCCTCCATTTCCTGTTCTTAGCTCCATTTCTTTTCCCTTCAAGCGTCTAACATTCCAGGTTCCTATTTTTATCTCTTTCGCCGCTTGCCCTAATTCCTTAGACTTTGTATCTATTTTTCTCCTGTTTGTAATCATGTCCTTCATCGTCGTGTGGTCGCCTCCATTTCTCCCTTCCTTTTTGCCTCTCGTTATTGGTTCTTTGGTGAGCTACTTGTTGTCTTATCCTTTTCCTCTTTCAAGCTTCCCGCATTTTTATCCCATTTTAATTGTTTACCGTCTATGTAAGCTTTTCGATGCGCTGCTCTTACTCGTTTTCACCTTCTTCGCTGCTCTTCTGCCATCTGTTTTATCTTTCCTTGTATCCCTCGCTCTTCTCTCGTCATCTAATTGTTTATGTAAATTTTTTCCGGTCACTTTCTCAACTTCTTTTTATTTTCCATTATTATATATTCCTTTGCATTCGAATCATCTAACTGTATTTTATACACCTTCATTCCTATTTTTGTGGCTTCCGTAATTTGTATTTTTGCCCATATTCCTCTCTAAAAAGTTTTCCATTCCCGTTTTTATATCGGCTCGGTTTTCTATTTCCGATACAATGATATTGTTGCGTATTTGATCTTTCTCTATTCTTTTCATTCTTGTTTTCATATTATTCATTTCTTCCTTTAATTGCTCGTTTTCTCCCTTTAATTGTTCATTTTCTTTCCTTAGCTCCTTTAATTCTTGTTGCTATACTCTTTGCTCTTTTTTTTTTACATCTTTGATATTTCTCATTAGTTCCCTCTCCATCTCTGTTAGTTTATCGATCTTTTCTCCATTATCTTTTTTTTGGTTCTGTGGCGTTCTTCCTGTTTTCCTTGATTTTTTAAACATGTCCTCCAATTCCTTTTCTTCTCCCGCACTCACACGCTTATCAGCATTGAAAAATTCATTTTGATTTCCTTTACCAATCCTAAATTAGTTTCTATCTTCTTTCCACCTCAACCATCTTCTCTTCGCTACTTGTAAGAATGTAGCTATTGTCCGATAGAGGGCAACATATTTTACAAAAAATATGTTTCTGGAATGAATATAATCTTTTATCACTTCGTGATTAAAAGAAAAATCTTTTACTTAAATTTAATGTTGGATACTAGCTATTACGAAAAGATATTATGGTGGCCTTCCAGTTAACATTACCAAAATTGGTTAGGCAGCCAATTTCAAATATTTTCCGAAATAAAAATTACAGTTATCAAATTTTTCAGAAAAATCAATAGAATGAGAAGACAGGTTTTCAAATTTTTTTATTTACAATCGGATATGATAATGTAGGTTCTGATTCTTCATTAGATGCAACTTTAAGGTTAGCAAAACCCTTTGTTGCTTTTTGAGTCATATTTGGTGATGTTCCTTTTTTACATGACCTCGCAGTGCATGTATCCATATTGGAAATGTGGTTTCTTTAATTGATACCTTTCAAAAGTAGCACCTTCCTCAATTAGAAGAGTAGATGACGTTCGACGCAAATAGTGGCTGGTGGACTGATGAGGATTGTTTTAATTTTAAGTACTTAGTAATGGTATTTGAAACACTTCCCAATGTATTTTCTCTCATTGGCTGAGATGTACAGCGACTGCTTCATTACTGCAGAATGTTCTTTCATTTTCTTTAGTCTTAGTCTCGTTGTGTTATATACTTTCGATCTAATTTATTTTTCCTTCCTGTATAATCGTAAAACCCCTAAGAAGTGTATTAGATTCTGATACTTTCACAACCAAAAAGACCCTTTGCCACTTACATCATCAATACATATTTTAACTTTTCTTCTATTCTTAAACTGCCAAAGGCTTCCATTACCAAGACTAGGTACTCTACCTAAAAGATAAATAACGTTTAGAGTATAAATTATAAAAACCTGATTATCCATCAAAATTTTAGATTTTCCTGAAATACATATATCGTTTGGATTTGACTTTTTAGAAACCCAACTAGTGAATTGTAAGTGGAAATACCAATTTTCGTGTTTACTATTAGGTGCCTTTTAATTGTGAATATTTGGACCATAGCGAATTCAATGTATTTGTTAGACCAAAGAAAGAACAAAATTAGTATTCTTATACATTAATATATGTAAAAAGTTGTTACCAATTGTTGAAAGGGTGCTTACAGTACTTATTTACTGTTGGTACATGTTTTTGTTTGTTAACCACAGTTGAAAAATTTCACATGTCTTTTCATATTTGTGTTTTGATTTATTTGGTTACAACCTTTGGGTTGCTTTTCGTGTAGTTTGTTTCTATAAAACTGGACCATACAAAATAGCTGTTTAATATAGAACAGTATAGAATCTGATTTCATAATCTGCCAAACTTGGTGCAGTGGATTATATAACATTTACGTCTGTCATTATGCTACTGTTTTTTTTTTCATCTTTTGGGGAAGAAAACGGAATGGAGCGAAAAAGGAAGGCCATATTTTCTTCGTATTACTATTTGCTTGGAAACTAATTGCGATAGATTTATAGACATACTTTTCAGTTATGGAAAGTTGATTGACATGGCTTAGAACTATGTCATATTTTTATAAGTATACGCGGGCTATGCTCTGTACACCACCATTGTATATCTACCCCAAATGTAGTTTAAAGTTAAAAACTCGTTCATATTGTTTACTACGTTAGTATTATAAACAAACCAAAGTAGTAAAACAAACAAAAACCTATATTTGAATTAATATATAAATGGAAACAAAAAGAATACAAATCGAATTGCGAGAAGTAAATGAGTTGAGAACAACCATTTGCCAGACAACTTTGAGGAGTTAGACCGGTGTGACCGGCGGAAAAAGTAGGTAATTTTCAAGTGTGGATTGCCAAAGAAATAAGAAAGCTGTACACTTGCAATTTGGTAGTTTAGTTAAGTACACTATGACGATATAAAATCTATATTTATTTATTACCATGTCAGGAACAGTAATTTTTTTCTCAGCGTTTATTGGTGTCGATGATTTCGCCATAGTGGAACGTCTGAACCCAAAACAAAAATATATTACTTAAAAATATTGCATTCCCTAAGCATTGACCGAGCTTTTCGAGGTTTATTGAAATTTGACTGAAAAAAAATTTTGAACTTTCGATTTGATTTTTGGTTGTATTATTGGGAATTAATTTGTTAATATTTTAAAATTTTCAAATAACAATGAGATTGTAAAAATCCTCGGTCAAACTATAATAAAAAGGATAATAAAAAACCAAAGTTGAAGTTAGTCCGTTGAGTAGATCCCGAGAAACCTTGGACACCAGTTCGAAAAACGTAGTTTCGAGAAAAACGCATTTAAAGTTTTACAATACATTTTTTAAATTATATACTGCAAACTTTTTTGCTTTTATGGTTAATCTGCCGTGCCAGCTTCGTAATAGCCATCTCTCTCATCGTCATTTCCTTCTTTGCTCTACCGCCTTAAAATACGACCTTCTTTAGATGCCTTGAACGTAGATGCCTCAGCTATCGAAATTCGTGCTTCATCCAGGACTTCGCAAATGCTTGCTGTATCTAGCCCGATGACTATATTTATGGTATTCATCATTAAAAGAATGCTTGAATAACCATTATTGAATATACTGCTGGCAATATTGACAGCAGTTTTAACGCCTGTGACACTACTAAATGTTATTTTTGGAGCAAAGGCCCAAATTAACGCGTTCAGACTCTCGTTCGAATTTTGAGTATACGCACCTTAAACAGCGCCCTAACAAATCATTGTTGCTAAGTTCCTTGTAGATAGAAGTAATTGCCTCTATAACATTAGGATGAAAAGCAGATTTGTGAGTATATTCCCTTAATTTATTTGCCGCCTTTGCTACTTGCCAGGACCAAGATCTTGGCCCGGGCAGACAGTTTTCATGTTGGAGTTTAACGTCAGTTAACGATTTGTGCGGTAACGTTGCCCACATGGCATTCTTTCTTTTTCCATTGTATTGTGATGTCTCCTAATCAAGTGTGTAATAAATGCTCACTCGGGCCCACAACAAACTCGTCTTGGGCGCACGGCCAATCTCGAGCGACCGGCGCGCGAGCACGAATCTGTTGTAGGCTCTATAACTCAGAAACTAATTAGAATTTATACTTGGGACCTTTAGATCCATATTCTATAGGCTTCAAACTATTTTTATTTAAAGCAAATTTTTTTTCCGATTTTTACACCGGTCTAACCCTTTAAGTACTCCCTGTTCCGATGCTAATATGAACTATATCATGCAATAGGATTTATGAGAGGCACAATTAACAATAGCTTTATGGTAAGAACAAAAAAATTCTAGGAATGAGTATTTCAATCCTGGTAGTCGACAAGAATTGTAAGAGAAGAAACTGATAAGTATACAATGTTAGATCGATTTTAGGCACAAACATTCAGTTCACATTTGCATTGGAACGGGAAGTAATTAAGGTCGTCTGCCAAATGACTGTTCTTACCTGATATGCTTGCCTTATTGAAAGGGTGGGGAGAGGGCACCATACATTTTTAAATGGAATCATTTTTAGTTTTTAAAATTAAATCCAACACTACAACTATAGGGGTGTTATATAATCAACCAGTTTCTATTGCACATTATTAATCTCAAAGATGTTTACCTGTCAAAAAAATATATTTAAAAAAATGTTCAAACCCATTTTTCTTGTCTGTTTAATAAAACCCATTCAAACAAACAATTTTCGTCTTAAAACTTTTTCTCTATCTTTTACCGTTATAATTTTACATTTCTAAAAATATTTTTCACTCAGAGTGTTTTTTCCGCAGAAGAAAAAAATGCGTAGTACATACCTATATGTGATCTACATGTTCCCAAAGTTTCATAATTTTTCGAATATCCGGGATACTCCACAATAACCATAATTGGGCGAATAAAACTCCTCGGGAAGTTACAGAGATTCGATAATAAGAGCGATTTTATTTAAATGTTTGATCGGAAATTTATCCGACGCTGAAAGGCATAAGGATTAACGAGAAGAAGAAGAAGATTGGAAATTTTAGGAGAATGTCTGATCGGACCAATACTTTTCCTAACTGGTGAAATGCTAAAGCGTATCTTAACTTTTTGCAAAATGTTATATCAGAATTGTTAGATAAAATATAGTTATGGTTTACGCATGATGGAGCACCTGCGCGCTTTTCTCGTTTGGTAAATTTTTTTGTTAAATAAAAATTCCCACAATCGGTGGATAGGTGAAGGGGATCCTGTTGCATGGACGTCAAGGTCTCCCGAATTGGATTTTTTTACAGGGGGATATTTAAAATGTTTAGTTTATCATTATGAGAGAAGGCCTGAGAAATAATACGTACAACTTTGAGATTTTTTAAAGAGTACAAACATCTATTTTGTGAAGATATCGAGATTGCCTAAAAATAGAAGAGGTACATGTAGAGCATCTGCTTTATCTTTTTATTTGAAAATTACATAATTTACCTGATAATCATACTTACGTCTCCATTAATGAAAAAATCTGCTACATATATTTCTGAAATGGTTTGAGTTGCGGACCCATATTGATTAATACTTTTTTTAGTTTCGATCAGTGCCATAAGTGAAGAAAATATCCTGCAATATCTCAGTAAAAGTATTTACCATTTATTTACCATAAAAGGTCGAAACGTTTGAAATTATTTCCTTTTCAGTTGAAGATCATAAAGCGATGTAATGTTAGTAAAGTGTGTGGTATTTGGTATATGACATATTTGTAGTAAACATGGAATAGAGCTATCTTCGTTTTTGACCTGATTGAAAACAATCTCGTTCTAAATCTTTTATTTAAAATCGCGAGAATGTTAGACTTTGTAAAAAGACTTAAGTAAAAATTTATCTATTAAATGCGAGCGAAAGTAACTTTGCTGTTGAAATCGTCAAATATTGGAACGCTATATACAAAATAACAAATTGTGACCCCATCTCCAGAGCAATGGTCACAATGGCCACAACCATCTCTACGAATTATCGACATATTATCTGGGGGACTGTGATTTGTCAATTGCCCACCGATTACACTGTACTGGTGAGTCCCAATATTGACGAAACTAATTAGTCTGCGGTTGCGGTCCGCGATTGATAAAGGATAATTTCCTCCTTGGTTATTGGTATATGCAAATTGTGCTTACATACAAGGGAACATCGATAACCTGCACTTCCAGATTTCGATGAAACTACACAAACTGAAAGAGTACTTTGGAATCAGAACAACACCCTTTTCTATGTCTGCGGAATCTCCCGATTTCAGGATACAGCCGCCCCCAAAGATTTGAGTGATTTTTAAATTTTTGTAAATATCTCGGAAATTATAAGAGATTTTTTCTTTTTTGTAGAATATAATTTGAAGTATATTATTTAGTCCCAAGGATGACGTTAATTATTTTTGGTAAAATCTAATAACGGGGAACCGGATACCCCATATGCCCACTTTTTTAAGGTTTTTTATTTTTATTTTATCACAAATAAAGTATATTACATATGTAGTTTCAAGGATGACGCGAATTATTTTCGAAAAAATTTGAAACAGGGAACCGAGTGGTCCATACCCAACTTTCTTTTAATTTTTGTTTTTCACAAATAAAGTCGGTTTTATGTAGAAAACGGTGCTGTATAGTAAGTTTAGACAGTTAATAATAAATATATAAGAAAACGGTAACAAAACTTCACTTTTATCTAGAAATTATTTATTATTTCGATAACGGTTTAAAGAAACACTATCATATAATGTGATTGAAATGACCATAGGCGGCCGTCTCAAAAATGTATGAGAAGCATTCTTTTGTGCAGTGTAAATTTACAGTTCGCATTGATATTCTATAGAGCAATATCGATATAACTAACATGTTTGTAACAGTAACACATTTTCGGAAAACAGTGGAGCAGAATTAAATACAAACAAAATTCATTACAGTACACAATGTAATGTGATTATTGATATTATAATTGATTAATTAATTTTTATACAATAGCAGGTTTTGTACAAACACTACACAAGAGTATAGACTTCGCGTCTTTTGCAAAACAAAACTCTCCATAAGAATCACTGTATCAGAAAATGTTCTAATAAAATTTTTCCAAAATCTAAAACCAAACACATCTACAGGTTGTACCATTGCTGTTGTTTTTTAGGGATATTTAAAATATATATACTTGTATCTTTTGGCACCAATCTTTGAAGTTCGGCAACACAATGCCCACTCCAAGAATCAATCAAGGGAACACTTTGTGGTTCGATATTTGGAAGGAAAACATCTGTTTGCCAGGTTTTGATATGATTTGAAGCGAGCTTTCTAGACATCGAAAAGGAAATATACACGTCTACCGGTCTAAACAACGATTGCGCAACTCTAGGTCTCGTAAGCTCCTTGAATACCGAAAATGATGGCAAAAATAAGCGTCCATCTGCCGGAATAGCTGGTAAAATTGTATAATTTTGTGTTGTAGAGTGCAAAGATTGCACAACACTTTCACCGATTTTCTGACACTTTACTGCCAAAGTACAGCCGGAGTACATTTTTGGATTAAGTCCACTCTCGTCGGCGTTGTATAGGTACGTTCGTTCTGCAGATACTAGTGATATGGGGTTTGACTTGCATAATAAAGCTAATGCTTAACAACTGTAGGTGTTCCGTATAAGCACGTGTTGACCGAGTAATAAATTTTGTTATTTTGCGTGATACAATATTATGTACTTTCTTGAAATGCTTTACTCATCAATGTCCTGCTTTAAACGTGTCGTGTCCAATTTCTTGTTTAAGTTCTACAGCCCAATTTCGAAAGTCCATGTAATGAATTATTTTTCCATCGTCAGTGTTATTTTGAAATTTTGTATGAACGTATTCTGTAATAAACCGTAGTTTATCCGTATGCGTGCCACCTCTGTTAATATGTACTTTCTTCCCATCCATATAACTATTGTAGCGATTTGATTTTTTGGATTTCTTGATTCATGCTTTCGACAGAACATCGCTTGGTTCTATCACTTCTCCAGTATTCTACAGCTTTAATTTTGTAATCCAGGTCAATAACACTGCCTCCTTCTTCAGGAATACATGCAATATTTTCATAATTGTCTTCCCCATCTTCTGTTACATCTTCCACAAATTGCGCTTCATGTGACTCTTCTAATCAGCAAGCACTTAGAATCATATCCTTCAACACATCATGCAACTCAAGTTCTTTAGAGTTCAAAGGAATTATTGCGATATTGGCTACTTAAACCGTAGCAGGTAACATGTCCAGTACATTAGCTATATTAATCGCTGTCATTATGCTAACCTTCAAATTTACACTGGATGAAAAAATGCTTCTGATATATCATTTGAAACGGCAACCTTACCATATATATGGATTACGATAATGGTGTACGTAATAGAGTACTTAGCTTATCGATATTTACATCATATACCCATCAGATTATATTACAGTATTTCTTGGGAACGCTATCGAAATAATTAATAATTTTAGTCGTTCGAGATAAATATATAGTTATTGTATACATGACCGTAAAAATATACTTTCAGTATATCGGTATCTACAGTAAGCAC
Organism: Chrysina gloriosa; assembly: GCA_038088585.1. Taxonomy (NCBI): domain Eukaryota; kingdom Metazoa; phylum Arthropoda; class Insecta; order Coleoptera; family Scarabaeidae; genus Chrysina; species Chrysina gloriosa. The sequence continues at coordinate 53,883,335 of CM076093.1, forward strand.
TTATAATTAATCCATTTCAATTTATATTATATTATAGTATTTCTTTAAACCGTTATCGAAATAAAAAGTAAGTAGAACTACTCGCACACCGTATCGATTCAGTACTGACTAGATAAGGGAATGTCGTAACTTACTAGGAAAGGTTCCTAACTCGCACACGCCGATTTCGATAAAACTTGGTAATCATGTAGAATTGGTAGAACTATGTATGTAAGAGGCCGGTTTCTGTTGCTACGATCAAAGCCTTTCAAGTGGTAAAAGGTCTTTTACCAATTACTCTGCAATTGTTGCAAGAAGAAAATATTCAAACATACGAACGTATAGTGCTCCAACAGGGCTACTATGTAAAATGTCGGTTCCTGTTTCTGCCCATAACGCCTTTGAAGGGATGTAAAGCGCCCTCAAGGATGGGAGGGATTTTTGTCAATTATTCTGCAATGGTTCCAAGGAGAAAATATTCAAAACGTAGGCATATAAGCTTATTAAAACATATGTGAATCGGTAATCCTCATGTTCCGGGCCCCAATTTGTCATTAGATTTGTTGCCATGATTTTTTGTGTGTTTTTGTTTTTTCTTTCATATATGTAAGTTGCTAAGTAACGATACAACAACGCATCTGTCAATATATATTTATATACACACAATTCGAGTTCTACCAGGTTCTACCGCTTCACAAGCATTATTTCTTTTAAAGTGATAACATTTCAATCCTCAAAAGTGAAAGCACAGCCTTCAAGATTTGTCGAAAGTGAAAACCCAGCGTACAAGATCCTACACCTCATAAGAAAGTTATTCCTTTTCACCATCACCGATTCCGACGAAACTCGGACGTTATGTAGAGTTGGTAGCACTATGTAAAATTGATCTGCATCTGAAGGCTGAAAATACGGCTGTTTCTCGTTTTCTTGCTAATTACAATTATTGCAACAAGAATAAATTTACTGACCGACAATGGATTTAAGCAAAAATTAAAACCTATGCCTTTATACTGTGAATGATCGTCGGGCTTACGGCGCTTACGCCCGGTGGTCATGAGCAACTTCACAACAAAAATATTTTACAGCTTTGGTTTGATGCAGAAAAAGTCATAGTTGTTTATTATACATACTAATACATGTTTATAAATTACAATAAGAGCAATCGTTTTTAAATAGCTCTGTTTGCATCAAAATAAAAGTATTTTGTCATTTTAACGGATATAAATATCTAAACAATATGTTATTGTGTCAATGTGTTTATATCTTGGACTAAATGGTTATTGTTTTATATTTTTTAACAGTTGGTAATTCCCCGGTATTCTGATGATTAAAGGCCGGATAATATGCAGTTTGCATAAATTTGCATATTTGCATAATATATGCATTTTGTATATTATTTGTATATTTTGTAGTAATTCAGCATATTTGAAGTATCCGAGTTTTATTTATTTATTGGATGTAATTTATTATAGGATAGGCATTACTAAAAATATGTCGTGGTTGTAACAAACAAAGAGTACGGAATATCTGATATTCCGTATTCTGCTGATGATTTTTAAATAAAAATCATTTTAAAATAAAATTATTTGTCGAAGCGTTGTGTTGGTTATTTTATTAAATGTTCTTTATTCCGATTGCTTCGCAAACTCTTTACACATTAGTTTTTATTGCTCCTTTATCTTTTACTAACACTTATTTTATAAGAAAACAACTGATGATGTGATATTTTTATGCAGGTTACAAGTGAGAGAAAGTTTCAAGTCGACCAGCAAATTAAAATTCCATCTCATGCTGCAAAGCTATCAAAGATGAAATTGGCGAAGAAGGGTCAGCAAACATTAGCGCAATGTTTGCCATCAACCTCCAAAAAATTAAACGATTTAAATGTCAAGTTATTTTTGCAAAAGTACACCAGCAAATACAATATTCCCGACGAGAGCACCTTAAGAAAAAATTATATTCACCGTATCTATGCAGAATCATTGAGTAGCATTAAGAAGACTGTGTCAAACAATTACCTTTACATATACGTAGATGAAACTACTGATAGTGTGGGCCGATACATAGTGCATTTAATGATAGGTATCCTTAACGAATCGGTTCCAGCAAAATCTTATTTAATTTCATCGAAACAGTTGGAAAAGGCAAATAATTTGACAATAACAAGGTTTATACAGGAAGAACTGTAAACCTTTTTCTTACCGGAATCGATTCCAACGGAAAAAATTCTATTGTTTTTAACGGATGCCGCACCATACATGGTGAAGGCAGCTTGCAACTTGAAAATCTTTTACCCAAATTTAATTCACACAACTTGCTTGGCGCACGGACTAAATAGTGTTGCAGAAGAAGTAAGAAACCATTTTCCCTTGGCAAATACTTTAATTAGTAGTGTTAAGAAAGTGTTTTTAAAGGCTCTATTAAGAGTTCAGTTTTATAAACAACATCTACCCGGTATTCCGCTTCCTCCTCAACCAGTAATCACACGATGAGGAACGTGGTTGGATGCTGCTATTTTTCAAGCAAATCATTATGAAGAAATAAAGACAATTATTATGGATCTTGATAACGATACACAATCTGTGCTAGACGCCCAAAAGGTGTATTCGAGTAAAGAAATACCTTAACAGTTGGCGTTTATTAAAGCCAACTACAGTTTTATTTTCACTTCTATATTGCAATTGGAAAAACAATTTATGTCGCTAATTGAGAGCGTTGAAATAATAAACAAATTTGAAAAGTTATGTTTTGATGTTAAAGGAAATGTGGGAAAATTCGTGTATGAAATTTTTTTAAGTGTAATAGAAAAAAACGACGGTTTTAAAAAACTAAAGGATATTGCTAAAATCTTGTGTGGGGAGTCAGTAGAAAATATTGAATTGACAATAGAGGATATTTCTAATTTGAAATATGCTCCTATAACAAGCGTGGACGTAGAACGAACATTTTCAATATATAAATACATGTTATCAGACAAGCGCCACAATTTTTCTATTGAAAACTTTGAGAAATATGTAATTGTAAATTGTTTTCATAGTTAATTATGTTGTAAAATGTTATAAATAAACTTGTAGTAAACATAATAGAATATTATTTTTTCTATAGTATTATATTTTCTAGCATTACTCCTATTTCTTTATCTGCATATTTTTCATAAGAAAGTGCATATTTAGGCCAAAACATCTGCATATTTATGCGCATATTTCCACTTTTTGCATATAATCCGGCCTCTACTGATGATTAATAGATACTCTTCAACCATACTATAACTAGCGTCGTATTTTTGTAGTGTAGCTTCTATTTATATAATTTCCTTATTTGTGTGTTCCTCTTTTTTGTCTATCCAGAGGTTTTTGAAGCCCACTGATGGGCTAGAAAGCTGAAAATTGGCATGCATATAGTAAAACGCCTAGGCGAAATCCTAACGTAAACAGATTTTTAATGTTTTGCCTGTGGGCGGAGAATTAAGACGAAAAAGGGGCGTTACAAAATTCAATTTTTTAACATTTTAGCTTATATTTTCTTTTTTCCTGCCTGACAGCTAGTGGTGTACATAAACCTACAAAATATAATTGATTTGTTAATTATCTCTTACGGATATCGGGAAGAAACAAGAACCCCAAATTTTAAAGGACAAGAACTGCATAATGCTAGAAGATATAATAGAAAGGAGTGTGCAAGACCAAGTTGCATCGAAATTGGTGTTTCCGCAAATCGGTGGGGCGAGAGGAGCAATTTTTTTTAAGAATAAGGGTTACTGGTTCGAACATCTTTTAATTGCTCTCTCAATGCGCTATATGCCCATATTTTGAATATTTTCTTCTTGCAACAATTGCACAGTAATTGGCAAGAAACGGTTCCATTCTTTAGGGCGCTTGTCACTCCTTCAAAGGCGTTAATGGTATAAACAGAAACCGGCCTTTCACATAGCCCAATCAGCCTTACATAATTACCAAGTTTTGATCGAAATCGGTGTTTTCGCAAATCGGTGGGAGTGGGAGGGGGTAATATTTTTAAAGACTAATGGTTACCGATTCATATTTCAGTAGTCCTCTTGAAGCGATATATGTTCATATGTTTGAATATTTTTTTCTTGCAACAATTGTAGAGCAATTGGTAAAAGACGACTCCTTGGGACACTTTTCAACCCTTCAAAGGCGCTACTGGCAGAAATAGGAACCGATTTTTAACATAGTGCAACTACCTCAACATAATTACCAAGTTTCATCCAAATCAGTGTTTCCGCAAATCGTTGGGGAAGGGAGAGGGTAATATTTTTAAGAATAAAGGTTACCGATGTAGACGTGTTTCAATAGCTCTCTTGAAGCGCTATATGCTCATATGTCTAAAAAAATTTTTCTTGAAACAATTCCAGAGTAATTGGCAAAAAAACGCAAAACGGGCCACTTTCCAGATGCGCTTTTCATACCTTCAATGGATTTAATCGCAGAACCAGAAACCGGCCTCTTACATAGTCTTATCAGCTCTACATAATTACCAAGTTTCATCGAAATTGGCGTGTGAGGGTAGGGAACCTTTCCTTGTTAGTACGCTGTTACCGCTGTTTGTCCAGACTATTCATAACGACAATCAATCAATGTAAAGCTTCCTTATCGAATTTTTATATCTGTGTTATTAACTGTCTAAATTTGCTATACAGCATCGTTTTCTGCATAAAACCGACTTAAGATTAATATAAATAAAAATAATTTTTTAAAAAGCAATGGAGGTATGCACTCGGTCCCCTTTAATTTTTTCTGAAAATAATTCACATTGTCCGTGAGACTATGTAACATACTTTATTTGTGAAAAATAAAAAATAAATTAAAAAAGAAATGGTCGTTCTGAGGTACTGGGCCCCCATTATTAATTTTTTTTTCGAAAATACTATATTTCAAATTATATTCTACAAAAGAGAAGAGTCTGTTGTATTTTCTAAGATAATTACAAAAATTTAAAAATCAATCAAACCTTTGGATGGGCTGTATTCCGAAACCGAGGGATTTCGTAGAGAAAGAAAATGGTGGTGTTCTTATACCAAGATACTGTTTGAGTTTGTGTAGTTGCTTCGAAAGCTGGAAGTGCTAGTTGCTGGAGCTCTAGTGTTAATAAGCTTCTGCATAGTTACTTGTTAGCTTCCCATTAATGTACCTAATTTAATTAGGTCGTTCTATAGTTATCCAGATTTAACTTTATCGACTTATTTATATATTTACATACATATTATGAATTATTAGTCCCATTTTTTAAAACATTTTATCAGAATAACATGAATAGGTTAAAAAGATATCTATAATACTTACATGCTATTGTTATTTGCTTGAAACAAAATTAAAAAAAAACACGGATAGCAGCTAGACAAATAAAAGGTGTTTTATTTCTAAAAATAGGTAGGTAGGTATTGGTGAATATCGTTAGAAACGCACCAACACCTACCGCATGTTCTACGTAACGGTAATTAGATATATTTACCAAATTAGTGTGTAATGAAGTATCTATATCCGTTTGTATTTTTTGTACTTACTAGAAATTATACACATTTTGGCGACATGCTAAATCACATAGCAAAAGTATGCAATTTTCTACTTTCATATGTTATTTCTTCATGAACCTCCAACGTCGGCGTCCTTTATTTGTGGAAGTCAATCAAAATCTCATTTGTGGGTGGTACGAAACAGACACCTACACCAGAAATGATTGACGATTTTTAGTATTTGAAGTCAGTGACCGCAGATGGACAAATAATGACCATCAGGATTCGGCTTCTGTGAGCTACCGCATACTGGCATTTAGGTGCTGATGTTTTCTAGAACGCCTTTGTTAAAATTTGTATTGTACGTCATCTACCACGTGTCCATACAAAATATATTCCTATTTAAAGAAATATCTTACATTGAAATAAGTCGTTTCTTTTTTTAGTTAAACAACAAAGATTTTATATCAAATTTAATAAAAATCTATTAGAACGAATTAATGTAACAAATTACCTATATAATTTTCTTATAAATTAAATAAATGCCTTGGTTTTGTTAGTAAAGCGGCCTTTGCTTAATTATTGTTTGGGTTTAAATAATCTTGGTTTCTTAATCCAACTACTTGATCGGGATGTTGATGGCGAGGTATCGGCTGATGAAGAACCTTTAGAATCGGAAGGTACTGTAAGACTGTCTTTCCGGGAAGCTTCAATTTGTTCTCCTGTCAAGGTCTCTTCACTTCCTGTATTAATGTCAACTACTAGACTCTGTCGACATAAAGTAGATATTGTGTTCATTTTTGCTTCTTTATTTCGTCTCATTTTAACTTTTCTAAATTTAGACGCAATATTAGACATAAGTCCTTCTTTCCTCTTTTTACTTGCTCGTGGCAGAGATACATAGCCGCCACCATGAATTTCTGGTTGAATTTGTTTATATGTTTCAGGATCAACATTAATCATTCCTGCACTAGCAGATTTTATTAACATACCTTCGTAAGCGGAAGAATCGTGACTAGATTCGCTACCTACACTTATTTGGCTTAAACGATTTCTTTCAGGATACTTTACTGTATTGTTGATGTTACTATTACCAGACAACATAGGCGGCGCGGATACTGGTAGTGGTGAATTTAAAAAATCTTCCTTTGCTTTTTGTAATTTATAACTTCTTGAATCGCTATACAATGGCTGATTAATTCCTTCTGGGATAGTTAATTTAAGCGAACCACCTTTTGTTTTTTGTTGACTTTGTTCAGATATTGTGACACTTTGTTCTGAGCGAATTCTAGCAGTTAATGCACACACACTTGAAGACTTAAGTATACCTTTCGTATTAACGTTTATTTTTGGAGTCGACTGAGGTGATTTCAAAGAACGTGGTACTGTGGCTTTATTCATGAACCCTAGACTTGCTGATTTTTGAACTTGCAGGGGAGAGAGCTTTAATAACTCTTGTTGATATCTCTCTGTTTGAGTTCTAACCCTTCGTTCATTTATAGGAGATCTCCAAGCTACAGGTGACGATGACCCACTACTGCCACCAGATTTGTATCCCTGTGCTTCATGTTCTTGAACTTTTTGCGTATATTTTGCTAACATTAAACGAATGTTTGGTGATATTTCCTTGTTACTTTTGCGTTGTGCAGTTGGTGAAGCTGGAAGAGGCGGTAAATGTACCACAGCGGTATTTGTTTTAAAACTTTGTTCATCTATGTCTTGAATACCGTTAAAACCTTTAGCACAAATATTTCTATGAAATGAAGGCACTGATACTACAGTTGGAGAAGCGCTGACCTCCAATTTTTGACTTTCCGTTGCAAATGAACTCATAATTAATGGAGTAAACAATTTTCTTGTAGTTTTAACAAAAACTTGAACAGGAGATCCTGCAGCCGTCCTAGGAATTTGCTCGGTCGCCGTAACATAGTTTAATTTTGTCGGAACAGCGACTTTCTGAATTACGTCAGGATCTAAAAGAATACTATCAGTTTTTCTGCTGTCCGAGTTTTCAGGTTGTTTAATTTCAACTGCAGTACTTTCTACTCTTGGAAGTTGTTGCAATTTCTTCTTAACTTTCTTTTGTAACCTAGTATCATCGTCATCACTTTCATCAACCACTTTATCGCTTACGCCTTTTTGTCTGTAACGATATCTTTTTTATTGCCCCTTGTGCAATTTGCGTGGTTAAATCCTCGTCACTTTCGCAGTCTTCCATACTCTTTTGTCTTAATGGTGTATTTCTTGGACTAGAATTTTCTTTGCTGGAACTTTGTCGCAATTTGTTCTTTTCTTTTGATGAAGATTTTCTGAACAGAATTTTCGTATTTTTCGATGCTTTGCTTTTCTTGCCAGGTGCAGTAGAATCTAAATTAGGAATATATATTATAGGTAACTTCTTTTGTGAAAATCATACCTGATGCTGCACACAAATAGCTAAGGACCCTTCTTAATTCTAAAATTTTTGAATTTTGTTGTTGAAGTATATGTGATAGGTTCGAATATTTTTCCTTTGACTGAAATGATAATATGTTGGCTGTACTCCGGTTAAGCAATTCCGTGTGTAATTTTTCCGCCTGAAATAAGTAGAAAATTTATATTTGATAGAATATGCGTGTTTGCCTTACCAATTGGAGTAGATCGACCGATAAATCCTGCACGGAATCTAGAGTATCAATCAACCTATTTGTAGTATAGTCTACTTCTTCTTTAGCAATATTTGCCGCTACTTTGGTATTAGCTTCTTGTAGGAGAACTAACTTTTCGATTACTCTGCTGGAACAATCTGTCTGTAAGGCATACAAGTTCTAAAAGAAGATGAACTTTTAAATACTTATTGTCTAGTAGTCGTTAGTTTATAATACTTTTAAACAGTCGATGATCATCCCTTCGTCTTCTATAGCGTTTAATATATTCGATTCGCGGTTGCTAAAATTTCGAAAATGAGAATCATTTGGTAAAATAACTATACTTACTTAATAGTATTCTCGTTTTCGGTGAGTAACTTCAGTAAGTCGATAACTTCTTCAATAAGATTATAATTTTTTGCGCTCTTGTCGATTCACTTCTTTGAACTTTTGGTGCAGCTTTAGTTTCGCCCTCACTAATAACAAATGTTGTCAGTTGACACGATCCATTATGTGAAAAAACTAAGAACTTACCACATGCAGCTAATTTCTTGTTGATAAATTGGTGTACGTTTCTTTTCCATGAAAGGTATTAACGGTGCTGCAGTTTCTTCAATGATGTCTTCAACTTCAACTATTACAGCTTCAGGTTCATCACCATCTATGATATCTGCCGTAGTCAATATATCAGGTCCGGACTGCACAGCGTTGTTTAATTCGCTTTCTAAATTATCTACGTCATTTAGACTTAAGCTGGATGGTTGTTGACTTAGTAATGGATGCGTCAAATTTAAATCAGAATTCATTACACTGTCTGCAGATTTTGATTTAATTAAACGAAATTGTGATTCATCTAAAAAGAAACTGTTAAGCAACACATTATTGTATCAAAGATTATTTTACATTTCCCACAGGAAGGAATGCTTGGTACATAACAATTACTAAGTAATGCAAATGTTGAAGCTTCTGGTGCGATACCTCGAGCCTTTTCCCATTCATAAAGTTTTTGTGTAAATTTGCGTGATATGCCTTCGAATCTATAAAATCCTGATGGAGTTTGCACCAAAATATTTTGTTTATTGTCAGCCATAACAGATTTTCTTAACTTTGTCAATCTGCAAGTAATATAATGAACTGAACACTTGTATTAATTTGTTTAGTAACTTTGCAAATGTACCTCTCTTCCCGTTCTAGAAACTTTTGCCTTTCGCGTTCCAGCCTTTGCTTTTCCCTTTCAATTTTGTTCAGTTCCTTTTCAAACCATTGCGATCCTTTCTCCGTTTGTTCCTTCATTTTCTTACTTTGCCTAGAAGATCCTCCATCTTTCCTGCATAATTTAGGACTGGGAGTTTTATTGCCCTTCTTCTCTTCCTCGTTAGCGGAATAACTATGGGATTTTATTTGTTTCCACGCTTCCAACTTCCTTATAAAATCTTCTGATAAGGGATGTTGTTCTGTGGGACTGATATCAGTCCTTTGTCCACTCACTGATTTCCATTTGGGCCATTCACCTAATTTCTTTTTCTGGCTGCCACTTGAAGAGTTATCATCTTTCATTAATCCTTTCTTGATTTTCTGCCATTCCTGCAACTTTTTTCTAAATTCAAGAGGTAAGTGTTCCTCGCTTTGAAGTTGCATGTTGTGTTTCGGATGTCCTTTAATTTTCTCCCATTCTTCCATCTTCTTCTTGAAGGCTTGCTCTTTAAGTTCTTCCGGAGATATAGTAAAACCTGCAACTGTGCTGGAAGAAATAGCACTATTCGATGAAAAATGTTTTATCTTCTCCCACTCCCTCACTTTTTCCTGAAATTCGAGACTGAGTTTTGTTTGCAGATCCCTATAACTCTTTTTAATTTCGTCTTGCAACCTATTTTGTAGTTCAGGTTGACAGGTTTCTTGTTCTGAAATAATAAAAGATGTAACAGTTAATGCAGTACAATATATTTCGTTAGAATTTATATTCTCCCCGTTAGTGACAAATATCCTGTACTATGTAATATTAATATGATATAAGTATGTATGGACTTATATTAACAGAAATAAAAATTCCTCGCTTAACATTCAAGGTTAGATGTTAACATGTCTAAATTATTACATTATTAATAAATTTCTTCTATGACATAAACTTTTTAGTTTATATTTTGGTGTATTTTTAGGTACGGGTTATATTGGTAACAGGAGAAGTTATCTAGAGATCTCTCCACAGAGAAATAAACAGTGGCGGCTTGTGTAATTCCGTAAGTAGGTGCTGGTGACTTGGGATTAACACTGTAACTTCTTAAATTTCACATGCTTTCTTGTGTGTCGCAATATTAGAAACACAAAATAACCCAAAAAACGGTGCCTAGTATGCGAACCCCTACTAAAGACGTTCGCTAGTGCCCAAGCAGGAGGCGTATTACATTATTTACCGATACTTATTTCTCTATGTAAGTAATAAAGTCATTCTTAAAGTAATTACTACAGTCTGCAAAACACTATCATAAACTACTTGTATTTTTCTTGAATTTCCAGACAGAGTTGGAATTTAACCGTGATTATCGCCACGCATTTTTACATAAACTTTTATACGCAATATTTCAGATTTAGGTGAGGTTCTACTTTTGGTCACAGTCGTGAGTTTTTACACGTAATATCTCATCTATTTACATGTAAGCAATGGAAAATATATTGCCTGTTTTAATTGCAAATTGGAAAAACAATAATAAAAAGGAATAAAATTCTTGATAAAAATAAAAATTAAAACTTAACAATTCTTATTACATTACATGCTCAAATTGATCTCCTAATTGAAATTTTTTAGTGTTTCGGGACCAATACTTCCTAAGGTAGTTGGAACTTTCAGTTTTAGTTCTTCAAAGTTATTTGCTCTATTAGTTTGGAAACCGTAAATGAAAGATTTGATATAAACCCACAGAAAGAAATCTTTAGCTGGCAAACGGGCGGTATTCCAGCCAGTTATTAACTTATTTTGAAATACGTTTTATTTAAAAAAAATTGCACGATTTTAGCATTATGTGCAGAGTACCTAACCTGCTGAAACCAAATATTAAAAGTGACATCTTCAAGGTCTTGTATCGCTGTCATAATATCATTTTAAAGTAAATGTAAGTATCCCGTTGATGAAAAAGGGTCCAGTTATGTGATGTTCAAGTAGATCTGCCCATACCTTTATTTTTTGGATACTAGATATCGTATAGAAGATGTTAGTTTTCAGTTCAGGCCGTCTATGTACAGCCTCATTGTTTCTGGACCAAGGTCTCAAACGTCGGGCTCCAGGTCGGTTGTACGCTGGTTCCGTAGTCCATTTCTATTAGTTCTTTGTCATTGCCACTTCTTTCCATTATTATAATTTTCACTTTCACCTTCCACGGGGTCTAAGTGTGTCCTGTTTTAGACCATTTTTATTGATTTCTGTTATAACAACATTAGTTATTTACATACCGAAATCAGTTTTTTTACCGCAAGTATATTTAATTCAATGTAAGCTCACGAGCACCTACATATGTCTTTTATTACTTTTTTGTAACTTCTGATAAAGTAGTCACGTTCTTTTTCTTAATTAATTACTAATTAATTCGAAAGGGGAAGCAGCGGGTATTTCAGTGGGGTACATCACCCAATCACCCCCTCGCCCGTTTTTCTCTAATAATATTTATCTATAAAATAATAATATTGAATTCTATTCTACTTTGTTATCTGTTTTAAAACTTACAACAGTCATGGACATTTTCTCACTTGAAAAAAGTAGAATACGTTATAAAAAGATTACCATCGAAAGCAGTTCATAAGAAAAATTGCACTCTTTCCAAATTAGTTAAAATTTGGAAACACGGTACGAAGGGAAACAGAACGACGTATTATTAATAATCTCGGAAAAGCATGGTTGTTTATACCCTACTAGACATAAAAGAATGTAATACAAAGTGAGGAGCGTGATCTGTTGTGTGCCGCTGGAGAAGAATAACCGACATCTTCTAAATATCATGGCGAGCAGGTTTATATATTCCATAAAACTAGAATTGTTAAGATTCTTTTTTATTTCTTATCATGAATTTAATTATTGTTTTCCCATGTTATCTTAGGAATGGCTTCATTACTTGGTTTATAAATTCTACGTTGAACATACCTAGATGTCGTTTTCTAGATATTATAAAAAAATAAGTATCGGTAAATAACCGTACTGACAGGAAAAGAAAGAATTGATTAATAAATTAAGATAAATACTATTTTGCTTTAGTGTGCGATGCGTAACAATATCAAGAGAAATCCAAATTAGGAACGAATGGGGCATAAAATTTGTGGATTCCGATACATATAATCCGACTAATCCGTAACGGGGCAAAATACATATTCTGCTTAGGCACTAGCGAATAATTTTGCCCTTAATAGGGGTCCGTAAACTATAATATATATTTCTGTAATTTCTGTATTTTCGCCTTATATTATCTTAATAATCGTTTAAGTATACACTACCCTCCATAAGTTTGGAAGGAAGATAAAACCCCTTCCAAATAATACAACTGTTAGGCATATCGTGAAATCGTTAATCCCTATTATAAATTATTCTATGCAAATATAAAATTGTTACACATAATCCGTAAATTCCAAACATTTGAGTATAGATTTCACCCGAATACATTTTATTGCTTTTTCAAGAATACGACTATTGTTTGAAGGGGATGGGGCAGGGCACCGTTAGGAGGCGATTAAGGGGTGGTTTAAGGGATGCATCGGCCGCAAAAAACCGTTTCAAACGCGTGCATAAACAAAAACGATTAACTTGGGCAAGAGAGCATGCAAGCTGGTCACTGGATGAATGGAACGCAGTCTTATGGACCGACAAATCCAAATTTGAGTTATTTGGTACGAAGCGGAGAATCTTTGTTCGTCAACGACCAGGGGAAAGAGCTAGTAAGGCCTGCTTAGTGTCATCCGTCAAACACGGAGTGGGGTTGTTTCGCTAGAATATATACGGGTGATTTAGTGAAAATTAGTGGTACAATGCGGAAAGAGGAGTACATATTTTGATATTTTGCAAAATCATGCTATTCCTTGTGGAAGCCGTCTTGTTGGTGTGCCGTTTGTGTTCCAGCAAGACAATGACCCCGAACAAACCGCTCGAATCTGTAAAAACTTTTTATAGGAGAAAGCAGCAAAAATGAACTAAATTTAATGGTTATTCCCCATTGAGCTTGATCGAAGGGGTAGACAGTGAAAACCTCAGAACACCCAACAACTATGGGAATATTTACAGAACGCATGGCAACAAATTGACCCGGACTGTTTTGAAAAATTCCTTCGAAGAATACCTAAAATTTGTGCAGCGGTTATCAAAGCTACAGGAGGTCATATAGACGAAAATAAACTTACGCGCTAAATCATGCATAAATATTATTATGTTTGAATAAATCTATTTTCATTTGACGAGAGTCACTTATGTTGTATAAATTCATTAATAATCAGAGTAACATTTTACTGTATCTGTGACATTTTGTAAAATCCGTTGCTGCTTCAAAACTTTTGGACGGTAGTGTATGTACGTAAACATCAAACAATATCTGTATTGATAAAATTCAAATAGCTGCCTCTCATTGATATACGTAAGTAAATTAAATACAAGGGCAAGATATTTGTTTATAAATATATTTACTTTAAAAGGTCTCTTATAAGAAACATCTTTGCTCTTCGTACTTTTGCTTAAATTTATGTTAGTCACGAGACGACCTAAAGGTGTTTTCCTTAAAACTATGTGTTGAAAAGGGATTTTTTAAAGTTCGTTAATGAAATGCAAATTTTTGAAATGTGATTGGGGCTCGCTGTGAATATATAACTAACTAATGTTGAGAGACGAACGCATCTTTGTTCCTGTAGGCGTATGATACACGGGAGACGACGGCGGAAGATAATTTGACTTTTTTAATGTCTTAGGACTTATAACAACTGGATAATTGAATAACTAAATTTGATATACATATTTATTTCGTCTAGTTAAATATGTACTATTTAAGCCCAATTATATTTAGAAGTGTTGTTATTTAGTTTATTATATTTTTAAAATTTATATTAGGGTAGAGGATATGATAAATCACGTTAAGAAATTAAGATGTTAAATGAAGTTATAAAAAATTGAAACGTGTGTTAGAAAACCAAGCCGTGCATTGGTTACATTTATACGGTGCTTCTCGCAGGACTATAACCAATAACAATCGTCGATCGCTATCGCAGCCGCGAAAACGCAGCCCCTCATTCCGTTAACCCTGCTGTTAGATTGAAAACAATATACGAATTAAGAGACCATTTCGTCCATACTACATGTTTTATTAAAAATGAAAATTTAATCCAATTTTTTATATTTAAATTGATTGAATAGCTCGTTAATACAATTAATAAATATTATTATGGATCGTGCTATGCGAAATTTCTCATCCTCTATTCGTGAACTCTGGGAGCGTTGGCAACTCCTTCCAATGTTTTACAATTGCCACGAAAATGTCACTGTTAACGAGCAACTTGTTGGATTCAGGGAACAATGTTCCTTTCGACAGTTTATGCCATCAAAACCTGCAAAGTGTGGTTTGAAATTGTGGTTATCGGTGGATTCAAAGTCGGACTCCGTCTGGAAGATACAGGCCATATCTTGGAAAAGCTAAAAATGCAAAGCCAGAACAAAACCATGGGCAACGCGTTGTATTGGAGTTGACGGAAGACTTGAAAGGGTAAAATATAACAGGCGAAAACTTTTTCCCACGTTGGATTTGGTAAAAAATTACTTGAAAGAAAACTTTCATATGTAGGAACAGTACGTAAAAATAAAACATTCATTTCTCTGAAGTTGCTGAATGTAAAAAGACTCCCATTGTATACTTATGCATTTGCTATCTGTGACATTGCGACATTAGTGTCATACATCAGCCACAAAAACAAAGCAACGATATTGATTAGTAGAATGCACAGAACAGCTGACGTTCATGAGAGGGGGTCGAAGAAGAAACTGGAGATAGTTTCTTATTACAATTCGACAAAAGGTAAGATATTTTGTTGTTCACCTATAGTTTCTTTTGTTTCGTTTCTCATAGGAGGCTGCCCAAATGATTGGCTCCTACGCCACAAAACGTAAAACAAATCGATGGCCGAACATTGTATTACTTTGTATTACTTATACTTCTTTCTGATATCGTTGTTTCATGGGCACCAGCTGATCGAAATCAAAGGAAACCAGAGTTTTTGCTGAGAATAGCACTTTCCTTGGCTAAGGCAAATATGATAAAACGGAGAACCTCAACAACAGTTCTCAACACAGCTATTGACTGCAATACAAACATCATCTTCAACGAGTTCTTCATACTTCTAAATCGGCGGCTGGAAGGCGTGGAATTTGTAGTTGCTGCAAGTTTAAATCTGACATCAAATGCTCCATTTGCGGCAAATTTATTTACAAAACTAACCGAAAAATATTGTGTCAGCGTGTAATGAAAAAAGCTATGAATAAAATCACATTTTTGTAAATACGTGCAAAAAGCTTAGTATTTTGATTTCCTTTGAAATTATGGATATAACGTTGTTAAAGAAAAACACGTGAATCGAAATTTCAAAGCAATATTTAAAAGTTATAAAGGGTAACGAGCAAAATACCAAATGCGCTTAACCTAACAGCAGAGTTAAGATTGTATATTGACCTACCCCAGCGCGCAATAATAAAAACATAGCAGACGAGGCTGACTTGAAAGCAGCACCGTAATCTACGTCAATAGTGAAGCACGATTGCTGGACGTGGGTGGTTTAATTCGCCGGCGCTTTTCGGCGCTGATTACGATCTGGTTACGTTACATTACAATGTTTTCTGACAAGTTAGTCCTCTTCAATGTTTGAAATATCATTCAGATTTAATAACTTTGTCATTTAAACTTAGTCGGCGCTACAGCTCCGCAGCATCGTACTACTGGCCGCCACTAGAAATGAAGTTATTCCATTTTACATGCTTTCTGCATTCAATCAGGAACTGCAGAAAGTATTTACTTAAAATTGGAACTCCATTAGCAGTATTTGGGTTTATTGTTTCATAGGTAAAATAAAAGAAAAATGCAATTTAATAACATAATTAGTACAACAATATAGTAATTCAAAAAGCATAAATTTCGAAAGGTTTTAATAGGCTCTTTGGGAAGAAATGCAATCAAGTAACTACGATCGGTCGGATAAAATGTATTAGTACTATTACGCTTAGAAACGTTTTAAATCGTACATGTTAAAAATATTGCATATGCATATAAAATCAAAATCCAAGGGCACTATTTATTATTAATCAAAATACATATTCTCAAATATTTTATTGTAAGTTCATTTTTTAACTCAATTCTTAAATACAGCTGTAATAATTCTTGACCAAACTATATTTTAATCAAATAATTAAGTATCTCATTTATTGAATATGTATATCCCTCCAATTAGTTATTAAAAAAATTGGGGGTTACTACAGGAACTGAGGAAGTTAATGCAAATGTTTGCCTAACAAGCAAAATTAATAACTAATTAATTAATTAACTAAGCAACAACATCAAAGTGTTATCATTTAAAAATTTACTAGTAGCTCAGGAGAAAAAGTATTCTAAGATAAATATCCATAAAATGTGCTTCTTAGTGCCAAGTAAGAATTGAAGTTTTTTGTTGAAGGTATACGAATGAGTAATTTCTGACGTTGTGTTAGCTGTATACCTATTAAAAAAATGAAAACAATAAAGGAGAGTTAATAAACTGTTAAAAGTGCCAGCCTCATTTTCAAGACGGATCATCGCTACACAACATTTATACGTCGTAAATAGCGCCGCATGTACATATGAACTTTTCATGTAAGATATAATAACAGCATGCTAAATTGTATCTATTAATATTTATAAAAATAATATCTTCGCAATGCAAAAACTAGTTCAATTATTTCTAATGGAATTGTTAATTATAAATTTTCTCTTTGAATAATTTTGTGAGATCGGTTTTATTTGTTGTATCCTTCAAACAGATAGTGCACATTCATTACAAGTTGTTTGTTTTTCCAAAAACTAACTACAAGTACTAGGAATATAAGGTTAAATATACAAGTATGTGGGATAAAAGAAATTTCGAGAAAATTTCATGAAACCGTTATTGAGGTAGTTGAGTAAGATAAGTCGGCAACTCAAACCATTCCTCAAACTCATCCTACCTTCTTTAGCACAATGACCTTCAGATAAACTACGTGAAGGACCACAATTATCAACCTTACTGATAGTAGGCGTGGAGAGAAAAGCCTTCTTTAACCTTTTCCATTTTGAGCCACTTCTAAAGTTCTTGAATACGTAAGGAATGTTAGCATTTAAAGCATAACAAATTTACCTATACATACGTGATCCTCCATACTGGCTTGTTGATACCTGTCTATCACATCAAAAGGAATTTGTGAAGCATCTTCCGTGCTACTGTTTTTCATGAATGATACAGGGCTCTTTGAGTCTTTGCTTTCAAAAACCTCTTCGTCACTAACTACTAGTTCTTCAGGTCGAAAGTCGTCGCTTTTCCCACTTAGCCGATTCCGCTTTTTGACGCTGTTTCGCGTTTGTATAATGTCTTTCATCTTGGCCCATGTTGTTCTTGAACTTTTACCGCTAGGTGACTTTTTGTAAATTTGTGGATTCGTCCTAAAGAAATAAATCCGGTATATAATAAACAATTAAATGGTAAATAATACGTTAATAATTACAATATTCAAATCTAAATGTATTAGTTTTTCCAAAAGGACATTCTTAACTCTAGCAAAAATTAAGAAATTTAACAACTTCTCGCAGACATCATTAACAAGAGACCGTATTGATAATGTGTAATTTATTGACATTATTTGTAATTCATGCTCTATACATCAGAAAAAAACCTGTCTTACTGACTATTATTTAGTTCTATCCTATTTTAATTAGCGTTCTGGTCATATCTTCCTTAATATCTATCATAAACACCATTTTCATTCTTGTATCAGATTATTGCACTTGAAGTATTGGACTTGGTAGTAAAACTCTTAATGAGACGATCATTATTGAAACCAACTGACTTTTATATGTAGCTATGTATATACAATAGGTGTTATGTAATGTAATACAATTTTCCGAATAATATCTAACAATAAGTCAAAGTTGATGTCATAAGATCAGAATTTTGTAGCTATCGGTGTATTAGTTTGATCATTTACAGTGCTAGATCCAAATACTCTGTTCCCTAGGTTGCGGGAAGATCCTCCGATGTTTTGTATTTTCACTCAGAGAGGAAGAGAGAATTTAATTCTCTTTTTACACACCTGCAGCTATATTTAGATTATATTATTCATTCCCACCGTTGTTTCTTAACATGAGAATTTTTCCATTTTAAAATCTGGCATTCTATACTACTCAAAACAATTAACAATTAATAGATATAAAAAGAAGCTGGTAAAAAAAATTGTGAATTAAATGAGTTTTAGAAACATGTATGTACTTCATGCGATTGGAATATTTGTAATCAAGAAATTGAGTGTACCACCGTCTAGTAACATGTTTGAACCAGTTTTTGTATGATCCTCGCTGGTGGTTACGTAGTGGTGATGAGGCTTTTACATGGATTGAGCTCAAGAATGTCGATTATTAGTGTTAGCGAAAGTGTGATTTCATAGCTATCACCTCGCTTTTTCCAAGCTAAAGAGGTTCAACAAAGACGCGCACAAGATCCATCACCAAAGACGGCTCTAGACGATCAGTATCTCGTACAATTAGAACGTAGAAATCATTGTTTAACCGTCGCTCAGCTGTGAAGTGAATTTGCAATTGCTACTGGAAGACTAGTGTCAATGCACACTATAAAAGAACGACTGCACGACCTCGAACTATATGTATCAAGTTCAACTATATGTGTGTGTCTCCGGATCGACGACGCATGAATAAGTACCAATTTCTTTAAATTTCTGACTTAAAATTCCAACTTGCATGTGTGTTGTGTAGAAACTAAGTCTTATTTTATTAAAAAGGTAATCAATTACGTCGTGGAAATTGAAAACGGAATATTTGTAAGTGCTAATAAAGTACATTTTTTGTAGATACGACAAAATATCATTAAGAAAAATTGTTTGTAAAGAAAAACTTGGTAATAATACAAAATTTCACTGTCCACTTTCCATGTTGAAGATATTGAAAAATGTTCTTAATAAAATAGTAATAATATATGCAAGTGTGGAAAGTGCCAACAACATTAGTTCATTTAATTTTTATTAAAAAAATTAAATTAACAAAATATTAAGAAGACATAATGTTTTGAAATTTTATATTCTTATTCCGTTTTCCCGTACAAAACACTTTTTTGAATAATAGAGAAAATATACTTTAAATAGTATCTTTTTTAAATTTCTAAGACACACTTGGTTATTAGTTTCGATCCTGAAACAGAACTGAACCTCAGAGGACGAGATTTTAACTCAAAAGTTCAACGAATTTGTTACCTATTCATGCGTCCATCCGAGGAAATAGTAGATATAAATCGCTCTCCTCATCTTATAAAATAACCACAATTGCTATTAAATAATTGCATAAAATATGCGGGCAAGTAGTTTGTTGACGACATAATGTCCTTCTGAGATCCTCTTAGAAATTTGGGCATTTGTTGAAGATATCCTGATAATATTTGCCAATCAACTGATTATTACATTTGATTGCGTATGACTACGCATCCAAAACATTAAGTACATGCAGTGGATAGTAAAACATGTGCACAATTGGTTGTTATTGAAGTGTGGTCCGGGAACTGTTTGTGTGACAGATTGTGTTGTTTCTGGGATTATTCGTTGATTTTCGTCCGCAAAGTGAAGCAAGGTGTTGTGCTTTTCCTTGCATATTTTGCAATTCCTATTTAATGCACACTTGTTAAGGGCATGATTCGCGCTAAGGCAATTAAACCAAAGTCTCCTATTTCTGCTTCTTTTTATCTTTCTGTAACTCCCATTCCTAAAAATTTTGCGTAATGGGAGATTCTATGACCCAAACTATGCACGAAAATGTTTTATTTGTGAAAAAAATTGTGATCAATTTGTGGTACTGAGAAACAGATGGTTTAGCAGTCATTGCAACAGTTTGATATTTTTGTAGTAAGAAATTTGAGAAAAACTATAAATTTCGACAATTCCGTAAATTCGATGGTTGACTCCTACCATCTTTAAAAGTAGTATTATCTAATTTATTACTGACGATAAATGTTATTAAACCGTTTTAACATGTCTTAGTACTCCCTCTCATAATTGTTGAAATACTTTCTTCTTACGTATTACTGGTATATCAGAAATCGCCTTAATATGTTTTTCAACAATTATTCGCCTATTATTCTATCGTTCTTCAAGCAATTTCGAGACGGTGTTATAATTATCGCTAGATATTTCGAGATAATTCAAAATATTAGCCGTATCATCTTTTAAACAAAACTTTGGGTAATGGAATTTTTGAATGGACGATATGCTGGCATTGCTGGACTAAAGTATTAAAGCCTTCCTAAAATGAGAACTAATCTTCATGTGAACCACAAAAATTGGACAAATCGATAGTTGGCAATTGATTGATCAAATTTGTATTACTTACAGAAAGCATTTTCAGGAAGCTATACTGTAAGTCGAAATACCTGTCTTGGAATGATTCGCACTTATCCATTTCATATACATACATACATACATTTAGCATTTCAATACTAGATTTGATTTTACTGTTTTTTTTAATGTTGATTGTTCAGCGGCAAAGACTATTTGCCGGACAAAAGGGAACAAATAACAATTGTCTCTTATTTACAGCAAGCAGCCCAGGCAGAGGTACGAATCCAAAAGACTAAATTACAACAAAAAACTAAATTAATCGCTTTATAAATAATAGAAACAAAGTAACAATTAAACCGAAAAAATCTAGCCTAAAAGTATAGGTAATAATATTAATAATTAAGTAACTTATGGAATTGGCAGAATTGGTTACAATCTAGAAATACATCTACTGTATTCAAAAGAAGCACATGAAATAATAAGAAAGCTTGGTAACAAAATATTAATATGTACTTAAATATAGACAGGCTGCAAGACTTATTCAAATTCTTTACCATCACTGACACGGATGACTACAGTAGTACATTAGTTCACGCTCTATATGCAATCAATAAAACATAAGATCGGATATTTGGTGCAGGTACGTGAAAGTTTAAAACAGATAGTATTCTAGGTGAATCAATAGAGATTTTTAATATATTGTTTCAAATATGTTGAAGGTTAAATTCATCTATGTCTTGTGTAACTTTATTTACGGTCAGGATAGACTCCGGTCAACATGAACCTTAAATATTTAAAAAATCTTCTCTGTACACACTCTATAGAGATTTGCTGATGTGTATAATTTGGATGCCTAACTAGAAACACACATTCCTCCTTGAAATGATCAAGAGAACAATAAAGTATTTTTATTCAATGGAGATGTTTAAAACCATTGGCAGATCATACAACAAATCCCAAAGACCTAGATAGACAGGAGCACAATAAAGTTACTTGATCAAAAGACTAACTCTAGAATCGAACAGTATCCTCAAGTCGTTCACTGATGTTGTAGTAATTTTTTAATTATTAATAGTATAAATATAGCATTAATAACACCGGCACACAAAGAATAAAAAGTGGTCTGTACTTTTGTCCAGACCCACCTACCGATGTATATTTCGATGTGCTGAATCCGAATTTGGCGTCAGTTTGGCCCGTACATCCTCAACGTTTCGAGTAAATTGCAAAAACCGTAAAAAATGGGTAAGAATCACACAAAAACTGTAATTTGCGAAATTTTGAGGATGTACAGGCCAAACTGATCTCAAATTCGGATTCAGCGCATCGAAATGCATATCGGTGGGTGGGTCTGGTCAAATGTACAGACGATTTTTTTCGACTAAATTGCAAAAACCTTCAAAAATGGCTAAAAATCGCAGTTATGGAAATGAAAGAAATTTTATAGACCAGGATCAAGTACATTCTTTATGCATTTCGATCCGCTGGATCGAAATCTGATGTTCATTTGCCCGAAAACCCTTGAAATTTAGAGTAAAGTGCAAGAAACCGAGAAAAATTATCAAAAATCGTAAAGAATAGCATATAAAGAATAGATAGTAAACGAAGTTTAACGATTTGAAACTGTTCTTCGTTTGTATCGGTCTCTTTTATCCTCGAACGAAGTTGACGAGATCTTCGAAGAAGATACTTCAGAGGATGAAGAATATTTGTCACATGATAAAACAAAAGGTCCAACATATTTAGCCAAGAAGAATTCAATGATCTTGTACGAGATTTAGGATTACCTAAAGATGAAGCTGAATATCTCGCAGCAACAGTAAAAAAAAGGAAATTTCTTGGCTGCAGGAACATCAGCTTACTTTTTATCGTAATAGGGAGAAGGAGTTCCGGCAATTTTTCACGAACGACGATGAAAAATCGCTGGTATGCTGTCCAGATGTTAAAGGTTTGGTTGATGAATTAAAAGCAAACATAACGACGATGAGTGGAGACTTTTATTGATTCATCAGAAAGGGGTCTCAAAGCCGCTTTCTTAATAACGGAAACACATTTGCATCAATTGCAATAGCTCACTCGACCAAACTAAAAGACACTTACGAAAGTTTACAGATTGTATTGGATAAAATAAAGTACTCAGGACATCAATGGAAAGTTTGTGGTGATCTAAAAATTGCAACACTGATTTTAGGTCAACAGTCGGGGTTTACAAAAGATCCCTGCTTTTTATGTTTGTGGGATAGTAGGGACAGAAAAAATCACTATGTTAAGAAAGAATGGCCAACAAGAGCAGACTTTGATCCAGGTACTCACAATTTTATACGAGAACTGTTGATAGATCCTTCTAAATATTTGCTACTGTTAAGGATTTAAAGACATTTTCAATAGACTCTTAAATTAATAGCTTTTCTATATATTAGTATTATTAATTTGTTTTAATTTCAATAGATGTTTTTATTTGTATCAATGTGTTAAAATTAATATTCATTTCTGTTTATGTGTGTACTAAATTTAGAATAGTTTTATGTGTACCTTCTTGTAAATGCTTGTATTATGTATCAAACATTATCTAAATTCTTCGCCGACAAACAATGAACGCTTTCGATAATGCGTACCGAAAATCCTTAACATACAAAGAAAAGAAACTTCGTCGATCGGCTCCAGTACGAACGTACCAAGAGTTATTCATCAAGCGTCGACTACATACATGTGGCCCATTACGCAGGCTACGAGTCGAAAAGGACCGACCGGCTACTTGAGTAACGTACCCTGGAATTGTCGCCTACTTAGGTGAGGCCAGCGCGTTAGAAGAAAGCAATATCAGAAATTTAGCATGAAACAATATCACCCGAATGTCGTCTAGAACTGGCCCGCCTCACCGACGACGTTGTAGCTTTCTTCGTAAGCCGCTGCTATGTACGAGTTGTACAAAAATATTAGGGCCGGCCGTCCCTAGGTCTAAAAGCAGAGACAGATCATTCGATCTTTGAATACAGAGATGCATAGAATATGAAACGTTTAAGACAAACGTATTTTAAAACGTTAAGAACAAGGCAAAGATATATATTTGAACTAATTTGAACAAAACGCATTTTGAAACGTTTAGTCACAAACGTGTCTTAAGTGGGAAACAGAAATACAATTCTTTGTCATTATATCAGAAGATAAAGACACAAATAGAATACACACCAAGTGCGTAATATTGAATATAATATAAGTGAGTTGCGAACATTGTGTAAGAAAAAAATTTGACCTTGAAACAATATATATATATATATGAATACGTATTTTTATAATTATTTTATTTCCTAGTAAATATCAATATGATCTGTCTAAATGTCTGTCTAAATGTGTTATATGTTATATGTCTATCTAAATGTCTTTTATTGTAAAAATATGTCAATCTATCTGTTCAAATAAACCGGCATGAAAACAGAAAAGCCTGTTTCCTTATTTTATATCCCCACGCAAACGGGTAACTGTTTGGTGCTCTCTCCAAACCAGGAGACCGTAACAGCTACCATCACTTCATATTAAGCTGGGTCACATTAAGCAGTATGTCAAAGCTCTAGACAAAGATGGCGACTGTTTCCAGTATTTAGGAAAAAGATTCCCGCGATAAGTGATGCTAAGTTAAAAGAGGGAATTTTTGATGGCCCACAAATTCGAAGTTTATTTGAGGACGAAAATTTCATTGGAAGAATGAACAACATTGAGAAGGCAGCTTGGCTAAATTTTAAAAATATTTCACAAAACTTTTCGGGAAAATAAGAAGAGTGAGAATTAAAATACGGTTTTTTGCAATTTATTCGAAATTTGGAGGGTGTAGGGGTCAAACTGACCTCAAATTCGGATTCAGCGCATCGAAATACATATCGGCAGGTGGGTCTGGTCAAAAGTACAGACCACTTTTTATTTTTTGTGTGCCGGTGTAATTAATCTTCTATTAGAATATGGTTTATTTGGTCCACTGATCCACTATCCAGGAAACTGGTTTCTTTATAGAGATTGGAAATGCCTCCTGAGGTTAAAATCGCTAGTGCACAAGGAGAACAAAATGTCGCGCGTAGGGTTAAGTGGACTTGAATCTTTAGAGCAGGCATGGGCAACCTTTTTTGTAGAAGTTCTATGCTGTGAATAATCTTGAAAAATATACATTTTTGTTGTATCCTTATGATTCATTATGAATTAAGTTTAGACGGGCCGTGCTAATATGCAACGAAAGAATTCAGTAGCAGGCCGGACAAACCTTACTCGAGGGCCGCATGTGGCCCGCGGGCCGGAGGTTGCCCATACCTGCTTTAGAGCGTACGGATGCATTTTATGCCCGATTCGTTCATAATTCGCACTTCTCTTGATACTGTTACATATTGCGTACTACAGTAATGTAGTTTATCTCTTAACTCATTCATTAATTCTTTCTTTTGCCCTACTACTGTTGTTTATCGATATGTAATAAGTGTAAAACCATCAAATCTACATTTAATGTACAATTCATAAACCACGCAATAAAACCATTTTCAAGGCAATTCCTTATGCAAATTTTGAAAAACAATAATAACATTTTTGATACCAAAAGAAAAATGACAACCATTTCTATTATACTATGTGCTCAAATCGATCTCCTCATTGAATAGAACAATGACATTTATTGTCTCGGGACCAATATTTCGTAAGGTATTTGTAATTTTTTATTTTAGTTGTTCAAGGTTACTTTTTCTATTAGGTTGAAAATCGTAAATAGATTTAAAGTAGCACCATAAGAAAAAATTGTTTGGTGCTAAGTCATGTGACCTAGCTGGCCAAAGGACGGTACTCCAACCAGTTATGAACTTATCTTGAAATACTTTTCTTAAACACTCTGCACGTTTCTAGCATTATTCACAGCGTACCCATCTTGGTGAAACCAAATATCATTGAAAGTGACATTTGCAATGCTTTGTATTACTAGTATAATATGATTTTGAAGTAAATGAAAACGATTATCGATATCCCTCAGCATTAAGATTCCCGTTGTTGAAAAAGGGTCCAATTATGTAATTTTCCAATAGACCTGCCCCAATGTTTATTTTCTGTGGATACTGAGTCCCTGCGTCACATACAGATGTTAATTATATTAATTAGATTAATACCGAGCAACCGAAAGATTATGGCGGCTGTTGAACTTTTCAAATTTAATTTTGCTATCACAAAAGTTAAATATTATGTTAAATTTTAATTATTGCACGTCAATGTGGCAAGCCTGTATGACCGATCCGATCGGCCAGTTGAGCATGTTGAGGGCTTCCAGTGTAAATTTAGCATAT
The DNA here is from genome assembly GCA_038088585.1 of Chrysina gloriosa. Taxonomy (NCBI): domain Eukaryota; kingdom Metazoa; phylum Arthropoda; class Insecta; order Coleoptera; family Scarabaeidae; genus Chrysina; species Chrysina gloriosa. The sequence goes on from CM076093.1 coordinate 53,909,282, forward strand.
CAGCAAGCAACAAGTGTACTACGTTTCTTTTGCAAGTTTCAATATAAATTCAAGTTAAACCTTCTCTTATTTATAAATATAAATTAACAACTAAAAAATGGTCCTTCGAGTTGGATCTAAGGACAACATTCATTAGAGCGAAGTATTATAAATTTAACAGCGAAATATTCATGGGATACGATTTCGATCTACTTGCCTTCAAATAAATTGGACATAGGTTCAAAAAGAAATGTGAAATAAAAACAAATGATTAATACTCTTCAGCATTAAAATATTTTCTCGAATTCCTAACAAATAGATGTAAATTATTGGAGTCTCTAGACCATGGTTGCACAGACTTATGAAGACTAGGGGCCACTCGGGCAAATCATGAACTGATGGCGGGCCGGCCGCCAGAAGTATAGGTAATTAAAGACAATAAAGAATTGATAATAATTTATTAAAATTCAAAAAGAATTTATTAATTTGAAGCGTGGCACTGCATAGTGCTTACAATCTTTTATATTTGGCTCAAATTTACTTGTAGCAACACGTAAAACTGCTTCCAAACTTTCATTTGCAAGGCGGTTTCGATTTTTTGTTTTATTATTATTTAGTATTGAAAAAGTTTGTTCACATATATAGGTAGAACCAAATAAGCTGGCACATTTCAGAGCGTTTATCCGCAACTTTTCGTACATATTTTTATCAATGCAGCGGTAAAAGTTCAGCAAGTCTCCTTCTTTGAATTTGTTGCGTAAATCTTGATCGTTTTGAATGTCGATAATTTCTAACTGCATTGACTCTGGCGCATTTTCAACTGAAATCGTGAAAGGATTGCTGAATATGTCCAACAGAGGTTTCACTTTTTTAAACTCCGAAAATCTGTCTTGAAAAGATTGAATCAAAATATCTAGCTTTTCTACATAACTGATATTAATCGCAGTTTTGTTGATTTTTTCAGCCATTTTCTTATAATTCGGAAAATGATTGTAATTTCCAGAATTCAATTGTGATCTGAAAAGTGTCAGCTTGCATTGAAAGGATGATACATGAGCGTAGAGCTGGGATATCAGTTGATTTTTGCCTTGAAGCCGTGTGTTCAAGACATTCAAATGATTTGTAATGTCAACTAAAAAAGCCAAATCACACAACCAATCAGGATTTTTAAGTTCCGGGACATCCCTTTGCTTTTCCGCCAGAAATATTCCAATTTCTTCTATTAAATTTAGAAACCGTTCCAGTGTCAATCCACGGCTTAGCCACCTTACTTCTATATAATACAGTAAATCTCCGTATTCGCTTTCGATGTCATCAAGGAATTGTTTGAATTGTCTGTGATTGAGTCCTCGTGATTTTATGAAATTTACAGTCGAAACTACCACTTTCATGACATTTTGAAATTCAATTTTTTTCTTGGCGTATAATGCAGTGAAACTGCATGAGATCTTCAGCGTTTATGTTTTTTCCTTGCAGATGCTTTTTCAGTAAAGTAACTAGCCCGGAATTGACACCAATCATCGAAGGAGCACCGTCAGTCGCAACTCCCGATAATTTTGATAAGTCCAAATCAGTTTTTGAACACTCATCCAAAAGTACATTGAGTATATCAACTCCTTTGGTTTGACCTTTCAATGAACACATTCCGAATAACTCTTCTAAGACTTCAAAATCTTGAGTAACACCTCGTATGAATATGAGAAGTTGAGCTGTGGAACTAATATCAGTGGATTCGTCGAGTGCTAATGAAAAAATTCAATGATCTTAGTTTTTTCAATTAATTGTTCCGCAATATTACCTGACAAAGACATAATTCGTCTTTGGATAGTCATACGATTCAGTTGAATTTTCTCAAACTTTTTTGCTGCTTCTGGACACATTTTCTTAGCGGCAATTTCTATGCATTCTTTTACAAAATCGCCATCATTGAAGGGGCGACTTCGCTTTGCTATCATTCGAGAAATTTCATAACTAACTTCTGTAGCTGTTTCTGAATCTTGAATGGGTTTTGTAAACATAGCTTGCTGACCAATAAGCTCCCGTTTTAAAGACAACATTTTTGCTTTCTTAATTCGCCTGTAAACTTGGTAAAAGAAGGATGCTGCGTTTCATAGTGCCTTTTTACATTATATTCCTTTGCAATCGCAACAGAATTCTTGCAAATTAAACAAACGACTTTGTTATGCGACCATACAAAAAAGTATTTCTCACTCCAAATTTCTTGAAACTGCCGATTTTCACCTTTAACCTTACGTTTTTTACTAGGTCCTGGCTTCTCCATGTTGCGTTCTAATCCTGGCTAGGATTAACACAGCACCTAAAAACAATTACAGTACCTACTTAAATTACCCATTCTTTTTAAATTATCAAAAATAATTGATTAAATTCCTCAGAAATTTTAAGATTTTTATACAGATTTTATATCTGAAATAATGACGTAATTATTACAGTTAGAGAAATTCTGATAAAATAGTAATTTCTTTGTTTTATTTTAATATTTGGCCAACATTAAAGCTAAATTTGATTAAAATTGATTAAATAGGTAGGGAAACACTTATTAATAACTGAGTTTTACTTACGATTTCAAAACACAATTATACACGGCACTTGACGGGTTAACAGGAAATCTACGTTGAATGTGGATCAAAATATATGACACCGGCTAGTCGAGTTAAAATCTACACTAGAACTATTGCCTCCCCAAAACACTATTAAACTGCACTTATTTTCAATCACTTATTACTTCGCTTTGTATTTTCGCGCTTATTTCTTCCTGTTGACATTTCACTCAAATTAAAACCGAACTGTCGGTCGCTGCGGTTAGCGTGGCTTTTATACCGCGCATACGACTCTGGAAGCTTCGTGTATCTACTCGTACCTACGCGAGCAATCGGGAATTCGGGACTATTGCTATCTCGCTTGCTCACACCGCGCTAGAAAATTCTTGATTTCTCTACTATTTTGAACTTTACATAAAGGCAGCAAGCGATGTTACTTGACTTAGCATTTTTGGGCGCTAGATTCAAATAGCGCGCGCGCGAGATTCAAATTACTTTTCGAACATATTTTTTTGGTTTTATTCTGGAATAGAATTAAATATTCTTCGAATGTACGAGAGTATTATTTTTGCTGTCGGCGGGCCACCAGTATTCGACAGGCGGGCCGCAGTCTGTGCATCCATGCTCTAGACAGTGACCGACCAAATACTAGTTTTAATAATTACGGAAAGCATGGTAGATTTAAATCGCAGTTCATGCAGTCAGTGATATAATTTGTCTCCATTGCACAGGGATCCAGAAAATTCGAAAAGCAGTCAAAATCCGATATTTATAGAAGTAATAGTATCGTTAACAGAATTTGCAAGTACTAAGAAAAATAGATAATGCATGTCTTCCTGGAATTCCGAGCATGTAGACGGTATTTTTGATCAGCTATATGTTCCTAAATACAGACTTCCTTGTAGCGTGCGTAGAAATAGAATAATGTAATAATAAATAATAAATAAGTTTAATTTATATTGAGTTATAAAAATTTCCAGGCCAGTTCCGGCTTGAACTAAATAACTAAAAGATAGCTTGAATATTCCTTAATAATGTATTAAAATCTGAAAAGTGCCTTGAAGTGCCTTTTTAAGATATTTCGATTTCGCTTAGATCTTGTTCATAGATATGCGCTAACTGTAATGAACGCATGCTTCCTGATACTCTCACTCTGCAGATGTTTACGCCTCGCATTAGACAAGTGCGGGCCAAGTTCCGTTGGCTGTTCCAGCTGTTACGGATGCTGGGACAACACGATTATCTTACCCTACTTATTATGATCCCCTAGCTGGTTTATTCTATAAGATCGGTGTATAATAAAATTTACTACGCGAATGATGAATCATATTAAATTTATATTTCTCACTTTTATGTACGTATTACAGTGATACTAATATAGTGATTGTATCGGTTTTGATTAATAGTTTCTTGAGTAATTTTGTGTCATAATAGTTTTTAATATTCTAACGAATTTAACGAACTTGCAATTTGTGTTTTGTCTATGTTGTAATACATTTTAATTTGAACTCGGATCATCATTCATGCATTTACTCCTTTAGAGTTGGTACCAATAGACCAGGCACTTTCAAATTATGCCATTTGTACCGTTTCCCTCTCACTTCCGTTCAGGCAACCCCACATCCTCCAAAAGGTCACTGTCTTGCTCAAGGGAAGTCTGAGTATTGTCGCAGTCTCCAATAGATCCTACCCACAATGCTTCCGTCTGATTGTGAGATACTTTCCCCACAGGCACAGATAATATGGATGCTAGTTTCCTCTCGTAGTTCGTATCTTCTACATCACGGCTCCCTCACTATTCCCATAGTTGCGTAGATGCTTTCTCAAGGGGCAACGTCCGCTTACTAGACGGGTAATGATATTACGATAGCAGAATCTCTTTTAGGAAAATATATTATTCTAAAGAGAAACTTGCCACATAAATATAAAATTAGAATTAGAGAATTAAAGTTGGCAGGTACTAAAGAACAAAGTCTATCGGAGCTAGAGAATTTAGGTATTGTAGTAGTCTACAGCAAACCAATTACTTTATTAGTATTTTATGTTTCAGACTATAACGATAGCGCCAAGTGGATGGTTACAGACAAACTTTTGGGGGATGCAATTCATTATTGGAAGATAACATTTCAAAAATTCAAAAGACAAACATTGAAAGAGTTTCATATTGAGAAACTAATATATGCAGAGACATATGTACTTTAATACAATAAGTTTGTAACGCGTTATTGGTTGCTTACAATTTATCATATTTTAGATCGATTTAGATCTTGAGCTCATATTTAGCAATGCTTCCATCAAGCTCATACGTGGATGGAATAACTTTTTAAAAATTGAAATAAAAAATTAGTCGAATCCAGGAAGGATTTTATAAAGAATCTCCATTGAATTGTTGCGTATGTAAGAAATAATTTAATTGAATTAAAGTCAGAAATACCCCAGTAAACATTTTTTAAATTTCGCGGATAGTTTAAGTTGGTAATTCGGGTAATAGTGGACATACTCGCCAATTTCTAAGCACAGTGCATGGGGATATGTTCACTGTTGTCAGAACTAGCAACTATCCGCGAAATATAAAAAATGTTTACTGGGACTTAATTATTAAATGCGATCAATGTTTTCTAGATCCTAGTGTTTTAACTTCCCTTATGCTGCCTGAACATGTCATTTCTCTGAGGGAAAGGATTGCCTTAATAATAAAACTTACTGGAAACTAACAATAGTTGAATGTTCAAAAAAATCGTTCAACAACTTATTTATTATTTTAGTTGGTAGGTGGCAACAAATATTTTATACAAATAGTGCATTTGGTAGCGTCAACAAAGGATTTGGGTTAGATTACTATCAATTTATTATATTAATATAAGTAATTGATATCAACAAAATTATCTGTTTGGTCCAATTAGATATTTATTTGCCCGTATTTAAACGTAGATTTTAGTTGACTAAATTTATATTTGATTGAATGCACTAAATGAATCAATCATTTAGTGTATGTGAATTTCGCCTGCACTTGACTTTGAAATGGATATATGTACATAAATGAGTGACGTGCAACCACCGACGGGAATGTAGGGTTTGTTTCCTCAGAGAAGAGCACATTACGTCATGAAAATATGCGCGAAATGTGATGTTTCATTGACTTACGCTACTCGGTTGCCATGGTAACGTATACAGAACACCAAATTTGGTTCATTGCGTCGCTGACGTAATGTGCTCTTCTCTAAGGAAAACAAACCCTAAAAGGTGTGAAACAAGGATATAATCTTAGTCTATCGTAGTCATAAGAGTAGTAGCCACGCTAATAGAACAATATGCACGGGAAAATTGATACAACAACAATTAAAACTATCTTTAGTTGTAGACCATTTCTTCTGTATCTACATATGCATGTACACAACCATCCAAAAGTTTGGAACCAGCAACGGATTTTACAAAAAGTCACAGATACAGTAAAATTTTATTGTGATTATTAATGAATTTCTATCTTGACTAATGTCAAATAAAATAAATTTATTCAAACATAATAATATTTATACATTATTCAGCTGGTAAGTTTATTTTCGTCTATATAGCCTCCTTTAGCTTTGATAACTGCTGCACAAATTTTAGGCATTCTTCGAAGCATTTTTTCAAGACAGTTCACGTCAATTTGTTGCCATGCGTCCTGTAAATATCCCCATAGCTGTTGGGTGTTCTGAGGTTGTCACTGTCTAGCCCTTCGATCAAGCTCATCCCATAAGAGCTCAATGGGGGATAAATCCGGACTTTGAGGAGGCCAAACCATTAATTTTAGTTCATTTTTTGCCGCTTTCTCCTTTTTTTTACAGATTTGAGCTATATGTTTGGGGTTATTGCGTTGCTAGAATACAAACGGCTCACCAACAACACGGCTTCCACACGGAATAGCATGATTTTGCAAAATATAAAAATATTCTTCTTTCCGGATTGTACCACTAATTTTCACTAAATTACCCATAGTTGTTCCAGCTAAACAACTCCAAACCATAACACTACCACCTCCGTGTTTGATGGACGGCACTAAGCAAGCCACAGTAGCTCTTTCCCCTGGTCGTTGACCAACAAAAACTCTTCGTTTCGTACCAAATAACTCAAATTTGGATTCGTGGGTTTATAAGACTGCGTTCCATTCATCCAGTGGCCAGTTGCATGCTCCCTTGCCCAAGTTAATAAATATATCTTCAGCTCCAGAAGTCACCCGTGGCCGCCCACTTCGCCTACTATCAAGATTTTACTCTCTCTTCTCCGAACGAACATTTTTTGGTGAAATCATTCTTACGCTCAGTACTTTACTAAATTGTTATAATTGCGCACTGAATTAAAAACTAATTCCACACAGGAAAGTGATAAGACACTAAGGATTAATATCATTACCACATCCACTAAACGATTACCAAAGTAATACTAAACCATTTGACCGAAAGTAATTACTGCGGGTGTCCTACCCCATCCCCGTGAAACAATAGTATTCTTAGAAAAGAGCAATAAAATGTATTAGCGTGAAATTGGTACCCAAATATTTGGAATTTACGGATTATGTGTAAAATAATTTATAATAGGGATTAACGATTTCAGGATACGCCTAACAGTTGTATTATTTTAAAGGAGTTTCACCTTGTTTCGAAACTTATGGACGGTAGTGTATACATAGAAATAAAAGGTACTGGAAACTTGTGTACTTGTGAAGTTTGTGTACATTAAGCTCTCACATTATATGTTAAATGTTAGTGATTTTATTGTGATGGTTGCTCAATATTTCAAATATTTTTGTACTTTACTTTTCTCTTATGTCTGGAGCGTCAAAATTACTTCAAATGCTGAAATGTAACAATAAATCTCAATATTATCATTAAAAATTGTTTTAATGGGCGTAAGTAAAGAATAAATAATAATAGAATGATCTTTGCAATTGAAATTGAAAACTGAAGCTTCTGTGGCGTATTTATTTTCGTAAATTAGTGTAAATGATCATATTTCTTGCAGGTACTATTATTACCATATATGTCATCTGAATCAATGTAATGATAATAACTGTGCTGCTTCATGTCGCACGTATGAAGTGGATGCTACTTCAAACCAAATATACGAAAATATTTCCTTCCGGCCAGTGTACGGCATTCCAATTAAAATTAGTGACACTCTCGTGAATTGTTTGGCACCGAATCTTACATCCATAGTCATTTCGACATGAATGGCGTGGAGTTGAAACATAATTGGCAAAACATTAGAATTACGTAGTACTCTACGTACTAAATATCTTAGAATTAAGAAAAGAATTTATTATATTAATCCAAACTGGTGATAGCTGGTATAAGAAATCAAATTATGTATGTATGCATGTATTTATTGCCTATTTAGAAGTGTTATCGGGTAATGTACCTCTCTCATCATTTTCTTCTAACTTACAAGGGGAACGTCAAGGTTGTGAATAACGGATCTTGATGTGTCTCGAATATGTTATAGAGGCACTTCCCGCGAGTATCTTGCTACCAGCTTTTGTAGCCATTTGCCCTAGTTCTCGAGAAAATTGCGAAAGTTTTCCTAACGGACTTTATATACCGTTAATCGTAATAAGTTTGTAAAGAAGTGAGTATAGTGCAGTGGTTAAGTTCCAGGCCTACTACGCTGGCGATCCGTGTTCAACTCCTGCTCCTGCAGTTTTTTTTCACAATCTTATTGCACATGGTATTAATAAATATATTTAATTTCATGCAAAATTGTTCAAAAATATTTTTTCCATACTAACTTTATTAATAAAATTAATCGGCAGGATGGTGTGTATTTTAAATTTCACAATCAAATGTTATAATTTAACCGTTTTATCACTAGTGATCATAATTTAAACTATTTTTATATTTTAAACTAAAGTTGACTCCGGCGGAATTGCAAGGATTGAAGGATATTTGTGTATTTATTTTAAAGATATAGATAAAAGCGTATTGTAATGCTCCTTTTGCCTACAAAGCATCGGTCCAGGACTTGATGTTTTTAAGCAACCTTTATTTTTATAATAAAACAAGTGAAAACATGTCAAAAGCAACATCAAAGAATTCTTGTGGGCATTTATGGTATCTCACCGAAGAAGCAGTCGGTTTGGTATTTTTTGATGATTTGGTGATTTTTTGATGATTCAGTTTCCATCGAGCAAAAAGTAAAAAATGGCCAAAGCATTTAAAGAAAAAGAGTCAATAATTCTGACTCTAAACGCTTAAATGTTCTTTTTGAAGAAATAGCCGAATTTATCGACAAAGAACAACATACATCATTTTGTGTCAAAAACCATCTTTAATTTTCTTAAGCGATTTAAAATATCACCATTTTATTAATAAAATTACCATGGCGAAAAATATTATTTCTGAACAATTTTGCATGAACTTAAATATATTTGTTAATATCATATGCAATGAGATTGAGAAAAAAACTACAAGACCAGGATTTGAACACGGATCGTCAGCGTAGTAGGCCTGGAACTTAAGCACCGCACTATATTCACTTCTTTAAAAACTTATTAAGATTAAGGGTATATAAAGTGCGTTAGGAAAACTATCGCAATTTTCTCGAGAACTAGGGCGAATGGCTACAAAGCTAATAGCACGATTCTCGTGGGAAGTGCCTTTATAATATATTCGAGACACATCAAAATCCGTTATTCACAACCTTGACGTTCCCCGACAAGGTGTGGCGAGAAAAATAATCCATTACAATTACAGTCAAGTTCCAATTTCTAATTATTAATGATTACTAAGGTTCGACAAACGCGAAGCTTGTTCGCTGAAAGGACAGTTTATATACAGCGAACAAGACACGCGTTTGTCGAAAGAAGGCGATAGACCTATACGAGTTGATGCTCTTACAGCGAACAAGACACAGGATTGTCGATCCTTAGTGATGACTAAAGGTCGGATAATATGCAGTTTGCATAAATTTGCATATTTGCATAATATATGCATTCTGTATATTATTTGCATATTTTGTAGTAATTCAACATATTTGAAGTATCCGAGTTTTATTTATTTATTGGATGTAATTTATTATAGGATAGGCATTACTAAAAATATGTCGTGGTTGTAACAGACAAAGAGTTAAACAGCCCTCTTTAAATTAAAAATAGCATTCTATGAAGCCTCTTCTCGATACATTTCCGATAAGCGCTTCCAAAAATTTATTAATGCTGTTCCGATACATCTACACCGGGACAGAGTTCAAGGAAAAGCTAATTCCCTGAAACTTCTAAATAAATACAAAAATACATTTTACCAGAAAATTAGGAGCACAGGTGTTTCTTTGTTATTCGGAGAAATTTATTCCCATATTCGAAAGCAATCTTATTTATTTTAAACGTCATTTTACGTTGGTTTTTCGAAGTGTAAACTTGTGGGTTGTTATTAATTTTAATAGCAAAAATGCCGAAAATAGCGACTGTGCCTGGACGGATTGCACCTTATTCAGAATTACGCATGGATGGAGAAAAAGTATTTTGCGTAGCATGCAGCAAGATTGTAAGTAAAATTTAAGTTTATTTCCTCTTACTAATCTATAGCTTTTAAACGATGTTTAATAAAATCACCAATACAACGCTTGGACAAATAATTTTATTTTAAAATGATTTTTATTTAAAAACATAACACTCTATCTCTCTCTATGTGCTGATGATAGAGTGTTATGTTTTTAAATAAAAATCATTTTAAAATAAAATTATTTGTCCAAGCGTTGTGTTGGTTATTTTATTAAATGTCGTTTATTCCGATTGCTTCGCAAATTCTTTACACATTAGTCTTTTATTACTCCTTTATCTCTTACTAACACTTATTTTATAAGAAAACAACTGATGATGTGATATTTTTTATGCAGGTTACAAGTGAGAGAAAGTTTCAAGTCGACCAGCATATTAAAACTCCATCTCATGCTGCAAAACTATCAAAGATGAAATTGGCGAAGAAGGGTCAGCAAACATTACCGCAATGTTTGCCATCAACCTCAAAAAATCGGAACAAGAACAATTTAATGAAGATTTGCGCCTAATGTTTGTGTCGGCAGATATTCCACTACATAAAATAAACAATTTAAATGTCAAGTTATTTTTGCAAAAGTACACCAGCAAATATAATATTCCCGACGAGAGCACCTTAAGAAAAATTGATATTCACCGTATCTATGCAGAATCATTGAGTAGCATTAAGAAGACTGTGTCAAACAATTACCTTTACATATGCGCAGATGAAATAGGTATCCTTAACGTATCGGTTCCAGCAAAATCTTATTTAATTTCATCGAAACAGTTGGAAAAGGCAAATAATTTGACAATAACAAGGTTTATACAGGAAGAACTGGCAACCTTTTTCTTACCGGAATCGATTCCAACAGAAAAAATTCTATTGTTTTTAACGGATGCCGCACCATACATGGTGAAGGCAGCTTGCAACTTGAAAATCTTTTACCCAAATTTAATTCACACAACTTGCTTGGCGCACGGATTACATCGTGTTGCAGAAGAAGTAAGAAACCATTTGCCCTTGGTAAATACTTTAATTAGTAGTGTTATGAAAGTGTTTTTAAAGGCTCCATTAAGAGTTCAGTTTTACAAACAACATCTACCCGGTATTCCGCTTCCTCCTCAACCAGTAATCACACGATGAGGAACGTGGTTGGATGCTGCTATTGTTCATGCAAATCATTATGAAGAAATAAAGACAATTATTATGGATCTTGATAGCGATACACAATCTGTGCTAGACGCCCAAAAGGTGTATTCGAGTAAAGAAATACCTTAACAGTTGGCGTTTATTAAAGCCAACTACAGTTTTATTTCCACTTCTATATTGCAATTGGAAAAACAATTTATGTCGCTAATTGAGAGCGTTGAAATAATAAACAAATTTGAAAAGTTATGTTTTGATGTTAAAGGAGGGGTGGGAAAATCCGTGTATGGAAAGTTTTTCAGTGTAATAGAAAAAATTAGGCTTTTAACCTTCCTATACTCACGCATACGGTCTGTGAGATCGATTTATATAGTATAGTATACGTCTTTCATTTTGACGTGAGTATAGGAAGGTTAAAAAGCTAAAGGATATTGCTAAAATCTTGTGTGGTGAGTCAGTAGAAAATATTGCGTTGACAATAGAGGATATTTCTAATTTGAAATATGCTCCTATAACAAGCGTGGACGTAGAACGAACCTTTTCAATATATAAATACATGTTATCAAACAAGCGCCACAATTTTTCTATTGAAAACTTTGAGAAATATGTAATTGTAAATTGTTTTCATAGTTAATTATGTTGTAAAATGTTATAAATAAACTTGTAGTAAACATAATAGAATATTTTTTCTATAGTATTATATTTTCTAGCATTACTCCTATTTTTTATCTGCATATTCTTCATAAGAAAGTGCATATTTAGGCCAAAACATCTGCGTATTTATGCGCATATTTCCACTTTTTGTGAATATAATCCGGCCTCTAGTGATGAGGTATGCTATGATAATGGGAAAGATTGAAATCCTGTCTATATAGGGCATATTTAAAAATTTTAAACAGACAGACTTGCACGAGACATGTAAGCTGTGTGAATAGGTTTAGTATACCTGTACAACCTCAACACATCTTGTGTGTTTTATCATTTCAAGTAATTATATTACGTACTCTGATATTGTCTTTATGACCTACATACTTTGTGACTATTAATAGAAAAGGATTATGTATTTTGTAGTAAGTCAGTAGTAACGTTATTTATTTACGATCGTTACTACATGTAAACTAAGGCGGTTTGACGAAAGAGTTAAAATTAATCACCGTAGCAAAAGTGTTGCCAGTCTTTAAATTTTTAAAGTCTGGCAACACTTCTGCTACGGTGATTATGTTGTTGACTTCCGCCAAGTTTCTGATATTTACTGTCAAAATTTCACACAAGTCTGACAGATAAGTTATGTTTTATACTTATTTAAAGAAAGCTGTTTTTGTTGTTGGGTAAATATGGAAAGAAAGAATTTCTAGTGTTACTTAAACATTATTTTTTACGTGGAAAAACAATGAAAGAAACGGAGGGAAAGTAACATGAATATTATCGTGAATATGCTCCTTTCCATGTAATGATTTGTAAGTGGTTTTCTACTTTTAAAAGTGTTCATATGAGCACGGATGATGCAGAACCTCAGGAACTGCCACTTACTGTAACTGTTCTAGAAATCTGCATATATAAAAATGGATCGTGGTTTGTTTGAATGCTTAATACTTGAAAACGACTGGACCAAATTGGATACTGCCTTCTGCGGGTTTGTTCGTAATTGTTACGCAAAGGTTTAGGTGATTGATCTTTTGCATTTACATCTGTTAATTGCCTCATCCAATATTATATTTAAAACTATTGAGTTCAAAACGCCACTTTGTTTTAAATCAAGTCAGCTAGTAACACTTTCTGACTTCTTGTTTCGTAAGTGAACGTAGCTTTTAGTCTTACTATACAGGCATTGTCAGCCTCTGATTAGTTTTCCAGCCGAAGCACGAATGCTTCCGACTACTTAACCATTGTATTGGCCACTATTAGTTTTTTATGCAATTTATTAGTTTTTCATTTACTTCTTTTTCGTCAGTATTTCTCTCTTTTAACTTTCTCAAAGACTTTTAATAGGTAAATGAAACAAATTGCTAAGTGAGTTCTACGTATCTCCGCCTACCCGATAAGGTAGCTTTGTAGGTAGTATAAAGTCATACATACCTCTTTTATATTGGAATTTAATTCTTCACCGATGTTTGCGACCTGGAGTACGTAAAGAGGTGGGACGTATTAGATAGCTTTACGTTATGTAGCTTTCAGTCTTCAGATTCTTCATGAAATCCCGGTTATTACAACTGTCTTTATATTGTATGTTTATAACCATTTCCTCCCCTTTCCTTGGAGTACAGACAGAAATTTCTCTTTAATTTTAATTTTTCTTGTAATATTATCATATGCTGCTTTTATTTAATTAAGATATATGTACACATAATCGAGATACTTGTTTATATTATCTAAAGTATAGTTTTTAGCTTTCGAAAAAAAAATTTTACTCATAATTTTACTGCTGATGTTTATCCTACTAGGAAGACACGAAAATTTATTAAAAATAGTTTTGGAGTAAGCAAGCCCGCGGATAAGTAGGTCATTTGTAAGACGTAAGCCATATTAATTTCTAATATTCAGTATGCTTCAGTTTGCTTTTTTATTTTACATGGAGTTTGTAGAATTCAAACTTGGTATGCGCTTACGGTAATATTACCCGCAATGATCTTGCACTGCGTTCCTGCGATTGATTTTTGCATTTTCTTTTATATTTACGGTGTTTATATTATATCAAATTTATTATTAAATATTAAAAACGATACAGAGTTGAGAAAATAATGAAGTAAATTGAAGAAAAATAGTTCACTGTAACTCGAACGATATGAAAATAACGCAAATAAGTAATATATCATATATTTATACATAATAAAATAAATATACAACGCTAACACCTACATACATATTATAGCGGCAAAGATCATAACAGGAATAGATAATAGTAATAATAAACGTAGACGAAATTTTTCAGTTCATCGACTTATTCATTGATAATACAGCCCGACAAAAAAATTTAGTGCATCAAAAAAAAAAGCTGATTTTAAATATTTCAAGAATTCTGATTCCAAAAATACCATTCTGTTTTTTGTATCAGTTCTAGTTGTTGAGATAAACAAAAATGAAATATTTCACATATTTTCATTCATTTGCTACAATAAACCTTCTCAACAGACCTTCAGTTGTTTTTTACTTCCCCCGTGTTTCTATTTATTTAACCCCCAATGGTTTCCAAGAACAGCGGCATTAATGTATTTTACAATAAACAGTTTTCTAGAATGTAGATTTCCTTTAGTGAGCGACTTTAGTGAGGAAGAAAGGTACCAGGGGAGATAAGACACACACATGATAGCTGATTACTGCTCTAGAGAGACAAATCCTTTCAGAGATGCGGAAGAAAAGCGCTCAAAAGAAAGTTTTTAAATTAGTACTGCTGTAAATATTTATTTTCGGTAATAACATTTGTAAATATTTGTTTTATAGAATAAGGTTATTTTCTTTTTATTTGTGCGTTTTTTATAGGTTTTATTGGAACCAATATTTATATGCAGGAATTAGACTAGCTTAATACAAATACGTGCTCACATCTTTTGAAGACGAGCTGATAGAAAAAATCTGATGGTATTTTTGGATTTAGTGCACCAAAATTAGTTAAGAACAGTTATAAAAGTCCGGCACCAAAATATGCGTGGACCAATGTAACCGATAGAAATTGGATGTAATTGATATTGACTTCAGTAAGGCTTTTGATGCCATCAATTACTCCGTTTTAATCTACAAATTGCTGGTGTTGGCTTCTCTGCCTGAAGTGTCTCCGTTTACAAGTTGTGTTTGAAGAGCCAATCGTAGTACATTCATATACATTAATTCTGCTGTTGATACCGGTGTGCCGCTGCGCTTCAGTCTGGATCCACTTTCTTTTGATACTCATATATGAATGATGTTTTAAGTACATTCGATTGCGAAGTTCTGCCTTATGCCGACGATGTTAAGTTAATTAATTAAAAGCATACTATTTACTCTAGCTTCACAAGAACCTTGTTCTTTTAAATAACTAGTGTGCCATAAATGATTTCAGCGAGAGTTTCACCCCTGTTAGTTATAAATGCCCCGAAAATGCTGTTGTGATTCGCGGTTGTTTTTCTTTCCGAGCACGTTACTGTCGGTTGTATCTCACCGCCTTATCTCTAGGGTTTCTTTGTCGTTCCTGTAAACAATTTACTAATTTACAGGCTTTGAAAGTCTTCTTCTATGCACTTATTCGATCTGAGTTGAAATATACACGTTTGTATGGTAAATTTATCGCTTCTACCGTCAGCTATTTTTCTAAGGCCATGACCTTGTCTTACTTTTACGGCAAAGGGATTCACTTTCTCATCACATTGTTCAACAATGTTGTTGACTTACCATCATCCCCACCTCTAGTGAAGAGGCGTTGCACAACAGATTTAGATACCGTCCTATATCCTTCGACGTAAAGTTTAAAAAAGCGTCCTCTATTCCCCAATTAGGTTTTCTTAAATGAGATAAAAGGGTGTAAGGCTTTCTGTCCAATTAAGATTGCACGTCGTGATCATTGCTGTTATGATTCCGCTCATTCCGCTCAATTGTTCGAGTTTGGAATACTAACCGAAAGTAAACATGCTGTTGAGTCTACACATAGGCCCCTAAACAACCCCTATTATGTACAATTTATTTAAACAATTATTAAATAAAGAGGACTGGGGTGACATAATGCATACCTTAGATGTGAATAAACAATATGGGAAGTTTGCAAATGTAGTGGGTTATAACTAGGTACGAATGAGCGTTTCCCCAATTACGTAAAAATCCATAGTTTAAAGAAAAACCGTGCTTGTGAGTGGATCACAGTGGGAATACGGACTTCTGCCATTAATCTGAAAGAACTCTATAGTTTGACACTGACAAGGGGAACGTCAAGGTTTTGAATAGCGGATTTTGATGTGTCTCGAATATGTTATAGAGGCACCTCCCACGAGTATGTTACTACCCGCTTTTGCAGCCATTCGCCCTAGTTCTCGAGAAAATTGCAAAAGTTTTTCTAAAGGACTTTATATACCGTTAATCTTAATAATTTTGTAAAGAAGTGAGTATAGTGCAGTGGTTATTGTGTAGTAATTTTGCCGTTTTGATAACCTTCTTATATATGTATTTATATTTTTTGTAATAATCGATAATTACACTATTACCACTCACAAGGGAACGTCAAGGTTGTGAATAACGAATTTTAATGTGTGTCGAATATATTTTAGAGGGACCTCCCTCGAGTATCTTGCTACCAGCTTTTGTAGCCATTCGCCCTAGTTCTCAAGAAAATTACGAAAGTTTTCCGAACGGACTTTATATACCGTTAATGTTAATAAGTTTCTAAAGAAGTGAGAATAGTCCAGTGGTTAAGTTCCAGGCCTACTACGCTGGCGATCCGTGTTCAAATCCCACTCTTGTAGTTTTTTTCAACAACAACAAACAAATATATCTAATTTCTTGCAAAAATGTTCTTTTGAAGAAATAGCCGAATTTACCCACAAAGAATTACATACATCACCCTTAATTTTCTTAAGCGATTTAAAATATCATGATTTTATGGCGAAAAATATTATTTTTGAACAATTTTGCCTGCAATTAAATATATTTGTTAATATCAGATGCAATAAGATTGGGAAAAAAATACAAGAGCGGGATATGAACACGGATCGCCAGCGTAGTAGGCCTGGAACTTAACCACTGGACTATTCTCACTTCTTTAGAAACTTATTAACATTAACGGTATATAAAGTCCGTTCGGAAAACTTTCGTAATTTTCTTGAGAACTAGGGCGAATGGCTACAAAAAGCTGGTAGCAAGATACTCGAGGGAGGTCCCTCTAAAATATATTCGACACACATTAAAATTCGTTATTCACAACCTTGACGTTCCCTTGTGAGTGGTAATAGTGTAATTATCGATTATTACAAAAAATATAAATACATATATAAGAAGGTTATCAAAACGGCAAAATTACTACACAATAATAATTTAATGGCAAATTCATTAAACAAGTATAAGACTGCATGGTCGATCATCAATTAAGTACCAAACAGCAAAGACAAAATGTGATTGAAATTAGTATGAACAATGAAAAGATTACCGATCCGGAAAATATTGCAACATCCTTTAATGAATATTTCAATACAATTACAAAGAATCTACTATCAATAAGTAATCTGAATAGAGCAGATTGTAAAGTGAAAATGGATCTTTCAAATGCCACGTTTTTCTTTGAACCGGCAAATATAAATGAGATACTATATATCATTGGCGGCCTCAGAAATACATATTCAATCAGACACGATGAAATGAGTGTCAACTTATTAAAACAATGCGCGGATGAACTCGCACCACCACTAACATCTATCATTAGTGATTCGGTGATGAGCTGTGTGTCTGTATATAAAAACGGATCTCAACAATATATGGAAAATTATATACCCATATCAATCATTAGTTAGACAGTAAAATAAGTTGGAAAGAACACATAAGTATATTGAGTAAAAGACTTGCTCCAATGGGTCACGTTATCAGACGACTAAAATCAGAAATTAGTCAGTACATACTTAAGACTTACTATTTTGCAAATTTCCATTCGCTGTTATCTTGCGGCTTAATGGCCTGGGGCTCTTCCTCTGAAATGGGCAGGATTTTTAAATTACAAAAATGGGCAATACGAGCTATGTGCGAAGTATATTCCAGAACAAATACAAAACCATTATTTGTTTCTATGGGAGTTATGAGCCTACCATGCATTTTTATTATGCAATTATTGGAGTATGCGCGGAGTAACTTAGATAGCTTAACAAGGTTGCACTCCTACCATTGGTATGCTACACGAAATAATTTCGAACTAGAAGTTCCGAAACACAGACTATCTTTATATGAGAAAAATCCACATTATCTGGCGATCAAGGTCTATAACAAATTGCATAGACGATATAAACTATTGGGTGTGCGAGAATTTAAGCAAGCCATAAAACAATTGTTGCTGCAAAGATGTTACCACTCATTAAATGAATTTTTAAATGACAACCTGTAAGATATATAGTAGACACATTGTAGTTTCTTTAATTATTGCTTATTATAGTACTTTTTTGGCAATTTCCATACTTTGTACTAAAGTCCCGCAAAATATACTTTATTATTATTATTATTATCACTTATTTACATCAGCGTGCTTATTGTTAATTATAAAACGAGATAATTTGAATTATTTAAGGTTTCTAATGCAGAGACAAATAAACTAGATCTACATTCTTTACACACATCATCTATTCTATTATTTCTACATCCTTTAACTGTTTGATTAAGTTAAATAAATCTGTATGCATAGAACAATGTATTTGTATCCCTTTTTACTGTATGTTTTTTGTTGTTGTGTCCTTTTATTAGATTGTTGTCTGTTGAGCAATAAATATTACATATTGTTATCATTATTACTATTGCGTTATTGTACAAGACATAGCTTAAGCAAACAAGTGTAAATCTACGTGATTCGCTTCGGACAAGCAAAGGTCAGAAGGACGAAGAACGCAAGGTATATTGTGATATCTTCTGAAACAGATTATACAATATTAATAGAGCGGAGATAACCGGAGAACTTTTCAAAATGTCTTTTCTTTCAAATTGCCTTTCGTTAAGTTCTTTGATTGTGTTTATAAAGGGTAGTAATATATAACAGTTACATTTCAGATTGTTCTCCATAATACTCTTTAATTGCATTGTTAGTTTTACTTTCTATTTTCATCCTTTATAATGGCGAGTACGAGACACATTCACCTGCAACTGATAAACCAAATGGTTAGGGATTTTATATAGTTACCCGTATTAAGAAGCTTATCTTGCACATGAACTTGAACATTTTATGCCCGAAAAATAAAATAAATTATTATTTTTTAAATAATTAAATGAAATCATTATTACTGTTGTTATTGTTATTTATATTATGGGCTGAAGTTATTATTATTATACATTTAGTCATATTATGTAGGTATATTGTAAATTAGACGACTCTTTCACTTCTCTCTCCAAGTAGATCAATAAATTACATCCACCCTTTCAAATCTGTAAATTACAGCATAATTAAAAAATCAGGACGACGTCACAAATCTGTAAAGTACATAACATTATTTCCAGTACTAACTCGCCAAAATCGGCGGTGTGAAACATATGATGTCGGTACCTTGCTTTCTATTCTAGTTGTAACAAGGTATTTGTGTTGTTAATTCGCATTTCGTAAACTTTCGATTTCGCATGAAAAGCGTGAGCCCTTTATTGCGCATTTACAAAAATCTGTTGAGAGTTGGAGTGTAGTGCGAGTTTTGCTATTTATGTATCCGAAATAATAAACAAAAACAAATGTTTGTCGTTAAAAATGTGTTTATTGTTTTTCAAAATATTCTCGTTGATGATTGTTATATTTCGCATACTTTTAAATCCATTTTCATAGTAGTTTTCCATTCCGATTGAGGTATCTTGGAAACATACATTCTGAACGTGTCAAAGGCTTCTTCTGGCGTCGAAAATCTTTGACCACGATGTTTATTCATACTAATGCCGTGAGATGCTTGCATTTCACGATATGTCACATGACGATCTTGCATTATCCGTTCGCGCACAGCATCCATGTTTTCTGGCACAACAACCGTTTTTGGATGACCTTCTTTAAAGTCGTCTGTGAACGAACGACAGACAGGATTAAATTCATTAAACCAGTAATATACAAAGATTTTAGATAGTGCTTCATGGTCAAAAATTAAAGTGAGTTAATAGATGCATTGTTTTTCAGACAATTCACGCCCAAAGTCGTAGTAAGTCATCGCACTAAAATTTTGTTCCATTTTTGAATTGAGATGAAATTTTCAAGTAGCCATAACAAACAGAAATAGGCTCCATATGACAAAGGGTTATGAGTTCTGAGTACGTACATATACCGTCTAAAAAGTCAAACTTTACAATGGATATGTCAGATCGTGCTTGGCAATGCTAGCGGTGGCAATTCCGGATACATAAATAGCACCCCTCGTGCAAATTGGCTGTACTGCATTTTTTTAAATGTAGAACTAAACAGTATTTATGTAGATAAATGCCGTACCCATGTAAACAGGGCAAAATACAAAAGAAAAACAACAATATACCGTATTCAAAGTTTTCATACGATTTCATTGTAAGCGTGTCTATGATTCCGTAACGCGTAGTTGAGAACAAATTTGTTAAAGTGTTTTGGAAGACATATGTATCCGCTTGGAAACTATCAATCCGAAGCGTCCTTCGACATAATTTACCGCGCATAAAAAAAGATAGAAACAAATTTAAAATCTAAACTCAAAAAGAAAACATTGTGGTTTACAACGGATGCAAAAAAACTAGCCTGCTTCTTATTGTAGTGCGAACACAGAAAGCAAATGTACTGCACTCTATGTAGCATTGGAATTTACCAAAGCTACTGCGCAAACACTTCCCATTTCATATCCACTCTAAAAAGTTTTTAATAAGTACGGCGAACCTCATGAAGAGGACCGGTTTATTAGTCTTACTAGTTTCTTACTTACTACTAAACTTTTTACTTGATGCCATTAAAGCCAAACATGTGTAAGCATAGACGTCGAAGGCTGGTAGAAAATTATGGTGGAAGAAAGTTTACCTGATCCAAATATTACTACGAAATAGATAATAGACTTTGACCTTAATTTGAAAGTATTTAGCACGTGGAACGCTAGGTAATACAAATGTTGTTGCCAATTTGTCTCTTTACAGTCTACGTCATACATGTAACGATGGCGGTGCATGTAAATTTTGATAAAAGATAGTTCATATAGGCGAAATTAATAAGTATTAATTGGTATGGCGCCCGGAAAAAATTATTTTAGTGCATTCGGTTTAACGTACACATCTACTTCATACATATAATATAAAACAGTGATAATAACAACGAAGTTTATTTCTGTACGTCGTGAAAATACAAATACAACCGAGTAAATTGAAATATACATTTACTACTGGCATATACTTAGAACATTATTATTAGGGAGACCTGGGCTAGTTGGCCCAGTATTGGCATGTCGATCTTTACAATATTTACAGTTATTTTTTTCGAAATCCTCTTTACGTCATTTAATAGCACATACATTTAGCTAGCATTCAAATTTCAGACTCCTAACAAAAGCATGTGTCCTTGACAACAAATCTTACCAGTAGAGGAAAATGTGCCAACTTGCTCCGGAGTCGGGGCGAGTTGGCCCCCTGCATAGGGTAAGTTGCCCCTCTTTACAAAATGTGTTTTATTCAATCTAACCTTTTCAATTATAAATGTTACCTTTACATTCGTTTATTTTTCTTCCTGTATGCTCTTTTTTGGCTCGTTTTTCTTTCCTTTATCTCTTGCGGTCTGATTTATTCAGGTAAAATCAGTCGCTCGGAACTACTGAGCCTGAAGTTTAACGGAACGTCATCGAGATCAGAGTCTTCAGTTCTATTTTGTGCCGATATTTCTGATGAAATATTTCGCAAAGAAGCGAAGGTAGGTTCTGGGGATGAAGTGATAGAAAGTTGTTATTCTTGCGATTCATTTGAAACTTATCTATCGGTGGAGTATCCAGGAAGATAGTCGCAGCAGTGAATATGTCTCTATTGAATGGCCACACTACAGACACTCAGAAATCAAGCTGACTGTTGTTCGGGATACAAGCGATCGGTAAAGCAGATGCAACCATGCCTGGGATGTCGTATATTGTTAAAGTTTTTCCAGGATGGCTGCTCATCCGTGTGTCGCAGTGTGAGTTAATGGATTTTTTCAATGGACCAAAAACTGACCGATCTAAGGGTTGCAATTTGTGGCTGCAGTGCGGAGGAAAGGATAATACATAGATCCCGTTATTCTTGAATAAATACAAAGCTTCGATGGATAGTTGGGAGCCGTGATTATCCAACAGTAAAATCATGGGTCTTTCTTTCGAAGGCCTCGCGTGTTTAGCGAAATGATGTGCCTACTTTAAAAATAGGTCTTCCGTCATCCATCCAGATTGAGGATTAGAATTCCCACTTTTTCCGTTTACAATGGCCTTCACAGCCTGTTCTACTACATTCCTGGGAATATTGCATCTGTCGGATTTCCTTTTATAATTATTCATTTTTCGAACCTACAATATCAAATGGCCAGAAATCAAGCATTTTTCAGGGTTAAAAATGCCCTAGGAGGGCATACGGTTGCCGGAAATTGTTACGATGAAACTGATTGTACGAGAATTTTTGATTTCGCTCGCAACAGCCAGTGTCCATTTTAGGCCAACTTGCTCCATATTAAGTGAGCCAACGTACCTCGATGGTGTATTTTTAATATTTCTTGGACAATAGAGAAGCAAACAAGGTTAGAATCAAAACTCACCCGGACGAAGAATGCCCGTTAGATGCTTAACGAACCACTATGTTTTCGTTCGAATCCGGAGAAGAACAAAGTAGTTTATAACAAACTGAAAACTGCGCTGCAGTTTTACGTCGGCGTATAGAAAATCGAAAATGCGCAATAACAATCGCAAACGGGTCATTTGGCAAGAGAAATTAAGGTAAACGACGCTTTCCTAATAAGTAGGCTTATTTTTACACAGTTGCTGCTTATTCAAATTTCTTTTAAAACGCCAGGGCCTAACTTACCCCGCGTGCCACCTAGCCCCTGTCCCCTACTATGACAATTAATTTTTAGTAAACAATTTTTGAATTCCTTTTAGATGATCTTAAATCATCAACTGTTAATAACGTCCTTTGCTTATAATATTCTTTGCATGAATCTCTGTAGTGTAAGGTTAATATGATTCTCAAAGCCCTCTGCTGCATTAGGAATACTCGATGAGCCTCTGGAGTTAAGCCCAAATTAATTATTGCATACTATATAGCGGAAAGGAAATTAACAATATTTCAATGCATAATATTGGTATCCGTGTTATTATTAAAGATAGAACAAAGCTTAAACGTTTGCGTAATTTTTTGTTGAGTACAGATATCCTTTCTATTTTATTGTATCTTGCTTAGTTTGCTTAGTTAAACATTTCTTAACCTTGTACATTATTAGAACACTTTTTAAGTGTGGTGCTTATAACGTCAAAAACAATTCCCTAGTGTATTTTGTGTTATAGTTATCAATGTCAACTTGTTAGGAAAAATAATTTTGGTTTAATTGTGGTCAAAAAATAATGTGTCACCGAAGTATCGCCATTAATTTGACATAAACTTATCTGCTATTCGTTAGTTATTATTAAGTAATTATATGCAATAATATTTTTGAACGTATAGCTAATACTCGCGAAATTTCCATACAAAGAATTCCCATCAACTCAAAATCAGTAATTTACCGAATGGTAAAGTGTAATATTACCCAAACAGACTGGTGTTTTGCCGTTGGCTTATTTGAAATTGTCAGCAATATGAGAGCTTCCCCTCAAACATGATTTGGACCGGTGAATCTGGATTCACAAATGAATGTCTCGATAAACACAATTACCACAATTGGGTACAAGAAAATCCGTATTAAAGAAGTGACTCTCCCCTCTGCTATTCTATTTTGGTTTCAATGTCTGATGCGATATCATTGGTATGACCGAATATTAATATGTATTTTTCCATTATTAACAGTTTTAATTTTATATCATTTAATTACGCCATTATTATTTGAGCACAACCACACTGAAGCTACTCTTTTATTTTTACTAAGGAACCGGAGATTACCACCCATAAGAGAAATCTTGATACCTGAACAAATAAACAAGGTTTGATTCCAGCAAAATGGTTGCCCGACGCAAAACACAAAAAATTTTTGGGTGATACTTTTAACAGCCCCGTTATTTCCAATAGTGGGCCGATTTCCGGGGCTGCGCTGTCCCTCGATAGTATTCCAATGGAGTATTACTTATGGGATACTAGCAAATATCAAGTTTAGTTTGGTTTTAGTTCGACCCCTTGAAACGTTAGCAATTTTAGAAGAAATGGTTATAAATATGTTTCAGTTTATCAACTGTAATACAGTTGCAATCTTGTAAAAATTAGGTATCGAAAATGTATTGGACAAAATTGAAGGAATATTGAACAATTTGTTGAGGATTGATGATAATAAAATCACTGTAGATCAGGTATGGGCAACCTCCGGCCCGCAGGCCACATGCGGCCCTCGAGTAAGATTTGTCCGGCCCGCTACTGAATTCTTTCGTTGGATATTAGCACGGTCCGTCTAAACTTAATTCATAATGAATCATAAGGATACTACAAAAATGCATATTTTTCAAGATTACTCACAGCATAAAACTTCTGCAAAAAAGGTTGCCCATGCCTGCTCTAGATGATCAATTTCAAATGTTTTTTTTTTTATATTCGGAACGTTCCAAAGTTAATAGAGTCGATAATTCTACCAAATATTATTTTATTTCATTGTGCCATTTATTACTAAAAGGTAATACAGAATTTATATGCCATTTTATTGTTGCTATTAAAATGACTTAATGTTAGCTGGAAACTTTAATATTACTTATTGTTAGTAACAAAGGATCAATAGATTGCTTGCAGCAAAATTTGTATGTCAAATCAAGGATAATGTTCCCAAAGCAACTTTATTCTTGGTATGCAATAAAACCAAAATAGCTTCTCTAAAATTTCTTGAAAAATTACAAAAGAATATCGCTCCTATTGTAAATTTCATATTAAATGGTATGAAATCCATGGTCGTCATAATAAAAACAAAAGTTGGTGTTCTTAACTAAAAAAAAAACAAAAAGTCTAGAGTTGCTTGTGGCATCATATGAATTAGACTTCAAAGTGTTCTAATGATCTACAAGTATAGAAGAAACTAATATGCTCCCGGTTAAAAACAAAATCGACAAATTTCATTCCTTTTCGAAAATTAAACAAGATAGAATGAAATGGAAAAGATGCACCTATAATCAGCGCAAAATGATAGAAAATATCTGTAGTTTAAGCTGCTTCCTATTTCTAATAATAACGATGATACCAATGTTGTGCTTTGAAAAATAACAATATTGTATCGATCGTCGATCGAATGTATTTCTTTAAACGGCACTTGTTAGAATCAAATCCCTTAGTTATGAACTGGTTGTAAACTTATTGGTGTGTAGATATATCGATAAGTAATCTATATTGTTGTTAATATAGTATACAATTGTGTATTAAAAAATTGAAACAACCTGGATACCTACACGGTCACTAGAAAGTGTATTCTGTTCAATATCATAAGGGTTAAAATTATTTCTGGAAATTATTATCTTCTAGCTTAAATATTTTTTTATATCAAAACCGAGATTCGATAATCAACAGTAATAGCATATATTCTAACAATTTTAGGAAAATATTAATAATATTACCTACTAATTTTTAGAGAGTCTCTGTTAAAACATAGGTAAGATTTCATATTTTATAAACACATATTTTACAAACATTCAAATTATTTTTATTAAAAATAATCGTACCTACCTTTAAATTTGGAATGTATTCAAGCGTAAAGGATTGCTCATCATCTGTCGAATCTTCACGTATTCCACGGCGACCTGATTAAAAAAGTTATATATAGTTGCATTTTTACAACGCCATCGTCTATAATGTAAATATAGAATAGAACTGGCATTCGAAACACATAGTTTTCAATTTCTTTTCGTTTAAAGCGTGTCATTGAACGAAATATCTATTTTCGTATATTAGTACATGTATTATTGCAGAGAGAAGCAAAAGTGCACACACTCTGTCATCGGAATCATATCTAACAAAACAGAATAACCGATCCATGACGTCAATGCAATTATTCTATTTCGAGAGCGTATATAGGAACATGCATTGGAAGACAATTACCCTGACAAAAGACGTCTTCTGTCGACGAAGCCGAAGAAATTGTTCCGGGAGTGGAAATTTCGCAAGCACCTGAATCCGATGGGCTTACACCTGGATCTTCAGACGTTGACGGTACTCTCAAATACCTTGCAACTTCACAATTGACAGGTTGCATACCGCCAATACCGCTATCTTGCGATTTGACGTCACTCACTGTTTGGGAGGCTTTTTCCCAACGAAATGCAGCTTTGACTTTAGTCCATTTGGAAACTTTCTTATCGGATCCTGTTAAAGTTCTTTTATAAGGATCCTGTAGCCTTTCAATGTCAATAGGTTGTTTCTCTATTGCTGCAGAGGCACTGTGATGGCGTTGTCTTCTCAAAATTGATTGATGAAATCTGAATTGGTGACTAGGTTTAGGTTTTATGTCGCGCTTAGTATCCAATAGTATTGTGTCCAAAAGATTTTCAACCAGAGCAGTGTCCATTTCAGTATCTACAGTTGCTACATTATCTGCGTATTTCTCCATATTCTGAATTTTCCTAAAATGCTCCAGATCACGTATTCTTCGGTGCAATTTTGCATTTTGTTCTCTTAATACAAGCATCTGTTCCATTAGTTTATATAGCTTTTCCAAATGATCGAATGCATCTTCCGTAGCAATTACTGGTGCAAATAAAGAATTTGTACGAGTTAAGTTATGTTGAGGTGACCCTTTCTGTAGATTTTCAAGATATTCAAGAAAGTCGTCCGTCTTCTCGGCAACAGGTTTTTTAGCTTCTGCTTCATTGTCATGAGCGGTTGGATCAGGAGGAGGTGTAGGTAAACGCACTCTACTTATTTTCCGCTTGGCTTTCTTATTGCGTCCCACTTGTTCTAATGATGACACACTAACCGACGGCGGTATTTGTATATTTTTGCTCATTTTTAGATTTACTGAAAGAATTCACATTTCGCACAAAAACGTTAAATTAATATCTTAGATAACATCTCCCTAGTTGGCACTGCTTGAACTCAAAAGTACACATACCGTAAGGACAATCAACTAAAAATACGTGTTTTATTGGGGATTTTTGTTTGTATAATCGTACTGAAACTGTAATTTTGAACACGACGCTGCGCAATCTTTTCGAACGCTGACTGCAGCGGCCGAGACTGACCGGGACCAGCGTCGCCAGCGTCGTACAGATATAGAACATCGGCACACGGTACTAAAAGCGGTGCAGGTAGCTCTGGTAGTAGCAATGTATTGCAAGAAGTTGAACTGTGCGTACCAACGATGATTCGAGTTCCGTCATTGAAAATCCAAAAAAGGGCAAAAAAGACGAAATGACTGACAATATAATATAAGCCTGGTTTCGTGTATGTTGCCGTTTGTATGATATTAATATAATAAAATTATAATATTTAGCAAACACCTTGATACATTCAACGACGACTTTTTGAAGAGGAGAATTCAAAGAATTTAAGAAATTTTGTCCTTACATATACGCAAGTTAATGTTAATCAAATCGGTTATTTTCGTGCTTAACTTAGTAACCTATTTATAAAGGGAAGTTTATACTACTCAAGCAAACGTGCTCGACATGGAGCATGCGCACCTGAACATGGTGAAGTTTTCGGTTTTATAATTATAAGAAAAAGATTGGAAACCCGTAAAACACCTCATATAGGATAAAAATCAACATTTTTAACATTATTACTGTTAGATTATCGCTAGCATGCATTTACATATATTATTTTACGCAAAATAATGCTTTCATGATAAAGTTATGATCAACACCATGTTATGCATACATTCTACCGATTTTAATGGACAAATACTTTCAGTCTTTTCTAAACACCGACATATGACAGTAGCACTATAGGATGTTCCTAATAATGGAATAATTGAAACGCGATAGCGTCTTATAGCGTTTAATAAGTACATATATACATAATTCTATATAATTGTAGTGGTAGTTAGAATAACATTCCATTGTCTCAATGCTTTCCTCATCTAACTTTTAGAATATAGATGACAACAGGTTTTAGATCATGCTGAGTGGAAAAATGGAACGCCCAAAGATCATTTTCACTTGAACAGAATACAGTAATATAATATATGCGTTAGGGGCCAAGTTGCTTAAATTCGCCGCCGTTGATTGAAGCTACACAATCCAAATTTAATGTGTGGACTAACGCGTTGTCGGAAGGAAGGAAGCCATGATTAAGACCGATTCTTAGTAGAGAAGCGCAGTAGAGCAGCATTTTGAGGTAGGTATTTTCATTATAGTACTAGCTGACAGCAAAAAGTTTTGTGATAATGTGAACGGTAGAAAAAACTTCAAATCATCTTCGGACGATACATTAATCCTAGCGGTGATATATCACCAACATGTAAAACGAATTATTATTATACAATTAAACAAAAAGAAGGCGAAATTATTGGGTTCATAATATATTATTATTGTTCACATCATGTACTTTACTATTTTTCGATATATGCAAGATTAATGTTCCTATCCTTCCTCGTTCGTAGAAAAAGACCGGGAAAAATGTATTACACATATTAGAACACATAGAGGTCCAGATATAGACTCAGACCATTTTTGTTGGGAATAAAGTTAAGACAGTTTATATCTGAGAAGCGAAATAAGCAAAAATCAACAAGGGGTCCGATAATTAGGCTAGAAACAATGGAAGAACAATTAGAATACGCAAACTAGATTAGCCAAGAACTGGGGGATGTTACAGAAGACAATGTAGAACAAATATAGACCGTAACTAAGGATACTGTGGAAAGGGCAGTGATTAACAGCAGCAAAAGCACAACCAAAAGCCATAATGGATGGTCTGATAATGAATGCAAGGCATAGTTGGAGAATCGCAATAAACTACGAGTAACAATGTTAACGCAAAATACAAAAGAAGGAGAGAATAATTATTCAAAAAAAAGAAAGAAGGCACTATGATACTAAGATAAACTGAAAGATATAGAGGAAAATTACAAAAACAACCTGGTTAGCAACTTACATCAGGCTATAAGGAATGAAAAAGAGGATGCCAAGTACAGCCTGTAGATTATAAAGATGACAAAGAAAGAATGATAATTAGTGACCAGGAAATACTGAAACATTGGCAGTTCTTCGATCAACTTTTAAATGAAGAATCCAATGTATGTGATGAAACTGAGGACGACGGAGTTGAATCTGCAAATCACTAAGTGCTACTTAGAGGAACGAAATGGTCAAGTATGGAGGACCACAGCTGGTAGACATCATCCATAGATTATTAAGGACCATATGGGAGTTAGAAGTAATACCAACGGGATGGAACGAAGCAATACTATACCCGAGCCATAAAAAAGGAGACAAAACAAAATGTCAAAACTACATGGGAATAGCCTTGCCTAACGTAGTTCACAAAGTATTAACAACGCACATTAAGAACAAATTGGCAGTACAAACTAATAGTATAATAGGTGAATGCGGATTTAGGAGAGGACGAAATACTACGGATTAAATTTATACTCTAAAAGAAGTACAGGCAGAGAATCACCGATAATGGCCTTATTTATGCACTTCAAACAAGTATTCGATCGAATTAAAAGAAACGAGCTATATAGAGCACTAAAATTTCACCAAAGTAGATCAGGATGATAAAATTAACACTACAAAGAACAGAGATTAGAGTAAAAATAAAAAACCTATCGACAGAAAAATTTGATGTGAAAGAAGAGATGGGGCAAAGTGATCCGCTAGCTTCCCTATTATACTTACTTACTTAATCCTTAAGCCTTTTCTACCCCTGTGCTGGGGTGTAAGGCGTGTGTGAAGCTGAGCCCCCGGGATTAATGTTGCATATTTCCCTCCATCGCTTCCTATCCGCTACGGCTTGCTGAGCTTCTCCCCACGATACTGCCCTTCCGTCCAGTGCATACATCACGTTCTCTATCCACGTCCGCCTGGGCCTTCCTCTCGATCTCTTCGTCCTCGTCCTGGCTTCAAATACCTGCTTAACCACTCTCTGTTCCGGCATCCTCCTCACATGTCCATACCATCTCAGCTGTGCTTTTTCAATATTCTCCTCCATTGGTCTGAGTTTCAGGTTATCTCTGACTGTTGTGTTTCTAATTCTGTCTCTTCTTTCTCTCTTTATTTACTATTTTTCTCACAAATCTCATTTCTGCAGTTGTTATCTTTCTTTTCTGTTTCTCAGTCATGGGCCATGTTTCCGCACCGTATAAAAGTATTGGCATAGCCACTTTTTGAATACTTGTACTCTAACCTCCTTCGGTATCTCTTCTTTTCCCAGAAATGTATTTTTTATACAATTAAACAGTCTTCCTCCTGCTGTTATTCTTTCTTTAATTTCGTCCTCTATCTTTCCGTCCTCTGATAATATTGAGCCTAGGTATTTAAATTTCTTTACTTGGTCTAGTATTTCTTCTCCTACTTTTATTGTGTGTTTTTGCGGATTCTTTCCCACTATCATTGTCTTAGTCTTCTCTATATTGATATTCATGTTTATTTCCTCCAATGTTTCCTTGTAAGTCTGTATATTCATATTAAGTGTTTCTTCGTCCTTTGCAATTATAACTATATCATCCGCATAGCATATCTCCGATATTTTTATATTTTTCATTTTCCAGTAGCCTATTTCATACGCCCTTATTCCTTTCATCTTTACTTTCTTCATTGCCTCATCTAACACCAGTGTAAAGAGCATCGGGCTCAGAATACATCCCTGCCTGAGACCTCTAGTTGTTGCAAACACATCTGATTTCCTCTGTTTTGTTCTTACATGATTTGTTGTTTCTTTATATAAGCTTTGTATTCCTCTTATTATTAATTCCGGTATTTTCCTATTTCTTAGTGTCATCCATATGTCCTCTCTATTAACCTTATCAAAAGCTTTTTGTAGGTCTATAAAGCATAAATGTACCTCTTTGTCTTCTTTTATTGCCTTTTCTCCTATTTGTCTCATTATAAA
This sequence comes from Chrysina gloriosa, assembly GCA_038088585.1. Lineage (NCBI taxonomy): Eukaryota > Metazoa > Arthropoda > Insecta > Coleoptera > Scarabaeidae > Chrysina > Chrysina gloriosa. Next base: position 53,940,276 of record CM076093.1, read on the forward strand.
TATTGCATCATTTACCCCTCTAGCCGGCCGAAATCCAAACTGTGTTTCCTCCAAAGTATATTCCAGTTTATCTCTCATACGTTTTGCTAATATTCTAGTATATACCTTTGATATCGTGCTAGTTAGTGTTATCCCTCTGTAATTGCCACAGTCCTTTGTGTCACCTCTTTTGTAAATAGGTGTTATTATACCTGTTGCCCAGTCCCTTGGTGCACTACCTAACAGTATCCTGTTCATCATCATCGTAAGTTCTTGTATGGCTACCTCTGGTAGTGTTTTTATCATATCTGCTATAATTCCATCATGTCCCGGTGTCTTTCCCAGTTTTAACTCTGCTATCGCTTCCCTTACTTCCTTAATACTTATCTCGTCTGTTTGTGTTACTTCTATTCCGTGCTCTAGTCCTACACTCAGATGTTGGTTTTCGGCGATTATGTCCTCTCCTTCTAAAAGATCTTTATAATATTCTCTCCTTCTGCCCATAATTTTATCTTCTTCTTCTATGATATTTCCTTCTTTGTCCTTTATATTTAATATTGTTCCTGCTCTTTTCTGTCTCATGTTCCTAATTACACTGAAGAAAAGCTTCTGGTTCTCTTTATACGCGTTTTTCATTCGTTCTCCAAATTGTTGCCATGATCTTTTCTTTTCTTCCCCTATCACTCTTTTGGCGTCTTTCCTTCGTTGTTTATATTTCTCATAGTCTGTTTGATCCCTTGTTTGCAAATATTTTTTCCACTCTCTCTTTTTATCACTGACCGCTGCTTTTACTCTATCTGTCCACCAGTTTGTCTTTTTGACTTTTCTATTTACTATCTTTGATGCGCCGCAGGTGCTCTCGGCCGCAGTTAAAATGATATCTTTAAGTCTTCTCCAGCTTTCTTCTATTCCTAATTCCTCGTTATTGATATTCAGTCTTTCCTCACATTTCGTTTGATATTCCTCTCTTATTTCCTTCTGGCTTAGTTTATAGCATTTTATTTTAGAGTTTACAATCTTGTGTTTATTTTCTTTGACGTTTTCTTTTCCAAATTTTAGTAACATCTGTAACAAGAAGTGGTCGCTGCCTATCTCTGGGCCTCTTTTTACTTTAATATCCTTGACATTTCTCCAAATTTCCTTATGTATCAAGAAGTAGTCTATAATAGATGTTTCCTTTCTTGATATCACTTGTCTAGTTATTTTATGGATTTCCTTTTTCTCAAAGTGTGTGTTGCCAATCTTTAACTCATTTTCTAAACTTATTTCTATTATTCGTTCTCCATTATTATTTCTCACTCTCTCTCCTTGTTTTCCCAGGCACCATTCTATTCCTTCATTCTCTCTTCCAACTTTTCCATTTAAGTCGCCCATTATTATTACCTTATTATTTGTGCTATCTATCTCTTCTTGTAGATCACTAAAAAATTATCTTTTTCTTTAACTGTCGCACTGTCATTTGAGCCGTAGCACACTATTAAGGTATATTCTTCGCTTCCGCCATTTTCTTTAATTGATACCGATATTATTCTTTCATTTACAAATCTTTAATTTTTCACATTTTTATCCTTTCCTCTTTTATCAGTAGTGCTACTCCCGCTGCCGCATTTTCTTCCTGTTTAACTCCGGACCAGTACATCCAATATCCATTAGGTAACAACAACGAACGGGACAACGCACAAATTTGAGCAGGTGGAAGGGTTTGAATACCTAGACGTCATATTCACACCCAGGCCAAACATGAAAAAAAAAAACGCAATAGAATAATGAAAGGGAACCGTTGCGTATATGCGCCTAACAAATTGCTTAGAAACAAAAATATATCCAGAGGGGTTAAACTGAGGTCTTATAAGACAGTAATAACACCCGTTCTTACATATGCACCTGAGACCTGGGTCTCAAATGGAAGGGGTCGTGGAATGGGTCGAAAATGGAAGAAACAATGTTGTTAGTGTGGGAAGGAAAAGTACTGCGAAAGATATTCGGCGGAGAAATCGGGAATAATCGGTGGGCAAGGCGGAGAACCCAATATAGTAACAATAGCTACGGGAGAAATACAGATGGTTGGGGTAGATAAACAGAATGCCTCAGTCTAGAATCTCAAAAAATAATCTTGTCAAGCTCATTAGGAGGAACAGGGAGAAGGATAAGACCTAAGACGAGATGGATCAGCGAGGTAGTAAAGAAAATGCGAGACTAAGACATATACAACTGGGAAGAGAAAACAATAAACAAGGGAGAATGGCGAGCAGTAGTTAAACACCCCATGGGATTACTAGGTTCACAGTGCTGATTTGTTATTATTATTATTTCCTCGTTTGATGTTTTCACTAATATAATTTCTTCGCTCAACTTACTGTACAATTCGCAACCTTTTTCAGGCTGTTGCTTACCCACGACGCACTGTGATTCACACTTGTCCATCAACGAGCAGAGCAGCGCGTAAGTTAGCAGCAATGCTGCTTAGCAATGTTCACGGAGGAATTAAAATTTTGCTGTTACGTGCTACGCTGCGCGCCGCCGGCGTCTTTTAATAATATACATACGTAGACAATTAGGAGCAGCATGTGCTGTGTGCTGTAAAGCGCTGCTCTAGTGAGAATCGCCTTTGGTCATTGTCGCTCGATGTTCTTCGTAAATGGTGTCGCGTACTCTACAATATAATTTTGTCGGCTTAGTACTGATTGTGAGTACTACTGGTAGTGTTTTAACGTTTAAAATCCACCATGAATATGTCTTCACAGACCAAAAGAACCGTGACCATAATCTTGTTTTCAGGTGATAAAGAATACACCGCACACTTCTTTAGGAAACTTGTTTTATTGTTGACATCGTGGAGGACAATTTTCAATACCAATCTCAACCAATAGCGATCGAGTTGTTCGTCATATTCAAGCTATGTTTGTTCATAGTAAGAACATTTTCGTTTTTGGTTGAAATAGCATTACTTTGCTGCTGCATTTACGACTCGTGTTCTTCATTTGTTAAAAATTTAAGAACTATTTGATACTGTACTTTTGGTAGTTCAGACAGATTTGCAACTACCTAGGTACGTAGAGCAGCTTTAAATAGACGTCAAAATTTTATGCGCGTATGGTCACACATTGTTGCAGAAGATGCATATCATGAAGATATAGGTAGAGGGTATCCATCCGAAACTGAATATCTTTTAACTCAGCAATTCATTTGAATAATGAATGGGGTTGGATTCGAATTGGGGGACAGGCTAGCATCCCACCTGTATTCTACGATTAAAATTTCCATTCTAAAGAAAAATATACGCCTCTTTGGTGCTGCTGTATACGACATCTCGTACGAGAAATAAGTATATTAGTGGACAAGTTTGCACGGAAGCAACGATATATTAACAATAAGTCGGCATAATTGCATACAAGGGGAGGAAAGGATGGGGACAATTAATATGTCAGTCCGTAACTATAAACAAGTATTGTTCTTCGAACTCATTAACACGTTATAGTTAAAACTAAAAGACAACGTCATTTACAAAGAAAAATAAGGGTACAAATAACTCTATCTACAACTATGACTAATGACTAATAAACTAAAGTGAGGTATCAACGGCTAGTTTTGCGCTACTAATTTATTAAAGAGAAAACTTCAAACACTTTGTAGAATAATAACAATTTAACGACTAATTTCCCTTGTTTATATGTTTTATTATGTTTTCTTTGGTTTAGATATAAAAACGAGATAATTTTTTCAAAGAGACAGAGAATTTATTTATTTTAAGATTTAATACTATAAAGATGAACTATAGAAAAGGTATAATCGGCTTAATGTAACTAATAAAACTACAAGTTGAAAAGAGGAAAACCTAAAAATTACCTTTGAACATATACGCGGATCACTATTTATATTTTGAGCCTAATAATAAAACAGTAATGTGTCCACCATTTGTATACTTGCGCATTCCTACGTACCACTTGTCAAAGCATTTTTCCATTCCGCTTGAGATATCTCTAAAACATGGTTTTTGAATGCATAAACAACCATACAGTCGACTGCTGTTTAGTTTCCGGCTCATACACGTTGATCCATGGTTCGTCACATATTACGATCTTATACATGTCTTTTGAAGCACCACTATTATATTTCCTACGCATTTGTTTACACCAATCGACATGAGCATCTTTTTGAGATTTCGTTAGATTATCTCAGATTCAACGAGAACAAACCTTGTTCACGACTAAATAATCATTCAATATTTTATACATGCTGGTGGAACTAATGCCGAAGGTTGCCTCAATCTCACAGTATGTCACATGACGATCTTCCATTATTAGTTTTCAGCATCAATTTTTTCCAACACAACAACTATTTTTTTGGAGAATTGGATTTTGGACAATCGTTACGACTTTCGTAAGTGAGTGAACGGCGACCACGATTCACAATTATTAGTAAAGGCCGGATAATATGCAGTTTGCATGAATTTGCATATTTGCATAATATATGCATTTTGTATATTATTTGCATATTTTGTAGTAATTCAGCATATTTGAAGTATCCGAGTTTTATTTATTTATTGGATGTAATTTATTATAGGATAGGCATTACTAAAAACATGTCGTGGTTGTAACAGAAAAAAGTTAAACAGCCCTCTTTAAATTAAAAATAGCATTCCATGAAGCATCTTCTCGATACATTTCAGATAAGCGCTTCCAAAAATTTATTAATGCTGTTCCCATACATCTAGACCGGGACAGAATTCAAGGAAAAGCTAATTCCCTGAAACTTCTAAATAAATACAAAAATACATTTTACCAGAAAATTAGGAGCACAGGTGTTTCTTTGTTATTCGGAGAAATTTATTCCCATAGTTGAAAGCAATCTTATTTATTTTAAACGTCATTTTACGTTGGTTTTTCGAAGTGTAAACTTGTGGGTTGTTATTAATTATAATAGCAAAAATGCCGAAAATAGCGACTGTGTCTGGGTGGATTACACCTTATTCAGAATTGCGTATGGATGGAGAAAAAGTATTTTGCGTAGCATGCAGTAAGATTGTAAGTAAAATTTAAGTTTATTTCCTCTTATTAATCTATAGTTAACGATGTTTAACAAAATCACCAATACAACGCTTCGACAGATAATTTTATTTTAAAATGCGTAAAATGAGAAGTATATTTCATGCGTATTTTTGCATATCATCAGCCCAATACGGAATATCTGATATTCCGTATTCTGCTGATGATAGAATGTTATGTTTTTAAATAAAAATCATTTTAAAATAAAATTATTTGTCCAAGCGTTGTGTTGGTTATTTTATTAAATGTCGTTTATTCCGATTCCTTCGCAAATTCTTTACATATTAGTCTTTTATTACTCCTTTATCTCTTACTAATACTTATTTTATAAGAAAACAACTGATGATGTGATATTTTTTATGCAGGTTATAAGTGAGAGAAAGTTTCAAGTCGACCAGCATATTAAAACTCCATCTCATGCTGCAAAACTATCAAAGATCAAATTGGCGAAGAAGGGTCAGCAAACATTACCGCAATGTTTGCCATCAACCTCAAAAAATCGGAACAAGAACAATTTTATGAAGATTTGTGCCTAATGTTTGTGTCGGCAGTAATTCCACTACATAAAATAAACAATTTAAATGTCAAGTTATTTTTGCAAAAGTACACCAGCAAATATAATATTCCCGACGAGAGCACCTTAAGAAAAAGTGATATTCACCGTATCTATGCAGAAACATTGAGTAGCATTAAGAAGGCTGTCTCAAACAACTACCTTTACATATGCGCAGATGAAACTACTAATAGTGTGGGCCGATACATAGTTCATTTAATGATAGGTATCCTTAACATATCGGTTCCAGCAAAATCTTATTTTATTTCATCCAAACAGTTGGAAAAGGCAAATAATATGACAAAAACAAAGTTTATACAGGAAGAACTGGCAACTTTTTTCTTACCGGAATCGATTCCAACAGAAAAAATTTTATTGCTTTTAACGGATGCCGCACCATACATGGTGAAGGCAGCTTGCAACTTGAAAATCCTTTACCCAAATTTAATTCACACAAGTTGCTTGGCGCACGGACTAAATCGTGTTGCAGAAGAAGTAAGAAACCATTTTCTCTTGGTAAATACTTTAATTAGTAGTGTTAAGAAAGTGTTTTTAAAGGCTCCATTAAGAGTTCAGTTTTACAAACAACATCTACCCGGTATTCCGCTTCGTCCTCAACCAGTAATCACACGATGGGGAACGTGGTTGGAAGCTGCTATTTTTCATGCAAACCATTATGAAGAAATAAAGACAATTATTATGGATCTTGATAGCGATACACAATCTGTGCTAGACGCCCAAAAGGTGTATTCGAGTAAAGAAATACCTCAAGAGCTAGCGTTTATTAAAGCCAACTACAGTTTTATTTCCACTTCTATATTGCAATTGGAAAAACAATTTATGTCGCTAATTGAGAGCGTTGAAATAATAAACAAATTTGTAAAGTTATGTTTTGGTGTTAAAGTAAGTGTGGGAAAATCCGTGTATGAAAATTTTTAAGTGTAACAGAATGAAGGTTTTAAAAAGCTAAAGGATATTGCTAAAATCTTGTGTGGTGAGTGAGTAGAAAATATTGAGTTGACAATAGAGGATATTTCTAATTTGAAATATGCTCCTATAACAAACGTGGACGTAGAACGAACCTTTTCAATATATAAATACAAGTTATCAGACAAGCGCCACAATTTTTTTATTGAAAACTATAAGAAATATGTAAATGTAAATTGTTTTCATAGTTAATTATGTTGTAAAATGTTATAAATAAACTTGTAGTAAACATAATATAATATTTTTTCTATAGTATTATATTTTCTAGCATTACTCCCATTTTTTTATCTGCATATTTTTCATAAGAAAGTTCATATTTAGGCCAATACATCTTCATATTTATGCGCATATTTCCACTTTTTTGCATATAATCCGGCCTCTAATTATTAGTATATATTCAGTTGTCATCTGTGCAATAAAGTTAGTTTGATGGCATAGTCTGACGAAGCCACTGTCTCGGCGAAGTAAACATTACATTCCTTTGTTAAATGTACTGAAGTGTTTTTATTCTACGAATTTTATTCATTATTATTATGGATCTTCACCAAGTAAAAGCCAGTTCTAATCATTCTTTTTAAAACGTGTTCTCTTTTGAATGTGTAACGGGATTGGAGTTTGAACGATTGGAAGAATCACATGTACCGTAGTTTGTGGAAGATGTAGCAGAAGATAAAGAAGGCAATTATGAACATATTGCGTGTGTTCTAAAGAATCGTCACGGTAGTTATATAGAAAGAAGAAAATATTAATAGAGGTCGTACACATACGGATAAACTACCCTTTATTACAGAATATGTTCATACAAAATATCAAACTAACATTGACGACGAGACGGAAGAATAATTCATAACATGGACCTTTGAAGTTGAGCTTTAGAAGCTAAACAAGAAATTAGACACGATATATTTAAAGCAGGATATTGGTGGATATGGCATTTTAAGAAAGTACATAACCTTTTGTTACGTAAGATAATAAAATTTATTACTCGCTACCGAGTAATAAATTTTATTATCTTACATTATCTACATACGTGCTAGTGTGGAAGACCTACGTTTGTTAAGGAATAATTTTATTAGGGAAGTCAAACCCTATATCGCTAGTATCGGCGGAAGCAACGTATACAATGGGGATGACAGTGATCTAGAAATGCACTCTGGCCGTCGAAGAAAATTGTCAACATTACTGACGCAAACTGCGCCTTTATTTCAGTATCATCTAGTTTCTATCAAAATTTGATGCAGTAGTGCTGCTCCAGTCGTTCCGTCATTTCGTGAAATTTGCAAACACAACGAGTCACCAGGAGGTTGAGTTTCGATCGGCGAAGAGAGCGGTTGTTCGGCGTGTGCGGCGATAAGTAATTTCGTAAATCGAGCCTTATCACAATAAACGCGTCTGACAGATACAGAAAACATCAAACAGTGAATATACATAAAACAGTGGTGACACAGGAAGGGATTTAGCTTCCGAGAAGTCGATTCGAGCAACGTCCCGGACGCTGTGCTTCTGATATAGATACAACACTGGAACAAATACACTCAGAATAAAAAGTGATAATAAAAAGAACAAAATAGTAGTAAGGAAAGAGATACAGGGATCGGACGAAAAGTTGGTGCATTGACGGGAGAATATGGAGAGTGATGACAATACGTCTGAGGATTCCGGTAGAAAGAGGGGAAGAGGAAGGGAAGACTCAAGTGAAATATTCAAGGGTAGTAAAAAACTAATAAGAACACCGCAGAAAGGGAAAGAAGAGGCAATCTAGTCGCTATGATGAGAGAAATAATGAGAGATGTAAAGGAGATGAAACAGAACCAGAAAGAATACCAAGAAGAACTGAAGGAGATAAGAAGGGAAAATGAAATATTAAAGGAGGAAAAAGAAGAAATTAAGAGACAAATGAAATCCATGGAGAGGAGAATGAATAGAATGGAAAAAATGAGCATAAGGAACAACGTTGTAGTATCGGGAATGAAAATATCAACGGAAGACAAATACAATTTGAAAATAGGAATGGAGAATTTTATGAAGAGTAACATGGATGTGGGAATAGAGATAAGGGAGGTGATAAAAATGGGAGAGTCAGTGTTTAAAGTGGTTCTAGAGAAGGCAAGAGATAAAGAGGTAGTGATGCTGAATAAGAATAAGTTAAGGCACTTAAAAGAAAGAGTTTACATAAATAACGAAATGACCCTAGAAGAAATAGATATACAGAAGAAACTGAAGCAGATAGGAGAGAAAGAACGTAAAGAAGGAAAAAGAGTTAAGCTAGGTTATCAAAAGATCATAATTGATGGAAGAGATTATAAATGGGACAGGGAAAGACCGAGGTTGGAAAAATACGAGAGAGAGCCCCCGAACAGAAATTCAAAAAACTGATAATATTAGGAAAGAAGGGACTGACGACGACAACCATGGCAAAGAAGAAGGATACGATCGAGGGACGTGCAAAGCGGAAGAGGGGTGAGGATGGTAGAAGGGAAGGGCTCCAAAAAGGGAAGAATCTTGGGGAGCAGCGCTGGAAAAGGGAAAGCGAAAATACATTCGCACTGGAGGTAACTCGACCCAAGAAGGCAACTCAAAACTTAAACAAAACGCGAGGAGGGGGAAACAAGGGGTTTAAGGAAGACGGGAAGAAGAACAAGATAAAAGAAGAAGGAAGGCAGTATAGCACACTGAGAGTGAGTACGTGGAATGTGAGAAGTGTGAATGGGAAGGAGGAGGAGTTAGTGATGGAAATGGAGAAGCATAAGATAGAAATAATGGGAATTACGGAAACGAAAAAGAAAGGGAGTGGCATGAAGAGAATTCACAAGGGATTGTGGATGTTCTGGTCTGGAGTTAAAGAGATAGAAAGAGCAAGAGGCGGGGTTGGATTGGTAATAACGCCAACTAGATTGAAAGACATGATGAAAGAAGAATATATAAATGAGAGATTGTTGAAGGTAGAAATTAGTATATTGGACGAGACTTGGACACTAATAGTGGCATATGGGGTAAGTGAGGACGTTTGTAAAAAGAAAAAGGCGAGTTCTTTGAAAGACTCCAGAAAACAATAGACGAGAGGGAGAAAATATTATAGTATTGGGAGATCTCAATGGCAGAGTAGGAAATCTGAATGAAGGAATCGATGATATTATAGGAAAAGAGGGAGAATAAACAAAAAATAACAATGGAAGCAGAATAATAGAAATTTGTATTGAAAACAATCTAGTCATAGAAAACTCGAAGTTCAGACACAAGGACATTCACAAGTTCACGCGAGTCGAAGAAAGCAGGAGAGAAAAATCAATTATAGACTATTTCTTAGTAAGCAAACACAAAGAGGAAATGATACAAGATATTAAAGTAACATGCAGTGCAGAAATAGGAAGTGACTACTACTTGGTAAAAATGGATATGAGAGGGAAAGAGAAAAGAGAGGACAAAAGAAAAACGAGGATACAAGAAAAAATTAAGAGTTACAAATTGAAAGAAAGAAAATATTATAAAAAATACCAACAAATATTAGCTAAAAGATTTGATGACCCGGAAGGAAGCGGAATTGAAGAAAAGTGGAATCATTTCAAAAACAGCTTATTAGAAGCAGCAAAGGAGAGCTGTGGAGTTAAAAAATATCAAACAAGACCGGAAAAAGAACAGAGTGGTGGACCACTGAAATAAAACATATTGTAAAAGAGAAGAAAGCAAGTTGGAAAAGATATCTTGAAACAAGAAACCTGGACGACTTGGAAGAATATAAGGAGAAACGCAGAAAGGTCAAAAATGAAATTAAGAAAGCGAAAGAGAGGTCTTGGATAAAATTTGGAGAGAAAATGACTAATAATTATAGAGAAAATCAAAAATTATTCTATGGAACGCTCAAACAATTAAGACAGAAAAGAGAATATAACATGGTAAACATAAAAGATAAGTATGGTCGTATAATTACAGAGGAAGACCGAATAATGGAAAGATGGCGGCAACACTTCCAAGAGCTGACAGAAACTAATGTCGAGACATGGGAAAAAGAAGAGGAGACAGAGGAAATACAAAATATAGAGCCAATTCAAGAAGAAGAAATAATGGAGTTCGTAAGGAAGCGGAAAATAGGAAGGGCTCCAGGAAGAGACAACATAACACCAGAAATGATCAAATATATGGGAGAAAAAGGGATAAGACAAATAACCAAGCTAATGAATACGATTATACAAGAAGGTAAAATACCGAAGAAGTGGAACTCAGGAATAATATTGCCCATTTATAAGAAGGGGGACAAGAGGGATTGTAGGGACAATAACTACAGGGGAATTACACTAACAAGCGTCCCAGGTAGAATATTAGCAAGTATTATAGAAAAAGAATAAGAAAAATAACTGAGGAGAGCATAGAAGACACTCAATGTGGATTTAGAAAAGAAAGAAGTACACAAGATTTAATATTTGTGATAAGACAAGCAAGTGAAAAGATAATTAACAAGAAAAAACAAATACATATATGTTTTATAGACTTAGAAAAAGCTTTCGACCGGATAAGAAGGGAAGACATATGGAATGTCCTAGAAAAGAGAAATATAGACAAACGAACAATAGAGTTAATAAAAGCGATGTATAGGAATAACACAAATATAGTAAGAACCAACAACGAAGAATCTAAAGAGTTTACAACAAAGATTGGAGTAAAGCAGGGTTGTCTGCTTAGTCCACTGCTGTTTTCTATGGTACTAGATGAGGCCATAAAAAGTGCTAAAAAACAAATGAAACCACTAAAAATGGGTCACTGGAAAATGAAGGAGACTAACTTGTGTGAACTGATGTTTGCGGATGATATGGCAATTCTGGCTGAATCAGAAGAACCAAAGGAACCTTGAAATCCTAAATAAGGAAATAAAGAATATAAACATGAAAATAAACATCGAACAGACCAAATCAATGATAATAGCAGGAGAAAGGAAAAGACATAACATCAAAATCGAAGGGAGGACAATAGAACAGGTGAATAACTACAAATATTTAGGAACAATAATTCAATGGGACGGAAAAATGGAACAAGAAATTAATGAAAGAATGAAAAAAGCGGCAAGAATGTTTTATATGATGAGAACAACGTTTCTGGGGAAAAAGGAAGTGCCAAAACGGATTAAAACGGAAATTGTGAAAAAGTGATAAGACCAACAATAACATATAGTAGTGAGTCCTGGACAAGGTCAGAAAGGGTAAAATTGCGGGTGAACGCCATGGATATGAGATTCCTAAGACGAATAGAAAACAAGACCAAGAAAGACAAGATAAGAAACGAAAATTACTGGCAAAACCTAGGAATAAAACCCATATGGAGAATAGTGGAGGAGAGTCAGCTGAGATGGTTCGGCCATGTGTGTCGTATGAGTGATGATAGACTGACAAAGAGAGTGTATGAGACACGAGTGATAGGAAAAAACAAAAGAGGAAGGCCAAGAAGAAGATGGAATGACGATGTCAGGGGAGCAGCGGCAGAGAGGGGAATTGAGTGGGAGGGAATCAGACCGGAGACAGAAAACGGTGGAGAGAAATATATGGAAAATAGGAAACTTGATCCCATCCAAGCCTTACACCGAAAGGTAGCTAGGAATATGATTAAGAAGAAGAAGAAGAAGAAGAACGAGTCACCAGCACACTACCGCACTCACGTACTTACCACTGCCGAAGATCGGAACTGCGCACGGGATATTGTACACACATAAGCGTAATTTTCGATAGTGTAATCTAATATATAAAATTCTCGTGTCACAGTGTTTGTAACAAAACTCCTTCGAAACGGCTTGACCGATTCTTATGAAATTATGTGTGTATATTCAGTAGGCCTGAGAATAGGACGTAAAGTATTTTTCATACCCCTAGGTGATAAGGGTGGTCCACCCCAAAAATTTTTTTTATTTTTTGATATCATTGACCTAATATTTCCAGAAATACTCACACAATACTTGAATCATGAGTGGCTGGCAGAAAGAGCAATTTTGGCAGCAAAAAATGTGGACGTCAACGATTTGAATTTCAAGGTACAACAGTTGTTGCCAGGGGACTTGGTGTCATACAAATGTATCGATACAGTATGGGGATACCAACGTAAATTATCCAGTAGAGTTTTTGAACTCATTGGATTTGCCAGGCATGCTCCCGCACCATTTACAAGTAAAGGTTGGATCTCCGGTTATTTTACTTCGTAATTTGAACCCACCACGGCTGTGCAATGGCACGCGATTAGTCATTAAAAAATTGATGAAAAACGTTGTCGAAGCCACCATTTTGAATGGCAAGTTCCGAGGAGATGTATTATTACCACGAATCCCTATTATTCCCACAGATGTGCCAATTGAATTCAAACGGGTTCAATTTACAATTAGATTGGCATTCAGAATGACAATCAATAAGTCTCAAGGCCAAACGAGGTCTGTTTGTGGCTTAGATTTGGGCACACCGTGTTTTTCACACGGCCAATTATACGTGGCATGTTCTCGCGTGGACAAACTATCCAGTTTGTTTGTGTTGCCTAAAGATGGACTCACTAAAAATATCGTACACTCCATTGCACTGATAATGTCTTTTTTAATTGTGATAATTTGTGATAGAGATGGAATTTGAAATATATTAGTTAAGGTAATAAAAGTACAATGAATTCAAAAAATGAATGTTTGGTGTTTTGTTATTTTTATAGGCTGTCATCGTTCGCAGCGCTCCATTCCTCTTTCAGTCATATACCACATCCCCACACACTTACAATAACTTAGTTATTTTTTATTTGGCTACTACAATATTCACTAGAAATAATTTATATGGCAAAACAACGTTTGCCGGGTCAGCTAGTTACTTTTAAAAATAATTCAATCCAAAATCAACTTATTGTTGTATGTCCATCGATCGTATCGCATACAAGATAACTTTCAAGTAAAATAAAAGTACTTTTGGTAGAATGTATTAGAAAGTTCCTCAGTAGTGAAGAGTTTCGTGGCTTTTTGAAAGAGAAAATATAACGTTGCTTAAAAAATGGATTTTTTAGAGCAATATTCAGAGCGTAACAACGTACGAATTATTATCTTGGCAGACGAGGAAAATGAGAATTTAGAGGAAAAAATAATCATTTTCTGCAAAAATAAACTAAATATTAATATTTCATCTGTGGCATAAACAACGTGGAGTTATAATTAAATTTAATAATAACCGCTACAAAAACATTTTATTGAAGAACAGGTACCAGTTAAAAGACACTGGCGTTTTTAATGTATACAGGGTCGTCCAAAAGGAAGTTGGTCAGGCGTATTCGTGATGGTGTAAACATTGCGAAATACAAAGTTCCTGTAAGTAATTTAGAAAGTTTGGAGTCTCTCAATACGTAACGTTTTTTGTTATATTTACAGTAATTCTAGTGTACGTACCCACATGTTAATTTTAAATGCTTTTATTTGATTTTCTTACAGTTGGTTCGCTTTTTGTTTTTTTATGAATTTGTGAATGAAAGTAATTCATGTTTCACGTATTTGTTCTGCGGGTAAGAACTTCTCTTTGCTACCTTTACTTCTCAAGTTTGAATTCGTCTGTTCACTTTTAAAATCTTCTTCTGTCCAATTTCGATGAGTTGAGGCCACTTCAGTTGCTTCTGCTTATTTCCTGTAGTAACGGTTCTCGTAAAGCTACTCGCCCGTGGAAGTCCGACTTTTCTTTTTATCTCATTGAGAAACTAATAAATGGCATCTTTTGAAAAAACTCTATCTACATAACAAAACCTCTTTATTTCAGAAGTCGGGGAATCTGGATGTTACCTCAGCCGATTGGAAAGAAATCTGCTAGGCGACGAATATTTACACGAAGAGGGGTAAATCTTAAGGACCCATGACCATTTGAACGTAATGATGGCGTGCGCCGGAATTTTTCCCACGCGGTCTTCAGGTCCAGAGGTTTCTCTAGATGCTCTCGTAGAGTTTGGATGTTTAAATGACGATGAGTTTCTGCATTACTTATGTAGTAGAGGACGTAGAATCTTATTTCCTAGTGATAGTTCCTATCATGCGCGCCGAGGCAGCTGCACGCCAGGCCGTACCGGCGTAAGTTAACAGTGACTTAAACTTCGCACAAAAGATGCCTTCAATGTTATTACAAACGGCAACTAAGCACCGCTATTGAGATGTGTCGTTGCTATTTTCGTAAACTTTGACATTTGTTATTGTGAAAACATTGGCAGCTTAGAAATTGACCGACTAGATTTTAGTAAAAGCCTAACTCAACAACAATGCATAAAATTGCTTTGTTCAACTTTTGGTAATGAAGCAACATGTTTACAATTGGTTTGCAGAATTCCGTAGTAGTCGTGCGTCCGTCAAATTTGGTTGTTATTTTAAAAACTTAGCTTTTAGCTTGTTCCTGATGGACTCCGCATAGTCTGACGAAGCTTGAGCAAAGGCTCGTCTTAATTGGTGTAAGGAAATGCTCTAAAAATTCGACCGAGAAACTGCAAAATTGTAACGAATGACGAATGTTGTATTCCTTCTGTTCCAGAAAGTTAAACAAAAAATGTGGGGATAACGATTCTCAACACCTCAAGAAGCTGTCGCCTTCAAGCCTACAAAAGCCATGTTATTGAGATACCAAATTCAGAGTGGAAAAAATGTTTCGAGAATTCGTTTGAATGCATGCATAAGTATATAAATCTTAAGGGTGAATATTTTGAAAAGTAATAAAACAATGTTTTCTAACAAAATTGTTTTGGTAACAACATTGATGTTTGAACATATGAGAGGGATTTGATATGAACTTTTTCATTGTGCACGTCTAGTCTAGTGCTTTTTAGAGAGTACACGATACTTCGCAGATAGTCGAAGTGAATGATTTCCTTCGGTGTGTTCGTAAGGAAAGGTTTCTATTTTACTCATTTCAAATAAAGCCTAATTTTTGAGCGCTGTAGAGTTGCTCTAGAAAGAGTTTTTGCAGTTCCAGTATTCCACAATAAAATTATTTCGCCAAACCTGTAACGGCGATCACACAACAAATAAATGCATTTTAGTAAATTTATTTTACGAAGAAATGACTGTTACACATGTTCGCATGCAGAGTCTATTTTCGGCATACTTTTGTTTAGAAGAATACCTGTTTACTGTCATGAGCTTCTGAGAATTTCGAATAATTTATAAGTATTAAATTTGTTCATTGAGTTGTATGCGTACTTGTGGTCCATTATATATGTATGTTAACCCTCAAAATTTGGCTAGATGGATGAGGTGCTTGCCCCATTCTCACATCTGATTTAAGCTAGTATTTACTACTAACAGTATGTTTATAAGAAATTAGCAATGTTTCTCAATAAAATAATTTTACGTACTGTACTTCTCAAAAAAGCTGTAATAGAAGCTTGTAATTGTGATTTACTATCACCTAAATATACAACTACTACTTTATCTCTGTTCAGGACACGTCGTTAGTGATTCTGCATACATTTTAATGTTACCTTATTAATATCTTTGCAGTAATTTATTAAGCGCATTGTTCTACTACTGTGTTATATATTCTGTAGGACAGTAGTATACTCTGTTAGATGCATACAGGTCTACTAAATAAAGATAAGTAAAACTACAGCACTAAACTGTGATCTAGTCTATGTGTGCTCATACTAATTGTAAGCAAAAAGGGAACAAGAGAAAGCAACGAAGCCGACGCATTGAGTATTTTCAACCTCTAAGAGAAGACTGGTATCCTTCGTACATTTTTGAGATCTTATCAGTGGCACCGTGAGAAATTACGTCCCTGCTTATTTGCAACGCAAACTGATTGTACATATTTTGACTTTAATCAACGAATCAAGCTAGAAATCAAGAAAATTAAATATTTTCTGAAACTCTCAAAAAGTTCGAGTTTATCCCTAGGTTGGAACAGCTTCATATATTTTGACAACTATTTAAACACTGAAATGCGTTAGAACATTTCGTAATTTATAAAAGCTTAATATTAAGATGAGACTAATATTATCGGGTAGGGGTGCGGGCTTACGGCACGGTTGTTTCCAATTAAGACGAACAGTTGGAGTAACAGTAAACATACTATCAAACGGAAACCGACCTTAATGCCGCATGCAGGGCTCTGCGGTGACGGATGTTCAGGATCAGTCCTACTCGTGGGAACTGGTGGGCGACTACAAAGAAGTGAAGAAAGCCTCAAAAAGTTGTATGGCGAAAAGAGGGATTCTATAAAAAAACTTGAAAATAATTATACAAGAGAACAATCCAGAGAATTCTACAAGGAAATAACTACCAGTAAGCAAGAACAGCAAAAAGAACTAACTTTTATAAAATATGAAAAGGGCAACCTAGTTGTAGAAAACGAGGAACAATTGAAGCAATGGAAGAGATATTTCACCCATATGTTATTATAATCCAAGCAAACTTAAAGAAATGATCAGAACGCTGAGAAATAAGAAATCATCTAGCAAAATGACGTCGCTGCAGATAAAGCATAGCATAAAGCAAGCAACAAGGATATATGTACATATATTGCATAAACAAATATACCTTATATTTAATAAGCGAAATAGGGAAAAAGGAAACCATTCTCAATAGATGAAGAGAATGAATGCAGAATTACTTCCAATGTATAACAAAAGAAAATAAAAGCTTATGCAAAAACTATAAAAGGATAGTACTATTGGACACCTACATTGGAGATAACGAACAAAAATAGGCCGGAGAAGGTATTGGGCAGTTAATTAGGGAACTAGCAATGTGGATTTAGGAAAGATGGTCAACAATGGGCCGCATTTTTACGGTACAACAAATCAAAGCCAGCTATGAACAAACCGCGCCGCTGCAATGATTTCAAGCATGGTTTTGATTCAGTAAACAGAGGAAAAGTTTATGAGGGTACACTATAAAACCACAATTGTCATCTGGAATATGCAAATGACATTGAAATTTTTACGATGTCAAACGCAAATCTACTGAAAGCAATTACGAAACTAGACGCAATAACAAAAACCAAAGGTTTAGGGATGAACTAAAAGAAAACAACATATATGGAGTTACGAAAGGAAAAAAAAACAGAACACTAGCAAGAGCTCAAAACGTACTAGAAGTAACTGCTAATAACGAGGCAGGATACAAATTTGAGACGGTAAACTACTTTGGGGTAACGAACAGCAACAAATATGAAGAGGTAATGGAAATATAACAAAGGGCTGTGAAACGGTCAAAACATACTACAACATCTCAAAACAAGCAAAATTGAGACTCTATAAGAGTATTATACGAACGACAGTAATGAAGAGAGAAAAAAGTTAAGGAATATATTCGGAGAACGAGAGCTCATTCTTGCAGAATTAAATAAAGTGAAAAAGAGTGACTTAATAGACCTTTTTATATCAAAGAGAGGACCGAATAACTTTAACGTAAGTGAGAAAGTGACTCAATATTTAAATAAACTCTTAATCGCGAAGACCGAAGTGGTTATGGACGAACAAGTTAACGCAGTTCATACTGAATTTAAATACGTGAAAGTCAATTCCAGACAATAAATAGCTTCAACAATTACTTACAAGAACGTGTTGAAGATTAAAAACTAATCATTCAATTATTAAAGAGTGATGAAATTGACAACAACAAAAAGAAAAACCAGTTCAAACGCCATTTGTAGCTACGCTAAGGAAATAATCATCAGAAACAGATACATCTGGGCTCCAATAGATCACTGACTTGACTAGTAAAAAGACGAATAAAACAAAAGATCGATATCAGGAAATAAATAAACAAAGTAAAAATGTGATACGCAGAGTTGATATAGTGAGGGGTAACGCGGAGGTGAGTAGCATTAATTTTGCAGCCGCGGTTACACACGCTTGGCTTTATATCGGAAGTATAAGTACTGAAACAACCGATAATGGTATTAAAAAATATCTTATTGAAATGTTTTCTAGTATAGACTATGAGGTAGAAGAAAATAAAACATGAAGATAATACAAGTAAAACTAAATCATTTAAAGTAGGATTTGATTTTAACACGCTTGAAAGCATGTTAAAAGGCAATGTTTGGAAGTTTTCCGTTCACCCGCTTTCTGGTTGGCTGGTATGTTAAAATTAAGAAAGATTCGTTCGAGCCTCAAACACGTGATATTGAATTGAGACTTGGACATGGATTCACTCGAGCTTCAAACGAGAGTTTCACTCAATATTTTATTCACTCGTTAAGTGAATCGTATGTGATACAGTCCATACTCACACTTTAGTTCCCAACTAGGGCTGGGCGATATATGTATATCGATCAGTAATATCGGATATATCGATACATATCGATATTTATCGATAAATCGATATATTCGATAGTCTTGCTAGTATCGGTGCGACTCTATCGATATATATCGATATATCGATATATTCGATATTACTTATCAATATATCGATAATTATCGATATATCGACATATGTATTAATAATGGTATATGGATATACCAATATCAATATTATTAACTATTATTGGTAGATGGAGATTTGGGGCTGCGAGAATATTCGGTAGATTTTGAAAATACTATATTCGATAATATTGTCCGAAGTTTGTGGTAAGTCAGCAATAAAGGAGATACGAATAACACTTATTGGATTCACGTAATAAGAGTCGTTATAACAGATTTATCATCTATGTTCTATGTAATCATTAACCTTCCTATAGTACATTATGGCCGAATTTCGTAATTGAACTCTCATATGTACGAACATCTAACAACCTTCCTATACTCACGTCAAAATATGAAACACGTATACTATACTATATAAGTCGGTCTCACAGACCGTATGCGTGAGTATAGGAAGGTTAAGTCAGGTGTTCGCCTACTATTTTCCGTTGACGTTGCATAAAGATACGGAGTTTATTTGTTGGTGTTTATTTCATTCGGTATTCTTTCCTTGCGGCATTTATTAGAATGCGGCAGTTGTTACAATCAATAGCTATTCATCAATTCGCAAATTTGAAATAGACCGTTTATTCCTAGATGATTTATGCTTACTCTATCAATGATCCGATCGTTAGTCGTATTGGAAACTCGCTACAATTGTATAACAGAGCCGGACTCAAAACTGTAATTGTCAATATTTTGCGAACGGTACATTTGGCGCCCAAGACTGACGTGGGACATAAATTTGTAGTTGAGATAGCAAGGGCGAACAGTCAATTATCCCATGAAGTAACTTCCAAAGCGAGCTCCATGAATATCGCGGCGCGCAGCAAGGGATTGCGCGTTGTGCCTGACAAACAAAGAATCATAATCAATGTCTCTTGGCGACCGTCAACTTTATAGGATATATATTTGATAATTTTTTTTGCAAAAGTTCAATAGAGAGCTGATGGGAAACGTAGTAAGATGACCATACAGGAGAACTGTACTCCAAGCTGCTGACAATAAAAGCAAAGAATAGAGACTTCAGTACGTCAGGATTAGTGAAATACTTGGAAGTACGCATGACAAACCCAAGCTTTCAAGATGTGGATGAACAAAGCTCTTCGATATGAAAAGAAAACCTAAGCTCACTACCACAAAGCACTGCAAGATCATTAAAAGTGTCAGATTTTCGAATGGGCCCATTACCAATTCTATAGGAGG
Organism: Chrysina gloriosa; assembly: GCA_038088585.1. Taxonomy (NCBI): domain Eukaryota; kingdom Metazoa; phylum Arthropoda; class Insecta; order Coleoptera; family Scarabaeidae; genus Chrysina; species Chrysina gloriosa. The sequence continues at coordinate 53,960,421 of CM076093.1, forward strand.
TAGGAGTTATATTTTGTTTTCGAGTAAATGAAATGGAGCAGCATTTAACAACATTAATTCTGACGTACTTAAGTCTCTATTCTTTGTTTTTATTGTCAGCAGCTTGGAGTACAGTTCTCCTGTATGGTCATCTTACTACGTTTCCCATCAGCTCTCTATTGAACTTTTGCAAAAAAATTATCAAATATATATCCTATAAAGTTGACGGTCGCCAAGAGACATTGATTATGATTCTTTGTTTGTCAGGCACAACGTGCAATCCCTTGCTGCGCGCCGCGATATTCATGGAGCTCGCTTTGGAAGTTACTTCATGGGATAATTGACTGTTCGCCCTTGCTATCTCAACTACGATTTTATGTCCCACGTCAGTCTTCCAGATTTGTCAACTTCCTCATGTGACCAACGCCCAGAACAAATATTTTATTTTATTCTCCTCTTCATCGTATGAGTCGGTCTGCTAATAGAATTTATGAGGACTTGTTTACTTAATTTTTTATATTCTATTAATATGTTCATATTTATCAGTATAAAGTATAAAATATAATTTTGACAATGTTTAGAATTAATTTTGAATTGTTTTGCTTCAATATTTTGTTATTTGTATACACATACATTTATTTTTATGCTGTGTATATGTATCTATGTGCATTATTTTCATTACTTTATTTTGTTAACTTACCCTGTAAATGGTTCCTGTTGGGTAAACGTTATCATTACTATTAAAAGAAATCAGAGGTACGAGTTCGACGTTTGGGGTCTTGATGCACCCGCAATGGAGCTGAGAACCAGCTGTGTTGGGAATAGGGCTGGGAAAATATTCGGTATATCGATAAATATCGATAAATATCAAATATCGATCATCGATATGTCATGATATTGAAATCGATGCATCGATAAAACCGATATTATATCGATATCACTGATATTTATCGATATAGTGAATATTACATATTATAACATTAATCTTTAGCTTGTTGGTAAAGCACCAATGAGTCAAACTACTCAGGTTCTGCTGAAGAAACAGCGTCATGTACGGACGAAATTTTAGCATAGATTTTTACATCATCAGCATATACAAGTACATGGCAATCAAGAGATTCGAGAAGGTCATTAATATAAATTACAAAAAGCAACGGGCCCAAATTGGACCCTTGAAGTACGCCAGATGTAGATATATATTCAACTACATCCAACTGTCCCTGTTTGTCCATACAATCACTGACATGCTGAATAAAGGTAATAAGATTGGTCTCTGTCGATCTGCCAGGAAGAAACCCGTGTTGGCGAGAAGATATATATTTCTGTACATTTACCCATAAACATGTGTAAATGACCTGTTCATATAGTTTGGCAAAGTTTGATAATTATGCAATTGGCCTATAATTATTTTAGATTGATTTATCACCTTTTTTGAAAACAGGGATGATTGTAGCACGCTTCCACAAATCAGGAAAGGTAGTAATTTTAATAGAAAGATTGATGATGGTGGTTAAAGACTTAGCAAGTTTGATTGTTTCACTCTCTTGTTTAGCCGAAGGTGGTTACTGCATTTTTTGGACACAGAGATACACATAACCGGAACAGTATTGGACGAGCCGTTATTATAATTACTTAAGAGATTAAGAGTGCCAGCGTCTGGTTTATAGACGGATATCAACCCCACCGGGTCACAGAGGCTGGTATTTAAGAGCTGCGCCCTAGAAAGGGGAATACGCGATGGTTTCCCAGATCGAGTTATTTGCAGTAGCAAGTTGCGCTGATGAAATCAGAGGAGGCTGCACAAAGAAGAACAAACATAATGAATCAGACGACTATTAAAGCCATTATAAAACTTATTACAATATCAAACCTGAACGCTGCAAAAAAGTACTACATGAACTGGTACGGAGCAACATTGTGTCGTTGAATTGCCGATGAAATAGTCAAGGAAGGTTCTGAAGGAAGCTTCGTAGAAGCAGAACCTGTATGCGAGATATCAAAGAATTCCGTTAAACGGGAAATCTGGTTATGGCTAGAACATTCAAATAAATGGAAATTGGCTAAAGGTGAACTACAAATTAACACACTGTTAGATGGGCTAGGCACAAAATTCTCAGTTAACCCAATCAGAAGAAACAAAAAAAGAACATAAAAATCATTACTGGTACAGAAAGCGGTCTCCGTCCCTTGGAAAAGCATCTATGCAACGTGGGAATAGTGAGCGAAGCGTGTATATTATCTGCGCTTGTGAGTAACTGAAGGAATTCAGGCGCAAACATTTCGGTAATGATCTACTGGAGCCCACGAAAATACTCAGACTTCCTTTGACCAAAATAGTGGCATCTGCGGAGGACAAGGTGTTGTGAGAACGGAAGTGAGAGTTTTATTGGAGATCGGTAATGCTCAAGTGCCTGGTCTATTGGTGGAAGGAATGAATGAATGAGTGCTCAAAGGTATTGTTGTTGTTACCACTTCCTTTCTTTCCTGTTTAACACTACTTTTTTGTGTATTATTGTTTCGACCAAATTACTTATTCACATAGCGAAACCAGTTTTCTTTTACTCTTTTAACTGCAACCCTTATATTTAATCCAATATAAGCTACGAAGACCAGCTTTTTCCTTTTGTGCAGCTTCTAATACAACACTTACGTTTTGTTTATTTTCTTATGTCTTATGTCCTCTCGTTTTTAATAATACAGCTAACGTTCGATAACGTAAATACCCGATATTGGAAACATTGCCCTAATGTGAACACAAAATCCGTAGTATAGGATTATACAGAACGCTCGATAACGTAAACAGCATCCAATTTCCCATCGTCTACGAATAACTCCGAGCGTTACAAATGCGTTACAAGTTACCTATCATCCAATTTTATCAATCCCCGACTTATCCAATTATGTAGGGGAGTCTCCGATTTATGTAGCATATCTATATTTGAACTTAATTGTGTACATTCCCGGGATAACTCATTGCTATAGCAAACACAGATGCTTTTAATTGCGTATACGTACATATGTAGTTTTGATTTTGCAAAAGTAGTCTGAATTACAACTTTGTTGGCTGAGGTTCGTTCTATAATACACGGCTATAAAACGTTATTTTGATTTATTGTTCGAATAGTTTTTGTATTTTATTTTTGCGTACCCTTCGCCAACGTAAACATTTCGATAATGTGAAACACCTTGGTCTGGATTAGTTCATGTTATCGAGCGTCAGCTGTAGCTACATTATTTTGTTTCCTTAAATAATATTGAATTCTATTTTAATTTGTTATCTGTCTTAAAATTTACCACTTATGAAAATTTTCCACTTAAAAAGAGAAAATTATTATAAAATATTGTCATTGTAAGCACTTCACAAGTAAAATTTCGCGTTGATTCCTTTTTAAATAGACAGTATGGCGTATTATTAGTAATTTCGAAAAACATGGTTGTTTATACCCTATTAGATATAAGAAAAAAATAGGACAAAGTTAAGAACGTGATCTTTTGATACTTGCCGCTGTATAAGAACAACAGACGACATCTTCTAGAAATCTTGCCAACAATTTGATTTATGGCATAAAACTATGCGCAACGGAATAAATATCGTTCTTACAAATTAAAGAAATACTTCCAAGGGACAAGAAAGAGATTAAAATTTGCAGAACAATGTAATAATAATGAAAACGTTAAAAATATTTTAATTGGCGACGAATCTTCGTCCCATTTACACGGGACACATAGTCCTTCGATCGCTCCATATTGATCTTCGGAAACTTGTACATGATGCAGGAACTCAGTAGATACAGAAAATAAGCGTGTGGGCAGGCCGGCTGGGGAACTACATAATTGCACTCTTTTTATTAATGCGAATCGTAGTCCTGAGGGATGCTTTTCTTACGTTTACTTCAAAATAATATTATACCAGCGCAGCGATGCAAGACCTCCACGATGTCACTTTAAATGATATTTGGTTTCAGCAGGATGGGCGCTCTGTGCCTAAGGCTAGAATAGTAAGGCTAGAAATTTTTAAGAAAGCTGGAGCTGGAGCGCCGTCAATTGGCCAGCTAGGTCACCTGGCCTAGTACCAAACGATTTCTGCTGTGGGGTCGTATAAAATCTTCTATTTGCGGTTTCGAAAATAATAGAACAAATAACCTAGAACTAAAAATTACAAGTATCTTACGAAGTATTGGTCACTAACAAAACTTTTATAATAGATTAGGCTATTATTTTGTTTAATTAGAAGATTGACTTGAGTATCTAATATAATAAAAATTGATAAGTTTTCATTTTTATTTGTATCAAGAATTTTGTTATTATTCTTTTAATTTACATAAGGAACGCCGATTTTGTCGTCTACTAGGTGCTATAAAGAAAGTAAGTATCGATAAATAAACGTATTGACAGGAACAAAAACAATTAATTAATGAATTAAGATAAGTAAGAAAAGAATGTATTAAATCGTCGTAAGATCCAAAATAATCCGACGCTGAAAGGCATAAGAATTGACGAGAAGAAGAAGAAGATGAAGAAGATAAGTACTATTTTGTTTTCGAACGTAAAGTATAACAATATCGAGGAACATTCAAATTACGCACGAATTCGGCATAAAACACGCCCACCCTTTTCCGTACCTACCTATGTATATCGAAGCCGATTAACGTGTTACGGACAAGATACGCCGTATGCTTAAGCTATAGCATTTGAGTTAGCCCTTCAGAGCTGGTTGTATACTCTATATTAACGTGCTGCGCGTATAGAACCGGTACGATATTTGTTGAGCCAGAATTCTAAGAAAACCGGTACGTTATTTCTTGGAATAAACGCACTCGATACCCAAGTATGTTGCCGTCAATGTGGATCTCACTCGGGTGTCAAGTACGGTATATTCCAAGAAGTGACCTAGCGGTCTTCTAAGAATCCTGGCTTAACAAATATCGTACCGACTACATGTTCCCGGATCCTTCTCCAGGTATGAGAACGCTCATGTGGTGACAACTCATTAGAATATCAACCTCGATTATTATTAATGTGAATGAAGATGATCCTGCTTGACAACGGTGGCCGGTGATGCCGTTGTCGGAGGATGATTGCAAGGATAGCGTATAGGAACTAACTTTATCGTTGTAATAGGCCTTCCAATTGTTGTAATCACCAGCCACAACTAGTTGATATCCATTTTGGCAGGTCAATGTTTGTGTGTTACGATCGTTAGTGCCGCATGAAATAGCCGAACGTGCAAAGTGGGAAAGAGAACTGGGTTTCATACACTTACCATAAAGACTAACTTACTTTTGATGTGAACGTTATTTATATGCTTGTAAATAAAATGGATTTACGGTGGTAAGAAAGAAGGCGAGATGTGGGAGAGTAGATCCAACAACGAAAAAATGAACATGTATGGGCAACCTAGTATAACATCTATGGTGCAGTCCCAGCTTATTCGATGGTTGGGTTACGTAATAAGGCTCCCGGAAGGAAGAACACCGAAAACAGTGCTGTTGAGAGGGGTAAATGGACAGAAGAGAAGAGGGCGACCAAGGTCAAAATGGCTGGATGCAGTACAAGAGGACCTTAAAGAAATGGGTATTAAAAAATAGGAGGATTAGGCTAAGAACAGGACAGAATGGAGGATAGTAATCGATCAAGCCTTGGGTCTATAGGGCCTGCAATGCTATACATATGCTATATGTATCTATATCGATATAAGTATATATATAAAGAGATATATATATATATATATATATATATATATATATATATATATATATATATAAAGACGTTACGTTAATTTTATGAAAATTAGTATCTACAACATTAATAGAAGATGTAAATCTGGAATGTTGTGTGTGTTTCGAAAAAGTTTAAAATAAATCATCCCCTTATCTAGTTACAGTTAAGCTAGAAATGAATACAACGCAACGTATAGTTGAGACTGTACTGATGAATAATGATTGGATAACTTGTATTATTTGATTATGCAAACGTATTGAGAATACGTTATTCGTTATTTATTTGAAGCTGCTATATTTCTTTGAGGCTCAGTAATTTATTTCGGTACTTTACTATTGGCTCTACAATAAATTTAGTATTAATAATAATTTAATATAATAACTAATAATAAATAATAATAATAATATTACAAATACAAGCACGACAACGAATAATAAGTAAGGTTTGGCAAACGCGGGTCTTATTCGCGCGAAAGAACAGACCTATACGAGTTTGATATACATATGTCTGCTCCGTCACATATGTATATCAAACTCGTATATGTCTATCGCCTCCTTTCGACAAACGCGTGCTTGTTCGTTGTATATACACTGTTCTTTCAGAGAACAAGACGCGCGATTGTCGAACCTTAATTGTAACCTAACACATCTGAACAGACTTTCTTTGTTTAATTTGAATCATGCAGTATATGTACAAGAGTTTCATTAAAGGTTTTTAAACCTACCTTTTAATCGATGCCAGTTGTTGGATACCCCTAAAAATAAATAGTTATGTTTTTAAAGTGAAGGTATGTACAAAATTTATATTTGTTTTATTCTGGGTGAAATTATTGTTTATTACCACATTATTTAGACTCGAGTGCTAAAATTAGTGGATGATCTAAATTGCAATGATAGATAATTACCTTATTTACTATGAGCGAGCTATGGTCATATAGTATATTATCACTGAAACATTTGTATCGAATGAATTTGAATCTGTGTCGTGTAAATGCAATAAAATATAAACAGATATAATTTTAATCTGTCCAGAGAATTGTTTGATTAAAGAAAGAAGTTCATTATTTCACAAGGCAAATAATAATTAATTTTAGAAGTAAAATTTATTTTATACTTTTAAGTTAGTAAAAGCATATATCATTATTATAAAACATATATAACAGATAATAAAGATAATATTATTACAATAATAGACTTTACTAATAAATCTAAAAAAGTTGACATTAAAATCAGTTGGGCAATGCTTCAGTGCTAAAGACTTAAAATTACATTGCTCTCACAGGAAATAAAGTAGAATAAGGATATGCTAATTGTATGGAATAATTCTCCAGTAAAGTTCACAATAGAACTAAATTCAAGCTGAAACATAGTGATTACTTTAAAATTACGTTGGTATAATTTTTTAATTATTAGATAACATCTGGCAATGAAATTCCTTGGTCATAACTATTAATTTTCTCAAATAGGAAAAACCTCCACTTTTCCGACTATTTCTTTTTGTTACAGTAAATCAAGTTTTTATTAAGTTTTGATGATCACTACTTTATTTACAACATAATACACATTACCGTGTCGTGATTATACTGGCAGTAAATATATCACTTCTTAATTTAATCCGATTAGATTTTTCATGAAATACGTTACTCCATCATCGCTCGTCCTTTGAACTCGGGAAGTAAGAAGACCAAAATTGCACCAACTGCAACACATATAATATATTGACAGTTGTATACATATGGAAGGAGTTCACTAAAAAAATTCTTCTAATTCTATAAGTAGTTAAAATTTGATAAAATACTTTTTGCAGTTGTTCGTAGTTGGGTGCAATGACCTAGGCAATCAATAGAATTATTGCAAACCATTCAGCAGCCAACCTTTCATTATTTTATGAAATAAAATATACTTATAAAATATTTTGATACTTTGCGATTGAGATGTTCTTTTAGGGTTATTTTATAAAAAGCTATCCTGTTTATCTTGATGGACCATCTTCTTTCGTTTTTTTTTTTTCTATGCTACGAGTGCCAATGGCAGCAAAATTTATAAAATCAATATAAGCTAAATAGCTGGGCGTTTAAAACAAATTTATATTGACTCTTAAAACACCGCTTTGGAAGATTTTGGAAAACAAATTGATCATGTGTTAAATATATATCTTTTGTGCACTGTTATGTGCACACATTTTTAAATCGAGGTTTTTTCTGCAACTAATGTAATCATTTGGTTTACTGAATCTGCAACGTGTGTGCTAAAAACCTAAGAACACAGTTCTTGTTATACATGTATCGACTGGCTATCCATTTCTTAATTTGGATATTAGCACATATGTATGTACATCACTACAACACTTAGATGATCTACTGTGGTATGTCTTATAACCGTGGATTTATATCTTTATTTGTTTCAAGCAACAATAGACAGAGGTTAATAGTCGGTAGCATCTAGTATTGTAGCCTATCGCTTTGTTGGTGCATTTAGAAAAGGTCTTGAAGAGCTAAATGTTTCTTTCATTACTTAATTTCTTGTTTATAAAATTTCTCAAGTCACCGGGATCTCAAAACTCTGCACCAGCCACATTATTAATACTTGCGTCAGTATCAACAAAAGAATTTAACGCGAAAATAATTGTCATTAGGAGACCCACAAAAATATTTTTTAATTTGGGAAATTTTTGTTTAATTTATTCAGTTTCATCTAAAATCAAGTAGTAGTAGTTTCGCTTTTGTTACATTTTTTTAATTTTGGAAGCTATTGTTTAAGTTCCTTCTGAGAACTGATTTTCGATTATATTCTATTAGCTCATGTATATATATACCTTGCATTATTCCAGCACATTACACTATATACAACGACCTTACAAAAGCTATGATGCCAGAAAGTTGATTGAAGCATTTGGAAATTTCCGTAGCATTCCATAATTGTACCTGATTGTCTCAAAATAACCCATACTAACAACCCCGAGTGCAAGTTATGTTGTCCCGGTGGTAATAATAATTTGGTTGCAACGTAAGATGAAGGGAATTTCGATCATCGGCAATATTAGCATGGTTTGAAGGTAACATTTTATATGGCAAAACTTATATCGTACTAATTGACAAGTCCGTTTGTGCTTTAAAGCATCGATGATACTAAAATACCTAACGATAGCCATGGCCAATATGTTTAGCGGTAGTTATAAATACACATAATTAATAATCAAAACTTCACTTTGGTATAAACGGTGGCAAACTTATAATGAGATAAATTGCCTTTAAACTCTCAGTTAAGGGTAATTCAATGTTAAGTGGAATTCTTAGGAGTATTAAATATGTTCATGCAGCAGCAGCGTTTCAAATTTAGATCCTTTTCTAAACTACGTCAAAATATATACATACATACATGAGATCAAATTTTTATTGTAATATACTACATGCGTGATCGTGATTAAATTTAAATATCCATAGTGTTGGAAATAGCACTTGTATTTTAAAATTTCGACGAATGTACTGCGCCACCATATCTATATATAAAACTTAGCGAAAAAACTGAAGTTTCACAGAAAATTACAACAAAATTATTTCTTTGTAAAATAAATGCATTCGATTCGATTTCAGTAAACGATACAGTTCATTTTTACCACTTCTATTTTGTTATTTGTATCATTTAATAAAAAAAAAACTATACGATACAGTTCATTTTTACCACTTCTATTTTGTTATCTGTACTATTTAATGTTGCTCAATAACTATGCCTGACACACAAATTTGAAAAGCAGATTTAGAATCAGTGGAAAATACTATAAGAGTGACCCTATTTGATAAAAGAAACACGCAAAAAGTGCAATTTTGTTTACCAATGTTATTAGTATGAATGCAGAATACGTATAAAATTTGTAAAGAAAGAAAATAATACTGATGAATCTGATGATTAACGAAAGGTATTGTAGTTAGTCACCCCGTTCTTTTTGAGCGAAAATCCATAACGACGACGACCATGATTGGATTTCCACTAATAAAACCCATACAGCAACACTGATACTACAATTACTTAGCATTTTGAAGTGTAGAATTTTATCTCTACAAGTCTGACTTTATTTATCTTATTGCTGACGTTTCATTCCAGTTCCTTTCGTTTTTAATCATCCAACTATCTAATTTAGTTTAACTAAATTAAGGGATAAAGCACCAGAATAGCTAGTTTACAACTATATACTTACACATATAAAAAACCTTGCTATTGTTAATAACAACTCTACGCCGAATAGAATTTATTAAGAGACAATTGTCTTAACATTAATGCTACCACGGACCACATTGCTTCAAAATATTTTTCGAGTTATAAATTGTAGGTTTCCATTTATGTTTTTGTGAGCAGCTACATAAAAATATTATTTTGTACAATCTGTATACATATATTTAAGAAATTGATCTGGACAAAGTACATTTTATGTATGTATTCTACCTCGGCGTTATATGCATTCTCAATGAAGAATAAACGGTAACTATTTTTTAGAAAGTCATGATTTAATATTCTTTTATATCAACGTTATTAATCAAAATTAATGAAGTTCGTAATCTCAATTTCAGGACTTGTAATTGTACTATTAACATTGGATTAAGTGAGACTTTCTCGAGAGAGAGACCAAACCGCTGAAGGATCCATTTGTTTAAAATTGTACGGTGACTTTTAGAGTGAAGCTGTTTTAGGGAGGTTCTGCAGTGAGAGTTAATTGGGAAAAGTGAGACGCTTGAAATCGTCAGATAGACGTTCTTCTTCTATCCTTCTTCTTTCATTAGTTCTTTCTCGCTTGCGCGCGCACACACACACACACACGCGTTTGCGTCTCTCCCCATCAGATGGCGCTCTTATTATTCGGACTCGAATTTACCTCAAATTGTTGTTTATTCAATTATAGAATTTTACCTTTTATTCAAATAAGCATCAAATGCGTAAAGAGCTTCGCTCTTGTCGTGTGTCCCGCGTCACCTGTTGTTCTTTATGTTATTTTAAAATTATTGTAAGATATAAAATTACAGTACTTGATAATAGATTTAGCGTCCCTATATATTACTATAAAAATTAAGTTTATATTTTTATCTTTCCTTAATTCTTATTTTTAAAACAGGTTTCTACTTTTCTTTGAAGATCGTCTTCAATGATGAATGGCGTTTAGAAGCGGTGAGAGAGAATGTCCGTTTCATGCGAACGAAAATTCCCAATGGTCGCACATTATACGGCAAGGAACAGGATCTGTTTGTTTTGTGGAAGGTTCAATAAATTTAGTGCAATAGAGAAATGTAATGGTAAATATTCTGGTACCATTCATCGATTATCTAAATGAAGAGAGTGTTCCGTACACCTGTATACAAAATAATACTGAAATACGGTCAGAAGTAAGTTTAGGGAACACAATTTATCGATACACCCATTGTCTTGAAACTTTCCGTATCTTAACCTAACAGAAAGTGTATGGGGTGGCCTAAAGAAACGTTTATTTACTGGCAAAAACAAATTACTAATTCCAAGAATTTTAATGTTTTACTATCAGAATTACAAAACCATGAAATAGCGCTAATTCGATTATTAGGTACTGTAAATGTATTTTCATTTTACATACAAAAACCAATTCTAAAATGTGTCAAGAGTCCTCTTTCATTCCTCTTCCCATATTTAATTTTTTATACTTGTAGGACGTCCATATCTTTACAGTTTGAATTAGAAAATTGTAAATTTATTCTCAAGTATCAACACTATCTTTCGCAAATTCTTTACGTCATCGTTTTAATAATAATTGTACGTTGTTGTTTAGATTAAATATGAATTGATTCTTCATTCCAATAATTATTATTAGTCGAACATATTCAAACGGATTTATCCGCTCTACTAATAAACGAATTAACGCAAAATATTAATCAGAAACCAGTCCTTGGGCGATCTACGCGATATATAAACAAGAGAGTATTATTCGTGTATGCGTGTTAATATAATATATGGCACGTGTTTGGCTTAAAGTAAAAATAACCGTCGTTCGATGGGGTTCAGATTTTATTCCGCCAACATATGCACATTTGAAAGGAACAGTCTACAGAGGCTATTCAAAAGAAATTTTACTGAACAAAGTCCGAAATTCATAAAACTAAATGTAACATTTTCCTTTAGATAATTAGAAAAACAATCTAAGCTGTTTCCATAGTGTTCATTTCAAGACAGATACCTACATCACCACAATCACATTTTTTTCTTTCCATTTCATACATCCTGAAATTCTGTTGCTAGTTTCTTCAAATATCAAACGCTATTTATTATTTACTCTTATCGTATCTAGTTTGGGAAGTTTGCAAGTGAGAATGGCAACTAAGTTAAAGAAAAACCAACAGATTCAAGTGTTTCACATACAGTTTGGTCTAACATTATACCAAGTACCGCGGATAGAGTACACCACAAATAACAAAAATAAATTACCTTCTGTAAAAGATCCAGCTAATAATAAGGATACTTTACAAGGCATAGCAAAGTATTTTTTATAAATATCAATATCACATGCAGGAAAAACTGGGTTTCTCCAGCGGCGGTCCCCCTGAAAATAGAAAAAAGAAAGTAAAAGTGTGGGATAAATAAGGAACAGGCTCCTTTTTAAAACGGCAATTAATAAATGATTTTAGGTGACTGTTTTAGTATGATTGACATATAGATGCATTAGTGCAAAGAGGAAAAAGTAACTAATTTTAAGATTATAGTATCGATTCCATATAAAAGTGATTGGTTAGATTTACTACTATTAAGTGATTGTTAATTCATTTTCACATTGATCTTCGTATTCTTTGACGTGTTACTGGAACACATTCGGATTCATATCCTACCTTTACAATTGGTAGTAACCATAGTGTTAGAATGTGCAGTACATAGTTATCAGTACCTGATGATCAAAAAATCGCCATTCGATTGGTGATAGATGGATATATACACTACTACACATTTAATTCAACTTATTAACTACTCCATTTTGTTTTGGATCCCGTTTTGTTTCAAAAAGCTAACCATATTTGGAAAGCAAGCAAGTAATAATTGAATATAAAATCTATTTTAAGCTGCTATAAGTAAGGCACAGAACTACCACTTTACCAGACATAACGCTGTTATATTTCATGGAACTCTAACTTTAGTGTCGACGTTAAATAAAAATAATGTTGAGGACATGGAGAGAAAGTGTGAGATTCACATATTCTGGATAGTCACAATTGAGGTTTGTTTCACAGTTTTATCCTAGCCATTTCCTGTTAATTTTGAAGGTATACAGTTCCCCAGTGCAGTATGGAATAAGACGAATTAAATTTAAAATGCACTTTTTCTAATATCAACTTTGTATGTAATCAAGTTGCGTTGTTGTTAAATGGCACGGGTGATCAAGTGATATATCATATTTGTTGAAAGGTCTTTTCATACTGTATTCAAGAACAAAAAAATAAGATAGTTTTTCAGTATTCTGCCTTTGTTTCTTATTATTATAGTATATTCAGGTTTAAAAGAAAATATTATCTTGTTCCTTTGTCTATCCATTTATTATAAAGGAAAATAAGATATTTTACGTTACCATTTTATCTATAAATATTCAATTCCACTTAATAAATAGCTTACTTACAGTAGAGTATTGTATCTCAGACTTTTTGTTGAGATGTTGGAAAAAATTCTCGCAAAATATTTGTTTTTAGGCTATTACAATACCGATTTTTTACCACTGGAAAACCCCTTCCAAAAATGTATCAATTAACTCCCCTTGTCGTTTAAAAATGTTGGGCCATAAACTTTTCTACCGCACATGTATTGGGTATAACGTTGTACTTGATGCACATTTTAAATAAAGGTCACCTGTACGAGAATTTTTTTTTAGAGAAGTCAATCATATAATTTTAATTAACTTCATATTTTACTGCATACTTTATATTTAAGGTCACTACGGTTGTTAGAAAACATCTATTTGGACCTGCAAACAGAAGGAAACAGCGTCTATAGTAAACCACCACCGATTATGTCTGAAAGATTGCAATTTATCTTGAGGATCAATGAAAAGTAAAACGTAAATTTTATAAAACTAAAAAACAAAACTGAATAAGCTTAGCTACGATTATTTTTGGGTAACAAAGCAGTCTAACGATTAAAACTCTCGAGTATATTTGATATGCTAAATTAGAAGGCACGAATTACACAGCATTCGAAGCACATTTAAAGTAACAAAGAAGATGATTTAGATCAGGCAGTACCACATACCTACATATGTGTAAGACAAAGATGAATATTTGAATACTTCTTTAAATTTGTTTTTGTTTTTGTAAAAGCTGGAATCATATTTATTGTTGGAAAACGTATAGAGAAATAAATAAAGAGAATTTTTCAACTCATTCCGCCGTTTAAGTTTTTCACGGTTTCAATTAGGCAAGTTGAAAAAGCTCTAACGTCTTTTGTATCGGATATATCCAAATTCGTTTTTCGAAATACTTCACTATTATACATACTAACTAACTATTATACTAATTGCTATATTGAAGGAGTATTTTATCAAAGGAAACACACAAAAATATCTTGTGACTTACTCGGACTTATTACACACGCGCAGCTATTCAGAGGACAGTTATAGTGTCTGTCTAAAAATTAACATGGAGATAAACTAACATTTCTGCGTTAATAGAGTTACAAAATTCAGAATGTTTTGTAGCAACATTAGCCAAATTGGAGTAGTGCATTTTGTTGTCCAACATGAATGTCCAACATTCATACACAGTACAAGATTGTGTGCTGTCGATTCGGGGTTATTGGGAATATGCTCGACACTGATTTTTGCCATACTAAAAAGCTCCTTTTTGGTCTACTAGTTAACGTGGATGGAATCGCCGCGGACAAACCAGTTCATTTAATTCGTCTAAATAGAGCTTCAATGATGCAACTGATTATTTTTCAGTAGAAGGAGATACATGTTGAAACTCTATTATAGGGAATAAAAAACGGAAAGTGTTAAAAGTTTCAAATATACAGAAGTTATAGATTTAAGAAAACAGGCCCGAGATGAATCATAAATTTAATATTAACTTTGAAATTTTACACGTTCAAGACAAAGCTAAAAAACTTAATTTATTAGAGAATCTGGAAATTAATAGATATAACAAATTAGGGAAAGCTTTAAACGACCAACAAAAAGTCGATACGGAAGTTAATCGTTGTCATTGGAATAACCCACCTAGTTGCTTAAAGATGGCGATCCAGGCCGTACTAGCCAATGGAAATGACGTACGTTCAAGTTTTAGAATTTATTAGTAACAAGGTTGGTAAGTGAAACGAGGTTATCCGAACCGTCTACGTAACTGATTCTTTTATTCGGTTGTGAAGCGACCAGCAAAGTTACTCGAAAACTCTATTTTAAAAGAACATAAAGGAAATAAAGATAAATTTAGGCGAGAGAATGACGTTGAACAGTGCTTTATTTGTCACTGACAGTACCCTTGGGGTGTATAGGGTCTGAATAAAATTCAAATAAGTTAGCTTCGTATCGTACTTAAATAATTCATACAAAACTCTGGGTAACCGTTGGAATTCCAGAGGCTTCACCGACACATTACAAGGTTTACTAGAACGCAATTACAAAAATATGTGCAAGTGACAAATAAACGTGATCCCAAATCCCCGACTTACTAAATCTAAATTAATTAAATAACTATAGGGAAAAGCAAATGCACAACGTGGCCGATAGTTCGAGCAGTAAAATTGGGGAAGCGTAACTGCCAGAATCACACAACAATAGTATTAAACTTCGCAGAGTTGAATTCGCGTGCAGATCCTCGACAATCGAGATTTTAAAGCGAACACGGACAACGACCTGTTCAACCGAACCCCACAAGCCAAATCCGCAACATGTGCATCCAAACGGCGCGAGTTGTATCTAAACTACACGTCAAAAGTTGAAGCGAGAAGGCACAAGTAAGAAACCGGAACGCTGTGACAAATTGGCGGTAACAACTACCCCTCCTAAATTTGAATCTGTAAACCCCCATAACATCTTGTATAATTGTAAAAAAAGAACTTTAGCTTCTAAGCCATTATTCATTCATCTGATGAAGCTATAGTATAGCGAAACAATATTGTTGTGGTTTTTGCAATAAAGGTTAGAAACTTTTAACATTTTACGTTCTTGATCCCCGATTATTTTTTCGTTTACCTAAAGCGGCGTCCACATTATGCCACCGTATGCCATTTCCCAAGGCCTGTAGACAAAATCAACGGGCTCTAATAAAAAATGGAGGAGGATGGGATTCCGTTACAAAATATCTTGAGACTAATATGCATAGGCTTTCCTTATACCACACAGCTCGAGTACTATGTCTGGTATTGTCAAAAAGCAGTAAAAAATTAAAACATTATGTATTTGTAAGAGAAAAAAGTGTTTTTAGTTAAAAAACTATGTTCGAAAATTTAATATATTTGATTAGAATGTATACCTGTATATACTATTAATATTTAACTTTGTCGTTACATAAGCATGTTTGACTAGTTTACTACGCATATTATTATAAAAAGTGTATGAATTTTTTGGTGTATACTGCCTAGTAGATTGTTTACGACTCCAACACCGTGAGCATATATAAATAAATATTTGGAATTCTGTCAAAGTCGACGCTAAACGGAAAAATGGAGACAATAATTTTATTGCTGGTCTGACGTAATTGGCTCCTGCAAATGACAGTTTTTGAATAACAAAAATATTTGTTTGGCTTATCAATACTTTGCATAAAACACATCATTAATAAAACTTGATTCCGAGCTACACGTTTAATAATGAAATAAATAATTAACTAAAAGCTTAACACTATGATTTATTCAAATGTAATATCTATTATATGTTATGTCGAATAGTTATAATGGGAGAAAGAAATTTCACAATTTGTTTGGCATTTGTTCAATTCAAAAATTAGCGCCGCGTTCTCCGAGTAGATTTGCAAGCAAACGATAATAATCTACAAAAATGGCAAAAAATCTATAAAAACTGCCGCTTATTGGGCAGGATAAATCAACCGATAGGCTATCACGGTTAGAATTTATCCTCAGCAAAGGCTAACATGCGTTTCCCATTTCTTAATTCATACCGAACTAGAGAAATGATTAATTCACGAAAAACACAAAGCTCAGTTATCTAAAGTTTTACAGTTATAATGAATTCAGTGATTTCAGTGAAATTTTGAACTTTGTTGGAATCAGTCTCGTGTGACATGATATAAAAAATATAAGCCATCTGACAATTGATATAATATTTAGAAAATTCCTGTGAATTTCTGTTCCAGAAGAGTCCCTTGGCTGGTATGTTTTATAAGAATTACATTTGATATCAATCAATTCAAAATATTGTTTTCTTCAATATCGATAATCATTCATAATTCATTTACTTTAACATTAAGACAACTCGTCGCTTGTTACTTCTCTCGATAAGAATTCTGCAAACCGTTTGAAATATTTTGTAAATTGTTGATTACTTTGGAATAGTATAAATTATCAGAAAAATATATTCAGAATTGCTAAATTGGCCCTCATCTCTTAAAAGTATTTTGTCTTCATTTTGTTATCGATAGACATAAACTGGGTGTGCTAAGCCCGTTGCGTAATTGACTTTTGATAGAATCCCTATTGATATTGACGGATGCACCTGGGGAAGCAGTCGATTTTTTATCTGTAGTCACTGTGTTAGTTAGATTAAAAACTATTCATACTGTTACAAATATCGGTTACGAGTGTATAGCCCTTGCCAACCGTAACGATAACGAATTCGATAACGACTAGCTTTTGGATACGCTTCCTACTTTACAAAAAGTCTGGACTTACGTCTACGCGACAAAATTATTTAGATGGCGGAAAACAACAATTTCTAGATGATTGACTGGCTCTGTGGGTCTTTGAAAGAGATCGTCGCGGAAGTTTCGGACTCTGATTAGATCATTAGTTTTTATCAACAATCTCCGGGCCAATGGTAGTGGGATATAAGTGCTATAATTAATATTATAACACTGTTTTGTCTTTAATAAAGTCGTGTTTTTATTGAATTGTGAGAATCATTTGAAAAATTTACCGCTCATATGGATCCTCGTTCCAATAGAAAATTAAAACACCTTTCAATACATAGTCTTCATTTTGAATATAAAAAATATCAGGAATGCTTCTAACTAGCTGTACGAAATATCCTGTGGATGTGCTCTTTTCCTGATGCCGCGTTAAAAATTACGTTAAAAATATTGGATTTCTATTCTCATAGAAAAGTAAAGAAATATATGGTCATATAAAATCGAAATATTTAATGTCCGTGATATACGACAGACTTACCAATTTCACAGTTTGGATAAATAGTATGAATATTTTCATTTTCATTTTTCGAGGGCCCATGATGATACCTTTCAGTAAGTTTAATGTTAGTTGCAATATGGCTTCTTATTAAGAAAGATGAAATTTTTCAATGGACATAAACATATCTCAAGACCATAATGTTATAGCACTCAAAAGGAAGAAAAATATACTATTTCGACGAAACATGGGTGAAAGACGGGCATAGCATAGCAAAAGTTTGGGTTGATACAAATGTAACAAGTCGCATGCAAGCATTTATCCAAGGAGTTCCATCCGATTTAAAACATCCTGCTAGAAAAGGGCGTCAGTTAATAATTCTCCACATCAGATATGAAGATAGATTTGTTTCTGATGAATTCTTAGTATTTGAAGAAAAGAAGAAAACCGATAATTATTATGAGGGAATGAACAGCGATGGATTTGAGAAATACATTAACGTTAATTGGAAAATGTGTCAACTACTTTATCTCAGAACATCGTAATGCAAGATAAGCTGCTATCAAAAAATATTGAGTTTTTTGAGAGACACGGTGCATTCACAATTACTGCTTTTAATCAAAATAAATAAGCAAGCTCATAAGAAATACGTAGTCGATGAATTTGCAACAGCTTGCAACAAATTGGCGTTAAGACTGTCTCCATATCATTGTGAGCTCAACCCAATAGTGTTAAATAGAGTAAAATGCCAGAAATAAAACAATTGTTCTTAGATGTTATAAAAAGCGTAACTAGCGCCAATTGGAATAAATGTATGGAATATATATTAGAAGAAGACAAATGCGGACATTGGATGGGCTGAGTAATGATCTAATTGAAGCAGTCATAATTTTAATTGGTCCAGACAATGATATTAGCTGACAGTTCAAGTGGATACTATAGAGAGCATGGAAAGATCTGGCGTATCAAACCCTTGCGCTAAGCTGCCGTCCAGCCTCAAGGTTGGCCTCTTCCCCAGATGAAGAAGGTGAGTCTACTTCAAAGTTATCAGTTAAATTTTAAACTACACGAAATCAAGATGACATTCGTATCGATGAGGCCTTACTCTTCCTTTTTACTAATTAGATTTTACTGCAGACTCAACATTTCGATCATCATTCCCAAATCATCCATACTACTCCAAGAGCGAAATCGTATCCCACCACAAGTAGCAGAGAACGGAGGGCAAAAATCCATCCTGATATCGGTTGTAGGAAAGGGTCGAAGAAAAATTAACTGATATACTCGAATGGTTTGTTAATTTCTGTGCCCTTAGTAAACCAATTTATATATGTTTTACTATCATGATGAATATGTTTCATAATTGTCTTAATAATTATTTTATTATATGCATTTTTTCTGTGCATTTCTTGTTTGTCCTACAATTTTCAATTGAAATATATTTCAGATTTTACATCGTTTTTATCATTTCCACCATACGATACCTGTCATTTACGTTTGTATTGTATTAATTATACACACATCTCTACAACATAACGGGAGTTGAATTAAGTAAGTGCCTTCATACATTATAGTACACAATTGAAGCTATTTTACATTTTTCTGTGGTATCAATATAGACCACTGAGATCAATGACATTTTCAAAATTGCCTCTGTAGGTGCCACAAAAGTCACTATTTCCAACTGTAAATGGATCTGTGGGGATGGTCTCTATACTTTAGTTTAGACATATCAAATTGTATTGTATTGTTCATAAATAGTCTGGGCAAACAGCGGTAATTAGGAAATAAGTTACGACAGTCTAAATATACACAGAACAACTCGCATACAGCGTACCGACTAGAGTGAGGAGACGGTGCTGGTGTCTTAACTTATTTCGTAATTGTATGCTGTTTGCCCAGACTATTCATAAACAATAGCTTTTTTGCTTGTCACCTAAGCGTCCATCTGCTAGGGAAAAACAGCCTACAATTACGAAATAAGTTACGACAGCATCGCCGACTTCCCACTCTAGTCCACACGCTCTATACGAGTAATTCTCTGTGTAGGCTATCCTAACTTATTTGGTAATTACCGCTGTTTGCCCAGACTAGTAGTTACAATGCAACAATATGAAGGAAATACTGATTTTGTCAAAGCGATTCGATATATGTGAAACATAAGGCATAAGGCATAAGGCCATAATTTCATATTAATTTTCTCCATAATGTTTCACCGTATTATTGACCAAAATGGCACTTTACGTCAACAGGAAATATTTTTTTCTTAATTGTCACGAGGGCCTTAATGTCAATAAGGTAAAAATGTGCTTTAAATTCTTTTCAGACCAAGCAGGGCGGCATTCGAAAGCATTAAAATGAGATTCTAAAATTTTTGATCAATCATAACTATAATGAAGTCAATCCGGGGACATACTGTATTAGCAGCGCCTAATATTTGTAATACATACGTATACAAAAATTAAATATAATACTGGCAAATTGTCTGGTCAAGTGGGAGTTGAGGCACATAAATATTAAATTTTTGCAGGAACTAGTAGAGGTATAGACTGTAATTTTATTAAAAAATGTTATAATATTTTCGATTTGATAAAGAAATAGTTGGTCACAGATTTTTGTTCTTGAAAGTGAAATGAATTACTAAAATTGTTAGAATTATTAATTTATCTGTTTATTATTTTAGTTACAATATATTGTATTTCATATTTAGTTGTTCTTCCATTGTTCTTAAAAACAGCTTTCAAGCATGGCATCTATACACGACATACAGATGTGGATTTAACGGCAGGCGCATCAACCATCTTCTCTGAGTCCCCACTTCTGAGTCCCGTAAAACTCTGAATTTACACTTTCTTTCTGCCCACACAAATATTAGGAGACAAATTTCATCCGCCTATATTACTGCTTTTGTACAACTTACGAACCGCAGATAGAAAGTTTATATTCAAACTTGTAAATTTCTCGGTGATCTCAGAAAGGGTGATTGTAAGGGTTACAACAACAAAAATTGTAAATATCTTTTATCAAGAAGTAATTTTTACTTTACAAATCCATCTATAAGAGACACTCAAGGTAACTGGCTCTGAAGAAAACGGAGAAAAAGCTGAACTGTTTGCGCAACATCTAGCAAATACATTACAACCACACGACAATGATGATATCCAAACTACACCAACTTCTTCTTCTTCTTCTACTCGTTAATCCTTATGCCTTTCAGCGTCGGATTATTTTTGGATCTTACGACGATTTAATCCATTCTTTCCATCGTGTCCGGTCTGTACTCCTTCTTCTCATTTCTGCTATGGTCTTCCCTCGCTTTCGTTCTAATTCATTGACTCTGTCAATCCATTTTTTCCTTTTGCTCCATTCTAATTATGTGGCCGTACCAATTCAGTTGACATTTTTCAATTCTTTTTAGTATATCTTCTTGATTTATCATATTCCTTATCTGTTCGTTTTCTATTCTGTCCATTTTTGATTTCCCCACGATCTTTCTCGAAAATTTCATTTCCATAGCTGTTATTTTGCTTTCGTGTTTTTGCTGTATTGTCCAGGACTCACTTGCGTACATTATTGTGGGGGCTACTACTGCATTGTATACTATCTGTTTGATCTCGGATTCTATTTCTTTTTTCCAAAGATGGTTTGATTCAGAGCATAGTATATGTTTGTGGCTTTCCGTCCTCTTTTTGCTATGTCTAGATCAATTTTTCCATCCTTCGATATAATAGTACCTAAATATTCGTATGCGTCGACAATTTCTTCTTGTTTATCGTTTATTTTAATTATTAGATTACTGGCTGGCTCTTTATTATTTATCACCATTAGTTTGCTTTTTCTACGTTTATTTCCATCTTCATCCTTTCTATTTCTTCTGTCCATATTTTTGTTAATTTTTCCATTTTCTCATAACTGTCAGCTATTAGTGCCAGATCATCGGCGTACAGTAATGCATCCACAGCTACAGGTTCCAGTTTGTTATATCCTAACAGTGTCTTCACAGTTTCGGTGCGTTTCCTCGTATTTTGCAGGATTCTGTCCATTACTATAATAAATATTAATGGACTTAAGCTGTCTCCTTGTTTTATTCCCACTTGCATTTCAAAATCTGCTGATCTTTTTCCATTCACTTGTACTATCCCCTAACCTGACAATATAGACTATTGATTATTTGGCGCATTTTTCTTGGAACCTCTAGTATCTATAGACAGATATCTATACTCCCTCTATCTACTGTATCGAAGGCTGCTCGCAAGTCTATGAAATTGAAGTAGATTTCCTCCCTGTCTCGATTTTACGTTCAATGATGTTTTTAATTATGTGGATATTATCGTTCGTTTGTTTCCCTTTTCTATAGGCTGCTTGTTCTTCTCCCAGTTTGTCTCCTACTAAATGTGTAAGTCGTTCCGCTATTATTTTGGTATAGACCTTAAAACATACTGTCGATAGGCATATTGCCCTATAGTTTTCGCACTGACTTTGATTGCCTTTCTTATATATGGGAGTGATGAGGTTATTTTCCCAATGCGCAGGAATTGTGTTCGTTCGCCATGCCTTACAAAATATGTCAAGGATCCACTGCTTTCCCACCTGTCCGAGCCATTTTACCATTTCCGGTTCTATATTATCCGCACCGCATGCTTTTCCTGTTTTTATTTTTTAGGGCTTTCTCTACCTCTTCCATATCTATCTCTTCAAGTTCTTCATTATATTCATTTCGTGTTCCTGATTCTGGCAATAAATCTGTATGATCTCCTGTATCTGTGAATTTTTTTGTGAAGAATTCTTTTCATATTTCAAGTATATCTTGTTTTTAGTTCATTCGCGGTATTCCTAATTGGTTTTATTTCTTTCTTTTTCTTTCCATTCATTGATCTTATTAGGTTCCAAAATTTCCTGTTATTTGTTTTATATTCCTCATTAATATCATTTCCAAAATCTTCCCAGCTTTCCTTTTTCGCTTCTTTGATTCTCTTCTTAACTTCGTTTCTTATTTTAACATATTGTTGTTTGTATTGCTGTTCCTTTGTTAAAACATATTTTCTCCACGCATCTTTTTTCTTTTTGACTTCCTTTTGTATTTCCTTAGTCCACCATTTTGTTCTTTTCTGTTCTTTCCTGTATCTGATTTGACCACATACTTCTAGTGCAGAATTATAAATAATTTCCTTGAAAATTTTCCACGTCTCTTCTAGTGTCATTTCTTCCTGGCAATGTCTCTTTAGTAAATCATTCGTTTTCTGTTAGTATTCTGCTCTTTTCTTCTCGTTTCTTAATTTGCTGATTGCTATTTTATGATACTCAGCTATTTGTTGTTCTGTGTTAATTTGTTCTTGGAGTTCTGCCGTTAGCAATCTGTGTTGAGTTCCCATTTCAGCCTCTTTTTGTGTCTTTATGTTTCGTATATTAGTTTTCATACTTTGGGTATAGACTATGTAGTCTATTATACTCTTCGCGTTTCTCTCTTCCGCGACAAAGGTGTATCTCTCTTCCAGTGGTTGCTCCCAGAAACTGTTCCCTATTAGGAGATCATTACGTATACAAAAATCAATCATTTTCCAACCATTTCCGTTTAAGGTTTCTTTTCCATATGCTCCCAAGCAGCCCAGTCCCTTATTTGTATCATTACCCACTCTACCATTCCAGTCCCCCATTAATATTACTTTTGAGTTTGTCTCTCTTATTTCATCCAACAGTTCCTGCAGTTTTTCATAGAACTCCTCCGTTGTACTTCCATCTGTTCCTTCTACTGGTGCATACATCTGTATGATGTCAAACGATTCCTTCTCCAATTCTATTCTCTAGCGCATCAACCTTGATGAGAGTGACTGATGTATAGTTACTCTTCTATCCAGTTCCTTTGTTAACAATATCCCTACTCCCTCTTTTTTCCTTTGATCCGGCCTCACTCCTGAATAGTACAGAAAATATTGACTTCGTACCCCTATTCTTCCTGCTCTGGCTTTCTTTGTTTCACTTATTCCCAGTATTTGAATTTGGTACTTGTTCATTTCTTCTGCTAGTTCGCATTCTTTCCCCGTTAGGGAAGTTATGTTCCACGTTCCAACGCATATCTTTCCATTTTCCGTGTTCATAGCTGTGGTCGTCATCGTGTTAGCATTCCTCTCTGTCTCTACCTTGTTGTTCCTATTTCCCATCCTCACATCCATGTATCCTCGTGTTCGAGTTTGTTCTGTATCCGCTCTCATTGCCAGGTACGTCCTCTCTATTCCCTGCTCGTTCACGCCTTCTCGTTTTTTGATCTCTGTATCTGTATCAACTTATCCTGCTCTCTATCCCATCTCCATTCCTCATTCCCGATATACAACTTCCTGAACCCAATTTTTGTTTGTTTTCCGTTTTCCCTCTCAGTTTTAGCTCTAAATCTAATTTCTTCTTGTATCTTCCTGTCCCGCTTAGATAGATCATCGTTAATAAAAATCCTTCCTCCTATTTTTGTTCTTAATTTCTTTTTGTTTTTCATTATCTCCACCTTATCCTCTGTCCTGTCTAATTGCACTAGACAGGTTTTTTCACCTAATTTTATGACCTGTTTTATATGTACTCTTATCTGTAACTCTTTATCTATGAAATTTTCCATTGCGCTTTTTAGTTGTTCCTTATCTTCTGTATCTATTTTTCGACCCTGAATCACTATATTATTCCGTCTTTTCTCTACTCGTTCCAATCTGTCTTCCATATCCATCACTACCCCCTTAATGAATTTATTTTGCCTTTTGAGTTCCGCATTTTCTTTTCTTAACTCTGACATTTCTTTTCTATATTCTCTCTGTTCCTCCCGCATCTCTTTTATTTCTATTGATAAATTGTTCATCTTCGCTCCCATTTCCTCAATCATCTTCATCATTACACCAATGTTTTCTTCCAGCTTTTCCTGGGACTTCATAGGCGATCTTATTATTTTTTTACTTTTCTTGAAAATATTTTCTCTGTTCTCTTCATCCTCTCCTCTTTTTCCTTTTCTCTCCCTATCTTCCGAGCTGTATTCATCCGTATCCATGATATATACAATTTCCTACTCCGCCCCTGTTCTCTACGGATATGTATTTTCTGTTTTCTTTTCTTATCACCGCGCAAAAAAGCCGAGCCCCGGTCGACCCGTCGGAAGTCTGGCTTTTATCAATGATATTGGGTTAGACTGTTTAATTTTACCTGTTATTTTGTTTTCTAGATAATCACTTTCACTTTGTTTTTATATTTATTACTATGTTACCAATTAAAAGATCACAAACCTCCAAGAACCTTGGGTATAAACACGGAGCAGACCGACAACACTCACACCGTCAAACACTCCAGGACCGGACTCCTACACCAACTTATCAACCAACAATTGCTTTCAAATTGTTCACACCAATAGAAATAGGAAAAGAAATAGATCACAACCTCAACCCAAAAAAGGCACCAGGAATCGATGAAATATCACCTGGGTGCTGCCAAGGAAGGCCATTATCATGATCACTTATCTCTTTAATGCCTGTCTACACTTAGAATAAGTCTCTGACTGCTTCAAGACGGCGCAGATAATCATACTAAAAGAACCATATAAACCACACGAGGAAGTTAGATCGTACAGACCGATTTCACTCATTCCAACAATCTCAAAATTATTCGAGAAATTACTTCTAAAGCGACTTAAACCTTTAGTAAACGTCGCGGATTTCCAGTTTGGATTTCGAAACAAACACTGAACTATTGATCAAGTACACCGTGTCATTAAAATCATCGAAAGAGCTTTTGAAGAATGGAAATATTGCTCTGCAGTATTCCTTGATGTATTACAGGCGTTTGACAGAGTGTGGCACGAAGGTTTAATCCTCAAGATGAGTACAATACTATTCAAAAATTACTGCAGACTGCTAGAATCATATCTAACTAATCGGCACTTTCGAGAGATGTACGAAAATGTCAAATCGAAATCTTATCTAATACAAGCAGGAGTACCTCAGGGAAGCGTATTGGGACCGCTTTTGTATTTACTGTATACTGCGGATATTCCAGCATCAGATGAGACATTCATTGGAACCTTTGCAGATAACGCTGCAATTATGGCGGTAAATAAATCGCAATCAATAGCAATTGAGATAATTCAACGCACACTGAACAAAATCAACAGACTGAAGCGAATGAATTATGTAGATAGAAGACGTAAAGAATACTATTTGACAACTAAACACTGGTTTAGTATTCCCACACAAGTCTTGTTTAATATAAACACAATTCATCTGTACTAATAAATTAATTAATATATTAAGATTGTAGCAGTAATATCTGAATAAAGGTGTTAAAAACAAAGAAACTTTAGAAATAAAGATATAGTAGAACAAAATTCCGTAAGCCCACTTCCAACAAACAATTTATTGAGATATTCGTTAAAAGAATACGTAATGACGCTAATTCGATTACCAGATACTGTGTACATTTAATCAGTTTCGAAATGTATCGATTAGTATATTCTTTAATGCAAATAAGGCTGTCAATATAAATTGTATTAACTAACTTGAAACATAGGGTAAGACACTAATGCCTGGTTTTTCAGTGTCGGTTTAAACTAAAGTTCACTAAACCTTGAAGTTGAACTTAAACCTTGAACCTGCTACATGAGTTGCACAGTGAATCGAGTTCACTGTGCAACTGAAAACGACTTAAACTCTGAACTTGAACTTGAACCTGGACTTCAGTTTGAACCAACACTGAAAAACCAGGCATGAGACAGTGAATGTAATAAACATTTTCAATTGATATAAATTTGTTATATTTCTTGCCAATTTTAGAACAAAGCGCCAATAATTTAATCATCAAATTATAAAGATATACTAATAAAATCAATCACTTACCTAACTGCTGTTGGGAATATTTCAACCATAACGACGTCAATGATTGTATTCAGGATACTAAAGGCAATTAAATAGATCGAGACCAACCCAATGTTCAAGGAGTATAGATTAAAACCGCGAATAAAAGCAAATGCAAAATTTGACATTCCACATATAGTACATGCTGACACTGAAAAAGCAAAATTATAGTTATAGTCTATATTCAACATTAAATTGGAATTGTAAATAATTTTCAAGGAAAATAAAAAATATTTGAAGTCCATGCTAAATCCTCATTGGCTCCCTTTCTACATAGGCCAGTTTTTCTCTTACTAAGCATAAAAATCAATCAGTTTAAATACACCAATTATTTGTTTAGTTATTGTAAATCAGCCGGCCATCTTACAAGACCAATTATTCTTTGTTTAAGAAATCTTTTATCTTTGGGGTTACCTCTGCCACTTTCTAGATCAAATGAGAAATAAATTTCAAATAACCTCGAAGACAAATATCTAAATAGGTCACGCAATACATACATACATATACATATATATGTATATATATATATATATATATATATATATATACATGTTTGATTAAAAATTTGTTTCTAAACCATTAGAAAAGAAACTACCTATTCAAACACAAGGTAAAGGAAATACAATAATTTTATGGAGAAATTGGCATGGCAGAAGAGCAGAATTTTCCCTATGAAATTAAACATTATAAGGTTGTGTCCAGATTTCTAAAGTAAACTAATATTGGTTTTGAAAATAACGTTATGAAAAGTAAGAAAATAATGCCAGAATTCTGTCAAAAGACATTAACCCTTTGCATAAATGAATGTTGAACGTTGATATCAGTAACTTAGAGAACGATAATTTTAGAAAAGAGTTGGATAATCAACTTAAGACTTAACTTAACATGTTTGTTAAGATGTGAAACTATTTTAAGTCCAAGTCCTAAGCTTTCAATTAATTCTAATAAAATACCGATTGACTATTTTATTTGTAGTACATAACAGTGTTTCTCAAGTGACTCCATGCCGGGAACCAAACGTACCAAATATAGTATTAAAAAAATGGAAGAAAAGGGAAAGCAAATTTATTTACCATTTAGGGTAGATTGAAAAGTTTCCGGAATAACAATGAAAACAAAATAATACGATTCAAGTTATATTTTATGTTTTAATATAATGCCCTCGAAGCTCAACACACTTGATCCAACGTTTTTTCAGCTTTCAAATCCCCGCCTGGAAGTGACTTTCTTAGAGGTTCCCAAAACAATCGTTTACAGCTTCTATCAGTTCTTCATTCAACCGAAATTTCTTTCCACCTACAAATGTTTTGAGTTTCGAAAACACGTGGAAGTCTGGCGGAGCCAAACCAGGCGAATACGGCGGATGGGGAAGGATTTCAATTCTGTTAATTTTTGCTGAACGATTGCACTTGACTGATCGGGCGCATTGTCGTCGGGAAACAACAATTTTCTGTTAACCATTCACGGGTATTTTTCCCGAATTGCTGCTTTCAATTTGTCTAGAAGTGTTGTGTAATATTAATCAGCAACAGTTTTGCCTTCTTCAAAATAACTGATTAGCAAAATTCATCTTGTGTTCCCAAGAGCGATGCCATCACTTTTTCACTCAAGTAAATGGTCTCTGTCTTCTTCAGAACTGATTCAGCGCGTGCAATCCACTATTTTGATTGCATTTTTGTTTCTGGTGTGTGGTGATAAATCCAAGTCAAATTCATTGTCACCAATCGTCTCTTGAAATTCGTTGAATTCCTTGTAAACACTTCTAAACAATTGGCTGAGGTTGCGTTTTTGCTTCGAATTGAACAAATGCGGGACCCATCTTGTAGAAAGCTTTTTAAACCCAATTCATTATGTAAAATAGGAACTATTCGTTTATAAATAGAAAAATTTGATGACCGCTTGATTTATAAATTATGTATCACAGAAGTCATAAAAGGTTTTATAAAACTCTTTGTAATGCAGGGTTCACACCAGTAAAGTTATCCGGGAAGGAACAGTTGATTTGAGAAATATCATCATAAAGTTTAACCAAACCAGCATTTTAAAAATCATAGTGAGTTTTGGCAGGAAGCCGAGGAGTGAAAAATACTTTACACTCCAGACCGAAGCAGAATTCCGTGTGGTGGGGGTCCTCCCAAATAAGCGGCTGAACCTCATGACTAATAAACGAAATGGTGTTAAAGTTGGAAAAAAATTTAATGCTGGGTTATCCATATTCAAAATATTATTGATATCGATATAACGAACACATTGAAAACAACTGTGTTACTTTAAATGACAAGCGACCGTATTCAGTAGTAAAAGAAGGAAGATTAAAAACTCCAGTCAATAAAATGGGTTTATTATTTAAATAAATTTTCAAGGCTTCAAAAAAGATTCAAAGATATAAATACCCGTACAGGACTAAGAAATAATAACAGCATTTGCATTGAAGTAAAAACAGTGGTATCAATAGACTTTTTAAGCAATTTCATCAGAATTTGCCATGAGCACACCACCCCTAGTAGTGAGATTAACCATAGCGTATTTTCTATCACACCTTAGAACATTATATCTTGGAGGAAAATACTCACTGTTTTCGAAGGAATCTTCAACGAGGTCTCTGTTAGAAAAATGATATCGTAACAAAATTTACAAAACCTGAGAGAAAACATGAGATTTAGTAGGAAACCACGGGTAATCTGATAGTAGACATTCAGAGTAATGAAACGACTGTTGGGCGCATTACATTTTCCAACTGGGTTATAGTTGGAGTCTAATTTTTGTATTTTATTTCCAAGTTGGATTGGCCTTTAGACAAACGTTCAGCCAGTTCGCACTTTGCATAAATATGTAATTCACGCTGTATTACGGTAAAATGTTTAAAGAAATGTAAATTACTTCAACTATCCAACTTTTTCAAATCAGCGGTCTTCCTGAGAACTGCCGTTGCTTGAGATTCAGATGTAAAAGAAACTTTCAGAGGCCTGTATCTCCACGAGTTATTACTATTAAATTTGACCAACCACGACATAAGCTTCGCCCAATCCGACGCATCCCAGTAACTCACCAGCCGCTATCGCGTCCAAATTAATTGGATTACAGCCAAGGATGAGTTGAAATAAAAGACTCTCTTTTGGTCACTCTAAGCTTTCGAATTGATTTAATTCTTCATCGGAGAGTTTTCCATGAGAACTGAGAAAACAGCTTGTCAGCAACTGAACAGAACAATGTCAAGATCACATTGTAACGCAATATAATGAAAAGATTGAAATGTGTGAAAATTTTTTAAATTTAATTTACAATTAATTACAACAAAATTAAAAATAAAAACTTGTTCATCACACTCGTTCCTCTGCGACTACATGGTCAACATGTCCTAAACTCGGTTGAACGTAGAAGTGTATACCTTGATGGTTCCCCGAGTAGTATGTGTAATGCATAAAGGCCGGATAATATGCAGTTTGTATAAATTTGCACATTTGCATAATATATGCATTTTGTATATTATTTGAATATTTTGTAGTAATTCAGCATATTTGAAGTGTGTTTATTTATTTATTGGATGTAATTTATTATAGGATAGGCATTACTAAAAATATGTCGTTGTAACAAACAAAGAGTTAAACAGCCCCCTTTAAATAAAAAATAGCATTCTATGAAGCCTATCCTATTCTCGATACTTTTCCGATAAGCGCTTCCAAAAATTTATTAACGCTGTTCCCATACATCTAGACCCGGACAGAATTCGAGGAAAAGCTAATTCCCTGAAACTTCTAAATACAAAAATACATTTTACCAGAAAATTAGAAGCAGAGGTGTTTCTTTGTTATTCGAAGAAATTTATTCCCATATTCGAAAGCAATCTTATTTATTTTAAACGTCATTTTACGTTGGTTATTCGATGTCTAAACTTGTGGCTTGTTATTAATTATAATAGCAAAAATGCCGAAGATAGCGACTGTGCCTGGACGGATTGTATCTTATTCAGAATTGCGTATGGATGGAGAAAAAGTATTTTGCGTAGCATGCAGCAAGATTGTAAGTAAAATTTAAGTTTATTTCCTCTTATTAATCTATAATTTTTAAACGATGTTTAACAAAATCACCAATACAACGCTTCCACAAATAATTTTATTTTAAAATTTTATTTTAAAATTTTATTTTAAAATGAGTAAAATGAGATGTATATTTCATGCGTATTTTTCGCATATCATCAGCCCAATACGGAATATATGATATTCCGTAGTCTGCTAATGATTTTTAAATAAAAATCATTTTAAAATAAAATTATTTGTCGAAGCGTTGTGTTGGTTATTTGATTAAATGTCGTTTATTCCGATTGCTTCGCAAACTCTTTACACATTAGTTTTTTATTACTCCTTTATATTTTACTAACACTTATCTCATAAGAAAACAATTGATGGTGTGATATTTTTTATGCAGGTTACAAGTGAGAGAAAGTTTCAAGTCGACCAGCATATTAAAACTCCATCTCACGCTGCAAAACTATCAAAGATGAAATTGGCGAAGAAGGGTCAGCAAACATTACCGCAATGTTTGCCATCAACCTCCAAAAAATCGGAACTAGAACAATTTAATGAAGATTTGTGCCTAATGTTTGTGTCGGCAGATATTCCACTACATAAAATAAACAATTTAAATGTCAAGTTATTTTTGCAAAAGTACACCAGCAAATATAATAGTCCCGACGAGAGCACCTTAAGAAAAATTATATTCGCCGTATCTATGCAAAAAGATTGAGTAGCATTAAGAAGGCTCTGTCAAACAATTACCTTTACATATGCGCAGATGAAACTACTGATAGTGTGGGCCGATACATAGTTCATTTAATGATAGGTATCCTTAACGTATCGGTTCCAGCAAAATCTTATTTAATTTCATGCAAACAGTTGGAAAAGGTAAATAATTTGACAATAACAAGGTTTAAACAGGAACAACTGGCAACCTTTTTCTTACCGGAATCGATTCCAACAGAAAAAATTCTATTGTTTTTAACGGA
The DNA here is from genome assembly GCA_038088585.1 of Chrysina gloriosa. Taxonomy (NCBI): domain Eukaryota; kingdom Metazoa; phylum Arthropoda; class Insecta; order Coleoptera; family Scarabaeidae; genus Chrysina; species Chrysina gloriosa. Next base: position 53,992,286 of record CM076093.1, read on the forward strand.
TGCCGCATCATACATGGTGAAGGCAGCTTGCAACTTGAAAATCTTTTACCCAAATTTAATTCACACAACTTGCTTGGCACACGGTCTAAATCGTGTTGCAGAAGAAGTAAGAAACCATTTGCCCTTGGTAAATACTTTAATTAGTAGTGGTAAGAAAGTGTTTTTAAAGGCTCCATTAAGAGTTCAGTTTTACAAACAACATCTACCCGGTATTCCGCTTCCTCCTCAACCAGTAATCACACGATGGGGAACGTGGTTGGAAGCTACTATTTTTCATACAAATCATTATGAAGAAATAAAGACAATTATTATGGATCTTGATAACGATACACGATCTGTGCTAGACGCCCAAAAGGTGTATTCGAGTAAAGAAATACCTTAACAGTTGGCGTTTATTAAAGCTAACTACAGTTTTATTTCCACTTCTATATTGCAATTGGAAAAACAATTTATGTCGCTAATTGAGAGCGTTGACATTATAAATAAATTTGAAAAGTTATGTTTTGATGTTAAAGGAAGGGTGGGAAAATCCGTGTATGAAAATTTTTAAGTGTAATAGAAAAAAATGAGAGTTTTAAAAAGCTAAAGGATATTGCTAAAATCTTGTGTGGTGAATCAGTAGAAAATATTGAGTCGACAATAGAAGATATTTCTAATCTGAAATATGCTCCTGTAACAAGCGTGGACGTAGAACGAACCTTTTCAATATATAAGTACATGTTATCAGACAAGCGCCACAATTTTTCTATTGAAAACTTTCCTTATATGATAGAGATCTACCACTAATAGGTCAATAAAACAAGGCTGGTTTGAGCGATAGTTATATTTTCAGAACGTTTACAAACGTTTTCGGAACACCTTCGTCAGTGAAAATATAACTAGATAAATATATAAACAAACTTTTGTTTTTTATTTGGGACTATCAACAAAATAACTAGTGACTAGGATTTCTTGATATAGAGGATGTATAACCAACTTTTATATATATATAAATTATAAAAACTAAATTAATGTGTAAACATACATGCAAATTAAGTAAAACCTTATATCAAAAAATCTTTGTCGAAACCTTAACAATTCTGTTCAAGGACTAGGGAAAACCAAATTCAAAAACCTAGCCAAAGGTTTCCTTCTTAAGAAATGCAAATGTCATTTTAACAAATTGCTATATACATTACTTAAATTTTGAATATCGGTCCTGAAATTAATAGTTTTAGTGTCTTTCTGTATATTTATCATTTCATATATTAGTCTTTTTTATAATTATTCTCTGTTTTTAATATAATTGTGTTTTCAAAATCAAAGTAATGCCCAAGATCTTTGTAATGTGTAACAAAACATTACAAGATAAGTATAAAAGGTCACGAAATATATATATATATATATATATACATTTTATTGAAAACTTTGAGAAATATGTAATTGTAAATTGTTTTCATAGTTAATTATGTTGTAAAATGTTATAAATAAACTTGTAGTAAAATAGTAATAATAGAATTTTTTTCTACAGTATTATATTTTCTAGCATTACTGCTATTTTTTATCTGCATATTTTTCATAAGAAAGTGTATATTTAGGCCCAAGCATCTGCATATTTATGCAGATATTTCCACTTTTTTGCATATAATCCGGCCTCTAGTAATGAATGAGGCAAAAATACGAATATTAGAATCAATATTAGTACCTACATTCGTATACGGAACCTAAATCCTGGGTCCTAACTAAGGAACTCAAGAAAAAACCTGATAGTTATGGAGTGATGTAATAAGTAGAATTGCTCATCCGAGCCAAAATTATCAAGATCGGAGTGATTCGCAGGCAATCGGAATATACACGCTCGATCCGTCCTTGTAACTTACAGGGGGCCAGCAGGCAAACTTCTATAATATTTGCGTTTAAGTGACAAATTTTTGATAGCTAGGGCCTGACATGTGACTACATTGTAGCCCATATTTGAGAGCCAAAGCATCAACGGGAACATCACTGGCTATCAAATATGGTAGCCATGGTAATCAATGTGTTAAATGTTCTGAAAAGTAACTGAGAACAAAGCGTACAGAAAGTTGATCTAGTGAGCAACTACCAGATTCAACACGACAATGATTGTGAGTATTACGTTTATATTGTGACGGATCTCCTTTATTATTTTTCAATTTTGCAAACTACGTCGTAACATCTTTACACCAATCCAATTGAGAATTAGGGACAAGACTAAAAAAATATGAAATTTTTCAAAACAGCATTACAAGAAGTTTTATCAAAGAATGGGGAGTATATCGCAAGAAGTGACGGAAGATCTAGTGAATAGCATGGCTCATTGCCTACAAGCAATCCTCCTATGTTAAAGGAATATGTACAAAATATTTTAATATGTATAATGTCATGATGGGTGTAAACTTTTACAACAGTAAAATTGTTACGTGTATTCTTTTTCTATACTATACTATACGATACCGCTGAATGAAATTTTTTAAATCTGCAATCTATCTTTATGTTTTTGAATGTTTAATATGCTCTTGTCGACTTAAAACTAAAAGTTAAAATTATTCAAAATTATCGCACGTATGGAGACTTGTACGTCTAACTGCCTAAGTATACGTTAATATGGGAAATGCTAAAGATCGGTGCATGCATATATGCTATTTGCATGGATGTACTAACATCTCAAGGCAGCAGATATCAATAGTTATTTCGAAAATAAAGCTGTCTTACTAATAGGAAAATATTTTTAGATCATGTAGGTCACCGATCTGCTTTGTCTTAGTTTCTCATTGCAGGTTCGAATATTATATAAGAGTCGGTATTTACGATTTGAAGATAGAACAGATTTCGTTCAACTTTACGTACATTCGATAAAGAATTTACTTAAAAATTTTATGGCCTCTCGGAGATTGAGATTTTATTTCGGTCAGATGACTAATCGTTGGAAACAACAGTAGCCAATGGAAACTCATTTGGAACAAATTAATATAAACCGTAGCTTATTTTATAGTTACTGAAACAAGTCATTTATAAATATTACGAATTTGTTCACCTATTAGAAATATGTAGCTAATACATTTGGTAAATAGGACATTAAAGAACGAAATAAAGGAACTGCGGTTAAAATGTGAAACTCAAGTTGAAATGTTTAACATATTTAAGAAAAAAATAATATAATTATAAAGAGATTGAAAATTCAAGAAAGCGCAGAAGCTGAAATGGGGTTGGAGAAACAATGGATAATAAATTGCAAATAGTCATAAAAGTAGAAGATATCATAAATATAAATGAACAATATGCGTCGTAAAAGTGAATGATAGATGATAGAAGTAATGAAACACAAACAAATCAAAAGAGCAAACGACACCATTTAATGAAACAGGAATCCAAAATTTAAAAAGCTGGTACAAGAAAGAGCTAAGGAAGAAAAAATACAAACCAAGAGGGTAATAATTGGTCACTAGAAGTTAATTATAAGTGCAGAACAATATAGGTACATGCAATAAAGATACCCGAGCGGCCGAAGTATGAAATTAAAAAGGTAGAAAAACGACGAAAAGACGAAAATCAAGTTAAGCAAAGAAGTGCGAAATAGGAACCAGAAGAAGACGCATATGAATAATGAGAACGTGGAATATATGTATGTACTATTCATGGGAAAAAGACGCACTAACAGAGGAATTCTAAGAAACAAAATTAGGCATACTAACATTATCTAAGATTTAAAAAAAAAGAGAGAAAAGAGGTGTTATTTGCCTTCACCTTTGCCTGTCGGCAAGGAATTGAAACATACTAAATTGGCACAATTTAAAACCTACACAAAGCGCAGAGTTTAGGTTTTGAACGCGACGGTGCAAACATATATCAAACTCGTATAGGCCTATATCCTTTTATTATTAACAACACGAAATAAAAGACTACTAAATATTTGACATGTCCATTTTGGAAGTAGACAAAATCGTCTATAATACTATGACTTCACTAAAAAGCATTTCTGTATATATAGAATATTGTGAATATGAACCGTAACACCTCCAAGAATCTATCTAAATTTCGTTACCTGAATGGCAATATTTAATATTATTCCTTTTAACTCTGCTAAACGAATATTGTACTTTAATTGTATTTAGAGAGTTTAATTGTAATTGAGCGCTGAATAGGCACATTTCGACTGACATAGTAGAAAGCACAATTTATTGAAAAGTGATAAATGCAATCCATCCACAATTGGATGATTCTGAAAAAACACAATGAGAATAAAAATACGGTGTTCGGTAGAAAAAACAACACGTGATAGTCCGTGTTTTACATTATAGGATTAATAACAACTAATTTCCCTTTCCACAAATAATTTTCAAAAAATTCTGGCTCATTTTCAACAAATTCTAAAATGTTTGGGCTCATTTCAACAACACAATATATATAGATATATGTATATATAATAAATAAATTTGGTTAATTATGTATTACATACATACCTATTAAATATTTTCTGCATATCTTATCAATAAATACAATAGCGAATAATTGACCAATTAAGATGTTAACACCCAAAAGCATGGCATCTCTGTAAGCATCTCCTTCCAATTTTAATGTGCAATTCTGTGAATTTGGCGGTATTTCCAAGTATAAGATATCAGTGTTTCTCAAATAACAGTTATCCGACATTTTTAGAAGTTTGTACATCCACATGCATGCTATAATTATCCTAAAATAAATTACATTATAAACATGGCATTTCGGCATATCCCAGTAACGACAAAATTTTGTAATTACCGGTCAATTCTTGGCTAAAAACAACTACTACCCCGACAGAAAACGGACAGTCATTGCATGATATTTATGTCGAGAATTGTGGGTCTACTTAGAATGTAGCAAGTACAGATGCATGTGCTAATTAAGATCGGGTTATTACTAGAGACACGCCGGAATTCAGCATAATTAAAACATGTGTTACAGAAAATTCAGTTCATATCTACATCCTATAACAATTGAAGTTTGAGCAGGTATATCGAGACAAAGAATAGTGGTACCAATCTTTTTCATGACAACTTTAGATGATAATGAATTGCGGCACGGTTTCTTTCAACAGGATAATTGCCCTACCGCACACTGCTTCAGCAACTTAGAAACATTTAGAACAATTTTTGGATAACAGAGTAATTACGACAAATTTACGGCCTTCACCTTCTCCGGATATTGCTCCTCTCATTTTTTATTCATTTGGGAATTTAAAGAATACAATGCACAGGTTCTATAACCTACAATAGCTGTAAGCAGTAATCCGGTAAGAAATTAATAAAATTAGTATAGAAGAATTGCAACATGTTTTTAACCATTTGAAGCGACGAGTAAATATTTACTGATAAAATAATAGAGACCATTTTCAGTACTGTAAATTTAAATGAACAAAGTTATAAAAATAAAACATGTTACATTCCTTTTAGAGAAACTTATTGAAAATACCGGTAGATGTTTTCAAATAAATAGTAGTTAGTAATTTTAATGCGTAACATTACAAATTTGTAATATTAGTTGCATACTCAAAAGAGATCATGTGAATTTCGTTTCAGTATATGGAACAGATAGAGTACAGTCAACGCCCGCCTAATGTATCTCCATCATCCATCACGTACTACATTCGTAAATGCTTACATAACTTTTAAGGTACTTCACGTTTACATATACATATGTTCATACTAATGTATATATGTACATCAGCTCCGAAAGCTCCGAATTTTATTTAAAATATAAAATTCATTCACCTACGTAATAGATTGCAAAGCCATTATACATCTCTGACAATAAGACAAATCTTTATATATATAATTCTACTGTACGTGTTTGTCACTGAACTCCTTCTAAACGGCTTGACCGATTTGAATGAATTTTTTTCCATGCGTTTGGGTGGCGCCCTGGATGGTTTAGATTCACAAATCAGCCCGGCACATTTAAAAATTAAGAAAAAAATTAGAGATTAAACAAATTGACGACGTCTGGTGGGTTAGGTTATGACAGTTGTCATGGTGCGCGTAAAGACAGTTAAGGTTATGACATTTGTGATTGTGCGCGCATGAATAATTGTTATGTCATAATAGAAGCAGTCAGCAATATCCATCACAGTCTCATTTACAATGCCGCGAGCGAGAAGATCGAATCTTTCACAACGAAGCCGTAATGCAATTAGACTGCGGAATATTGCGAATCAATCCACTGCAGATGAAGAAGAAATCGCTCGAGAGAAGGGCGCCGTGTTAGTACGGCCCAACTTCGTGCTTCACAAATACAAGAACAAAGAGAGGGCCATACGTGAAACGGCTCGGTTGGCAATGAGAAATCGTCGAGCAGAACGCAGATCACCAACGTCGAGCCGCAAGAAGAAATAGATAAAGTCGCAAAATATAGTATATCACAACGTGTTTTAATGAAGATAATCGACACGAGTGCAACACATTCAGCAAATAGTTTAACAGAAAGTTGTGCTACAACGACATGCGAATCATTTGGTTTACATTCAATAAAGCAAATGCTTTGCTCCCTAGCCTAGCATTACTTTGATTTTGAAAACACAATTATATTAAAAACAGAGAATAATTATAAAAAAGACTAATATATGAAATGATAAATATACAGAAAGACACTAAAACTATTAATTTCAGGACCGATATTCAAAATTTAAGTAATGTATATAGCAATTTGTTAAAATGACATTTGCATTTCTTAAGAAGGAAACCTTTGGCTAGGTTTTTGAATTTGGTTTTCCCTAGTCCTTGAACAGAATTGTTAAGGTTTCGACAAAGATTTTTGATATAAGGTTTTACTTAATTTGCATGTATGTTTACACATTAATTTAGTTTTTATAATTTATATATATATAAAAGTTGGTTACACATCCTCTATATCAAGAAATCCTAATCACTAGTTATTTTGTTGATAGTCCCAAATAAAAAACAAAAATTTGTTTATATATTTATCTAGTTATATTTTCACTGACGAAGGTGTTCCGAAAACGTTTGTAAACGTTCTGAAAATATAACTATCGTTCAAACCAGCCTTGTTTTATTGACCTATTAGTGGTAGATCTCTATCATATATGATAATTTTAATAACATAATAAAGAGAATATGTATATAATATGAAAAAATCAAACGAATGACGTTGATTCTTCCAAAAATTCATTGCAATCTGTAACTTTTACCCTATGAAAAATCCTGGGCGCGCCAATGTATTGCCTAGTACTGTGTATTTATAAAACGGTGAATGTATGTAGGAACAAATTGTCAAAGTTAGAGAATGTAATGCTTGTTAAATGTTTGCAGACAAAAGAACAGAAACATCTATCAGAAAATGAAGAAATCAGAACGAAACTTGAAGATAGTAGAAACACGGTACATCTTCTCTTACTAGTTGATAGCAGTTCAAGATGGTTAGAGATATTTATTATGAATGGTGCAGATGCAATGAAAATCATTAGTAAATTACGAATTGCTAGAAGAATTAGTAGTCGAGAACGAACCTCCATTTAGTTCAAAAGAATTTGATTCATTCTGCAGATCAAGTGGAATACAAAATTTCCAATACACCTCTGTATCACGCACAGTCAAAGTAAACAGCTGAAAGAAATGTGTCAACCATTAAAAGATGTGTAGAAAATTTGGAAAACAATATAAAAGTATATAGTACCAATTAGATAATTTTTTGTTCATTTACAAAAACACACCTAATACAGTAACGGGGATCAGTCCTGCAGAACTTGTTATAAACAATTGCTAAACTCAATATGATTCAACCCTGATTTCTAAAAGGCAGAAGGTAACAAATTAGAGCAGCCAAATTAAGGGAATATGAAGATAGAAGACGTGTTACAACAAGTTTTATAGAAAGTGAATGTGTATGGATGTACTGTACACTTAGCGTTAAAAACTTTTTGAAAGTTGAATGTGGGTAGCGATGAAAATATGCGATTTAATACCAAAATTGATGTAGCAAATTTTCAGGCTGATCGGATGGTGCCAACCCGTGCTATAATGAGGTCAAAGGTCAAAATTTTGAAAAACCACCAAAATACTCTTTTTGCATTTTATCGATTTTTTAATAAGAAATACTATAAATATAATGTTTTTTCTTTAATTTTCATTTAATAGGCTTACTATTTTTATTTTAAATCAATGAAGATTTTGTATAGGCTGGGAAGTCCTTACGGTAGCCCTCTACAATGTGTAACAAGTACTGTTTATCGTCTTCGTTGTGTGTTAAGCATCGCTTAAAGTCAGTTATTAGGTTGACTTTTCTTTCGGCGGCATCATCCACAACAGTAATGCATTTGACGATCTGTTCCCCTTTACAAAATGCTTCGCTCTTAGGCCTATTTGACGGATCAAAGCGTAAGAAATCCATAGAAATTTCCAAACGCGAAAAATTTTTGTTTGTTTTGGTAGTCATAAAAGAACTTAAATCCCTAGATGTGAATAATTGTAGTTCATCAACGCTTGCACACACTTTTTAGAAAGGAAAATATCAACATCATCACCGATATGATTGTCTTTATCGGACTCTATTTGCAACGTCCAAAACCATCTTTTCCTTTATTTCTGAGTGTACATGTGGATCAAGAAAGGCAAGTGCAACTGCTTCCTGTGATAAATACCACAGATGGTTCCAATTTTTTCCAATAGCACTTTAGATATTTTTTTACCAAAATAGCCAATAATCCCCTTTATTAGTTGCATATCTCTATTTGGCGCTTCAACTGCATTTACGGTTCTGAACCAGTATGGATATAGAGACTTACTAAGAAAATGCACATATTACGAATTTCATTCAACTAACTCGTAGAAATTTTAAAGTGTGCTTGTAAAATATACATTTTTAGACAATAGATGGCCTTGGACATGAATCTTACATGAGACGTCGCTCCAGGTGCACGAAATGTGAAATTGGGAATGTTACCACCAAGAAAAATAAATGCAAGTTGTAGGAGTTCTCTATAATCATGCCGAATCTGGACTTTCGCTAAATATTCAAGACAAAAGTGCTTGCTTGTTTCGCGTTCCTCAACAGATATAACACTGAAAACTTGTTCATCCTGCATACAAGTGCTGTATCCCTTTTAATTAAGTGTGCTCCATTTCCGTGCAAAACGTTCAAAAATCACCACCTCTGGGCCACTTGATTTTCCGAAATTAATCTCAAATATAGCTCTTAAGAGAATTTGTGCAATATGGTGGCGACATGGTAACCACAATAACCTGCGTTCCAGTTTGCGTTCCATTAAAGTTCCAGCACCACTATGAGGGCCAGTATTTGCAGCAGTTGTATCAAAACATATCATTTCTAATGAATTCAGCATATTTATTTTTAGCAAATAGTCGTAGACTGATTGAGCGACTGCAGCACCAGTTCCATCTTCAATGATGGGGATAGCTATCAATTTTTCAACGTTCTCCGACGTGAGCACAATAGTAAGCGATCAACTTTATCTTTTCCAGCAATTGCGGGAAGTAGCTTTCCATCCCAATGCAAAACAAATGTTTCATGGATCTAAAAACGTTAAGCTCAAAGAAAAACTTATAACTTGGCCAAAATAAAAAAATGTACCTTTCAATTTTCAATAATTTCTTTGCCATGACGCCGACGATATTTTTTACGTTGTTCACGCAAACTTGTGCAATTCAGAACAAGATCCTCATTATTGTGACCCAACGCTTTGGCAGTTGCACTGGTGAAGTGTACAGCTAATGAAGATGAGATTGCCAGCATCCACACAAGCTAGCATTCTGCCGTCTATAAAATTCTTCTTTCCACGTTTTTGAATCGGCTTATTGGAGCAACTTGGAATGTTAGCAGTCTGTTTTACATCCATCGCCTGCACATCATCTCCCGATTCATCACTTTCAAATTCAACATGTTCCATAGTCAAGTCTCTACATGAAATTAAATGCACAAAAAAAATAGCCACTGTGCATCCAAAGACTACATAATAATTTCCTGAAGTGCCCTTTTTCTTTTCATAATTTTCTTTTCGACGTTTTTCATCTTCCAATCTTTGTGCCTTTCTTTTTCTTTATTTGTGACATTTTGATCGACACAAGTCATACTACCAACACGCCCATTTTCTCGCTGCTTCGTTAAGAAGTCTCTATCTTCCTGTATACTTATAAGCTTGGGAGCGTCAACGTGGGCAATGTCAAATACATTGTTTAAATTTTCCTTAAAGTCATTTTCTTTTTGCGATGACTCGGGAGCCGAGATTTACATACTTTTGGACTGTTCTCCACTCTTCATAAAGTTTAATGACTTTTGCAGCACATGTTCTTTGATCTGACGTTGGAATTCTAGCTTTTTCCCAAAAAGGCAATATTTCATCCAACACCAATCTTGCACTTTCTTTAACTGTTTTATTTTCACAAGGTACATTATAAAGAAACACACTGAAGCACTTACTGTTTTGATGACAATTTAACACCAACTATTTTGAGTTCACATTTACCAATCAAGTACACATTTGTGTTAGCAGATCGAAGCCGTTTCAACGATGAATTTGTCTTCTGAGCCATTGAATTACGAAAATTAACAAAGTATTTTATTTTACATAAGCTAAACCTTTCTCAACAAAATTCAAATTTGCAATGACAAAACTTTACATATTCATATCAACAGCAGTGCTATGTGCTCACTGCTCATGCTCAGTAGTAGAGCTGTAAAAACGGTACTTTTAGACAAATATGCAGTTCTCAACAGTTCAAAGCGTGGGAATTTTGAGGCAGTTTAAGAACAGCGACGAACAAAAAATTTTACCGTTTTTCAATAATAGTTGTTGGTATAAATATTGTTAGCATTTTTAATTTCTATAAATATTTTTGTCTCACTATAATAGCAGAAACACCATACATTTTTGCAACTTAGAGCTCAATTAAAAATTATAATATAAGTGTATTCGATTCTGGTGGCATTGTATACTACAGCGTTAATACAACTAATAACTAATTTACAAGTTATAAATGATGTTCTAATTTATAGTAGTTTTATTTATAGTATTTCTTATTAAAAAATTTATGAAATGCAAAAAGAGTATTTTCACGGTTTTTCAAAATTTTTACCTTTGACCTCATTATGGTACGGGTTGGCATCATCCGAACAGCCGGAAAATTGGCTACATCAATTTTGGCATCAAATCGCATATTTTTATCGCTACCCACATTCAAAATTCCAAAAATAAAAAACCCCATATTAGCTGGGCCAGCTCTACTGTACTGTTCTAGAAAAGGGAATTGGTTACAGGGTAAGTTACCGAAGAGTCATACATTGCTGGCCGGAATAAATAATATATCCAGCCACAGCCTATTAGCAAAGTTATTCAATTTGCGCCAATAGTACTACAATTATCTGATACAACCGTACTAGAATAGCAACATTGTTCTATACGAATATATAATACATAATAGTTTCAATGTATAGCATGAAGCCGTTTGTATTCTTATAGCGCAGTGTGACTATTCTAATACAGTCGTATCAGATATTTGTAGTACTGTTGACGCAAATTGACCACTTCTACGTATTAGGACAAATCAAGTTAGAAACCAACAGGAAGCTATCGGAAGTGACGAATTTTCATGAAGGTGAAAATGTCTAACCAAAATTTCCAAACTAAACTTACCCTACTATCTGTTCAACTGTGTAGCTTACGTAAATCCTCACGAGTAAATAAGGCACCAGTTGGACTAAATCTTTAATTAAGAGGGAAAAATGTATATTCACAATATAAATATAAAAATAATAAATAATAAATATAGCCCATGGCCCAAAAATATGGAATAATGGTTCTATATCTTTATCCAGACGTTATATAACAAAGTATTAAATAAAAGTTATTTATTTTGATGTAGTGTAACATTTTTGTTGTTGACTTTACTTGAAGTGATGACGTCATGTGTATATTTTGAGTACAACCTATATATTTTCAGCTTTTTACATTGCTCTTTATGAGGATGTATCAGGATGTAATGTTGTAAAGTTAATAGTTTTCGAGATATTTAAACTATTTCTACAGAAAGCTGGCTAGTATAAGTACAATAAGATGCTATGCAGAATAATCTAAATAAATGACTACCTAGTTTGCCCGTCTTTTACTTTAGTTGTAGACGTAATTGGTAGCGTGAAATGGTTTATTTATCACAAAAGAAACAGATTACTCTTTTAATGATGGCTCGTTATGGAGAGCGTACGAGAACCAAACAGAACGTATGTGCCTTTAGAACTGCGGTCTATCCAAATCGACAACCAATTACTCCGTCGGTTATTAATAAAACCTTAAAGCGTTTTAGAGAAACAGGTCACATTATGGATGTGCCGAGGAGCGGTCGACCAAATGTCGCAAAAAACGAAAATATGAGCTTAGACGTGTTACTAAAGCTAGCTCAATGTCCCCATTCGCCAACTCGTCAGCTAGCTTTAAATTGCGATGTCAGTAAAGGCTTCCTTACAAATCCACTTTAGATCATGAGCTATTAGAAAATGATTTTGAGAAACGTGTAGAATTTTGTGGACATATGCCAGCTATCTAAATGGAAGAGTAAGTAGACACAATTGTCGATATGGGGTTGCTGACAACCCTCACTGGGTGATATGCAAATGTGGGCGGGGATTTGTCGTGATGAAATTATCGGACCTTTTTTCATTCCTGGGAACCTGACTGGCAATTGTTATCTACAGTTACTGCAATAACAAACAATTCCTTCATGCAGAACCTTCTTTCCTAACAATAACAATCTCTACTTTCAAGCTGCCATCACCTCATTATCAACAGGCATCTTGCCACTTTTGTTGCGGGGTTAACCGAAAGACAAAGTACGTAGAAACCGTTCTAACAATTCAGCAGGGCTAACCGACCGAATACAACATGAAGCAGCATATGATCTCCCAACTCTGTAGCAATACTGTTCGTGCTTTTTGTGACCGAGTGGGTCATTGTCACGAAGTTAATGGATAACATCTTGAACATTTAATTAAATGAAAAGTTTAATTTAGGACTTTGGCCTTTTTGTTGTTAAATTAACCTTTTAGGTTTATAACATTACAACTCGATCTCATTTAAAAGGTCTCATCAAGAGTAACCTAAGAAACTGGAAATATATATATTTTATTTAGAAAATATGCACATGACGTCATCACTCTAAGACCTAAGTAAAGTCAAAACATCTTTTAGTTGAAACATTTTGTAATATATGTAACGTCTGCGTAATATTATAGAACCATTATTCAATACTTGTTGAGGACACTATATGAATAGTGAGTAAAATAAAATTCGATAAGAGGAATATTGATATTCATGTTGTGATTCGTGTTAGGTTATGTGGTCAAAGAATATTAGAATAACAGGAGCTCGTATTCCATTATTTGCACTGTTCTGCTGTTGCAATTGGATTAAGAATGATAATTATCTTCTTTTTCTGTTAGATAGATTCCATTTTCCCTAAATATGTAGACGACTTTCTCTTCAAAAGAGTTGAACTCCTCTAATTTGACTTAAAGTCCTACTTTATCTAATATCTCTAGCATTTCTGATATTGTCTTTTAGCATCTATAGTATAGTGTAGATAATATTCCATTCTAGTCGCTGAATTGATTAATGCAATAAAATGAGAACCCATAGGGTAACTCAGCGCTGCACCGTGTATGAAACGCGTCTAACGTTTATCTTGCGATGACCCATGATGTACCGCTTCAACATTCCCTGTTTACGAATTTGACCCCAGTTGTAACTGACCCCGACAGTCTATATACCTTATTTTAGCTTTGGAGAACTGAGTTTTTGTACAGTGGCCAGTCACTATAAGTTTGCGTTCTCGATTAATTGTCCCGTTAAAATTTAAGTCAAGTTTGACTAACATAATGTATATTTTAGATTAGCCCAGTGACCATAAATCTTACTCACACCAAATAGCTAACAGCAACGATAAACTAACAAGGATTTGACGTTGTTTGCAGTTATGACAAACTGAAGATCAAACTAAATTATATTATTATATATCACCATATACATATATGTATTCTTCAAGGCATGGCAAATTCGTTTTCACTACTTGTGCGAATTATATAAATGGTTAATACAGAAATAAATCTGAAAACTTAATTTGTTTCGTCCTTCTAATACAGTCCTGGGTGTTTCCTAGGACGTTAAATTACTCGTAAGGGTGTTACTTCCGAGGTCAAATTCCTCGTAAGATCTTTAAGACTTTTAATATCAAACGTTGGTATTTCCTAAGACTATTGAAAGGAGTACCGCGCTACGACGTTAAAGGACGTGTCATCAAGCGAGACAATAATCGACATCGGTCATGGAGAGTCGGACATCCAGATAATACAGAACAGAATCAACAACTGCAGATGTAATAATTCTGGAATAGCAAAAATCAGTCGTTAAACTGATGGTTAATAAACCAAATAGGCTCCAAGTTTAGATTTCTGAAATAGGAGCATCAACAACGGTTGACGCGTTTATGTAAAGGCCTGTTGTGGCATATACATACATATACAGATATATTAGTGAAAAAAGTGTACGACTAAGGAATATTAACTCTGTTGTCTATGATCTCTGTGTATGCTAGACTATAAACAATACAAACACCTTAAAACCTTTTTTGTTAGTATTGGGAAAGAATAAATCAGCAAGTTTGTAAGATTTATTAAAACATGGGTTTAATGACGTATTCGAATGATGAGAACAAATGACGTTTTAGTGTAACGGATGTCTTCCTCATAGATAAAAGGGAACCAATATTAACAGAAATTAAATTTCTCATAAAATAAAAATATATACTTATGTACACTAGGGTGGCCTTACGCCGAAAAAAAATTTTTTTCTCACTTCTTTTACCGGGCACCCCATAATTTGACTATATACCTTAAAAAATAATTCAGTATTTCTTTTCATAATTTTTGGATAACAATTAGGGGTCGCTACCAAGGGTTTAATATTATGTAATAACTGCAAATTTTTAAGTAAAAAAATGATTCACAACTCAGGGCATTAACTGTGAAAATTTATTTATGGCATTGCAAATCAGAAATATAATTAAAAAATGATTTATAATTAAGATACAAGAGTTGATTTATTAGTGTTAGGATATTTTTTTCTGTACTCCTTCACCGACAGGAGCAAATATTGTTTTTTCTCTTCATTGGTTGTGATTAATTCATTATACTCCGTCATCAGGGCAACGCCACGCTCAGCTATATCATTCACTACTCGCAAGTATGCGACTATTTTCTTTGCCGCCACAAAATCAGCATCATCGTTCCAACTTTCTACGTTTTTATTCAAAAAATTTTAAGAGACATCCAGAATATCAAAAAATCGTAAAGAGTTGTTTGTAACAAAGTCTTCGATGTTCTTTTCACCGATATCTTTGACATCAATGTTTACTCTTTTTACATTTTCTTTTTGTCTTGTGATGAAAGCTCGTTATTGAAAAATGCAAAAGCCACTAGTTTTTCCGACAAGTACCACAAATGACCAAGTATTTTTTTAAAGCAACAGAGGCCATTTCTTTGTTTATACTTTCAAAGGCTTTAAGATCTTTTAATAATTTCAAGTCATTTCTTGGGGCTGAAGATGCGGTAGAGGGTTGAAACCAATATTTAATATATACGATCACTGTAAAAATACATACTTCTTTTACAGCTTTCTCTTCCCGTTTTGATAACCGAAACTGATGTTTGAATAGACAAATTTTAAATTGTATAAAGCCTTTGCCATCCACGTTGCAGACCAGCAGGTTTTCTAAACGAAATACTATTTTCAGGAACTTCTCCTAACAGAATTATTGTGGGATTGAATAATTCTCTATAGTCACCTCGAGGTTGATGAGTTTGTAATTGATTTTTAGCAAAATAAATTATTTCGATGATGGATCACATCCAGCGCTCTTTAAGGTAGATGTTACGACCTCAGCCGCTTTTCGGTCACTCAATTTAGAGACATCAAGACTAGAAGCTGCTTGGCTGCTTATTATGTCTTTTCGAGCTCCCTTTTGGCGTTGTTGTGCTTGAGGAGTTTCTAGTAGAATATAAGAGTCACTATCAGTCTCTTCTCCGGTGGTTATGGCGGATGATGCGGATGAAAGGAACGACAGGGAAGAAAAGGAGCGCTTTTCTGTCAAGGCCGATACATTTTTGCTTTCACGTTCACATTGTTGCTGAAGTTTTTCTTTTTTATCTTTCGTTTTCTTCATTTTTTAAAATTTTTTTATCTACGGAACCAATAAAGCCTTTCCGTGTTTTTTGCCTTTGAGATAATAAAAATTGTTTGTCCTCTTCTACACTCATAATATTTAAAGCATCAAAATGAGCGATGTCAAATAAATCGTCTAATTTTTTCCCCCAGTCTTATTCTTTTCTCTTCAATGCTTCCGTACGTTTTCTGGTTCTCTTTATTTTTTTTTTTCAGATTCTGCCACTCCTTGAAATATTTTTCTATTTTGCAAATAATGTGTTTTTTACCATACTTGGTATAGTTGCTTTTTTCCAAACGTTTATCACTTCACCTGCAGCGAAAGTAGCAGATTCATGAGTGGGTTTCTTTCCCTCAATCTTGTAGTAGAAAAATAAACATATATATTTTACGCAACAGTATTTTTAGGTTTTAACTAAATATTAATCACACGTGGATCATGTTATTTATATCACGTTTTATCAATGTTTCTTGTTCATAAGTTCTCTTATAGATTTTTTGTTAATTCTCACACACTGTCTAAATCTCAATATTCTTCTATTAAATCTTTTAGAAATTTCACTGTACTCAATTTGTTCACAACCCGCTTTCCGTCTTTACTTCTGACTCAATCTATCGCTTGTCATCAACTAAACTTGTTCTCGTTAGTATTTTCTGTTTAGCTTGCTGTCTGATCATCGGACATATGTGTTGTTTCCAGTGTGTGTGTGTACTGTCTGGTTCTGTTTGTATTGTCTGTGCATTAGTTTTTTTGTATATCTCTTTTTATTATTTTATGTATTCGATTCTACTTTTTTAACCTTTGTTTGCCCTTATGTCCAATCACACATGTGGAGTAAGCGCTAATTGTAATCAATTGGTAAGACTTTAAGCTGGCGTGGCCTTACAATATTTTTCGTAAAGTTTGACAGCTGGTAGCGACCCCTAAATCTTCTCCGAAAAGTAAATAAAAAAATTTGATAACGTTTTTAATGGTAGAGAATCGATTGGGAGGGTGCCGCGGTCATTTTTCGAAAGTCAAAAAATAAGGACCATTCTAATATACAGCCTATCCCACGTAACTGATTCATGAGAAGCTTTTTACGTTTTGCTGTTTATTTTCATTTGAAATTATCGGTACCTATACCCTTTTTTGTTCTAAAGAAATATATTTCTCAGAAAATATCGCATCCACTTTTACCGGAAGCCGTCAAGTAGCGGCGCCTTGTAATACCGTGTATTCAGATGGAGCTGTTGCGAAGCTAACATTAGCTCGTATGTGCTCATGTATAGACGGCAATTGCATGTTGGTAATGCCGGCGATGTATTCATTACATTTCTTATTCAACTCGTTAAAATAAGTCGATAGTTGGTCTCCTTCCCTATATCTTCATACAACCGTTTCTCAGTTTTATTAAATTATTTCTTTTTGTTTGTCTATTTTGGTAGTGGTTGCTTTAGAACTAATTATTTCGGCCAGCATTGAAGTAACTCCCTTGTACATGTTATACGTTTAATTTAGATATAAAAATGGATCTGTGAAAAATTTAGATCTCACAATCAGTTCACATGCTTACAAATGTAAAAAAACTCAATCTTTTAGTTGGTAAATTAATACAATCATAGTACATACATAGTAAATTCTATAGACTTACCCGCTGCAGGTCAACATTTTCATGTAAATCATTATCAAAAATCTAAGTAAAAATTTCTTGGACATTAACAGCACCAGAGCACTATGAACTGTTTTCAGGAGAGCACAGACGTGTTCAAAATAAACTCTAATGGGTATATTGCGGTAAATTCCATAGTCGATTATTTGATTATGAAGTAAAATTTCACTCAGCTAGTAAATGATACATCTAAGCTCGTCATCTTTTTCAGAATACCATAAATACCTTGTAATCTTCCGAATTTTTAGAATTATTTATGGCGTACATTTCTTTTAATGTCGTCAAGGCTTCCTTATACTTTTGCTATATAGCAAGTACCGCACACTTGGTTTAATCAAATTCGATGCACAACCAATTATTATACTGAATATACTCGATAAAGCACACATTACCCTCCAAGTAAAGAATCTAGCATCTTTATCATAATATTTTGCAGCAAGTGGAGAGAATCCCCATGCCATGGCTAAAATGATGAAATTACATAAATAAAATAATTATCAAATAGAAGCTGTACTATACCTGTGGATACGAAATAACCACCTGTCCAAAACATATTTAAAAGAGCGATGTAAATTCCTCTTCTGGTCATTGGTAAAATTTCTGCTAAGTGAATTTTCATGATTATGGTATTTGCTGATAACCTAAAAGTCAAGGGTTGGTCTTTTTATATGTAGGGTTGTAATATTAGATTAAAATACCCTGAACCTAGACAGACAATAAATATAAAAAGAAAGAGAGAGCCATGAACGAAGCTGCATGCTAACGTGCTTGCAAATATTAGGGCCGATAAAATAGGAATTAAATATTTTCTGCCAAATATATCACTCATTGCGCAAAATGCTAATCCACCAAGAGCTTCGCCTACAAAAACATTTGTTAAACTTTCTTGATGAAAAACTTCTCTATTACCAATTGAATAAACTACATTGACAGATACTATCAGATTTTCTGTGAGAGGTATATCACAGGCCATTAAAGGAGTCACAAACATCAAGGTGGTAAGAATTATCGCTTCGGAAAAATAGCATAGTGCCGTTAAACCAATAAGAAATTTATGATACAAACCAAACTCTACAAAGAGAACTTATTCAATGTTGGTAATGAGTAGTCATATCATTACTTTACAAGTTACTAACCAGTTCTCAAAATCGCTTTCTCAAGATTATTAGTTTCTCGCCTCGTGACTCTAAAAAGCCTCCATGCAACAGAATTCTACCATTACACATATCAGACATTCCGAATGACGTTTTAAAATTTGATGGAGATTGAATATATGTAAGGTTAACAAGAGTAATTGTTTCTTTTATAGATCATAGCTTGACAAACAAAATGAAATTATAATATGTATAAGAAATAATAATAAGATATACAAAAGATAATTACAATTAT
The DNA here is from genome assembly GCA_038088585.1 of Chrysina gloriosa. Taxonomy (NCBI): domain Eukaryota; kingdom Metazoa; phylum Arthropoda; class Insecta; order Coleoptera; family Scarabaeidae; genus Chrysina; species Chrysina gloriosa. Next base: position 54,011,540 of record CM076093.1, read on the forward strand.
ATACATACATATGTATGTATGTACATATGTATGTATGTAAATTATATTGTTTGACACTCTAAATGGCATATTGGCATTTCTTACATTAAGAATAACTGACACTAGATTGCGTGATCAATACAGTTTGGCTAGCCATATCATTGGCCAATATGTGTTTGTTATTTTGTACTTAGGTAGAGTTGAAGACATATGACATATGTACTTACATGTCTTCAGCAATATGACAGCAATGGCATTCTTAATATAGCATAGATATAACAAAATGAGTTTTATTTAGACTGGAAATTTACAACTACATATGTAACTATTACAAGTTTCTTAGGTTTATCGCTTATATCTGCGCTTATTGTCAGTGCAGGTCTCCACCTCTTTTACGACTACAATTTAATTAATTGATATTTCATTACGTGAACGACAAAGCAGTTTATTTACTATAAATACCACATGCATTACGATTTGTTAAGATAAAGAAAATGGCCCACGTTATTTTAGTATAATATATTTAATAACAACTTTTATTTTCACTGCGGAGACATCACTATGCTTCGTTTACATTACACCATCTTCTACTTCTATATTACTATACAATACTACCGGTATAGTCTATTCCCTTGTCTCACCGTGTCTTTCGACTGCTTTTTGCTTGGTATCTCTAGTATACCATTCACTAATACAGATTTTACTGCGGTTCGTTATCGCTTCATGATCGCTTCATATTTGTAGGTTTGTGGGATGACATACATATGCTTTCTGGGATGTGCATGGTATGTATATGTATTTCGAATATAATTATCTTTATTATATATATATATATATTTCGTCTGCATCTATTACCTTTTATGGATCTTTGTATTAATGTATTTCCTGTATGTGGGTGTTCACCCGTTGGAAATAGAGGAAATAAATAAATAAAATAAATGATTACTGCAATGAGCACGTAGGTATATTGAAAGCTATTTTTTCAAGTTGACGCTTTCGCGGTAGCACTTGCATATGTATAGATTTCATTACTTGAACATCCTTCTTACGCCAATATTCTAAGGCCAAATGTTTCTTTAGAAAATATATTTGTAGAAAATAAGTGAATTTGCTAATAGCAAGACCTTCTTGGACACTTCTCACCGTTGCAGTGTTAAAATTGATTTTTAAGTGCTGCAAGTAAATTGTCAATTTTGATTGTGGAATAAGCGTTCTTATAATCTTGGTTTCTTTTGAAGACTAGACGAATTTAATGGAATATCGGGAGTCTAGAGTTGCTCATGCAAGCCATAAACGTTGCTTTTCGTCAAGGTCGGAGTTTAATCGGAAGCGGTTGCAAGTTGCAAGGACGAGTCGGGTGTATTCCGATCGCCTTCGAATAACTCCGATGTTTTTGGCTCGCATGAGCAACACTAGCCATAGCCGTATTCTGAGAAACCAAAAGAATAAGAAGAATATAAATGACTCTGATGTACGAATTGAGCTACATGTGTTAGACAGCTCTCGAAGAGAGCTATGCGATTAGCCTGCAAAAATCGTTGAAAATATTATTTCTATTGTCATTCGCCGCAAATTGAGATGCTCCTAGGTATGCTAATATTTGAATCCTTTTATCACATTTGGGAAACTACTGCTATCGCTCAGTTTGGGAATTCTTAAATACTATAATTTAATAATAAATTAAGTCATTTTTTGAATTCCTTATTTACACAATAATATTCTCATTTCTAAATTTGGTGGTCACCGGGGGACCTGGACGTTACCTAATCTCACGCTAAAGAAACATGCCGGGTGAAATTTTTTACGCCAGGTGAGGATCTTGGAAATCAACGATCAACGCAAGCATATTCAATGTTGCGGCTTTGTCTCCACGCTATTCCTGTTCTGCAGGGTCTTTCCAGATGCGTAGGGGTTATTAAGGTTCAACCGATAGTTAGTAATATTTAAAGTTAACGCTTCACAAGAGTACAAAGTTGATCACGCTGTTGTTTTGGCAGCGCCTTGTCCTAATAAATCTAACTACTATGCGCTTAGATTTGTCTAGCTTCGTCTCCTCGAGATGTCCAGCTTAGAAACACACTATTTGTGGCACTTTGTAGACGTCAACTGGACTGTCTTGTGATTCATACTGCTCATGTACATGACAACATCATCTGGATAAACAGCGAAATTGATGCTAGGGTCCCTGCGAGCCGCCGGATCGAATGCCGCGGGTGCTCGACTTCATCAACTTGTATTTGGAGCAAAAGGATCTATCGGTTAAATACGATATAACAAGCCTAACCATTGAGGAGTTTATTCTTGGAACAATCAATTTGTAGATCTGTAGTTTTGGTGAAAGTTGTGATTTTCTTCAGTCTTGGGGATGTTGATGACATCGGCATGATTCCAGAGAGAAGAAAAAGGTTGGAGCCGAAGCATCGCATTGATGATTTCGCGAAAATATTCCATTATCTCTGAGGACAATCTTTTTAGATGGAGATTTCTTATTACTTCCACGTTTGTCGAAACCACGAATTTCAGAGGGTGCTTTCTGTGACGGTATGTTTCTGCGGCTCTCTTTTAATCATTCTTAATTTTGGACTTGTCCTCTTACACTCTGATGCATCCTGAAACTTCTTTGTGATCTTCAAGCGAAAGTGACGTTACCTCCCTTTATCGGTGGCGTGAGCAAGCATGCCGCCGTCCATTATCGAATGATCTGTAGTTAACGTTTGTTGTCCAAAGGTTAAATCGTTAAATTATTAATTAAGTTTAGTCCGTTTTGCCTTAAACTTATGTTGGGAAAAATTGTGCGAGCACAGGAACACCTACTGGCATTTCTCCTGATGGGCCAAGCATTTTTAAAGAATTCCTCTTTGCATCTTTTGTACTATGTATTTGTTTCTATTTGCGTTTTGAACGGTCCCAATATCAATAATATATAATAATTATTTGGATAATTATTTGCCGCCCGGACGCATTACGAAACTAATTTTTTTGTTATTTACCAGGGTTCTAGAAAGCAGAACTACGAACCCAACTTGACGTAGCTAGATAGCTATAAAACCATCAGTAAATTTAAAACTTTTATTTAGAGTTTGTTCAATGGAAGTACTACACGCTTTTCAAAATTATAAAAATCGAGCACAGTGAAAGGCCACCAACTTGGTTTAAAACCGAAGGAGAATCGTGGGGTGATTTTTGCGTTAGTGTAAATATATAACGCGAGTTCTGTTTGGCTGAAGTAGTTGCATTTTGAAAGCTAATCCTACATTTAGTTTCGGTGTTGCTTTAAACTAAGGTTGCACTTAAGTTTAAGCAATTTGATACTTGTCAATCAAGGAATTTTATTTACATATATAAATAACGTTTCGTAACTTCTTTTGTCAAATATAATTGTTATCAGGGACCAAACTTGGTGACCTGAAATTCGATTATTGTTTATGATTTAAGAATATTTGATTTTCTAATTTAAACTTGCAATTCAACAAATTTTAAATAGCTGACATTTAATTAAACGTAACAATTTCAACACTGCAGACCATTTTTGTTTTGAAACTAGTGAATTTACTTAATTATGTTGTGTAACTTGTAGATTGTTTTAACGTAGGTTGTAGCTCCCCTATAATATTTCACTACCTCTTTCTCTCCATTGCGAGCTTTTATGTGCAACAGAATTTAATTGATTAGAGGGGTGGCGCCAATCACTATGGTTTATAGCATTCCCATTTTGCTCTAGTGCTTCCTCTCACACTCCGCTAGTTTCTGACAACCGGTCGAGCATTCCTGTCCACGTTTAAAGCAATCAGGGAGTCTTGACGGAACTCCTTTTGCGTAATACTTCTTCTGTCATGAAAGGGATAACCTTGTCGTACCAGAACTCCCGATTGAACTCCTTCAAAGCTTTGCGAATCTGCTGAACGAGATTTGCTGTTAGGTTGTCCTCGGAAGAATGGTTTATGTTAACAACAAACTATGAAGGCACAGAAATGGAGCAGATAGTATCGTAGGAAGTTACGACATAAGTACTAGTGAAAATCAATAGGTGGACCAACTGTTGAGACATCCGCTCTGAAAAAATAGACGTCTCTGTATCCTCCTCACTTACGCATTTTCACTATATGTATATACATCTATATCCAAATATATATATATATATATATATATATATATATATATATATATATATATATTCGTATAAATTTTCGTATTATTAGTTCAGTTGCTTAATTTGCGCTAACAATACTACAACTATCCGAAACGGCTGTACTAGAATAAAGTAACATCGGCATCCGTATGCATATAGGGCGACGTTATTTTATTCTAGTACAGTCGTTCCCGATAGTTGTAGTACTATTGGCGCGAACTGACCAACTCTAATTATTAGAAATAGTCACATTAAAATAATAAGAATTCTTCGGTCTTGTATAAAACTAAATAAAACTATGTTTTATTTACTCAATATTTCGACATTCCGACAATTGTTTATTGGCTTCGTAGGAGTAGCTATGTACAATGGTTAACATTATGGTCAAGTTTGTCAAAAGACAAACATGTTAGAAAATTTTCACGTTCACATATGTTATTTTGTTTGGTATTTAGTTATTGTTTTTGTACGTACATTTTTTATGTTTTTCGTCATTAGTATGTCATTTCTAAAAAGATCCTATTTCTATGGGAGTACAACTGCTAGTATCTAATTATTACTAAAATGAAAAATAGGGTCCTTTTTTAATAATGGTCGATATCTCACAGCTGTGGCTTCAATACATTTGTTTTATTTATTATGATTCCCAAATATTTGTTTTAATTTTTTTACCGTTGTGGCTTTATTGATCAAAACTTACTTAATATCAGTATATTACTTTAATATGCAAACGTCGTAAGTAAATAGAGGGAACCGCCTACCCGCCACCCGACAGATAGTTAACACGCGGAGCACATATGGTTGAAAGGTAGACTAACTTGCGCTTTAGGAGATGGTCTTCCCCCTCGAAATTCAAAATTCGTGCCAACCCATCTCGACAATATAAAATTCGTGCCACCCCCACCCTCAAAATTCAAAAGTCCCGCGTCATTGTATTTTAATGTGAGTTATTTATTAGAACGTAGCCTGGCATGTCAGTAAAAAGATGCCTGTAGATCGATCGCGCCTAATAAGATATTACGCAATACTATGACGTTACAAACCGGATGAGTATTAGATGACAGCTCTGCTCTGAACGGTCGTGTCGTATAAAATATCATGATTTTATTGGTCGTATCGTATGAAATATATATATAATATCAATATTCCTCTTTTACCGTTAGGTGTGGGGTTACTTAGTTTCTTGTTGTCCGTTATCTCCTTTACTTCGTTCCAGGTGGTTCCTTTCTTGGATAGAGTTGATTCTATCCTGTTGTCCCAAGTTATCGGTGGTGTGCCTCCGCCTCTCTTGGTTGTCCGTCTAGCCCGCCATAACTTGTCTGTCGGCTCCCATCGTTTGGAGATGTCCCCACCATGCTAATTGTCTACGTTCTACAAATTCTTGTATCGACTGTACTCCCAAGTCCTTTCTTATTTGTGTATATCTAATTTTGTCCATTAGCGTACCCTCTTACTTTCCTAAAGAATTTCATTTCCATCGTTCGTAGTTTATTAGTCGGTCTGGTTGGCAATACCTATGACTCACATCCGTAAGTCGAATAGGCCTGTATACGGTCTTATATACATTCATTTTGGCTGCTTGTGTTACTTCTCTCCTCTTTAGGAAATTCTGGTTCAGTACATAGAAGGTCTTGTTTGCTTTTTCTATTCGATGGTTTATTTCGACTTTCTCAATTCCATTGTTTTGAAATATTACTCCCAGATATTTGAAGTTATTTACTCGTTCAAGTTGGATGCCATCTAGCTTGATGTTGATATACTATCTTTTTAGCAATAACCATTACTTTTGATTTCCTTAAATTCAGTTTCATCTGGTGCTTATCAAGTGTATTCTTCAATATTTTAACTTTCTCTTCAAGTTCTTTATCACTGCTGACCATACCCGCGACATCATCCGCAAAGGTGCATACCGCAATCTTTACCTTATTCAGATTCCCATAGCCTATGGGAAGACCTTTCGTTTTTGCTATGCATTCTTTAACGATTTAATTTTTTTTTTTATTTAATCGAAAGTCCTTATACCTTTCGGTGTCGGACTATTGTACATTCATATTTGTATTACCTACTATTCATATAACAATCACTTGTCATAGATTCCTATTTCGTTTAATTTCTCTCTTCCACGCCATTCTGTCTTGAGCCAATGTTCTTGCCTCGCTCCAATTTATACCTCTCTGTTCGGCTGTTCGTCTGACTTGTTCTATCCATCTTCTCCGCGGTCTTCCTACAATGTTTTTCGCCTGGCACTCTGGCTTCAAATGTTTCCTTGGCTAATCTTTCATCACCCATTTTATGTAGATGTCCGGACCAGCCCAGCTGTCTTTCTTCTATCACCTTAACGATACTGTCCATAATTGTGATAAACAGAAGCGGGCTCATGACACCGTCGTGTCGTAGTGCCTCTCTTATTTTAAATTTAGTTGAATTCATATTGTTTGTTCTCAAATAGCTGTAGTTACTTCTGTATAGACTTTTTATTACTCTTATTAATTTATCCGGAGCTTTTTTTTTCTTTCAGTATTTCCCAGGTTAGTGCTCGTGGTACTCTATCGAACGATTTTTCTAGGCCTCAAAATGCTGCGAAAGCTTTTCTGTTGGATGTTAGTATCTCATGTTCTATTCCTTTAAGAGTAAATATGTGGTCTTGGACAGTGTAGCCGTTCCTGATCCACTCTACGACGTATCTAGTCTAATTTAAATTGAACCACTTTTAATTTTTGTTGTGAGGAGTAAGTGGTCACTGCCTATTTCTGAGGCTCTTTTAACTCTGACATCTTTAATCATTTTTATTAGCTAGTATATAGTCTATGACCGATTTGCCTTCTTTGTTGTGTTATTGACGTGTAACCTTATGGATTTCTTTATGTTGATAGAATGTATTTAAATCAGGTTATTTAACATGCGAAAATCAATTAATCTTGTCCCGTTATTATTTTTCATTTTTTCTCTATGGCACCCAATTACATCTTCATTCCAAGTTCCCAAGTTCCCACTTTATAGTCTGTTTCTCAACATTGTCGTCTTCTTTTAACATTGCCTGTGTTGTCTTCTTCATGTACATCTTTATTTATTTTTTGGAATCGTGGTCTTATTACTCACTTCCTTTAGTTTTCCATCCTCATTATCCCATCTCCACTCCTCAGCCCCAATGTATTTTTTTAAATTCTATTTTAGTTGTTACTCGATTATGTTTCTTCTCTTTTACTCTAATCCTAATTTCTTTTTAGATTTTCTTTTTTCTGATTGCCGTGCTAGTTTTGCTAGACACGTTCTCTTACCTAATTTTATTACATTCTCAATTCCTACGTTTTCTCTAATTCTCTTTCCATAAATTTTTCAACTGCATTTTTTAGCTCGTCTTGAATTTTTTGGTTTTTCATTTTCTAGGCGTTCCAGTATGTTATCCATTTCTATCATAACTTTCTTCATTTTTATGTTTTCTTCCTGCACTTTTACATTTTCGGTGTTTAATACTCTAATTTCTTCTATGTACTCTTTTTGTTCTCCTCTCGTTTTTTCAATTTCAGCTGACAATTCATTTATCTTCTCTCCCATTTTATTCACCATGTTCGTTAGTATCTCTATATTTTCTGCCATCTTTCTTTGATTTTAAATCGGTGACCTTTCTATTTTTTTTTTTTTTTTTTTTTTTGAATGTATCAGCTCTCTCCGTAGATATTTAATTTTATTTTATTCTGAGTTCGACTCTGTTCTTTTTGTTTTGGCCAGTCAAGCGGAGTTTATATTATGTTTTTATTTGTCTTGTCACACCGCACAAAAGTTATCGGCCGCTCAACCCATTGGACCACGACTTTTATCGGCACAAAGATAGTGCAATTCTATTTACTTGATAATTTATGCAAATGGATTAAACTTTCAAATACAGAATTCCCTTTCTTACACTTAACGCCTTCACACATTCGCCAATTTCACTAGATCGTTTCAATTGTTCGTAGTTTCCCAGAAATTCGAGGTTTACTACGGAGCAGAAGTTGGTTGAGTCGTATAAAATATCACGTAATGATTGGTTACTGATGAACCCATATAAAATGCCAGGTTCGTTTGAAGCGATCCGGAACCATGAGTCGACAATAATTGCGATCAATATTCGATTATCACATAAGCAAACTAAAAGCTATGAGTCAAAAACTTCACTTTGCCATAAGTCGTTGAAACCCTTTATAATTACTAATTACACCTCGTCTCACAAAGTTTTTTGTAGCCGGTCTATGCAATTTGCCGACCACATCTTTCTTAACCCCAGTCATATCAATTCTTTTGCAACGTTAACAGTTGTAATTAATAGCTTTGATAATGTAATGTATAGCGACTACGCTCGCATCTGCATCCTCTGTCACACGTTGCCCGAGCGTTTCTAACTTTTATTTTGGATTCCATCCTTCTATCCGTTTCTTTCATTTCCACTATTACGTTATCCATACTATTTATCAGTTTTCATAAAATTTTGCTCATATTTCAGAGTCAGTTTCAGAGGATCCCGCTTTATTTTCAGTATCATCAAGCAAATACTTCTTCACCTCCACAAGGTTCTTTAGCGGACTTTATTTTTCGTTTCACGGTGAATTTTTTAAGAGTTCGGTAATGGGTTTAAGCATTTTTCCCAAAAGTTCGTCAAGATTTAGATGATCCAGCTTCAGTTGCAGCAGGCTTCATCTAATTGCCTCGCCGGCTTTGATTATTTCTAATTTTAAATTACGCTCCGGTTTCCTGGACATATTGCCCTAATATTTTAAACCCAATATCCGTGTAGTAGTAACAATAGTTGGTAGGGTACTGAGCGTGATGAACGAGTTTTTACTTATTTATTATAATTTACTTTTAATAAATTAATTTCAAGTTTAAAATCTATCAATAATGTTGTCTACTTTAAAACTAGCTTAAAGAAATTCTTATCAAGTATTACTTATTATTCTGTTGAGGACTTTTAATGTTTGCGTTAAATTGTGTAATATCATACTTACGAATGTAAAAAATATAAATTGTACTTATAGTTATTTTGACCTGTTTTCTGTTAGTCCAGGATTTTTAGACATTCGCTCCGCAAAAATCCTGATAACTGATTTTTCGATTGGATTATGTCAGAGGGTGTCCCCTAAGTATAAAACCAAGTTTTTGTCGTCTGAAACCGCGAGCGTTAGCCGCCATCTTGAAAGACGCCTTTTTGCAAATTTCTCGGAAACGGTGACTTCTACGTTAAAAGTTGTCTTATAGAAGATCAAATTTCTCATATTTTCTGTTTGAAACTTTTTCTCTATTGTTAATATTTGCCGAGATATAGTCGATTAAAAAAAACAAATTTTTGTTTTTGGAAATTAATTGATAGGAAATTTGACTGTATAGGTAGGGCTAGGGGAGGGAGGTGTTTTGTTGGGTTTGATTCATGGTATAAGTTATACAATTATGGATACTTCTATTGTAAATGATATCGTACGTCTTATTGATATCATTTTTTGGCGATGTATGTATCAATCTTTTACTTTCTATATTCCTGCAGTTTAGATTCCTTCTGATATTACAGCTTCTGATTTTGAACTTTTCTTTGATGCTCTTGAGATTATGTTATTAAACAAACCTATCTTACTTATAGGTTTTGCAATTTTTGTAGATTAGAACACTTTATGCATTTTACTGGTATAAAAATTATAATGATTGTTTACTTAGTCCTATCTAACTTGCAAGCTGATATCTTTGTGGAAAAGGAATTATTTCCGCTTATACCGGTTGATCGTTATCATCGTTCGCCAAATATATGCCTTCAGTTTAAGTCTGAAGTGAAGCCTCCTCTGTTCCCTACAGCTAATAATGTCAGATTCAACTTTCGTAAAGCAAATTTTATACAACTCTATAATGATCTTCTTAATACTGATTAGACTTATATTAGTAGTTTCAGTGACATTCCATTAGCAGCCAATTGCTTTTACGATGCACTTTATAACGTTATAACTTTATAACGAGACCTGCAGTTCCGCTTCAATCTAATAAACAGGGAAAATATCCCCTTGGTTCAATTCTTTAGTTATTGCTGATATAGAAACTAAGAATTTTATATGAGAAGGAATTCAAACGAATGCGGCTTGTTTGCAAAAATCCCTCCTACACCATTTGTGCTCAACATGCGAAACTATCTGTGAGAGAAAATCTTAAGGAATTGTTTGCATTTATTAATTCCAAGAAGGGTTCTTCTAGAATTCCGGGAAGGTTATATGATGACAACATATTAATTAATACTCCGGAAGATATTGTTAACGCTTTTGCAAATTTATTTGGTAGTAATCAAAACCAAAGTCCGGTTATACTTGATCTCATTACATCTGGTAATGTGCTCCAATTCACCATCCCTTTTATCACAGAATGTAATGTACATATATAATGAATATAATGTCTTCATTTTCGTCTGGTTTCACTGATGGAGATAATTCACTTCCTAGTGTTTTGATACATGATGCTCGATACGTATTAGCGAATCCTTTAACTTGTATAATTATCTGTTAAATCGTCGGCTTTTTCTGATTTATGGAAGCGTTCTAAAATTATTCCAGTGTATAAAAGTGGTGCCGAAACACAACTGAAAAATTATAGGCCTGTGTCGATACTTTCAAATTTTGCTAAAGTGTTTGAGCACATCGTATACTCGAATATTTTAAACAACACCTTTTCAACATGGTTTTATTAATGGGAGGTCAACTGTTACAAATCTGATTACTATTTCCCAGTTTATCTCTGAACAATTGGATAATCAGAAGCAGATTGATGTCATCTACACTGATTTATCTTGTGCCTTCGATACCATAAATAATGAAGTTTTACTCCACAGGCTGAGTGCTTTAGGAATGAGTCCCCGTTTTAATAAGTTATTAGCATCTTATTTGGATGGAAGGGCGAATTATGTATGCTTTAATGGGTTTAACTCACAGAAATTCGTCTCTGTAGCTGGTATTTCACGTGGGTCAAACTTGGACCTTTGCTATTTAATAATAATAATAATAATAGGAGTTTATTGACTATAGCTCAAATACATATAATACTTAAATGTACTACAATATATAATAATAGGTATATACTAGTGCGTAATACAACATATTTAATTTATACATAGCATACAGTCAATAAGGCTAATTCGCCGCGGAGCATGAAAATATGCACACTGGCGTTCTTCCTATAGCCGATCCAAAAAAAAATAATCAAAATGAAAAAGAAAAAAATAATTAAAAAGCCAATGATAACAATATTTCTAATTAGAAGTGCGTAGCATATGACACATCACAATAGCAGAGACGAGGGAAGTCAATTCCATGTAAACTATAACTCGAAATTGGGATTATTGCAATTCAACAAGCTTGACTTTCAATCTGTACCTGATGACACGTATCGGCAATTCAAAAACATCCGCATCCAGTAAAACGGTGTTAATACTTTTGGCAATATTGTAAGTAAAACTACGCTTAAAAAGTTCAAGGCGATGCTTTGGGATACACAAATATTTATTGTTACGTATACTTACGTTATGAATTTGATGCCGAAATTTAATTTTATCATACAGGTAAGTGGGCCTCTTATTTTTCAAAACATTCACATAATACACTGCCATATGCAGCATACGTTTACTCTTCATATTCAAGATGCAACACTTTTTGTAAATATGGGAAACCGGCTGACATCTACGGAGGCCATGCACAAGCCTGATGCAGCAATTTGGCACTCTTTGGATTTTCTTCGACGTTTTCCTAGTAATACACGAGGAGTATACAACGTCACCATAATGAAAATGAGACAATACCAACGAGTCATATAATAGGAGCCTAGTTGGTGAATCGAAGTAGTGCAGATTAATAAATATAGCTTTGAGCGCAGCGAAAGCCCTTTGAGTTATTTGTAGTGTATTTAAAGTGAAGCGAAGTGAGCTATCCACAATGACTCTCAGACTCTTGACACTATCACTAGATTGAATTATTTGTGTGTTGATTTTAATGTCCAGATTTAGTTTAACATGCTCTCGAACACGCTGCGTACCAACCACAATCAATTGGGTTTTAGCTGGATTAATTTGTAATTGAAACTGCTCCGAAAATCTGGCAATTCTATTAAGGTCATCATTTATCAGCTGTTGGGCAATACTACACTCCTCGGGCTTAAAATAGAAGTAAATCTGCGTATCATCCGCGTAAAGGTGATACTGGCAGTGCTGAATCACAGTGGAACACCGCGTTTTATATTCAATGATAAGGAATACTGTGAATCCAGAAGAGTTTGTTGTGATCGTCCGGACACATACGACGTTAATAGGGATACTGCAGAAGGACGAAATCTGATAGCAATCAAGACATTAAATAATACCCCATGGTGAATGGTATCAAACGCTCTACTAAAGTCAAGTAAAACCAAAATAGTTGCCTTGCCGACATCACCAGCGCGAAGTACGTCATCCACAATATGAGTAACAGCCGAGATGCTGCTATAACCAGGTCTAAAGCCCGATTGATAGGACGGTAAAATGTTGTTATTATTCACAAATTCCCGCAGCTGTTTCTCAGTGCATCTCTCAAAGACTTTGTTCAGGGTGGGAAGAATACTAATCGGGCGAAGGTCTTTAAAATTTTCAATTCTTTTTGATTTAAGTATCGGAATTATAATAGATGATTTCCACGATGTTGGGAATACAGAATTATCTACACAAAAATTAAAAATGTTTATTACATAATCCATTAACAAAGGTATACTTATCTTTAGTATGAAGGCATTTATGTTATCCGTTCCAACAGCAGTGCTTTTAAGTTTTTTAAAGAATTAAGAACATCTTCTGGTGTAATAGTTCTAAAATTAAAGTCAGATTCATTGATCGGAAAAGCCGAGTTCATTAAAGGTAGGAACGTTTACTAGAGGATTGGCAACCGTAGACAGAAAATGTTGATTTAGAGCATCCACATCTTTTAGATGATGAGGTATATCAGTACGTTTAGGCTTACATAAATTAAGATTTTTAATTTCTTTCCAAAGATTCTGACTATTTCTCGAATTAACTTTGCATCTACTGACTTCGTTTTTTAACATTTTATAGAAAACATGGTGTACGAAATTTCCTGTGCTAAGATATCGGCGACGAGCATTGTCTCTTGACTTCATCATTAATTCAAGATTGTGTGTTAACCATGGAGCAGGAGCACGCGTGAAAACGAACTGCTTAATAGGCGCGTCATGGTTTAGCAGTTGCACAATGTTAGCATTGAAGAAAGAAAATTTTAAGTCGACATCAGGCAAAGCATATATCAAATACCAAGGAATTCTATACAAGTCACCGACAAAGTCATCATAGTTAAAACAAGCATAACTTCTTGCTGTAAATGTTCGCTTAATATTTTTAATAGTTTTGAAATTAACATCACAGAAGACTCCTAAGTGGTCCGATCGAACTTTGAATACACCAGATTTCAGTACAGGTAGTTCGGAGTTAGTAATAATTAGATCCAGTAATGTCGCTGAAGTAGCGGTAAATTCGTGTTGGCTGGTCAATAAGTTGAGTAAGATTTAATGTTTGTATGAGGTCAAGAAAATCTAATATCTTATTATCACCCGCATTAAGAAGATCCATATTAAAATCTCCCAAGCAAATAATATAATTACTGAAAACTGATAAATCCGACAGACTTTCTTCAAATTCATTTATGAAACAAAGTAAATTAGTTTTAGGAGGTCTATAAGTCACACTTGGTTGTTAATCGTTAATTTTAACCACATACATTCTATAAAATCTTTTGAGAGACAGTTTGCGAATTAGCTTCAATACACGACCTACAGAATATAGTCACTCCACCACCTCTTCCTTGTCTGTCACATCTGAATAATGTATAATTAGGTATTTTAAAAAGACTAGAGTTAAGTTCTTCTGACAGCCATGTTTCAGTAACTGCTAATATATCGTAATTATTACTATGTAATAATTTTTGAATTTCAAGAAAATGAGCGGGAGGAGAACGTATATTTACATGGGCTACCTTAAGTTTCATGATGCGAGCAAAAAGGAAAAAGTGATATATACATATATATATATATATATATATATATATATATATATATTATAAAACATACATACGTGTATAAATTTATATAAGACAAAATTTAGTAGCCAATAAAAACATTTATTTTTTCCTAATAGGAAGCCTTAATTCCGCTTTGCCTTTGGATCTTAAATTTTCCACAGAGCCTGGTTCCAATGCACTGCAGGCGTTGGGTATTGAATTAATCGAGTCCAATTTGGCATCCTTCGAGTTAGTAGTTGTAATAATTTCGTCGGGGTCCGATAAATTATCAACAGTGTATTTGCGGCCTTTAATTATAATCTTGCTGTACTCTATGATAGGATTTAAACGTTTGTCTTTCGCGATTTTATAGTAACTATATAAAATTTTATGATTACTCTGATCTTCAGGGGTCAGGTCATTGGAAATGGATATACCTGTATTTTTAACTTATAAGATTTCTTAAATATCTTATCTTTAACCAAAAATGAAACAAACTTGACAATTACAGGGTGGGAACTACTGTTGCGGCCAATCCGGTAAACATCATTTATGTCATTTAATGCGATATCACAATCTAGTACACTATTAAATTGATGCAAAACTAAATTCAGTAATTCCTCTCGCTTTTCATCGTTAGAACGAGGTAGACCAAAAATAACAATGTTGTTACCGCGAGTAGATTTTTCAAGATGATGAACTCGCTGTTTTAATTTGCAGTTCTTCTGTTCGAGTTGACTAATTTTATTATTAGCCTCACATAATTCACTTTTGAGACTATCAATTTGTTCAGTTACTTGAGCTATAATTACTTCTGTCTGATCTTTGATAATTTTGGACAATAAACTGTGTAGTTTCTTATTGGTTAGATCAATATTCATTGCAATTAAGTGGCGTGTTTATAACTAAGGAAACTCAAGATATGTACAAAGGACACACATTTGTGGCTTACATTAATAATCTTCTTCAGACTCTGGAATGTCCTATTCTTGCGTATGCGGATGACATGACACTATTCGATTATTAATTATGTAACTGATATCAATCTCATTCAGGCTAGTTTGGATGTTTTTGTTGACTGGTGTTCATGCTTCTCTGTGTTGTAATATCAATGATTTCACCATAGAAAAGTGTAACCGTTTTAAAGACCTTGGTATGTTATTTGATGCTTGCCTTACATTTTCACCTCATATTGATCAACTTCGAGCACCGAGAAACTCTGAAGTCTATATTTCGCCTTTGTTCTTAGCTCTCTGGAATATGCGTCTATTGTTTGGGCACCTTATTATCTCTGCTATTAATTAATAATTCAGCGAGTCCAGCGCAAATTCTTGAAATTTGTATGCTTAAGTAAAGTAGATAGTAAGTATCCTCCTAGAGGTACTGACTACACATTCCTCTTGGTCTTGGTCTATGACATCGTTATCTGAGCGTCGTAATGCACACGGTGCTCGATTTATATACAAGGTGGTGCAAAATTAATCATCCAATTTTGTTTTTGGATAACTTTTTACTAAATAAAAAATGATTTTGAGTAATGGAAATCTTTATTTGGACCTTTACAATTTTTTCTGTTAAGTGGAAAAGATGATATCTGTCAAGTGGCTGCCTCCAGTGTTGATACACATTTGTGCCCGTTTTATCGCATTTTCCATGACTTTCCGCAAGATTTCCGGTGATAATTGTTCGCATTCTTGTCGAATATTCTCCTTAAGGGCTGCGATTGTCTGGGGCTGGTTGGCATAAACGCGCGACTTCAAGTAGTCCCAAAGAAAGAAGTCTGGGATGGTTAAATCGGGCGATCTTGTTGGCCATGCCAAATCGCCAAAACGGGAGATTACGCGACCAGGAAATGCTTCCTTCACAATATCCATTGTGGCTCGTGCTGTGTGTGCGGTTACACTGTCTTGTTGAAACCACATGTTCACCAAGCCCCGCTCATTCAATTCTGGCAGTAAGAAGTCGTTTATCATGGCCCTGTAGCGTTCGCCAGTAATACGGGCCAATCACTCCTCCCGCGTGAACGCCGCACTACACAGTGGCTTTAAGTGTATGTAACGACTCTTCGTGCATCACACGCGGATTTTCAATGCCCCAGAAATGAAGATTTTGTTTATTGACGTAACCACTTAAATGGAAATGCGCCTCGTCGCTTATGATGATTTTCGACTCAAAATCGCCCTCTTCGTGATTGAGATTGAGGATGGCTCTACAATAATTCATACGCGACTGGCGGTCAGCAGGCATTAAGTGGTGCACTGTTTGCACTTTGTACGGCAACATGTGTAAGTCCTTCACTAAAATTCGCTGTAGGGTCCGTCTGGTGATGCCCAATTGCGTGCCCATCGTCCGGTTGATGTTTTTCGTTCTCAGCGACATCGTCAGCCACAGCCGCGACATTCTTGGCAGAACGACCAGTTCGGTGGCGGCCACGCCCTGCAAGGTCTTTTGTGATTCCAGTCTGTTCGAGTCGAGCAGCTAAGCGGCGGAATGTTTGCCCAGTTGGCGCAACACGATTAGGAAATCGACGTCGAAATTCACGCTGCGCTAACACCACCGACCGATTATTGGTCAAAAAATCGACACAATTATTCCACGCTCTTGCGGAGTATAGCGCTCCATTACTTGCCTGTTTGTATACTGCAGCTGTCAAGTTCACAAATGTCAAATATGATTGACATATGACGCCATTTGCAAAAATTATAGCATCTTCCGATAGGGTGATTAATTTTGCGCCACCCGATATAAGTTGCTTCATGGTGAAACTAATACAAAACAGCTAATAAACTCCAAACTAATATTTTGGGAAAATACACCGATGAACCGGATGCTCAATATTTGGGAATTTATACTTTGGGGATATTTTTGCTTAGCTCTTCTTTTTTGTTTTTTTTTGAATTAGTTTTAAAATAGTTCTTTTTTATTTACAATAATATAATTAATTTGTTTTGGGTTATTTTTTCTATTTGTATAATTGTGTTATTACGTGTAATCATTTCTGTAAAATTACCCTATAATTGATTTCCGTTGGGTAATAAAGTTCATTATTATTATTATTATTATTATGAGAAAATAAAGTGGTATTATTATTAATATTATTATACAGGTGTCGTGTATATAAATGTCAGGAACTTCCCGCGCTAAAACGAAATCACAGTTTTACTTTTACATGGAATTTCTGTTGTTGGAAATGATTTTATAAATGACGATTTAACTGACCTGAGTTTTTAAGCGATCTTTGGCCCGAATAGCGAGCATGTGCACTTGTCCATAACCATATTTGCTAAATCGTATGTCTTTTGAAGTGTAGACAGTTCCATAAGCGTTGTGTAAGGCATGAAAAGTATATTCAAATTTGAGTTCATTGTACTCTTCGTACCCGGGTTCTACAAGATTAGACTAGCAAAAGAATTATTTTTGATACATTATAAACATCTGTTCCTTTTCGGATTTTCTTTAAAACCTCCATTTCTGCTTTTCAGGGGTGCAAAATTTCATTCGGATACCACGTAGAGCAAAATCTATAGCATCCATACTTTCAGAAGTACATATTACGTCATCACCACAATAGATCAAATTGTTTTTTTTCTCTTTATGTTATAAAAATCCGTTGTAATTCAACGAATTTACCAGTATTACAATTACTTCATAAGTTGATTATATTTGTAATTTTTTAGAAACAGAAAAATTGCTCTACTAATACTCATCTTGGTATGTATGTATACATAGTCTTTAATCGCACCTGAACTTTGGCATTGCTTCATATACACATACCACACACCCCCATTTCACTTAATGCCGTCTGTTTGCATACTTAATTATCGAATTACATTAAAACGAGCTGAGCGGCACATAAATATGTCACATTAAACGAAACTAAGAACAAAATTTGTTGAGGCGATCGTTAAAACAAGCGCTTTATGTAAAGTTTCTGTGGTTTAGTGGCAGGTGCTTCAATGAAAAAGCGCCAAATCTTTCCCATCTTATATAGTATAAAGCATTTTGAATGCTACCTTCTTTTTAAAATTCATCCACCTTGTTTCGTATCACTTTCAAAATCGTCTTCATACATCTGTAAATGTTTGCTGGTCTTTTAGTGTCTATCCTAATGCCGCAAGGATCATATTAGGTTTAAAAATATTATTTATTCTACTTCATAAATGTTTTATATATATATATATATATATATATATATATATCTATTTCATTCATTCATTCATTACAAACAATAATAAACTCCTACAATATATAATGTGTTGAGGCTTGAGAGAATGGAATAACTAGATTCAAAATCGAGGTCCTTAATATTTTGTTATTGAATTAAGACTGACGAAGATAAAATTAGTGCAAGAAATGTATTGCACGATATATGTAGTTCTGGCTGGCCACCCTTATGGGAATACTGTACACTATGAATACAAAAATTTGAAATTTGAAATGTACATTTATATATATTACTAGATGACCCGGCGAACTTCGTACCGCCTTAGAATTAATAAATGTTGTTTTAAGTTATTACCTGAGTTTCATTAACTTGTTTATATTAAGATAAAATTAATTAAGTCGAATAAAAGTTCAAAAAGGAGGAAATTCACGTGGGAGCAAAGCATTTGCTTTATTGAATGTAAACCAAATGATTCGCGTATCGTTGTAGCACAACTTTCTGTTAAACTATTTGTTGAATGGGTTGCACTCGTGTCGATTGTCTTCATTGAAGCACCTTGTGATATACCATATTTTGCGACTTTATCTATTGTCGGATCGTTGAATTGTTGTTCGTGTGTTTCAGCGGGTCGTCTATTTGCTCTGATCACCACTTCATAGTCATCACTTGGCATGCGATCCAACGCAGTTTTGAACAACCGAATCAATGCATGATGTTCATGAAGTATTTGCTGCAAAAATTTCTCTTTTCATATTGACCATGAAGTAAATTTGTAACAATTTTATGCTGTGCGTCTTTAACCGGCTGCAATGATCCAATTCTATGGTGAATTTGTCCTTGTATCTGTATAGTCGAAAAGGAAGTGATAATTAGAAATTTATGATTACCAAAAGTAAAGGTTACTCTCTTATTAACAAACATTACCTTGAATGTCGGACTGAATCCGCGTTCTTCAATAATATTTGCTCCAAATGAAGTCATTGTACCTTTAAGCGTTCGAAAGAAAATGTCGTGATTCTTGAGCTTCGCCACGAAGCAATGAATGCAATGGCTCAGGCGGCGGAGGCAAAAATGGCAATTTAATCCAAGCGTTTCTCCAGCGAACTTCAATGTCACCGCAACGGACGCACACAACCTCCATAGGGCTAATTCCAACGAAAGGGTGCGAACTGTAGTCAATTGTGGAATCGTATTGAAACGCTTCTTGATTCAAATTAACATTTGAAGCATTTCTTCTTGCGGCTCGACGTTGTTGATCGCTGTGTTCTGCTCGACGATTTCTCATTGCCAACCGAGCCGTTTCACGTATGACCCCTCTTTGTTCTTGTGTTTGTGAAGCACGAAGTCGAGCCGTACTAACACGGCGCCCTTCTCTCGTGCGATTTCTTCTTCATCTGCAGATTGATTCGCAATATTCCGCAGTCTAATTGCTTTACGGCTTCTTTGTGAAAGATTCGATCTTCTCGTTCGCGGCATTGTAAATAAGACTACGATGGATATTGCTGACTTTGCGTCTATTATGACATAACGATTTGCGCGCTCCATGATAACTGTCATAACCTAATACCCCAAACGTTGTCATTTGTTTAACTTCTAATTTTCTTTGTTAATTTTTTAAATGTTTTAATAGTTTTCCTTTTTCCTAAACCGTCGCGTAGCAATTACGAACAAACCCGCAGAAGGAAGTATGCAATTTGGTCCAGTTGTTTTCAAGTTTTAAGCATTCGAACAAACCGCCATCCATTATATATATATATATATATATATATATATATATATATACATAGATTTTCTTTTTCGACAACTAACTGACACTTTTACACCTCATACAACAACTATGAAAAAGATAAATTTCTGAACGCACCTAAAAAATCCTGTTGAAAATAATAATGACTCCCTAATCCTACAGCCCGAACATTACTAGCTTTTAAAATGCAATACTTCCTCCTTTTCCGATCTAATTTGCGTCTAATCCCCAGACATTTAATACTCTTCGCACACTAGGAGCCTAGTGATATAAAACTTTTCAAACTGTAACTGTGAAATCCTGTTTCATTTATAAACGGTTTTCTGGGGATTGTGCGAGTATTAAAAGCACTACTTTTGAGCTAATGGAGCTATTCTCATTAAGTTATTGCAAAAACTAGGAAAGAAAATACTTTATTTGGAACAAACTCTTTTACTCATTTTTAAGATATTTACCTTCAAGTTTTGTACAACTTTCCAAGCGTTCAAACCAATTTCCGAAACGCTTTTTCCACTCAGAAGTTGATACCTCAAAAACATGATTTCTGAGGGCTTCGATAGTTTCTTGAGATACTGAAAATCGCTATCGGCGCATTTCTTGTTTGACATTCGGGGACAAAGAAATCCTTAGGCGATAAATCCAGTGAATACGGACAATGAAACATTAATTCAATGTTTTTCTCCTCCGAATTTCAATTGTTTGACATGCTGTGCGCACTGTCATGATGCAGAATGATGCGATGTTTTCGGTTGCTTTTTCTGATTGCGTCGATGGTTTCTGACAAACATATTACTCTATATCTTTAGCATTATATGTTCTTCGATCTTTAAAGGGCTGGTCCGAACATGTCCAGTACAACCGAAGAAACGAGTGATCATTTTCATTCAGGATTTGGAAGTGCTTCGTGAACCAAACAACTTTTATACGTTTCATACTAATGTATTGAACTTTGATCACCCATTATGATGTATACAGATTTTTCAGTTCCTCGATCGAATTGTTTGAACCGTTCTTCAGAGCAATTAACGAAGCCTTTCTTTCAAACTTCGATCAAATTATGCGAAATCCATCGCGACCAGATCTTTTTCACAGCTAAATACTCATACAAAATCGAATGTCTCCATGTTTATTTGCTACTAAGAATTAATAATGCCTTTATCTCACTGTAAGTCAGATGCAGATCTTCTTCTATCATGTAGTGGACAGCATGGATGCTACTTGGAATAACCACCGATTTTGGTGGTCCTTCACGCAATTCAGCACTTACGGACTCGCGATCACAACGAAATTCTAGAAGCCAATTGTAACCAGACTTTCCTCATGGTCTTTCACTACAAAAAGATAAATAAAGCAATTCAATGCATTATTGTTGAGTTAGGCCTCTCCCAAAATCGTAAAAGTCATCTAACGAAAACATTCCGCGAAATATATGTCCTTTCATGAAATTGCTCTTTTTAAACGTTCATTGTAAGCAAACTTCATGCTCAATACCTAAACTGCCACTGTTTTCACAATAATGAGCGGAAAATTTTACCAAAATAGTAATGACATATCGCAATAAAGCCACTTACAAAGGGACACCGCAAACCCACAAATTCAGATTTCGATGAAACTGTACAAACGGAAAGAGTACCTGGGTATAAGAACATGACATTTTTTAGTGACTGAATTTCCTGATTTTGGACCACCACCCTTCCAAAGATTTGCCCGATTTCTAAAGTTTTATAAAAATCTTAAAAAGCATAGCAGATATCCTTCTCTTTTAGAATATAATTTGAAGTATGTTACATACTCTCAAGGACGATGCAAATTATTTTCCGAAAAATAAAGAACGGGAGACTACTCTCCATTTTTTATATAATTTATATTTTTTATTTCACACATAAATTCAGTTTTACGCACAAAAACGGTACTGTGTAGCAAATTTAGACAGTTAATACTAAATATATTAAAAACAACACTAAATCTTTAGTTATCATTGATTGATGTACATAGATAATTGTCGCTCTAGATATATAATATTTATTTAGAGTAATTATTATAGATTAATTATAAGCACTTACTGTTTCAAATGCTAAACCAGAAGCATTTCTTCGTTCAGTGTAAATTTGTAGTTCGACACAGTGGCAATATCTAATGTGTTGAACATGTTATTTGCAACATTTAAAGTAGCCAACATTGCAACAATTGTTTTAACGTCTCAAGAACTCGATTTGCATATTGCCTTAAAAGATATGATTGTAAATGCTCATGAAGAAAACATGCTCTCTTTTAAATATGAGTATTGGAGTTCGAACGATTGGAACTACATGAAGCGCAATTTATGGAAGGTGTAGCAAAAGATGAAAACAATTATGAAAATATTGTGTTCTTAAAGAAGGGGGCAGTGTTTCATATTAAATTGCAAAATTAGAGCTGTAGAATACTGGGAAAAGTTGTAAAACCAGGCGACGTTCTGTCGAGAGTATGAAAGAGAATTAAAAACAAAATCGCTGAACCAGTTACGAGGGCGGATTGATATTGAAGCTACCTAAGTAGGAAAAAACATTTTTTTCGAAAACCATTTATTTCTCAACATAGTCTCCTTTTAGCTCAATACACTTAGTAAGACGATATTCCAACTTTTTATACCATCTGAATAATACGATTTTGAGAACCCCTTAAAATACGCGTTAGTTTCAGTAATCACTTCTTCGTTTGAGATGAATCTTTTTCCTGCGAGCCATTTCTTCAAGTTTGGAAACAGGAAAAAGTCACTAGGAGCTAAATCTGGACTATAAGGTGGATGATCGACCAATTCGAAGTGTATTTCACGTAATTTTAGCATCGTATCTAATGCTGTGTGAACCGGTGCGTTGTCTTGAAGAAAGAGCACTTTTTCTTCTTTAAATGTGGTCGTTTTTTCTTGATTGCGTCAATCAATTGATCCAATAATCCACGATAATACTTTCCTGTGATTGTGGATCCTTTTTCAAGGTAATCGATGAGCAATATTCCGTGTGCATCCCAATATACAGTGGCCATAACCTTGCCAGCCGATTTCACTGTCTTCGCCTTCTTCGGAGCACTTCCACCAGCTTCCACCCATTGTTTCGATTGATTTTTGGTTTCAGGTGTGTAGTGGTGGACCCACGTTTCATCAACAGTTATTAATCGACGCCAAAAATCAACAGGATTACGCTTTATCATGTCCAAACACCGCTGTGAAGTGGTCTGTCGAACTCGTTTTTGTTCGACACTCAACAAACGCGGCACCCATCTTGCCGATAGCTTTTTCATATGCAAATGTTCATGCAAAATGTTGAACACACGTTCATATGATATGTTTACCATTTCAACAATCTCACGTAACTTGACTCGGCGATCATTCATAACGATATCGAGGATTTTCTTGATATTTTCTTCAGTAACCACCTCTTTTGGCCTTCCTGTTGATGGTATTGTTGCAGTGCTTGTTCGGCCGCGTTTAAACTCAGCAATCCAATATTTTACCATGTAATCTGACGGGGCAGACTCACCGTAATGTTTATCGAGCTTTTCTTTTGTCTCTTTCGCCGTTTTCCCTTTCAAATAATAGTGTTTAATCACTGCACGAAATTCACTTTTTCCATTTTTCAAGAAACACAAAAGTTGCTTACTTCAAACGACTACAACAACTAAACTAATAGATGAATTTGGGTGAAATTTTAACAGCAGACGTTTGACAGATCGCAATTTCTAAAAACAAAAAGTTTTTGTGTATGTGCTGCCATGTAGCGCTAGGTAGCTTCATTATCAATCCGCCCTCGTATATAGTCGAAAAGAAAGTACTAACAGAGATGCCACATACCGATAAACTACAGTTTACTACAGAATATGTTCTTACAAAATTTCAAATTCATTGACGACGTAAATATAATTCATGACATGTCGCCAGAAGTCGGGGTATTCAGCCGCTAAAAAGTGGTGTTGCTCTTACACCAAGGTACTTCTGCAGTTTGTATAGTTTCACCGAGATTTGAATTTGTGGGTGGCCAATTTTTCCTTGTAAATTGCCGTTTGTAAAGGCATAAAAGGTGCCCCTCGTATTTTCGTAGCTTCTGTAGCATTTTTGAATGTTAATGTATTCTGATGGCATTTATAAAAGAACCTTCTCTATTTTGTTTTAGAATAAACCAGTAATCGTGTTCAGTAACTTTAACAAATAATCGAAATAAATAATAACACGACAATTACCACTAGAAGAAAAGTAGTAACAACTATTTCATTATTGACACCATACTAGCAATTGTATTAATACCCTCAGGAAAATATTAAAGGGCGATGTATTTTTGGTGGCGCAAGCTATGATGCTAGATTTTCCAATATGTTGTAAAGTAAAAGTATATCTGTTCTACTCTACAAATTCAGTTCAGCACTACCACAGTGCCCGCAATCATTCCCAAATGAGACAAAAGCAGCTATGTAATATATTTAGGAGCTATTCATCAAAACATTGTATCATTCAAGCTAGAAGTAATACTTATGTATAAACTGATTTAGAACGTAATAAAGTCGTAACAGATATGTAAACAGTGATGGCTATTACTCATTCAAAACATTGAACTAAAGATATCTTTCTTATTTTGAGTGACTCACGATTGTTAATTGACGAGCAGCGCTTGCACAATTGCTCGCATAGTTACAATTACTAATTTCAAGATTAATGGTCTTTTTATGTTTATTAGCGCTTCAAAGAGAAAATGAGTGTTAAAGACGTCAGAGAACTTACAATAACAAATATATGTATATTGCATTCTTACAGCAGATGTGCAGAATACTGTTTCTTCAATATTAATCTTGTACAACGATAAAATATAGGTAACAATAAACCTTATCACTAGAGGCCGGATTATATGCAAAAAAGTGGAAATATGCGCATAAATATAAAAATAGGAGTAATGCTAGAAAATATAATACTATAGAAAAAAATATTCTATTACGTTTACTACAAGTTTATTTATAACATTTTACAACTTAATTAACTATGAAAACAATTTACAATTACATATTTCTCAAAGTTTTCAATAGAAAGATTGTGGCGCTTGTCTGATAACATGTATTTATATATTGAAAAGGTTCGTTCTATGTCTACGCTTGTTATAGGAGCATATTTCAAATTCGAAATATCCTCTATTGTCAACTTAATATTTTCTACTGACTCACCACACAAGATTTTAGCAATATCCTTTAGTTTTTTAAAACCCTCATTTTTTTCTATTACACTTAAAAAAATTCGTACACGGATTTTCCCACCCTTCCTTTAACATCGAAACATAACTTTTCAAATTTGTTTATTATTTCAACGCTCTCAATTAGCGACATAAATTGTATTTCCAATTGCAATATAGAAGTGGAAATAAAACTGTAGTTGGCTTTAATAAACGCCAACTGTTGAGGTATTTCTTTACTCGAAGACACCTTTTGGGCGTCTAGCAAACATTGTGTATCGCTATCAAGATCCATAATAGTTTCTGAGTGAGAATAAGAGTTTGCGAAGCAATCGGAATAGACGACATTTAATAAAATAACCAACACAGCGCTTCGACAAATAATTTTATTTTAAAATGGTTTTTATTTAAAAATCATCAGCAGAATACGGAATATCAGATATTCCGTATTGTGCTGATGATATGCGAAAAATTCGCATGAAATATACATCTCATTTTACTCATTTCAAAATAAAATTTTAAAACAAAATTATTTGTTGAAGCGTTGTATTGGTGATTTTTTTCAAAATCGTTTAAAAAGTATAGATTAATAAGAGGAAATAAACTTTTATTTTACTTACAATCTTGCTGCATGCCACGCGAAATACATTTTCTCCATTCATACGCAATTCTGAATAAGGTGCAATCCATTCAGGCACAGTCGCTATTTTCGGCATTTTTGCTATTATAATTAATAACAACCCACAAGTTTCCACTTCGAAATACCAACGTAAAATGACGTTTAAAATAAATAAGATTACTTTCGAATATGGGAATAAATTTCTCCGAATAACAAAGAAACACCTGTGCTCCTAGTTTTCTGGTAAAATGTATTTTTGTATTTATTTAGAAGTTTCAGGGAATTAGCTTTTCCTTGAATTCTGTCCAGGTCTAGATGTATGGGAACAGCATTAATAAATTTTTGGAAGCGCTTATCGGAAAAGTATCGAGAAGAGGCTTCATAGAATGCTATTTTTAATTTAAAGAGGGCTGTTTAACTCTTTGTTTGTTGCAACCACGACATATTTTTAGTAATGCCTATCCTATAATAGATTACATCCAATAAATAAATAAAACTCGGATACTTCAAATATGCTGAATTACTACAAAATATGCAAATAATATACAAAATGCATATATTATGCAAATATGCAAATTTATGCAAACTATATATTATCCGGAATTTAAATATCACAATATGAAAAGAAATCAGATGCATATTTCGAGAATTAACTTATTTTTAGTGGAAAAATCGAGGGAATTTCTTTATTATATTTGAATATTAGGCCAAAACTTCACGGAGCATAACGTGTAGAGCATCATAGGGTTGACTGTTGAGCATGATTGGTTGATTATATTGAACTCCGTGTAGTGCCGTGTAGTATACGATGTCAGTTGTGCAACGCGTGTCATTATCGTCATTGTGCAGCAGTGCAGAACTGGCATTGTGGAGTGCTTTGTGGCATCTAGTAAGATGTTCGACTGAGATTAATGTGTTCCGACTCTTCACCGACTATAACAACGTAATTGTCAAAATCTGTATCAAAACATTAATAAATAAACTAAGCTAAAAATTACTTTTATTTGACATTGTTGAGATGTCTAAACCCCAGTTTCTTATAACTGTTGAAGGTATATACATTACAGCACTTAGCGCACTGGATTCCAGTTATTTAATTTGGACGGAAATAACTTACACTTTGCACAGTAATTTTTGTATTCTTCTATAGGAATTTGTATGCATAAGTAGCGAGTAGATACTCCATTACAACTCCGGTCTAAACAGAGAGAAATCATGTCCAAAACCTAAATTCCAACCAAAATACCGTTTATCCTTTTCCTAAATCTTTAAGGGGCGGCTTGAGGGCTCATAGTCAACAGATGGCACCACTATCGAAAAACGGCACTAATTTGTAGGATACAAAACTGGAGAATTAAGCATTCTTTTAATAAAATCATTAACAAACCGAAAGTGGAAGGAATGAACTAGGGTATGGTTATATTATCAATCTGAAATATGTTGTATATTCTAAGAACACATGTTCCAAATATTACAAATTAAAAAAAAGGTAAAATCTAAGTATATTACAAAATCTTGCCGCGATACAATTCGGTATGTATACAGAATAATTTGTATACGCAAAGTGAACGTATGACAGGCAATTGATTTAAGATATAGAACATATATTATTTTAAAAGTAAATGTCAACGAAAACACTTCAACTTTTGATCCGGGAGCATTTTTCTCATGTGAATATAAGATATAATGCGCCTTGTTACAACTTCTTCTTGCCAACATTATGAAACAGAAAACATTTCTGTTTCGCTTGTTGAGCGTACAGAGAAGTATGCGTGCTTTATAAATACTAATCAACTCTGGAATTCAACGCTTTAGCGATCAGCGCTTACCTAGTTGTTATTGTGCCCATGTATTCTAGGCAGTTATAGGTTAGGGTCTACTGTTTACCAAAACATGTATTCGCGATATGTTTTATATCCACCAATAAGTAATCACGTAGTGAAAAACAGAATGCACTTTTCCTAAGTGAATTTTCGTGTTTGCTGTAAAGAAAAGATGATGATAACGACAGATTTTACAGATTTTCAAATGCGCAGAAAGAAAAACTGATAAACCCGGGTACAGAAGTTATTAGAATTTGCGCAATTGCAGAGAAAGTGTTAACGGAAAATATTCCAGCATTGTTTATCACTTCTTTAATAATAATGAGATTTATTGATCAGAATGATAAATTTAGATGAATTTTTACAACAAATGTTCGATGATGGTTCTTCCTATATCTCCTCTTTTAACTTCTATTCTCGCTGCACCTTTAATTTATATGGATTCTTCCCCTTCTTCTCCGGTATGGTGAGGTTCTTTTATTCACTGGTACTTCTTCTTAAAACCCTTTTATTCCAAATATATTTATTGACATATCTATCTTGTCAATTTTCTTCGTCGTTAAACAAAAAAACTTTTTATTTCTTTTGGAAACCAGGACTACACTACTTTGTTTATAAGTTGTCCACGAAACGAAAACTTTAATTCACCTTGACTCCAGTTCATCCATGTATATCGCTGTTATAGAAACCTGTATTGAATGTCGATGTATCCTTGGCTATTTCCAGTAATTTTTTATGAGTTCTTCTAATGTAAAAGTGTTGTGTGTATGTGTCTGAATGATAACAATGCTTTTCTGTCTATTAACTGATGCGTCTTATAAAAATTAATAATTTTATTTCTAGTGACATTTGTTTCTCCCATTAAACGTCTCTGGTTGGAGTTAGAATGGTGTGGAATAAGAAGCTAACACCCGTAGAGTAATAAAATACTCAAAGGTATAAATAGAAACCCAAAATAAACCGAATGGCAATTGAAGACCATAACCCCAACATTAACTGTGAATTTTGATATATTGAATTGTAATAAATGATGAATTTTCTAATGGTAATTAATTATTCGAGTATTACTATATTACAGTATATACACACACACATAGGTATATACATATATACATACGCACACATACAAAATGAAATAAAAAGAGGAAAAAACAATAAGAAGAAAATAAAGAAAAGGGAAAACAACCACAAGGTAATATGTATGTAGTGAGGCTACATTACACACTGCGAATCAACTATAACTAACATGTTCACAAATTAGTACTTATCAGCTAATCATCCAACTTAGACTGTAGTAGAAACCTGCGCAATTCCCGCTTAAACACCAACAATGATATGTTTCTGAGACGCGGTGGCAAGGAATTAATTATTCTTGTAATATTGAACGAGAAGGATCGCTTAAAAATTGCTCGCATAGTAATCCTCTTAATGAATAAAATATTAAAAGATTGGCCCCCATGTTTAACACAGAAAGTATGCGAAAGCTTGTTCTATTGTAGAATGTGTTGGATAATTACAATGTGGAACTCGTTACACTAATATTATAGTATTATTTGATTGTGCGACTGTATCATGAGGGTCGATTAAGGTCATAAAAAGACACAAACATTTGGCATAAATATATTAAGTTAAGTTTATTTAATAATCAATAAGTGTATATGTACTAGTTTATGTTAAATATTTTCTTGTCTGGTAACTTTAGCTTCACCAGATAGCTAGTTTGTTTTAGTTTAACCGTTTAGTTTGGTTTGCTCGTATCGTGAAACATTTTGAGATTAAGTTTTCATATAGATTCAATATATTATTTCTAGGATTAGACTTTAGATTTTTATTATTTTGTTATAAATCCTATTCCGCTTAGAGAGAAAATAGTTCCTTCATTGTTAAATATTTTTATATAACTTTGTTACATTTAGAAAGCAACTTATCTACATTCTTCTCTCCATATTTATAACACCTAGAAATAATTTTAAGTTTTCAATCTCAGGAATGGAAATAAATACAAAAAAATTTAGTATTATTCAACATTTCGATCAAAAATTGGCCAGTTGATACAAAATGCCATCAAATTGTACAGATTGAGGTTACGTTATTTAAGTTATAGGAAAATAACATTCCCGAATGTCGCTAAAATTAGGATGTCTTTTTACTCATGCGCATTTTTTAGCAGTCTCCAAGAGTGAAATGACACTTGTAGTTTGTTTCACTTAGATTGCAAGAAGTTCTACGCCTTGCAAAATGATTGAAAACCTAGCTATGGCGCGTTATATCTCTTGTATTTAATATAGGAGTAATACTGTACTGGATTTATGCGTTGGAAACTTGGAAGGAGAGCAAACAGAATCAGAATAAATATGATTTTCACTGTGTGTCACACCGTTCGGGTAATCTCGAGTAAGAACCAAACGTGTATTTTCGTAATCTCATTAGCCAGTTCATAGACCACGTGCTTATTTGTGAGATACAACTGAACGAAATTTGTTTCTTCAAAATTATATCGTACAAAATTTAAATCAACGGATGTGTCAGGGTGTTTACTCAGTTCGACTAAAATCGCTCGTTCCGAACCTGAAACGAACCTGAAAGACTAAGAAACTAGACACGAACGTGTCAAGGACGCCAAACACTCTAGTAGTGGTTTACGCAAACTGAATGAGCACACCGACGCGACACATCCATATTCATATTCATATTCTTTATTAATACCTTGCAGATATGCGTTTATAATTCACAATATCTGATTATATAAAAAATAGAATACGCACAGTCTAGGGTGGTTCATGAGATTTCATAAGATTTCGGAACCGAGACCATTTAACGTTACTTTTTCTCTAAGCATGAAATTGTATTTTCATGTTCTTTTCCTAAAATAACAAATGTAAAAAAATAACACAAATTACACTAAAGACCGAATTTTTGTGTTCTATTTTGATATAAAACAATTACTATTTAAAAAATATGACAAGTTTTAAAGTTTCAATTTGCTAAAGTTATTTATTGTTTGAAGATTTATTTATTTATAAATGGATTCAAGCTAACTGAAAGCGAAGAATCCTCAATTCGAGATGTTTGTATATTTGTAGTAAAAATTTACGTAAAGTATTGGTTTGTAACCCCATCAGCAGTTTGTGCGCCAAGAAATGATCTACAGCTTTTAAAGGACCTAAAATATTATGAAGAAGTAAATGAGTTGATTGGAACTGTAGCCATTAAAAAGTGCTTGGTCATCTTTGGTACCTATCAGAAGAGCTTATGGCATTCGCCTTATTTGACGACCAAGTTTCTGTTGATACAAAAGAAGATGGTGGTCGCTTTAGATGTTGAAGGGCCGGAAACCCCATTAAAACGAATAACATTAGATGCCAGTCTAATAAATAGCAAACAATTAGAAGATTTCGTTTCTAAAAACACTCTTCGATTTTTTAGCAGAACCGGCATTTCATCAAATTTCTTAAAGAAAAGTGTTGAAGATTGGGAGGAAGATGAAGATTACGTAAACGGCAGAAACATAGTTCGTTCTATGAGAGTTGTTAACGATATAGCAGAACGAGGTGTAGCACTGATTGAGGAATATAATAAACTGCATACCAACAATGAACAGCAGAAGCAATTTTTTGTTGTTGTTGGTGAAAGATTATAGATAAAAATATCCGAATTCAAATCACTCAACTTTGTTCCAATAATTATTTGTAAATGAATATGCAAAAGTTAAAAATATTTTAAAGTTGTTATTTTACGTTAAAACATTAAAACCATTTTTTGTTAATTATTATAAATTTTAGTTTCATTAAACACATGTAACCTATTTTAAGACTTTTATTTAAATATGTATGTATTGTATGCAATTAATTTTGAAATAAATCTTTTTAAATATAATTATTTGCGGGTCATAGTACCACTATTAAAATACACACTAAAAAGTATAAATAAACAATTAAAATGAAGGCTGGGGAGGGGATTAGTTTTTCGATCACGGTTCTTTTGTTATCATTTCCTTTAGATTAAAGACGAATCTAAACAAATAACTTCCTATTTAACGTTTTGAATTTTTCCATTAATTTTCGTGTCCAAACCGAAGGACGGGCGGAGGGACGGGCAAATAATCGCCCCAAAAAGTGATTCTGACAAAAAATCTGACACAATTCTTTTTACAAATCTTCATTCAATAATGATGTGAATAAAATTTATAATTGTTTTATTGTTTAATACACACCCACATGGAAAAAGTTATAAAGTCAGCGAGCTTTTTCAAAAACACCAAAGTTCGGGGCCGGTAGCGACCCTTAAACCTTAATAGAAAAATTTGAAAGAAATCATACGTCATTTTTTTCACGGTGCTTAATATATATTCCGGTTGGCCCATAACAAAATCCAAAATTTTTTGTTATGAACCAGCCTAACGCACACATAAGAGAAAAAATGAGGAAAGTAATAATTTTGTATGCGTATATACAGACAGATGTAAATGTAGATAGTGGTCTATTTGTCAATGAGTTAAAATTCGAGCGAACAAATAGGATGACAATAAATAAAATTGGTTTACCAGTTCTTGCCACTATTATAATTCTAAAAGTTCTGGAAGTTATGAAAGGCTTATCAAAACGTATATAGTCCACTGCACTACAACTGCTTTTGATTTGCTTCTAATATCTGAAAGGATCTTATTCTAAAAGAAGACAGCGTTTTTTACAGAGAGGAATAAGTAAGTCTTGTTTGCCTTGTTGTTGCATACATATGTATATTAAAACAACACATATATTAATCAATAAACTCAACGCACACTTAGTATCTAATTACATATGAACTACATCGCAATTCCACTCCCCCATCCCTCTCTCTATCCACTCCCATCTTGCCGTTTTTCTCTCTCCATCGTGGATGTTATTTTTCAGTGTTGCCAACATTCGGCCCTTCCTGACTTTCGGTTCGTCCTCGAACAGTAGCTTCCATCTCGTAATCTTGGAAACGTGTGGGCATTCCTCTCTTTCGGGTTCGTTTGTTATCGTAATCTCTTCTTTCCTCTTGTCGTTCATCGGGTTGCTTTTCTGTATCCTCTGGGTATTCGGTTGTGTTTACAATCCCTAGGTATTCGTCGGTTTCGGTGAAATATCTTCGTTCTCGTCTTCTAATGCGTTATTGTACTGCTTTAGTTGTGATATGTGCGCCGTTGTTATGTAAAACTTTCCTTTGCCTCTGTCTTCCAATTGAGTTACTACATAGGTGTCATTAGGCAATATCTTTGTCACGGTTAGGGGCCCTCTATATTGTAATTGGGTCTTCGTGCTTTCTCCGGTTGCCTTTTTGCTTCTTCCCATTACCACTATTTATCCAATTTGTAACCTCTCGCCTTGTCCATGCTTCTGATCGAATCTGTTTTTGGTCTTAGTCTGCTCTTGAATTATTCTAGTTCTGGCTTCCTCTCTCATAGAAGCTGGGTCTGTCCATTCAGTAGGTACTTGCGCATTTTTGTGTATCTTGCCATCCTGGAATACTGGAGTATAGCCATGTAACAGCTCGAATGGTATTTTGTCCGTTGTTTTATTGTAGGTATTGTTCACGTGTCGTTCCACTCTTTCCAGTCTCTGGTCCCAGTCCTTT
The DNA here is from genome assembly GCA_038088585.1 of Chrysina gloriosa. Taxonomy (NCBI): domain Eukaryota; kingdom Metazoa; phylum Arthropoda; class Insecta; order Coleoptera; family Scarabaeidae; genus Chrysina; species Chrysina gloriosa. The sequence goes on from CM076093.1 coordinate 54,044,823, forward strand.
CCTTCCTTTTCCACCTGCATCTCGGACATTATTACTGGTATTAGTGTTCGGTTAGCACGTTCTACCATATTCTTTTCTACAGCATAAACTTCCGCAACCATCTGAATATTTTGTACCTCAATAACTGGACCAATTTTCTCGCCTCTCTGCACTAGCAGTGGTTGATCGGTATTGTTTATAATGGGTACCTCAACTGTCATTTTTCCATCAAGTTCACTAGTTACGTAATTTATGCTAAAACTATTTACTTGTACATCATCCAATGAACGTATCCCTAATCTATCTGAATTTATCTCAATCTGTTTAAACGGATCTTCATCTGCATAGCCAAAAGTAAACATATTTCCTTTTCTGAAATATGCTAAGTCCGGCAAATCTGTGAATGTTCTCCCAAGTAAAACGTCAGTTGCTTGTACTTCATTAGGAACGAAAATCATTGGTATTGTTGCTTCCACATTATCTACTTTAATGTTTACAATTGTCTCATCTGTGCAGCAAATGGTTTTTCCTCCGAACCCAGTCAAATTCACAATATTTTCTATCTTTTGCATTGGTAAATTGTTTCGTTTCACTATCTCCTCTTTAATTGTACTCACACTTGCTCCATTATCCACTAATCCCATTAGTTTGATTGTACCATTTACAGTAATCATCTTATTATATTTGTTTACACTGTCCATATCCTCTGTGATAGACATAACCTTCTTTGGTGGACACTCTTTAGCCAAATGAGTATATTATCTACATATGTAGCACTTTCTCATTTTGGGTTTATCACAATTTCTTGCTAAGTGTTAGATGTTCGTACATATGAGAGTTCAATTACGAAATTCGGCCATAATGTACTAATTGCGCATTTTTGCAGTTATTTTGATTCTACAGAAGTAGACAACTTGTTTTACCATAAACTGCTGTAGTAGCTACAATCGCGCACTCGGCTAGCCCGCCGTGGGAAAATTGTGCTTAATTAGAAAACTACTTTCACTATTCGCAGACGCGCGTTTCGCGGTCATACCGCTCATCAGTGTGACTGTGTGAAGTAGTTTTCATTTCTATAGAAGCTCTATATAAGCCCGGATGTTGGATGTTCGTACATATGAGAGTTTAATTACGAAATTCGGCCATAATGTACTAATTGCGCATTTTTGCAGCTATTTTGATGCTTGCTAAGTGTCCGCATAAGCCACAATTGTAACATTTGAATTCGGTTTTTACCTTATTAGCTTTATGATCCACATTCCTGTTTCCTGTCTTAGGTATTTGTCTGTTTTCTAGGTTCTGTCAGTAGGTTACCTTTCTTTGTTCATGTTTTGCTTGTCGTGCTTCATCTAGTCGATTATACTCTTCTAGGTCGTGTAAAAGTTCATTCAAACTTTCATGCTTTCGCCCATTCATCAAATGACATATGTCATGCTTGTGTAACCCTACTAAAATTTGCTCTTTGGTTTCATCTAAACCTAAATTCAAATCACTACACAGCTTTACCTTTTCGAAGAAATGCATACTAATATGTTCATCTTTCCGGTGTAATCATTCTACCATCTTTATCCATTTTACTGTCAAATTTTCTTTGATAATGAAAGTCGCTTCAAATTCGCTTTTAAAATGTTCCCAAGTTTTTAATTCATTTAATTTTGTTTCGTACCAATGTTGTGCTCCCTTCAGCAAACGTGTTCGGGCTGTCTCTAGTATATGTATGTGCACCTGGTAGGTTATGTAGTAGTTGTGCACTATTCAAGTTTTCTATCCAACTTTTCGCTTTACTGCAGTTCCCACCAAAACAAGGTATATTTTTAGTAAATCCGGCATAACCGTAATATTTGGTATTGTAGGCACACAGCTAGGTGTTAGGCTTCTAGTTCGTCCCGTTAAATTATCTATAATTTTCTCCATCATCGCATCTCGTCGTTTATTTTCTACTACTAGCAATTCTATAAGTCTGTCAATACTATTATCGTTTGCTTCCGCCCTGGCTTGGCTTTGTTGGAATTTGTCGAATTCGTCCAATTCGTCCATCATGTAACTTTCGTTTCTTCTCATTTTTCTCTATTACCGGTTTCACAAATTAGCCCACTTCTGAATTATTAAAACAACACATATATTAATCAATAAACTCAACGCACACTTAGTATCTAATTACATATGAATTACATCGCAATTCCACTCCCTATCGCTCTCTCTATCTACTCCCATCTTGCCGTTTTTCTCTCTCCATCGTGGATGTTATTTTTCAGTGTTGCCAACACATACAACATACATAGCTTTAATGTTATATGGTACCATTTTGGATTAACCGACTTGTTACAGTTGTACGTACGACGAAAATGATAAGAAAATAATAAAACACAAATCGCGTGACACGATTGCACGCATAGATACATTCCGTTTTTATCCGGAGTATGTGACGTCACACGATGGAAACTCTACTCGTCAATATTGTTTCTAATTCTTGGTCGAATCCTGTATACACATTCGAATTTACCCATGCGTCATGAAGCAGTAGGGGTAAATTTAAAACGAATCACGACTTGTCAGCAGTCCTATAGAGTTATCTGTGGTCGAAAGAGGCATACTTTCAATAAAGGTATTGCCGTTTTGCATTAAATCTTTCTGCTTGTATAAATAACAGTTTCTAATAATTCCAACTGTCGTAATATAGGTAATTAATGTAAAGAAGAACTCTTCATTCAAATTCTTATATCTTTAAAGATTGTACATACATATTCATTCCGGGTTTCTAAATAAACGACCTCGGTTAAAAGTTGTGAACGCCTAAGAAAATAATAGGGAACCCGATAATAGTACTAATTCTATCTAACACATCGTTCCATTTAAATGACACCCCATCGCGCCGTCTCTACACGAAACTCCTTATAGAAAGGACTCACGTGAAGTGCTGAATTTGTAACGAATCACGAATAAAAGATACCGTAGTTTCTGCATTGTTTTGAAGTTGACCTCCGCCAGAGAATAAGAAACTGAGCGTGCATGACCTACCGCACATCCGTGAGTTTCCTTTATTCGTCGCGAAATTAGTGCGATTTTAGGACATTATAATTGAGCCCAAAGACTGGTCGTACCAATTTATCAGTTAAATGAATACAATCCCGTGACCAAATATGATGACAAGAACATACTGCTTTGGCTTTGCCGAATATAAAGATTGTGGAAGTTAATTTACGAAATATAATGTAGATACTTTAATTCCAAATATCCAATAAGTATAGCAATGCGTTACGTTCTACCTTTGTTGTATGTAATTAAGAATATAAATACATATGATATGTTCGGAAATGTTGGCATTTATCAAATTATTATGTTAAGAGAGAAAATACCTATAAATCTAAAACGTACATATATGCAATACACAAGAGTCGAAAGCCTTAGAGATTGCAACTAGGACTGAAGTTAGACACCCCTTTTATAACCTATCCAGCAACTTAAAACAGAAAAAAACTTAATCAAAAGTAAACAAACTTTGCAAGGGAAAATATGTTCTTATTATAACAGAAAAGTCGTAATTAAATTGTTTAGCATTAAAGGCTCCTATTTAAAATGGTTAGAACACATGAATATTTGTTATTTAGACATAGTGGCTTACGTGATATCGGTAACAATCTCAAGGGGGATAAACATCGAACGCGGCGCTCATTCAAATTCGATTTATTAATTAATTAATTAAGCTAATACATTTGACAGTGAAATTATAGCTGTTCCTTCAAGGAATTCTTCGAATCCTTTTCATGTGGTGGATTGGTCCACGTTGTTCTTGTTTCTTTCTTATAATTTTTTTGAGTTTTCGCCTTCTCTACGATTCTTCTCCACTCCTTCCTACCTTTAATTTTTTCTTTCCATCTCTCTGCATTCAGTTTTCTTATGTCGTCCTCCACCTGTTGTTTCCATCTTGTTCTAGGTCGCCCTCTTTGTCTGTTCTGCGTTGGTCGCCATGTTGTTATCTCTCTCATTGGAGATTCTATTTCTCTTCTCATTATGTGGCCATACCATCTTATTCTTAGCGCTTTGATTGTTCTTACTATGTTTTCTTCTTCTAACACCCTGCGTATCTCAAAATTCATCAAAGCCCTATATTGATTATTTTCCGTCTTTTTGGTACCATTATTTGTTTTATTGTTCTGCGCTCGAAGATCTTTAGTTTGTCTTCTTCTTTTGCGGCGAGTGTCGTTGTCTCTGCGTCATATGTTGCTGCTGACCTAACTATTGTCTTGTGTATTCTTAGTTAGTTCCTTGTACTCAACGTCTTATCCTTCAGTAGCTTTTTATTACTATAGCATGCACCATATCACTTCTGTACTTGTTCCTCTATATTGAGTCTCTCATCTTTTCTGCCAATTATAACTCCAAGATAGCTGAAAGTTTTCACCTCCTCGAAGCTGAAATTTCCACACTTCCAATCTCTCAGCGCTCTGTCATTTTTACTGCAACACATGTACTTCGTCTTCTGTTCATTTATTTCTAGCCGTTTTTCTTCGCCTCGTGTGCTATTATTTCAACTACTCAATGTAGTTCTTCTTGGCTTCTGCAAATTACTGCTGCATCGTCTGCATATCCTACTATTGTTTAAGCTATGTTTAAGCTCCTATGTTTTCAATTTTCTTTATTATAGCGTCCAAGCAATTATAAACAGTGGTGGCCATAAAGCGTCTCCCTGTCTTACTCCTTTCTATACTTTTATGTCTGACGTCATCCCCTATTCCGTGTTTATCTTTGCTCTAGATTAATTCATCGTCATTCCTATCAGTTTCCTAATTTTTTTGGTACTTTGATGCTTTTATGTCCTTCATGATTTGCTTTCTGTTGATTTTATCAAAGACCTGTTTGAAATCTATGAAAAGGATATGTGTTACCATGTTGTATTCATATGTCTTTTCCATGATTTGTTTTAATATGTGAATTGCATCCACTGTTGATTGCTCTTTCCCGAAACTATATTGGTAACTTCCTCTTTTATTTTCCGTAAATATCTCCAGTCTATCTTTTATTATGTTTGTCAGTACTGTATATGTCGTGTTCAACAATGTAATGCCTCTGTAATTACTGCATTGCATCAGGTCGCCTTTTTTGGATCGGTATTATAATTCCTGTTGTCCATTCATCAGGCATGTCTTCCTTCTTTCCATATTTTCCTTATAAGTTGGAAAATACTTTGGTGCAGTTCCTCTCCGCCATGCATAATTAGTTCTGCGCATATTTCATTAGTTCCAGCCGCTTTTTTATTTTTGAATGTTTTAATCGCATCAACAATTTCTTCGTAATCAGGCTCTCTTACGCTCTTTTTCTGTCTCAAATTCTATTACTTAGTCATTATCACGTCATTTGTCACGTAAAATAACTCGCAAAGTTTACTTTTTAGATAAAGAAATGTAATATATTGTAGTATAGTAATACTCGAATGGTTAATTACCATTAGAAAATACATCATTTATTATAATTCAAAATATCACATAATTCACAGTTAAGGTTGGGGTTATGGTTTTCATTTGACATTTGGTGTAGTTTTGGGGTTCTATTTATACCTTTTCGACACCACGCCCACCACCTTTTGAAAAATTTATTACCCGACGGGTGTTGGCTTCTTATTTTAACTCCATCCAGAGACGTTTAATGGGAGAAATAATGTCACTAGAAATAAAATTGTTAAATATTTTAAAAAGCATAAATTAGTGGATAATATTGTTAACCTACAGATACATACATACATACAGCATTTTACATTACAAGAATTCGTATAAATTTACTGGAAATAACCAAGGATACATCGACGTTCAATACAGGTTTCTATAACAGCGATATACCTCGATGAACTGGAGTCAAGGTGAATTAAGGTTTTCGTTTCGCAGACAACTAATAAATAAAGCAGTGTAGTCCTGGTTACCAAAAGAAATAAAAAGTATGTCTGGTTAACGACGAAGAAAATTGACAAGATAGATAAGTCAAAAAATAAGTCCATAAATATATTTGGAATAAAAGGGTTTTAAGAAGAAGTGCCGGTGAATAAAATAACCTCACCATACCACAAAAGATAGAATCTACGAAGGGGAAGAATCCAAAGAAATTAAAGGTGCATCGAGAATAGAAGTTAGGAGAGGAGATACAAGAAGAACCATTTTCAGACAAGAAATTTACACTCACACACACACAACACTAGGTAAATTATTTTGATTATATGTTAAATATTTAGTAAAGTAGTTAAATATTAAGTTTATAAATATAATTTGTTATAATTTATGCTTTTTATATCTTTAATTAAGAGCTAGGCCGGTGCAATTTTCTTTAAGAAATTTAACTAAATTCTCAGTATGATATGTTTCGCAAGTAAAAGGCGTTATTTTGGAATCGCTTTAACTGACTGTGACGAGGCGATCACACGTACCCAAAGCGTATTCTCGAAACAACGCATTCACCTCGATCGTTTAAATAGAGTAGGCGATGTGAATGTATTTAGTTTTACATTTATTGATTTACTTTTACCACATCTAATCTAATAAATCATTTTGATACATATCTTATGGAAAGTCCTCGCTTTTTCACAACGTTATTTTTAATAATTAATTTTTCGCGAATATTATAAGCAACATTTGAGAGTTACTCGTAATTAGCGCTGAAATGGGATGTCTTTTAGACGTAGAAACGTAAATGGTAATAAGGGTCGGGTTATATATGGAGCATGATCCAGAAGTTCCTGTTCGTTTTATCTTTCAGGTAATAAATAATATGTATGTGTCAAAGAACTATGAACATGTGATTGAAAGATAAAGACGAACGTTGACAATTGCAATAGAAAGAGACAAAAATATAAACACTTGTAAAATCTGGGCCATATGTCAAGTACGATGAAGTGTTTCCTTTCATAAGAGACTTTTTGTCTACATTCATAGCCGAATCTTTTGTGGAAAGTACGACGACCCCGCCGTTTTAAATACCATTCGATAATGCACATTATATCGATTCTAAAACAACTTTTTGTGCTCAATTTTTTTAATTATATTTATTTTCTTTAACACTCGTCCACTTTTACCTCTTGCAGATAAATTTGACGCGTTAGTTATGACAAACCCTGTATCAAATATATGTACATACAACGTGGAACAAAAGTACTGACACATTTTAATATCTTTGTAATAGCTTCTACGATTCTGACAAATAGTGGTGTGTTTATTGATTGATGTCTATGATATTTCCGCTTTTTCTTTTTTGTTTGCAAATAATATAAACTTGCTTATTTTAGCTGGAAACCCCAACTTCCTTGGATTATTTGATCAATTTTGATCGATTATTATAAATGAAATCTAAAAACTAATAATTTTATATCTTCCTACTTTTTCCTGGAAAGCCTGTCCTTAAGGTATTGGGTTTAAATATGCATTAAGAAACAACAATTGGAACTTTATAACAAATTTTCAAAGTGTTGACGACATTTTCTGGCAATATGCCATCTTATTTTGAAAACCTTGTACCACGATTTGAAGCAGCTGTGATTTTTAATTTCGTTTTATTTCTACCACTATTCTATATTTAGGGTGCACCAAAATTTATGCTTATGGGATAGCTCCACAGAAAGAAATCTATAGAATCTAAAAAAGACACGAAATCATGGATCTCGGAGGCAACTCACTAAAACATTTTCTTCCTACCTACCTCAGAGAAAACTCTGTTTGGTTACTGCTTTACATCGATGTCGTAATGGAGTGGTGCACCATCTTGTTGGATATGTCACTATGAGGATGGTTATTGTCAGCTAGAAATAATGTTCAGGTAACTTCTTTGTAATAAAATTTGTCCCAAACCTGGATTAAGAAATAACTGCGCAAGCACGGGAATGGTGTTGTTACACAATACCTTTGAGCAGTTTCTTTCATTTAAGCTTTTAAGCTTAAGCATTTACGCATTTAACGAAACTTTGCTTCTTCGAGCATAGTATCTTTGTTACTATATTTCGTTGGTTGTTTATCTAATTATTTTGGAGAATTAAGTTTTCCTGTCTTATTGTTAGACATTTTTTGTAAACATAAAATTTTAGCGTGTAGCCGGTAATAATCTGTTACGTGCACAAATTTCACTTAGTTCAGTTCCGTATTTCATTTAACTTGTTAGAAGTATAGGCTCAAATTTTACTCCTTTCGGACAATAGTTATTTCCTAATATCGCTTAACGATATTTCCGTTGAACCCATCATATCGCCGCGTGTTAGTTGCCCTTGAGTTTTTCGAATTCGTCCAATCACGAGAACGCGAAGCGAATCTTAGCTTCGGCGTAGTAACAAAAAAAAAAGGAACTAGGCATTAGGTAGCGAGTGGTAAAAGACCGGTGACGAGATCGGAAGAGGTTATGGCTGAGAAAATTTAAGTGTGTGTATCGTTTATCGAATTATCATCAAGAAAGTATTTACCCTGTAGTGGGGAATTCGCCAGCAAATCCTCTAGTGTATTGTTCAAGTACATCTCCCGTTCGCGGAGGAAAAGAAATCCGAGATCGAACCCTCCTACACCTCGTCGTGCCTAATAGAACATCATTGTCTTTATACCTCCCCATCAAGGTATTAAGCGTAGGAAAACCGATCGTCTAATCCGTCGGACAAATCCGAAAGACCATTTTCAACATCCGAGGCAAACAAAGGGTAGAACCTTATGCGAAGATATCATCCGGAAGCTATGACAGCTAAGCATTCATTCTATATGTCTTAAACCTTTTCTCTTTGTTTCAAATATTTTGTATATCGTATCAATAATTTCAACTAAATTCAACGTTAATATTCACTAGCTTGTAAAATCATTATCATCTAGATGGCCGTATTTTCTTATTAAATTCATTGATATTCATATATATATCGAAATTCCTACTAGACCTGTATCGTATTTTGCATAACTCACAGTAACAATTAACATCACGCATTTTGTAGTTTATATTGTGAAAGTTTAGATAAAATGTTTTATGTTGACTTACGGTTACCGCACTGTTCGCATTATTTAGCTAATTTTATCTCAAATTTTATGTAGTTTTTCAATGTTTTTAATGAATTCTAACTAAAGGCTAAATACAAGAAGTTCTTGAATAAGCGGGTGTAGTTTTTCAAGTTTATTTTATTGTTTTCGTAACAGAATCTAAGCATATAGAATCAACGTGCATTTTCCAGCTGGTCTTGATCGCTCCTGACGTCAGACAGTTCTTCGATCGATATAAACGTACCGATTATTTGACCATGAATATAGGTGTATATCTGGTAAGTTCTTATGACTTTTGACCCAATTTTCATGGTTGGCGCCCATACTATCTTTTTCCCTGACAAAACCTGTTGTATTCAACGACCGTTATTTAGAACTTGAAAAAGAACCGACACGACTTCCCACTGAGCTGAGTACGGTATTGGCTAGCCTATTGCGACAAGCATATGTGCCGCTTCTTGTTTTGTTCTTATCATCTTGTGCACTCTAGTCAATTGTTCCCCTCAGCTATTGCTATCTCGGAGAGATAGTAGTAACGCAGATGATTGGGGGTAACAAATCTAATATTGTAATTTGATAGTGGGTAGCACTCGCCTAGAAAACAATTACTGCCAGACAAAAGCCCCGACGATCAGTGGATTGCCTGCTCTAAACCATAATTTTTGCCAAGTTCTTACATAGATGGGTTGGCGCAATTTTCTTCTACAGCTAAATAAACGTTTAATGCTTTGTGGTCACTTGTAACAGTTTTAGAACGTTTTGCTTTTTGTAAATCTTTTACGGTGCCATGTTGATTACATAGGATGTTCCACTTCAAACAAGAAAGTTGGTATAAGCTGTGAAAAATGCAGAAAGGTGACAACTACAACATCAAATTAGAATACGCCATAAAAAAGAAACACACATTTACTCAGAATCATATGAGCCGTTATTCAAATATTAGAGTGTTTTGATACTTTTGTTCCTTACTGTATATATCTGAATTTATAAATTATTATGTTTATTATCGGCTAGCCACTTTACATTATATTTACCTCTTTGTTTGTTAAAGCTTGTGACTAAACAAACAAATGAAATGTTATACTTCCACGTGCTGATCTATTCAAGAGCGGCATAAATTTCAAAACACATTTGATACACAATTGCGTAGACAGCCAAAAAGTTGTATCAAAATTGTATATTTTAAATTCTCACATTTAGTGAAGCTTGTTAAATTTCACCTCCAAAACTAAAATTCAATTTCTTCTCTTCTAATTAATATGGCTAAATAAGGGGTAGCGTGAAAGCATTTATAACCTTCAAATTCAAGCCACGCCTAGCATTTAATCATTCATTTAATTATAGTGTGCAAAATAGTTTCAGATTCCAAAAATTTTGCATTATTCGTTTCGATGTAATGGAGTTATCACCGATAAGAAACTTTTATGAATTATTTATGAAGTGGGTTTGTCTGTGTATCTTACGAAGAAACCAGGATCGATTAGACCGCCGCGACCACCCTTGACCGCCACAAACCAGTAGCTTTCAGTTTAGTTGATGAAGTCCGAAATGGTTAAAAAATTCTCAGAGTGCGTTTCATTTAAAAGCGTATTAGACAAAATAAATTGCCTTTACCCTTTTAGGCTAAAGTCGAAATGAGAAGCTAATTTATCACCACAAAACCATCAGGCTGGTATTAAAGTTACGTCATTCTAATTTACGATTTAGATAACATGCTTCTTTATAAAAAATGATAGATCAGTCATTCATTTCATACACTTTGCTATTGTAACAGTTGTAAACGACACTACTTTACAACACTTCATTTGTATAAATGACTTAGTAAATTACAATAGGATTCCATCAGCCGTCATAAATTTTGATGAACAAGCTCGGTATTCATTTAATGTCAAAATTCGAACAGGCTGATATTATTCACTCATATCGCCAAAACTGGATTATATTTTTTACGTTTTCGACAATGTGTATGTCTGCATCGTGCGTCTTTGATTGTTCGATTTTCTTAATAACAGTTATCGACTCCGTACGGCAGTTAAAGCCTTTTAAGTAGTAATTGATAGCTTTCAGGAAAGGATGCAATTCAGAGGATCGGAGGTTGGGCGGAGTTCGCATTGTGATGTGGGTTAACCGTTTCGGCAAGAATGAAGGAAATCTCGCGTTTTTCATTTTACTTTTCTGGAAACAGAACATGTAATAGAAAGGTTCCGTGTAGCAATTAAATCTATTTCCTATTCTCCTTCGTTCTTACCACGTTGCAATTGAGACAATTAGTCTAGGTAACTTTAAGTTGTAACAGTATGAGAACTTCGCAATATTAACAAACCTAAACCTCTTCAGTTTAACATATTAGAATTATACGATATGATTTTAAATAATTGAAGTGCTCAAATGACTAAAACATAGTAGTCTAAATTGATAAAATGTAAAAAGTCAGACTCGTTGCACATAGCTATAGAAAAGAGTAGGTCACCTGGAAGTGCTTTATTGTATTACATAAATTGATACCCTTTTGCATTCTGTCAGACTAAATTTAAAAGTAATTATTCTAATCTTCAGTTGGGAATGCAAGGACGCAGTTCATTTTTCATATTTGGGAATGTAGAAAACTCGTTGCGACATAAGTCTTAACTGTATAACAATGATCTAATAATATACTTCGAGGTTTTGCTGCGCGAACGAACTTAATTGTCTTTAAAGCAGTCTATAAACTAGTATTGCTTTGGTGAAGACTATTCACAGTTCTACGTTAGTTTTTCGAAGCATGGCAATGACATCTCGAAAACAAACTTAATTTAATTAATGAACCGCTCTTCAACTTCTAAAAGCTTTTTAACAACCTGACATTTCGACTCCTTCTCTTGAAACGCAAAAATTGCAGACATTTATTTTCCAGTTTGCAAGAATAAATGCACTCGTTAGCACTCACTATGTTCACGATTCAGCACTAATTTCTGCGAGTCGACTTTTGTTCTTAAATTAAAAGAATTGAAATTCAACGGGAAATTTACTTTCGCACACCCAATTAATCATGCTGATATTGGATTGAGGTTTTCGCAATGCCTAGTAATCTCCCAATTTCGCATATGTTACATATCAATTTTCCTTGATCAGTTAGCGTAGACTTTTTTATGATATCTGCTAGGTGAGTATTGTCTTTAGTACACCCTTGTATTAAATATTATTGGTGAGACTAGCACATTCAGGTTTAAATTCGAGTACGAGCGGAGTTATTAATTGATATGGTGCTTCTTCATCAAATAAAGAAACCAACTCGACGAGACATTGTTGTTGAAATAATCCGAGAGTTCTGAAAAATATTGGGCAATACATTTCTCCTCTCAAATCCATTTTGTTCAGACGAAATACACCTTGCACAACAACCAACCCAAAATACTCCTACTACGGTTAGATGAGGGAAACATAATTGCTGATCATCCAGATACGTACAATACGCGTTGAATAAAAACAGACAGTATGGATGTTTATTTTGCTATCACACCTCCTACTGATCTTTATTGCTACCAGATTAATGGATAAAATCATCCATTTGATTTTATTTTGAAGATGTGCTGATGTTGGGGCGGAGGTGCTATGGGGAACAGGTCATGGATCTGTTGAACTGATAATAATAAAAAGCAAAGCAGAACTTTCACAAAATTAAAAACATTGAATTTTTTCATTCCGTAGATGTAATATTATGCCATATGTGTTTTCCACCTTAGTTTAACTTTTGTTAAAGAAACTAATTTTTGGATAATCTTTACCACCTTTTTCTTTAGGTGAATGAAAGACAAAATTGAATTTAACAGTGTATATCAAACTTACGTCAGTGAAAAAATAAAACTGTATAAACAAAACATCTTTTTTCATTTTGGCTGCTATTAACATAATATCTAAGATTCGACAAACGAGTGCATGATAAGTCATCACTAAAGGCCGGATAGTATGCAGTTTGCATAAATTTGCATATTTGCATAATATAAGCATTTTGTATATTATTTGCATATTTTGTAGTAATTCAACATATCTGAAATATCCGAGTTTTATTTATTTATTGGATGTAATTTATTATAGGATAGGCATTACTAAAATATGTCGTGGTTGTAACAAACAAAGAGTTAAACAGCCCTCTTTAAATTAAAAATAGCATTCTATGAAGCCTCTTCTCGATACTTTTCCGATAAGCGCTTCCAAAATTTATTAATGCTGTTCCCATACATCTAGACCGGGACAGAATGCAAGGAAAAGCTAATTGCCTGAAACTTCTAAATACATACAAAAATACATTTTACCAGAAAATTAGGAGCACAGGTGTTTCTTTGTTATTCGGAGAAATTTATTCCCATATTCGAAAGCAATCTTATTTATTTTAAACGTCATTTTACGTTGGTTTTTCGAAGTCTAAACTTGTGGGTTGTTATTAATTATAATAGCAAAATGACGAAAATAGCGACTGTGCCGGGATGGATTGCACCTTATTCAGAATTGCGTATGGATGGAGAAAAAGTATTTTGCGTAGCATGCAGCAAGATTGTAAGTAAAATTTAAGTTTATTTCATCTTATTAATCTATAGTTTTTAAACGACGTTTAACAAAATCACCATTACAACGCTTCGACAAATAATTTTATTTTAAAATTTTATTTTTAAAATGAGTAAAATGAGATGTATATTTCATGCGTATTTTTCGCATATCATCAGCACAGCTGATGATTTTTAAATAAAAATCATTTTAAAATAAAATTATTTGTCGAAGCGTTTTGTTGGTTATTTTATTAAATGTCGTTTATTCCGATTCCTTCGCAAAATTCTTTACACATTAATTTCTTATTACTCCTTTATCTTTTACTAACACTTATTTTATAAGAAAACAACTGATGATGTGATATTTTTTATGCAGGTTACAAGTGAGAGAAAGTTTCAACTCGACCAGCATATTAAAACTCCATCTCATGCTGCAAAACTATCAAAGATGAAATTGGCGAAGAAGGGTCAGCAAACATTATCCCCATGTTTGCCATCACCCTCCAAAAAATCGGAACAAGAACAATTTAATGAAGATTTGTGCCTAATGTTTGTGTCGGCAAATATTCCACTACATAAAGTAAACAATTTAAATGTCAAGTTACTTTTGCAAAACTACACCAGCAAATATAATATTCCCGACGAGAGCACCTTAAGAAACAATTGGAAATAACCGTTTCTATGCAGAAACGTTGAGTAGCATTAAGAAGGCTCTGTCAAACAATTACCTTTACATATGCGCAGATGAAACTACTGATAGTGTGGGCCGATACATTGTTCATTTAATGATAGGTATCTATAACATATCGGTTCCAGCAAAATCTTATTTAATTTCATCCAAACAGTTGGAAAGGGCAAATAATTTAACAATAACAAGGTTTATAGAGGAAGAACTGGCAACCTTTTTCTTACCGGAATCGATTCCAACAGAAAAATTCTATTGTTTTTAACGGATGCCGCACCATACATGGTGAAGGCAGCTTGCAACTTGAAAATGTTTTACCCAAATTTAATTCACACAACTTGCTTGGCGCACGGACTAAATCGTGTTGCAGAAGAAGTAAGAAACCATTTACCCTTGGTAAATACTTTAATTAGTAGTGTTAAGAAAGTGTTTTTAAAGGCTCTATTAAGAGTTCAATTTTACAAACAACATCTACCCGGTATTCCGCTTCCTCCTCAACCAGTAATCACACGATGGGAAACGTGGTTGGAAGCTGCTATTTTTCATGCAAATCATTATGAAGAAATAAAGACAATTATTATGGATCTTGATAGCGATACACAATCTGTGCTAGACGTCCAAAAGGTGTATTCGAGTAAAGAAATATCTCAACAGTTGGCGTTTATTAAAGCTAACTACAGTGTTATTTCCACTTCTATATTGCAATTGGAAAAACAATTTATGTCGCTAATTGAGAGCGTTGAAATAATAAACAAATTTGAAAAGTTATGTTTTGATGTTAAAGGAAGGGTGGGAAAATCCGTGTATCAAAAATTTTTAAGTGTAATAGAAAAAATGAGGGTTTTAAAAAGCTAAAGGATATTGCTAAAATCCTGTATGGCGAGTCAGTAGAAAATATTGAGTTGACAATAGAGGATATTTCTAATTTGAAATATGCTCCTATAACAAGCGTGGACGTAGAACGAACCTTTTCAATATATAAATACATGTTATCAGACAAGCGCCACCATTTTTCTATTGAAAACTTTGAGAAATATGTAATTGTAAATGGTTTTCATAGTTAATTATGTTGTAAAATGTTATAAATAAACTTGTAGTAAACATAATAGAATATTTTTTTTCTATAGTATTATATTTTCTAGCATTACTCCTATTTTTTTATCTGCATATTTTTCATAAGAAAGTTCATATTTAGGCCAAAACATCTGCATATTTATGCGCATATTTCCACTTTTTTTTGCATATAATCCGGCCTCTAGTCATCACTAAGTAGTGTAAACCGGACAGACGTTGTCTTTCCACCCCTTGTAAAATTTAGGAGGGACCGCATCAGTGCGATTTACACAACGTATCAAGCACTCGTTTATCGAACCTTCATAATAACAACTCGAATTTCTTGATATATAGGGCCTGCAATAAATTTATACATTTAATATTATTATTTATAAATACACCTGTACAAATATTTATAACGTAACATCGTAATATATCCTTATATCAAAAAATGTTTGTCGAAAGCTTAACAATCCTATTCAAGGACTAAGGAAAAACAGGGGTTTCCTTCTTATGAAATGTAAGCGTCATTTTAACAAATTGCTATATCTATTACTAAAATTTTCAATATCGATTCTGGAATTAATTGTTTTGTTTTTTTGTATGTATAATTTGGTGCATTAGTCTTTTTATCATTATTTTCCTTTTTAAAGTAGTTGCCAAAGCGATGGCCTAAATCTCTGTAATGTTTTGGTCATTAGAAAATTATTATTAATACAATACTTATACTTAATTACATACAACCTTCTCATTAAATATTGCCTGGTTTATAACATCTGCCACTAATCTTTCCGATTTATTTTGTAAATTATATTACTTTGATTCTGCTAATACATTTTACATTTTATATTAGTAAAAACTAATATAAGCTATATATATATATAGCTCTGATTTTGTAATACAGGCAAAATTCCCATAATTGTCTTCTTGATCTCCTACTATATCTTCCACAAATTGCGCTTCATGTGGTTCTCCTAATGGTTCAAACTCCAATCGTGTTACATATTCAAAAGAGAATAAGATCTCTTGGTGAGCACTTGCAATCATACCTTCAACGCATCATGCAACTCAAGTTCTAGAGACGCCAAAGGAATTACTGCGATGTTAGATACTTGAAACGTTGCTAGTAACATGTTTAACACATTAGCTATATTAATAGCTGCCATTGTGCCAAACTACGATAACCTTATAGATGTATTTCTACACCGGTATACGTGACACAATGCGTGTATTTTTGTTTATTGATATCTATCTACATTGAGGGCTGAAGTATTTAATCCATATCTATCTGAATAAATTTCGTATTTCTTTTAAACGTTATCGAAATAATTAGTAATTTAAAGTATTTTATATTTAGAGCGATTGATATCTATGTACATGACCCAATGACAACTGAAATTTATCATTGTTTTTTAATATCTTTACTATTAGCTGTCCGAATTTATTACTCAGCACCGTTTTCTACGTAAAACCGACGTTATTTCTGATAAATAAAAAAACTATTAAAAAAGTGACGCCTGGTCACCCGTAATTTAAGTAATCGTATATCTCACGAGAGATAAAACAATCGGCGGGGTTTTACACTAATTTTTTATTGGTTGACGATGGAATACAGAATGAAGGTCCACATTTAATGAAATTTATTTAATTTTCTTTCATCAGTCTTATATATACATATATTCCGTCAAACATAAGTAGTTGCAATAGCAAATTTTACGAAACCAAGTTTGAATTACTATACAGAACCTTGTTCGATTTCTTCCTATATCTCAACCTAAATAAATTGATTACTGTTTTGAAAACCTATTCTATCGAACATATAATGTATTGTCACATGTTTCGATACAAGTTATACTAAATATACATATATATGTATGTATGAAAGACAGATTGTGCTGGTGCTGAGACATAAATTTCATTTCATTAACAATCAGTTTTTCGTTCAGGTCGATAAGAATATTAATGTAACTTTTTGATTTGTTTATATTGGTAGAGAAACGTAGTAGCAGTAATTGTATTAAGTATTGAAAAATACTGTTATTGAACTTATATATTTGTCAGAGTACAATGGTGTACGATTGACAATAATTTATGTAATCAATACGTAGATTTGTATATATAAAATAAGCCACCCCCAATAACGTGGGGTATATTCGAAATCTGATTGGGTACGCGTCCGCGTTGTTCGTTTGCGCAAGAGGGGGTGACCAACAATAAATATCCTCCACGGGGTAGCTTCACAAACATTCATTGAAATCACCTCCACCGAAAGCTCTTAGTCGTTCGTTAACATGGAACCGTCGACTTTAGAATTAGACTATCAAGTTTCTTATAGTTGTTATAATTATATATACACAGGAGGGAATAGTTCAAACCGATGGTCACCTTATTCGGACAATAGTGCATCTAGTAGTTACGACAGTCACGTGGAAGACAGAAGCGAGAGTCCGGAAGCGATTGTGAAAAGTAAGGTGTCCCCCTTTATTATGCGTAAGAGACGACTGGCGGCGAATGCGAGGGAACGCCGCAGGATGCAGAACCTTAATCAAGCATTTGACCGACTGCGGACCTTTTTGCCGCAGTTAGGACAGAATCGACAGTTGTCCAAGTATGAAACGTTACAAATGGCCCAAAGTTATATCGCTGCTTTATACGATCTTTTGGAACCGCCACTGGTAAAATAAAAACTCTTTATAGGTAACTATTAGCAAAATTGTTATGAATATGTAGCAAATTGTGTTATAAATATGTAAATAATATATGTATATGTAAATTAGTACTAAATTAGACGTATATACAATTTTCTCTAAATCTGTAAATAAATAAATTATAGAAACAACTCCCGTCTTCCTTATTCACTGTTGACAGTTTTTACGAATCCAATCATTAATAAATACATATGTACATGTACCTACATTAACTCCATATTATTTGTCAATATTTTTAATATGTACTAACGAAAATAAAACTTGTACTATTATTGGTTTAATACTTCATTAAATTTCTTAAAGTATCCTTACTTTATTTATTCCTGCCATTTTTTAAACATAACTAGGTGCCGTAGCGCTTCTTTAACTGCGTTTAAAATATGTTTCATGTAGTGACATGTAAAGCGAAATTGGGGTTTAAAGGAAGAATTTAATAAAATTTGTTATATTTGTTTGAAATTTGTTGCTTATACCTTTGATTAAGCAAGAAAAAGAAAAATAAAGGAGATATAGTATAGCAAATAGCTGAAAACAGAATAACAGTAAATTTGAATTTTCAAAAGAAAATTTATATTTTGTATATAGGTTTAAAACGACAATTTTAAATACTATGTTAGTGATAGTAATAGTAGCAATATTTGCCATATTTAGAACTTCATAACTGTAATTTTAATTCTAAGAAAAGGATGTCTATAATAGAGGTAGTTTGAGCTTAATTCGTTGGAAGAGATATCAAAGTCTGTTTCCAAATTTTATAAAGGTAAGATTTATTTCGGCACACTTCTAGAAATTATTTTTTATTCAGCTAATTTTATAGTGAATTTATTCAGAAGTTTATTTATTTCTTTGTTGAAGTGCGTTGTCACATGGCATCTTCTATAGTTTTAGATCCAGTTATTGCAACTTATTGATTCAAACTAGATAATTACTAACCCATTATATTTCTTCTTCTACGAGAATTAGCAATACCTACTCTTGTTTGTTTATTAGTTTAAGGAAGTGTATTACTGCTGTTTTAGTTTTATCAAGAAAGTTCAAAACTAATTGTTAAATTGTTAAAAATAGTATAGTTGTTCATAGAGGTCGCTGTTTACTTTAGCACATTAATATAACGAAAAATTGATATTTTAGTTTGTTTGCTTCCTTCTTTGTCTGATTGTATTAGAAAATTAATATTGTTAAGAAACAAATGTACAGAGTTGAGTGTAAAGTCCTTTATTTAAATGTATAGTAAATACAAAAAAATTACAAGTAAGCATTAACTTTTGAATGATATAAAGAAATTTGTCTGCGACCTTTTAGTTATTCACGATTTGACAAACTTGTTTCAATCATTAAACCACTGTAAGTATAAATTAACGCCCTAAGATATAGAAAAATAAATAATAGAAAAGAGTTTAAGTTTCAAAATTTCAAATTTTTTCCTTATAAAATTTTTATATTAATTGTAACCTAATCAAAAAATAATTAAAATCCCTGCCCCTCCCAAAAGGTGATTGTGACTAGTATATATTGATAAAGATTAATTTCAGACTAAATTTTAAGACAAATAATTTAATTTACATTGTTCCATATACACTACCGTTAGTAATTATTTGGGCACCTTTGGCTTTTAGATTTTTGTATACAAAGATGAAAAATATACTAATAATCAGTACAATCCACTTAAATTCATTAAATAACATCGGTCTATTTACTTCTTTTATCTGTATGAGAGGTAACACCGTCATGAAAGCGTAGGTAGTAGCGACGACAAAGAGTGGAATACTTTGAAATTCCAGAAGAAATGTAACAATTGGTAATTTTACTATGAATCATGAAGCTATAATGAAACCATTTGAAGTAATATTTTTAAATTACGGTCAGTTATCGTTCCATGTTAATAGCGACAACATCTCTTAACGAATACTACTTATAATTTCGTTTAAAACTTTAAAACATGCCAAAGAGGAGGGAAATCAGTCTTGAAACACGTGCTTTGATAGTAGCAAAACATAACTCAGGCATAAGCAATCGCCAAATTGCTAGAGAATTACATTTAAATCCGACAAATTGTCATGCATGAGCCCCTGTTTCGCCAAATTAATAAAAAGAAAGGTTACAATGGGGACGTGAACATCGAAATTGGACGGTTGAAAATTGAACAACGTACTGCGGGGCGAAGAGGACCCTATACGTCAGCATTCTGAGGCCCATAATTACCTACGTAGCGCTGGTCTGGACAACGGCTGCTCCCAGCCACATCGCCACCCTTGCCGCCCTACAAAATAAGACCCTGAGAATCCTGACCGACGCCCCATGGTACATGCAGAATGACCGCATACAAGCTGATTTGGAAATCCCCGCACTGAACGACCATCTGCATGCCTTGGCGGCGTCAACGTGGAGGAGAACTGAGGACTCAGGGCATCGGCTGCTTAAGGAGCTGGCGATGTTGGACCTGGATCGACCGCCGCCCCCTTTGAGGGTCCGGCGCATCGAAGATGTCCTTCAAGACATTATCATTCATGAAGATAGACAAAACTAATCAAGATCTTCGACCCGCCATCTAAGCCGTGACCTTCAAAATTCCGATTTTTACTTCCACATACCATCAGAGCGGCGAGGAAGTAGCCGTCCAGCGAGGGGGACGTGAGCCATTGTGGCCTTAAGGCTTCGGCTCGAGAAGGAGAGGTCGACCTTAGAAAAACGTACTGTGGACCGATGAACCCAAATTCGAAATTTTCGGTTCGCGAAGGCTAGTGTCTGTAAGAAGATCTGTAGGTGAACATGGATGATTTGGAGTTGTTTTGCCTCCACATCCGCAGGTGATCTCGTAAAAATTCGAGGAATGAATAATGAGAAAAGAGCAATATAAACGCATCTTAGAGGAAAATGTAATACCCTCTGGTGTACGAATTTTGCGTCAGAATTTTATATTCTAATAAGACAATGGCCCAAAATACACTTAAAATTATGCAAGCAATATTTAGAACATTTGGAAGAGGAAAGGGGACTTAAAATGATGAAATGGACACCTCGAAGCCCAGACTTGGAGTCCATCTAGTTATTACGAGAAAAACTCGATCGGGATGTAAGAAAAATTGCTCTAACTCCAGCACATGACTTGTGGAATAAACTATAGGCAGCATGGATTCGAATAACTCCGGAAGCATTGTTAAAATTAATTGCAAGGATGTCCCGATTATGCGACGCAATCATTAAAAGTAAAGGTCAGATAGACGGATCTGAAATTGAAGTCAAGTAAATAATTTTAATTGATAAAGCTGTATATTTGCATCGCCAACTCCCCACTCTAGTCAGTACTGTTCATGCGAGTAATTCTGTGTATATGTAGGCTGTCGTAACTTATTGCGTAATTACCGCTGTTTACCCAAACTATTGATTATTGAGGACTTTCCCTGCAGACTAAATTCCAACCACTCAAATGGATTTTGAGGATACTAGGCTGTAAACAATGAAGATTGAAGAACTACTTTAGAAATTGAATTCGATCCTTCTTCACTTATCTCTCGTTTCGAGTTTGTGTTCTGATCATATACATATACATATGTATATGTATGTAGTATATACGTATAACGTGGATTCGCCCAACTTTATACAATCTACTGATAAGAACAGACGCATTCGAAATACGTGTCCACGACTGCAGATATGTCTACGAGTTTAAATGATAACCTTTTCCTTATATATAACTATGCATTTTCCCCTGTTATCCAAAATGATTAACGGACACACATGATTAATGGATTGACGTCTTAGTTCTGATTTTCCAGTGAAATAAAAATGATTATTTGTACGGCCAATGCTGTTCTCATAGGTATGAAGAATAAAGCGTCAGTTGTCATCACTTTTCACACTGATTTTGTAATTGAGTCCTATCGTAATAGTGTTTTACTAATGAAGTAATATAAATAAATCATAATCTACAACTATTTCATTCAAAATGGTTTTCAGAAACGTATACGAAAATTTCTCGTAGTAACAGAACTTAATAACGCTAACGTTTGTTTTGCATATATAGTATTTCAGAAACTCAACTGAGAGTCATGCAATACCAATTACGAATAAATTACAATGATTATGATATAAATTTGACATTTGTAAGTAAGTATTCAAATGTAAATGTGATGAGATACCGGCATGCCTGTGAAATGTTATACTTGGTATACAAGCATCTATACCGGTAAATATCTTTAACCTGGAGCGGCACACGCCAATCAGTATGTTCATGTGTTTGCGTTTAGCATGAAGATCCCAGCAATGGTAAGAGATAGAAATTTAGTTACAATGAGAGAAGGTTTGATCAATTGTGTTACGAGGGGCGCCTTTTATGCCTTTAACGACCACTAAATGACACTGTTGAGATGTGTCATTACTAGAGGCCGGATTATATGCAAAAAAAAAGTGGAAATATGCGCATAAATATGCAGATGTTTTGTCCTAAGTATGCACTTTCTTAGGAAAAATATGCAGATAAAAAATAGGAGTAATGCTAGAAAATATACTACAGAAAGAAAATATTCTATTATGTTTACTACAAGTTTATCTATAACATTTTACAACATAATTAGCTATGAAAACAATTTACAATTACATATTTCTCAAAGTTTTCAATAGAAAAATTGTGGCGCTTGTCTGATAACATGTATTTATATATTGAAAAGGTTCGTTCTACGTCCACGCTTGTTATAGAAGCATATTTCAAATTAGAAATATCCTCTATTGTCAACTCAATATTCTCTACTGACTCACCACACAAGATTTTAGCAATACCCTTTAGCTTTTTAAAACCCTCATTTTTTTCTATTAGACTTAAAAATTTTTCATACGCGGATTTTCCCACCCTTCCTTTAACATCAAAACATAACTTTTCAAATTTGTTTATTATTTCAACGCTTTCAATTAGCGACATAAATTGTTTTTCCAATTGCAATATAGAAGTGGAAATAAAACTGTAGTTGGTTTTAATAAACTGTTGAGGTATTTCTTTACTCGAATACCCCTTTTGGGCGTCTAGCACAGATTGTGTATCGTTATCAACATCCATAATAATTGTCTTTATTTCTTCATAATGATTTGCATGAAAAATAGCAGCTTCCAACCACATTCCCCATCGTGTGATTACTGGTTGAGGAGGAAGCGGAATACTGGGTAGATGTTCTTTGTAAAACTGACCTCTTAATGAAGCCTTTAAAACATTTTCTTAACACTACCAATTAAAGTATTTACCAAGGGAAAATGGTTTCTTACTTCTTCTGCAACACGATTTAGTCCGTGCGCCAAGCAAGTTGTGTGAATTAAATTTGGGTAAAACATTTTCAAGTTGCAAGCTGCCTTCACCATGTATGGTGCGGCATCCGTTAAAAGCAATAGAATTCTTTCTGTTGGAATCGATTCCGGTAAGAAAAAGATTGCTAGTTCTTCCTGTATAAACCTTGTTATTGTCAAATTATTTGCCTTTTCCAACTGTTTGGATGAAGTTAAATAAGATTTTGCTGGAACCGATACGTTAAGGATACCTATCATTAAATGCACTATGTATCGGCCCACACTATCAGTAGTTTCATCTGCGCATATGTAAAGGTAATTGTCACAGCCTTCTTAATGTTACTCAATGTTTCTGCATAGATACGGTCAATATAATTTTTCTTAAGGTGCTCTCGTTGGGAATATTATATTTGCTGGTGTACTTTTGCAAAAATAACTTGGCATTTAAATTGTTTATTTTATGTAGTGGAATATCTGCCGACACAAACATTAGGCACAAATCTTCATTAAATTGTTCTTGTTCCGATTTTCTGGAGGTTGATGGCAAACATTGCGGCAGTGTTTGTTGACCCTTCTTCGCCAATTTAATCTTTGATAGTTTTGTTGTTTTGTTTTTGTGATGAGATGGAGTTTAAATATGCTGGTCGACTTGAAACTTTCTCTCACTTGTAACCTGCATAAAAATATCACATCATCAGTTGTTTTCTTATAAAATAAATGTTAGTAAAAGATAAAGGAGTAATAAAAAACTAATGTGTAAAGAGTTTGCGAAGCAATCGGAATAAACGACATTTAATAAAATAACCAACACAACGCTTCGACAAATAATTTTATTTTAAAATGAATTTTATTTAAAAATCATCAACAGATGATATGCGAAAAATACGCATGAAATATACATCTCATTTTACTCATTTTAAAATAAAATTATTTGTCGAAGCGTTGTATTGGTGATTTTGATAAACATCGTTTAAAAACTATAGATTAATAAGAGAAAATAAACTTAAATTTTACTTACAATCTTGCTGCATGCTACGCAAAATACTTTTTCTCCATCCATACGCAATTCTACATAAGGTGCAATCCATCCAGGCACAGTCGCTATTTGCGGCATTTTTGCTATTATATTTAATAACAACCCACAAGTTTAGACTTCGAAAAACCAACGTAAAATGACGTTTAAAATAAATAAGATTGCTTTCGAATATGGGAATAAATTTCTCCGAATAACAAAGAAACACCTGTGCTCCTAATTTTCTGGTCAAATGTATTTTTGTATTTATTTAAAAGTTTCAGGGAATTAGCTTTTCCTTGAATTCTGCCCCGGTCTAGATGTATGGGAACAGCATTAATAAATTTTTGGAAGCGCTTATCGGAAAAGTATCGAGAAGAGGCTTCATAGAATGCTATTTTTAATTTAAAGAGGGCTGTTTAACTCTTTGTTTGTTACAACCACGACATATTTTTAGTAATGCATATCCTATAGTAAATTACATCCAATAAATAAATAAAACTGGGATACTTCAAATATGCTGAATTACTACAAAATATGCAAATAATATACAAAATGCATATATTATGAAAATATGCAAATTTATTCAAACTGCATACTATCCGGCCTTCAGTCATTACTATTCCCTCAATATTTGACATCTTTTGAAGTGAATACTTCTTAACCCGGCGTCATGGGGGTGAAAATTAGTTACACGGACGTGGCGGTTGGGCCATACTTACCCACTTATTAAACTCCAGGTATCTCATTATATTTACGAAAAAATTTAAATTTTGATTATATTCTGACTGTATTAAGGAAATAAAACATGACTTTATTAAAAGAACATATTTTTTTTATTTTCAACAAAAAAACATATCACAGTAAAAAAGTAACAAAAGGAGCTTCCTCTAGCTTAAATATAACAAACACTTCTTTCTTTTATCAGTCTTCCACTTGTATGTGCTTAACTAATTAATATTTAGAAAACAAAAAATGTTAATTGGAGTAATTATTAACAACTAAAAATACGCAAAATACATAAAATACACATGGCGCAAAATAGTTACATTGATTACGGGAATGGGCCACATTTACCTTTTTAACTTTCAGCACGTATAACTTGAAATGCGATCGCCGCTGTCTGAATGATTTGAAATTAAAAACGTTTAAAGTAATTGAACATCTCCAGCTACGGAGAATAGCGGCATCGTTGCACATGCAGTTATAAAGCTACAAGCAATTCAAAATGTGGCGGGTATTTTTACCCATCCCCCATGACGTCGGGTTACGCGACACCGAACTAGCTCGAGCGTAAATTTAAACGTAAGCGTAAACGTAAGCGTAGGAGCGTAAAATTTGAGCGAAGCTTTGCTTTGTGTGAAAGACAAAGAAAACAGAGAGTGATCTGCAAGCGAGAGAAAGGATACGTGTGTTCTTGTTTCGTGTGAACCAGAAGGAGAAACAGAGAGAGTAATATTCTGCGATTGGATGTATTCACTTTAGACGTGCGTAGATCACACACGCCATTCTTTTATTGTGGAAGAAATGGTAGTTTAGAAATTGACCGAATAGTTTGCGTCCGGTGAATATTTAAAAAGGCAATTTTGTGAGGGAATGGAAATTTGGCGTGAACGATTTCGTTGGATGATCTTTTACGATTTTAACTCAACAGCAATGTATAGAATCGATTGGTTCAAGTTTTGGTAATTAAACACCATCAGAAATGACAAGTTTGCAAATTTTGTTGTCGTTGTGCGTCCGTCAGTTATGAATTGCATGAAGCTACCGACCAATAATAAGATGATGAATAAGATCGGCTTGTGACAAAAGTGAGATTCTTATCCATATCGAGGACTACAACACATTCGATTTTGCATAAGCATGTAGCTGAGAAAAGTATCTGTTCCCGATGGATTCTGCATAATTTGAGTTAACCTCAGAAAATGCTCATGTTAATTGGTGGAAGGAAATGCTCAAAAAATTCATTTGAGGAGCTGCAAAATCCGTATACAAAATCATAACTGGTGACGAAACTTGAATATATTCGTATGCATCGGAAACTAAGCAGCCATTCACAGTTTGGGTATTACAAGATTAAATAAATCTCACAGAAGTTATTGCACGAACCACTTCCAAGAAAGTGAACGCTTGTTTCTTCGGTTGTATTGGGACATGTCGCAACCATTCCTTTGGAGGATTGAAGAACAATTAATGCAGAACGCTATACAACAATTTTTCTGCCAGAGGTCACCGACGAAAGCAGGGAAACAACCGAAAACGTCGCATCATAACTAGTCTGGGCAAACAGCAAAAAGAATAAGTTGCGACAGCCTACATAGTCTGGGGAGTCGGCGATGCCCTCGTAACTTATTTCGTAATTGCACGCTGTTACCGCTGTTTGTCCAGACTAATCATAACAATACCAGCTCTCACAACAATTGATTATTTGGAAGAGAAAAACATCGAATTAATATTTCACGGCTCGATTTATCACCTAGCGATTTCTTTTTGTTCCCGAATGTCAAACACAAAATTCGTGGACAGAGATGTTCAATACGTCAAGAAGCTGCCGAAGCTTCCAAAAACCATGTTTTTGAGATGCCAACTTCAGAGCAGACAAAATTTTCGAAAGTTCTTTCAACGCATGCGAAAGCGTATAAATCTTAACCTTCCTATACTCACGCATACGGTCTGTGAGACCGATTTATATAGTATAGTATACGTCTTTCATTTTGACGTGAGTATAGGAAGGTTAAAAACGAATATTTTGAAAAGCAATAAAACAATTGTTTCCAAAAGAAAAAAAATGATTTCTAGTTTTTGTAATAACTTGTTTCATATAAAATGTTTAAATACATTATCAACGAATTTTTATTGTGTATATCAGAAAATTTATCATCACTAATTGGGGACCATGGTCTAACATTTCCCCCAGGCAGAAGAGAAAGAACGATTTGAAACTGGTAATGCCGCCGACAAGTGTTCTCCATACGGTGTTATTATATTCGTATGTATATATGTACATACGTAGGCAGTTATATACTGCACTGTTATTAAATGAGATAGAACTGTATTACACGCACTGTTCAGTTATGTTTCCGGTTGACAGGTACACAAGACGCGTGTTAGAAATTAGTGCCGGTCGGATGCCTCCTACCGTCCATGCGTTTCACATGGGTTGGAAGTAATAACCGCCTCGTGTGTTACTACAAAGTATGACAAGTGGGAATCCGCACTATCTGACATAATAAAGGTGTTGAACGTGATATTCTTAGGTTGAGAAATGTTAAATGAAACAGATTTTTTTACAATAAATTTGGATCTTGATGATCTTTGACTATATTATGATTATGACTGGAGATAACGGAAAGACGTACATTTTATGTGCACCGTGCTATTGCTATTTCAGTTTACCATTTTTCAGTATTCAACGAGGTATGTAATGACAATCATGTTATCTCGTTGGAGTTACTCGCCAACAAGGGATAAATAAAATCACATATATTTTGAAATATTATTTATTAGTAGATATAGTTACAGATATGTATCTGTATAATAAAGTTGAAGTATATTTAATGAGAAATCTGTTGTTGTTTATTACCAGACAGTTTCTTAATATTAGGTTCATATTCATTAGTTTAACGTATTTCGCTGTCGATTTATTTACAAGTTTATTTCTATTGGTAAATTATACAAAATTGTGAAAACAATTTTTCACACGAATATGTGGACCAAAACATCATTAAAAGAGCATTAACAGGTCTCTTCATTGATATAAGACTGTTTGGTAAATAATTCCATACGTTTAATATAATATTTTCAATTTTTAATGCGGGATCATTATCATCTGCACTACTTTCAGACATTCTTTCTATTTCGGAATTCCATTTCTAAATCATGGATACCTAGCCACATAAACTCGATTAAATCCATTGTTTCGAATTACGTTTAGTATGGATATAAAACAAAGTGAAATGTATTTTCCAAACTGTTACATTGATTAAATTTCTCCTCAAAAGCTTGTTTTATTTCCTGTATAATCATTAAATATTTTTTAAATGCATTTTCTTGAATGTCAAGCGTATTTTAAAAAATTATTGTGTTCAGAAAATGTTTCTGTAATTGAAGAAAATATTTCATGGTATTCATTTCCAAATCCTTAGTAAAGATGTCAAGTTTTATCATAAATATTTTAATAGTTTCAAACATCATGAAAACAATATGTCCATTTCCATTTAAAGTGTTTTGTTTGGTTCATTAAAATGCTGAGTGAAGTGGCATAAGAACATTAAATTATTTAACCAATCTATATTTGAAAATTCGTCAAAACTATTGTTTTAATTTCACTAAAAAATCAGCTGGCCGATGTCCACTTGGAATTTTTTATTTATAAATTCTACATAAGATATATATACTTAAAAAATAAATTTATAAAAATCAACACGTGGGTCATTTATAAAGTCATAGGTTCGCCACCACTATTGTAAGCCATTTATTCCATTTGTAATATTTTACTGAAGTTTACATTTGTAAAAGCAATTGCATACACTCGTAACATGCAAACAGTAAATCAACTGAAAATGCTTTTCTGTTTTTAGGTATCCTTCACAATGATTGATACATTCTTGGGTTCAAACCAAACGTTAAAGCAGTTACTTTAATTTTCAGCTTGGTTAGTCAGAATTACCATTTTGAAGGCATCGTCTGTTACTTCTGACTGGAACCATTGACCATGCCGTGCATTCTTCATCCATTGGAGCGTACAGGTGTTAAGAATTAGAATTAAACTGTATAAAACTCGATAAACTCGATGTATAGTTGCTCCAAACACAAAAAGGAGCAGTGAAATGGTTGTGGAGGGTGATCCGTCATTCTGGGTTAGTATTTCGAAGCATAACTTTTGGCAAACAGATGGTGGTGTACCACCCGACATTAACAGTTTTCCGACCTTGTAAAAGAATATAGCTACTTGAGTTGGTTTTGAGACAAGCGCTGGGCTCAACTATTTCGATACACATATATATTTTTAGTTCACGTTCATAACTTCTTGTTAGTTTCAGTGGTTCATCGGCAATAAACCACAACTTTTAATTGAAAATAAGCTACTGTTGTCTTGCAGAAGATGATATGAAGCTAATATGGAATAACGATTTCCAACGTTACTATACATCTAATCATTCCATCATTCACATCATCATTCCTAAACGGAGTAATGCAGTTAATAGTAGATGTACCGTGGTATATACATACATATGTAGTAAATAAAGTATTGCACAGGATTTATCAATAACTATTATAAAAGAAGAAATTAAGACATTTAGCGAAAATTGTCAAAGAGTTCTATATTCATATTGCGTATCTAGCGGAATCTAGAGGAAAATGTAGACCGACATGTGACGGGGAACATATTAAGCGTCAAATGGGTCAGGTTATATACAACGTGTCCCAAAATTGGTTTGGTATAGAGCTACCACGTATTGTAGAGGTAAAAATTAGTCGAAGAAATTAATGAAATTTGGCAAAAGTACATTTTAGAGGATTACTCTACTTTCAGTAATCAAAGAAACCGAAAGGAAATTGTGGAAGGGTTAAAACCACCTTCACCCCATGGTAATTTTTAAAAGATTCTTAGAGGTGGTAATATGTTTTTAAGCCTTTCTTAGCGGTAAGACTTATTCATCATCTTCATTTTTTAACTATTATAAAAACTCCGTATTTAGCATAATTTCGAAGGAAGAAAATGCTTTTTCAAATACTGAAACATTCTTAGTACAAGTTTAATAAGATTGTAATACAAAATTTAGTTGGCGGTGGACACAAACACAAAACTTTTTTACAATAAGTGTTCAATGTGACATCCACCTTCATTAATGCGGAGATCCATTCTACGTAAAAAGCAAATCTTTCATTAAGATATTCTCAAGTCTTGCACTAATTCTGATTCTTGAAGGAAACCAAGAAAACGATCAGGCAATCGGCACGGTCAAAAAAAAATTGCAAAAGATTCCGATCCAGGCATTAATTTTCAGTTTCCGTTGATAATGTCTACCTTTAAGGGTGTTCGGTTAAACTTAATTTTTTTATCGGTTCCAGAACTATTTTCAAAATTGTATATCTGACCTTTAAAAGTAGTGTATGTAATGTAATGTAATGGAGTGGGGTCCGGCCCAAAGTGGCCCTTTGCACTGCGACCACGTTAATCTATTGTACTTCCCCTTGTTTTTATTTATTTAATACGTCTAGGAACAGGATCAGCTCCTTCAAAGGGAGTGTTAATAGGTCCTCTTCACTCAGCGTATATGCATGTAGTATTCTGTATCTCCTGTGGCCTAGTGCCCCACAGTTAGTGATCAAGTGTTCCATTGACTCCTCTTCTTCACCACAGAATCTGCAAGTGTCCGTGTTGGATAAGCCCATTTTGTGTAGGTGCTTGTTGCAGGTATAGTGGCCTGTCAGTGCCCCCGTCAGTGTCTTTAAGCTTCTCCTGTCCAGTTTTAGGGCGAGGTCCGCCCTCCTAGCATCGTAGCTCAGAAACTTTTTGAAATGTTCCAGCCCACTGGTATCATTCCAGTGTTTTGTTGTGATGGATGCTGTCCATTTCTTTATCTCCCCTTTAAGGAGACCTTTATTAAACCCAAAAGATGGGATAGGTCCAGTAAAGTTCCTCTCGGCCCCTTTTTTTGCGTAGATGTCTGCCATCTCATTTCTTCCATGCCCCTCACGTCCTTGCACCCAGACCAGAGTAATCTGGTTCTGAGTAGCCAGGACGTTAAGCATGTTGTAACATTCCAATAATATTTTGGACGTAATTGTACAACTGCTCAGCGCCTTAAGAACTGATTGGCTATCCGTGAATATTTTGATTCGTATTCCCATGTGTCTCCTTTCGGATAGGATTCCTATAGTTTCCAAGACTGCGTACAGTTCCGCTTGGAAGATTGTGGTGTCCTTGCTCAAAGTTATTGACCTGTGTGTTCTAGGCCCCACTATTCCTGCCCCCACTCCTTGGAGCGTTTTGGATCCATCTGTGTACCACTTTTGCGATCCATCCCGCAACCATCTTGGGTTTGCGCACCACTCGTCCCTTGTCGGGAAGACAACCCCGTACTTCCTATCGAAGCAAAACATGGGATCCATGTGGTCGATTAAGCTTGCTAGGGACATACTAAGTATGTCTTCGATTTCTTTCAGGATTGTAAGATGACCGGTAAGGTTGCCTGCCTTAAGTTTTTCCCTTCTGTAGATGGAGATTGCTTGCGTAGCTGCCTCCTCTTGTACAGCCACATTTAGCGGTGTCAGATTCAGAAGAGCGTCCATGCTCGTCGTTGGGGTTGATTTCATAGCCCCTGTGATGCATACGCACGCAAGTCTCTGCACCCTGCATAGCCTCGATATGACTGTTTTCTGTTTGGTTTTACCCACAATACCAGAGCGCCGCCGTACAGTATTGTGGGTTTAACCATTTGGGTATATATCCAGTAGGTCACTTTGGGGCTCAGACCCCAAGATCTATCAAATAGCTGTCTAGCAGTCCAAAGGATTTTTGTGGCCTTTTTTAGCACTGACTCGAGGTGCAGTTCCCAGGTGAGTTTTTTATCCATTCGTTTTTACAATGTTAAGAACATCTACAGCTTTAATTTTTTCAATCATAAGTGAAGAACCAGTAAGTTTACGGATTCGACACTTTGCACACCGTGTATTTGTTACGATAGCTACGTCTTATCGACGACCTTTTCTAAATTCCTTTGTTATCGTTGCTTTCTTGAAGTCCAAAAATGACGGTAAGCCCATGGTCATTGTTCTATTGCTTAATTGAGGTTAAATTCAACAACAAACAAGGAATTTAAAAAAGACTCGCCGATAAGACGTAGCTATCGTAACGATTCCACGATATGCAAAATTTCGAGGCCGTAAACTTACTGGTTTTTCATTTATAATTGAAAAAAATTAAAGCTGTAGAAATTCTTAACATTGTAAACAACTAGTATTTTATCGTTACACACACTACTTTTAAAGGACAGATATACAATTTTCGAAATAGTTTTGGAACCAATAAGAAAAATTAAGTTTAACAGATTTCAAAAAATGCCGAACACCCTCAATAGCATGTGGATTTTCATCTACATAAATATCCTCCTTGTGAAGATTCATTATACATGACGTGTAAGACAAGATTCATTAGTAAACACGATATTAGTCTGGAATTAAGCGTGATCTCTGATCAAGTGGTAACAATTCTTGCACTAGTTGGATGAGGAATGGATGAATTAATTGATCGCTAAACATTCGTCCTACACTGCTTTTTGTAATTCCAGTCTCTCGTTGCAATGTTCTGGTGCTGGTGTCATGATTCTTATCAATCATTTGAAGAACAGTTTCTTCCGTAATATGAGTTCGGGTTTATCGAGATCTTCTAATTCTGACTGGGTTCAACAGTCCTGTTTCTCAGGGACGTCTTTCGATTCGCTTTGAGATTTGCAATACTCCGGTTTGGATACCTGTCTTGATACACGCGGACATTTTCGCAGCAGTTACCTTGACAGTATCTAGAGCTAATGGCATATCTGCCTGCTCATTAAAAGGGAAATCCATATTTGATGGCTGCCATAGTAACTGCAATAACAAGAGAAATAGCAATTAAAGTAATAACGGTGATCGCGATAAAAAAATAATACAAAAGCAACTAAAAGTGAACAAATTATTGAAACATTTACAGTCAACAATAAACTGGGACGATTATGAATTTGTTTCCTCTCAAAATCATGATTTATGTTTTCTCTTTATGTCCACCGCCAACTAAATTTTGTATTACAATTTTATTAGACTTTTACTAAGAATGTAGGTTATCAGTATTTGAAAAAGCATTTTCTTCCTTCGAAACTATGCGAAATACGGAGTTCTTATAAAAGTCAAAAAATGAAGATGATGAATAAGCCTTCCCATTAATCCTTGTGTTACTACCCGGGTACCGGGATACCCACCGAGATGTATTTCCATGAAAAAAATGATAAAAAATTAAAATTTTAATTTAAACTTCTGGATTGTTGTTATTCAGCTTAAAATCAAGCGAATTATGATTTTTAATTAAAATATTTTGTTGGTTTTTATTACAAAAATTTATTCAAACTTTGACAATCGCTACATGCGCTTCCGGGTACCCGGGTACCCATAACAATATCTGCGCCAACTGTGAATAAAATTAAAAACAAAACTAGATACATAGATAAAAGACAGTTGTTTATTTAAAAAATGTTTATTGTTTATTACATTCTATACATTTAACCCTCCGTCCGATAGATGGTTCCAGCCAGACCTTTTTCGTATTTAATCGTTAATTAAGTATATTTCTTGTTTATCTATCGACTTGGGCTTCCAGGTACCTTCCTGGAATTTTATTGGCTATCGATCTAGACATATAGCAATAAGGATTTAGTCTTCGCGAAGGACGAAAAGAGGACGTTTTGAAATCTCATCTTCGGTCTGATAGATGGTATCTGGCTGGATCCCATACATTTTGTATGAAAATGCATGGAATATGATACATTTTGGTGATTCTACTTGTTTTTTTGCACTTTTATGTTGTAATTATCCACTCTAACTTCCTTTTATGTTCACGCATATGGGCCTCGTATATATATATATATGGTCCGTTATGAAAGTAATGCGCATTTTTTGGGAAAAATAGATTCATTGATCTTACCGGTATAAATGTTTAAAATTCTTCGAAATAGTCCCCTCCTGCATCGATGCACTTGCGGTGACGTGCTTGGACTAGCTTTAGTCGGCACTGTGCGGTCCAATAAAAATTTCTCCCTGAAGAAGTGAAGAAGAATGCTTCTCGTGCTATGCTGTCATCTGTGTTTGGTTTTCATGAAAACTTGGTTTCGCTTTGTAGCTACGTGCCGAAAAGGAACAGGGCTGTGAAATTGCTCTCCACTGTGCATTATAGGAAATGTTGTGAAGGCGAGGCAATGAAACCAGAGGCAGTTTTGTTTTACAATGCGAATAAAACCGGCGTCGATTGTAGGTAACATGTTGGATGTTATGGCATTGGCTGCCTATTGCGTTTGCAAAGAAGTCGATGGGACCAATAAAAATGACGCTAGACGCACTTTTCTATATACATTGGTCCTTCCAAACGTTGAAAATCGCCTGAACAATGTTCACGTAATGAAGCATTTTACTGTTCGTTCGGCTAGTGAATCGTTCTTTGGTAGATCATTGAACATTCCAAGAAGTATTGTGACTACTCCTGCCAGCAGCGCCAATACACTCACAGCCAAGAGAGAAAATTTGTTCACACGGAGAGGAAAAAGTTCGCCGAAAAACTCGTTTTTTCTGTTCAATGTGTTCAACGCCAGCATGTCAACAACATTCTAAAGTTCGATATTCATGTTGTTCATGCATTGTTTGTACTTCTAAGAACCCATGAGAGAGTTCGAATCATAATTAATAAAAAAACGTTGTAATCCCTTCTTGTAAACATCAAACAACATTGATTTTAACTCTGAGAAAAGTAAGAAATAAAAAATATATACCTTGTTTGTATTAAAATGAATTTTACACCACTAATTCGCACCAAAATGCAAAGAAATGCATGTTAATGTATAGGAGTCTGGCCAGACACCATCCGTCGGACCGAAGGTATTAGAATATCTGTCGGACGGAGGGTTAACGAAGTTTACAGAGGGTTCAGCACAAACTCGCTGCTCACATTCAGCGTAGCTCTTGCGAGTTTTGCGTCTCTTTGTTTGTTTATAACATACATGGCAAGATCCCGTAACTTTCTTTCTTCCTGTTTCGTCCAGCTCAGCTGATTGATTACAGTCTTCTACAATAGTTGCTACTTGACGACCTATAACGCTTTCAATGGCAATTTTGATTATATAATTACGCATAACTTGGGCATTTGTCGTGCGTTGTTCAATCATTGGCTTAGCAAGCTCTTCAGATAGCTTGCGCATAAAAATCGTCTTTCCGCTTTTTCTTCGCAATCAACTTGTTATTTT
Source organism: Chrysina gloriosa (assembly GCA_038088585.1). NCBI lineage: Eukaryota > Metazoa > Arthropoda > Insecta > Coleoptera > Scarabaeidae > Chrysina > Chrysina gloriosa. The sequence continues at coordinate 54,080,026 of CM076093.1, forward strand.
CATAATAAATGATGTATGATGCGAGTGAATCAATGTCCAACATATTGATGAATAATGCCATTGGCCAGCTTGAAGTTCGCCGCTGACTTGTATATCTTCGAACCCTTTGGTCCATAGCGTCAACTCCACTTTTATATTTATTATAAAAGTTTATAATATCGGGTTTCTTTTACATCGGCATCGTCATTTACAGCTTTATCTGAATGCATAGTTGATATTAGAACAACAGCTTTACTTGTTAGGTACATAGGAACACACCGTTACTTTTTCATGGAAACCAAAAACTGTCGAGTACAGCTCCCGTGATTTATTTGCTGCCATGACACTTGGGATGTATGGTTTATTTTTTTAGTATGCCAACTACGGTCAGATTCCATGGGTAGGGAAGTAAAAATTATCCATGCAGATATTTCTTCCACTTCCGCGGTATGGAGATGCCAGTTCTTTGACAACTCTCTTACCAGTGTAAATAATGCCTTGCAAAGATAGGCGTTTTCTGCATCGCAAATCCACCAGATTTTGATACCATACTTGACCGGCTTTGAAGGTATATATTGGATAAATCCTGTACGACCTCGAAAAGGATAGAGTTGTTCATCAATTGTTAGATTTTCTGTAGGTTTATATATTTGAGATAAATTTGAATGAAACATTATCCACAAACCACGAATTGGAGCTGCCTCATCGTCTTTCTTACGTTGACTGCGAGTATCAAAAACGCATTATGCTGTGGAACCGGTTGATTCCCATTGTCGCACGATAAAGTGGATATGAATTTGAATGCCACATATCAAAAGTATGGTAAGTATTAGAATTATTAGCACCAACACAAATCAAGATAGCAAAATATAAATAAATTTCCGGTCTAGTTACAGGCTTCCATTCTCGCTGAGAATCGAGATGATCTATATTATGAGCTGGATAGATAGTGATGAATGCTTTCTTATTTGTGTGTCGGACGATAATATCTACCATGCTTTCGTTGAAGATTTTTTTTTAAGTTTCGCTTATTGATAGCGTTTCTGTGCTGCGATGAGGTCCACCTCGTTGACGTAAGATATTGTGAACTGCAACTGCAACTGCTTACTATAATAAGAAGTTATTAAAATATAAATTCAACATTTTTCATTCAAAAAATGTTCACTACCTTCTGGCTCTGCACTTGCTCTTTCATTTTCTTCTTCACTCTCACTACTATAAGGCTCTGCCTCTTGCTGTTGAGCATTATCTTCATCCTCAGAATTCTCTGATTCCACATTATCCGAAGCTTGCATATATGATACAGACTGCGGGACCCAGTCTTCATCCTCACAATCAGGCACTCCATAATCAGAATCACCACCATCAGACATTTCTTTCAAATAAGTCTCTACCTCCGCTGCATTCATCCTAAAATGTTAATTATTATGTAGCTTTATTTATTATAAATTAAACTTTATTGAATTTATAAAGCTTACTTATCTAACAAATTGAGCTCTTGAAATTTGTTCCATATCTTTACTATTATTTTTTTGTTTTCACTTTATTTAGTATAGCTCAAACACGTCTGAACCGCTCAAAAAATCGCCAAAAGTAAATGATTTGTTATGAAACGCTGTCTTATCTTCGCATTACTTCAGTTTCTAAAGCTTAACTATCATAATTAGGGAATCTCCCGATTACATACAATGTGTAGCCGTAAATGTGCAACAGTGGTATTATCGTATTGTAATAGAAAATACAACTCGGTGTAATAAATTTTGGCCGTTATTCAATTAAAAATTTATAAGTCAAATTTCCACACAAAAATCGTTTAATAAGTTTTAATAAATTTAAAATTTTTTTATGAATAAGGCCATTTATATTTAAATGAATTTTGATAAACAATAACAACAGTTCTTTACGAAAATAAAGAAATTAATTTGTTTTCTTTCATAAAAATATTGATTATTTACACAATGCAGTATGTGGGTACCCGGATACCCCGGCTGCTAAACACTGTCGGTAAAGTTGGGCATTAACACAAGGGTTAAGAAAGGCTTAGAACCGAATTACCACCCCTAAGAAATTAAAAAAATACCAGAGAGTAAGGGTGGTTTTAACCCTTCTTCAATTTCCTTTCGATTTCTTTGATTACTGAAAGTAGGGTAATCCTCTAAAATGTACTTTTTCCTAATTTCTTACCTGGACTTTTGAACAGCATACAAAAATGTGATTTTTTAAATAAACTTTGAACTCTTCTCACGGACAAATACATTTTGGTATATATATAAATTTGGTCTAAACGACTTATTTTGACGGCAACAATACGCGGTAGCTCTGTCTCACGAATTTTAGGACACGTTGTATAAGGGCAAGAGAGTAGTTGGTGCTTGGGCTATCGTGCAACTCTTGTCTTATTTCTTGGAAAACTCTAAATGCCTAATGTGCCGACTATTTGTCTACATGTTCCCTATATATATAGTGAAGGATGTTAAGAGTTAATAATTATGCTATAATAAGGACAATATTTAAATTTTAATATTCTGATGTAATTTGATATCAACAATATCATGCTTTTCAATTTGTTAAAAGCTGTATCACAAATGAGGGATATAACAAAATTTAGACAGATAAAAACACAAGGTATAGTACATTTATTTACGATTATTATTAGATAATATTTGCTGAAATTTGGCCACCCTTTGCTAACTATGAGATTGTTTATAGTTATTTGCTATGTATATATTTCCTGAGACGAAACAAAAGGGCAAAAGGATACCGCCAATCAGGTAATGGTTCTACCTACAATCGGCATAATCATCAAAAGATGAATAATGACAGGTTATTACTGTTAAACAAACGAATTAACAAATTATCTGTTTAGCAACCTTCCTAATCCTGATCAGGATAAGTCAGCACGTTGTACATGAATACAATAGGGCTCGCTTCTATGGCTAGTGTGTGACGACAGTGGCGACATATAGCCACCCAGCGCGACCAGACACGCAGGTCAGGGCTTTGAGAGGAATGCCGCGCATAACGATGACAGCACTAATCATGTACTTAGAAGCTACTTACCTAATAGTTAGCGCTCTGCGGTGTTCCTTTAATTGACGTGCTGTGTTTTGTTTGCTATTGTAAGTAGAAATACAACCGCCTACGAATCTATGACGTGATGGAACGAGCGCAAGGAAGTGGTCAATCATCCAAATATTCACGTTTAGAATTAATACAGACGCGCTCCTATAACACTGTTTGTGTCTCGATATGTAGAAGCTCAAATATGATGAAAGATTTCTTTATACCATTGAAGCAAATCATTGTAACGCAGTTACTAAAAAAACCTTAATTATAGTAAGCGCTCAATGCACAAGACGGGAATAAAACAATAACTATAATTTAGTAGAAAAGAAATAAGCATTTAGAACCGAAATAATATTGAAAACAATTGCAAAATTGGAACAGCATTTCCAGAAAATGAGGACCAAATTGAAAATTCTAAAAAAATGCATATAGTCATTTAAAAATAAGAACAATTAAAGGTGATTGCAAGGACTGTGGTCTAATTCACTGACACAAATATCACATCGGTAAACTCTTCACCACACAATTGTTTAAAATAAAATCGGTGGCACGTGTTTCGCTAGCTCGAGGCAAGCATCCTCAACAACCGTATAAACCGAAGTAAGAACAGAATAAGAACAATTGTAAAGAGCGCGGATATTCAGGCAAAATGCCTAAAATTCCTAAAAGTGTCTCGCTATTTTCATTTGACAATGTGTTTTTTACTTATAAATGACTATTTGGTCACAAATTTAGTTTTGCATAGAACAAATATCAGCAACAGAGCCGATTTAACTACAGTTCACAAAATACCCCACTCTGTTACCTATTAAGTACTTGAGGATTACTAAATAAATATTATAGCTACACTACGGATTCCCATAATCTATGGTATAAATTGCTTGTGAGCGAAGCTGATCTTTTAGTCATTGCTTTTGTACATATTTTAAAGCGATTGTGAATAATTTGAATATTTAGGTTTTAGTGCGATGGTAGTGGAATGAATATCACTTAAAGAATATACTGTTCAACTCAGCAAAATACATACATACTATCTACCGGGTTCTTCTGGAATATATAAAATTTCCCGAACTCGTTACATTAATGAGAGGCAAGTCAAATATCCTAAAGTCAAATAATAATTTTAGCCAACCCTGGAAATCCCCCAAATCTAATAAAATTAACCTTTACCCAAACTTTTCCTCTTTCAATATTGCTACAACGCAGTATACATAAACTATCTGCTTACTGTTTGTATTGATAGTGATTGCAAGGACTGTGGTGTAGTATTACTAACCCTATATCACATCGGTAAATTCTGCAGATTACCTAGGGATTACCAAAATTATTTGATGAGATAGATAGATGTATATCTATTTCACACAGCAAGAGAGCAAAGTTTTTAAGAGAGATCGAGATATCAACTACCCGCGAGAATTAGAATTACTGAAGAGAATTTTAAATTAATATGAAATGTGCATTTCGTCGGTTTGAAGGAAAGGCTCACTAACTTACATTTAATCCAAAATAAATTATTAACACATAAATACTTGTTAGCATATATTTCACAAGTATTTACGCGGTAATAATAATAATAATAATTTAATTCGCCTAACAGATTTAAACTTACATTTACAGGACACTTTATAAACAGATAGGTACCGTATGTTAACAAATATATAGCCTAAATTAAAAAGAAAAGAATTAAAAATTAGCAAAATAAAACGAATGGGTAATTGTATAAACCAACACAAAAATGGCTTCCAGAAAGAAAAAGAAATAAAAAATAAAAAATACAACTAGTAAGTTTTCTTCTGCTTCGAATTGCCAATATTACAGCATTTCGCGTCATAGAACAGATGTCACATGTACCGGAAATATTGTTAAAGTTATCACACATTTGAAAAATGGGTGATCTCAGCAAAATATTAGTCCTAGCCAGGGGGCCTAGAAAGTAATATCCTGACGTGAAGGTAAGCGTAACACAAGAAAACAGACTTGTGATAACAGCGACGGACTGTCAATCTTGTTATGAAGGAATTAATATGCGTTACTAAATTTATAAGCAGGAGATATCTGCATCTTTACCAACTTTCTAACTCTTCTGAAGTTCAGTGTGTGGTAGAACTCAGAACAGGCTAAAAGGGAAAAAAACATGAATTACATTAGAATTTTACATTAGACAATGTGAATATTAAAATATCAGGTCGTCGATATCATGGATGAAAGCAGCAGTTGCTGCATGTTGTGGTAACATTCCTGTAAATTGAAAATTTCAGCAGTTATAGATAATAGTATTATTCATAAGTAGTAGTTCTATTGTATTCAACAATTTTATTGACCGAAGTGTAGAAAATAGTGGTATAGAGGAAAATATATGTAGCACTGAAAGTACTGTTAATAATAATAAGTGAATGCTTATCTCTACTAACAAGCAAATATAGGCCGACATTGGACGACTCACTACTTGCGCTGCTGTTAGTTTTCGTATATGGTCTTGCTTCTTTTTCATAATACCGAGATAAACATTTGGGGGTACTTCCGGCAAGAAAAATATTTGTCTCAACATTTTTAAAAAGCGATGGGTTACTTCTAAATATAGGATAAACTGTGCATGAGAATACCAACGATTCCACAATGGAAAGCGAATTATAAAATCTTCCTTTCTTCTTGAATACGTTTAGGTGCCGTACCACGATAGAACTTCTTGCTCGAGTTGTACATGGAGAAATCAACATCGTAGATGCACAATCTTAAACAGTGCAATGAACCATATTTTTGTCTAAAAGCATATTTCATTATTATTTATTACGTATAACTCCTACAGTTGACAGTTGAATAGGCGAGTGAAAAATAGTAAAAGTGCAAGGATACGTCTTTGATAACTCACTGATTCAATTATATTCATCAATATATTTATTTTATTTTATTGTTGTAAACTTTACAATCTAAAATTTTGATTATCTATATATTTTATCAAAGATACATAATTTTAGAACTATTTCTTTTATTTGAGGTTATGTATATAAATTATTACATGTGTACCTCTCAACATCCCTTGGAAAGCAGCACACCTTTGCAACCTCAATAGAACAATTCGTTTTTTGAAGACCAGGAAATTGTGTTTGGCAAAAATAAAATGATCATAATCCATTCTGGCATTTTTGGACTACCAAATTAGCTTTTTGCTTTGTATTTCTTCAAATCAAATAGGCTTATTCTAAATTATGCCTATGTACATCTTGTTTATAATGTGTCTTTGACGTATTTGTTTCAGCATTCGTAGCAATCATAGTATTAACTATTAAAGGAGCAATATCATTGGTGAGAAATAAATCAATAATAATGTTATATAATTTTGTTAACTAAATGTATTTTTCTATGTATAGATACAAGAAATGTGAATATAAATTATATATGTAAGTTGGTATGGAAGTCAAAATATCGTTAAAACAGGACGTGCAATAATTATTTAACTCCATAATTAAAAATAAGACCTTTTTTATTTATTTTTTATGCATTCTACCCTTTCATTGTTATATATTTTTGTAAATATCTGTGTTTGAATACTAATATAATATAAAAAGGGGATTATAAGAAATGCGAGAACTACAAACCGATAACTATCCCTAGTGTTATTAACAGAGTGTAATACTGTAATAAAAGTGAAATATGATAATATATATTATAAATATAATAAAAATCAGTATATAAGGAATTTAACAGAAATTGTGTTGCAAATGTTCTATGATTCCCTTACGGGATATACAGCTATCCGCGGGTGGACGTGTGAATGGGTTAAAAGTTCCTTGGATTTTTGAGTTAAAATCTCATTTTGTGAAGTTTCACCTTTATTAATTTCTGTCATATTTTATATTACAAAAACATCAAGATATTAAACAAAGAGAAATTATAAGCTGTAGTAAAGCGCATTTTCACCATATACATCATATACACCACAACTAATAGATCAGCTAGGCAATTCAGCTAAAGGTTCTCCATAGATAGATTAATAATAAATAGATTTGAAATCGCAGACCGCCAGCGGAATGCACTCGGCGCCGTGTATTTTGACATTTCCAACTACATCAACCTTGTCTGCGAATGTGATGATGGTATATAGCAAGTAAATACAAAGATGTACTTAGTGTATGTAGAATAAGTTAATGATCAATTACGTACATATATCTCTAACAGTAGTGACACACATTTTGTTATATTGCATATATCTCAGGTAGTTATGAATGCCTAACAACATAAGAAAAGCATATGGCGGTTTTGGTTTAAAGGCCATGGGTAGAACGTCAGTTAACGTCACTGTTAATAGAACAACCAAATATCTCACTGTAATTGTTATGAAGGATGGATGAAGGACCCAATGTTATTTGGTTTGCCATGGAGCCAAGCTTTCAACATGCAATTTCCAGCAGGAGTGTATACAATAAGTAGTCTACCTCAACGCAATACACACACATCAGCAAAGCACGAGACACGTTTGGAAACCATTATCAAGAAAAAAAAAAAGGAATTATTTGAAGACACATTAGGTAAAATAAAAAACTACCAGGTCAAACTACACATTAAACCAGATTCACAACCTGTACACATCCCTGCACGACTAATCAAATTCGGTATTCAGAAGAACGTCGAAGCCGAGATCAAACGTTTGTTGCAAAAAGGAATTATTTCGCCAGTGGATCCAAATGAAACGCCAATTGAATGGGCAACACCGACGGTGAACGTGCCCAAAAAACAAGATAATATCAGAATATGCGTAGATTTCAGGACGACAATAAATCCGGTACTCATTGCGGAAAAAACAACCAGTACCACTTTTCGATCACTTACGCAGACAATTAGCCAACGGCCAAAATTTCTCTAAAATCGATTTAAGCGATGCCTATCTACAACTCGAAATTGAAAAGGAATCACGCAAATATATCGTCATATCAACACACAAGGGCTATTTCCAGTACAACAGGTTACCTTTCGGAATTACGAACGCACCAGCCATATTTGGACGATACATTGAAAACCTTCTAGCAGGAATTCCCCACACAGCTGTCTATTTCGATGATATTGCTGTAACTGGACGAGATGATGAGGAACATTTGAACAATTTAACTGAAATATTTAGAAGATTGCGTAACGCAGGCATCAAGGTTCAACTCAACAAATGTACATTTTTACAACCAGCCATAGAATATTTAGGACATCAATTTAGCAGAGAAGGTATTCGACCGTCAAAGAGTAAGTTACACGCCATACAAAATGCAGCAATACCAACAAATGTCAAAGAATTGAATTCATTCTTAGGACTAGTGAACTTCTATGAACGATTTATTCCGAATTTGCATCGTATTTGTGCCAACCTTCATTCATTAACCAGCAAGAGAGCAAGATGGTCATCATGGTCATCAGAGCACGACACGTTTAAACAAGGTTACAAGCTTAATCTTGAATTCTGACAATGGTACTCAAATAATGTCGGATGAATTCAAACGATACTGTACAAGAAAAGGAATCAAACACAAGGAGGAACTCTCGGATTCGGAAGACACCGAAAATATTCCCAGACTAATTCTTTTTATATTATTATTTTATATTAAAATGTATCTATATCTATCTCTAAACTTAATAGGAGAGAAATGTAGAATAAGTTAATGATCAATTATGTACATATATCTGTAACAGTAGTGACACACATTTTGTTATATTGCATATATCTCAGGTAGTTATGAATGCCTAACAACATAAAAAACAAAGAGTTGTTGATGCTATATTAGTGCATTATTGACGTTTTCCAAACCCACGCTTGTTCTCCACGTCGTCACTACGAACATAACAGGTGATGTTGTTTCTTTATTTACTAATATTCCTGTGGATTTAGCACTAAAAATTTTAGATAAAAAATGGAATTCCATAAAAGATTTTACAGATCTTCCAAAGGAGGAATTCATTGCAGCTTCGAAACTTTGTTTAAATTCTACTTATTTTACATATCAAAATAAAATTTATAAACAAATTTTCGGTACTGCAATGGGTTCTCCATTATCAGCAGTTATCGCAAACCTGGTAATGGAGGACCTAGAGCAAACTTGTTTGGAAAAACTAAATTCTAGTGTAAGTTTTTACAGACGTTATGTGGATGACTGTTTTTGTTCCGTAAGAAAGGATAGCATTGATGAGATATTAGATTCATTTAATAGTTATCATAATAGATTAAAATTTACATATGAGAGAGAATCTAATAACTCATTGAATTTCCTGAACGTGACAGTCATGCATAATAACGGCATTGTGAAAACAAATTGGCATATAAAGTCTACCAATACAGGAAGACATTTAAATTATTTTTCAGAAAGATGAAAATTACATAAAATTAATGTAGTTACCGGTTTAGTTGATCAAGCGGTTAGATTAGCTAATCCTGAATTTAGGGAAAAGAATTTAAACGAAGTTAAAGAAATCTTAGATAAAAATAATTATCCAAATAGTTTTTATGAAAAAATAATAAAAAATAGAATTAACAAATTATATAATAGAGGAATTAAAATTAATAACAATAAATGTTATAACGCTATTCCTTATAAAAAAGGTTTAAGCGAAGAAATAAAAAAGAATTTAATAAAAACAACATAAACATTACTTTCATTCCAAATTATAGTAACAGATCTCTGTTTACTAATACTAAATCTAAAATAATTAAACAAAATCAGAGTAATGTAGTTTATAAAATAAACTGTAAAGACTGTGATGGTTGTTACATCGGTCAGACGAAACAATATTTAAAGAAAAGGTTGTATAGCCATAAGTATTCTTTAAATAATGATTTTGGTGCAATGACCGCTGTAACAAAGCATTACAAAGATCTTGGGCATTACTTTGATTTTGAAAACACAATTATATTAAAAACAGAGAATAATTATAAAAAATGACTAATATATGAAATGATAAATATACAGAAAGACACTAAAACTATTAATTTCAGGACCGATATTCAAAATTTAAGTAATGTATATAGCAATTTGTTAAAATGACATTTGCATTTCTTAAGAAGGAAACCTTTGGCTAGGTTTTTAAATTTGGTTTTCCCTAGTCCTTGAACAGAATTGTTAAGGTTTCGACAAAGATTTTTTGATATAAGGTTTTACTTAATTTGCATGTATGTTTACACATTAATTTAGTTTTTATAATTTATATATATATAAAAGTTGGTTACACATCCTCTATATCAAGAAATCCTAGTCATTAGTTATTTTGTTGATAGTCCCAAATAAAAAACAAAAGTTTGTTTATATATGTATCTAGTTATATTTTCACTGACGAAGGTGTTCCGAAAACGTTTGTAAACGTTCTGAAAATATAACTATCGTTCAAACCAGCCTTGTTTTATTGACCTATTAGTGGTAGAGATCTATCATATAAGATAAGTATAAAAAGGTCACGAAATATATGTATATATACATTTAAAAATTTCATTCAACGAAATAAACGTTTTTAAGTTCCACCTCATCGCCTCTTTAAAATGCAAGAACCACCTTTATTCCCAATATATAAAATATAAACGGTGTGGTGAAGGTTATTTTATTTATTTTATACATTATTTTAACTACAATTTCCTTGTTCATGTTTGTGTTTATTCCCAATGTTAAAGTAACCGATTTGTTTTTAGGTAGTTTTTCTTTTATTTTCTTTCCATGCAGTTAAAATATAATCCTGATATAGTAAACCCATCATCAAATCTGAGGTCATAAATGTACGAAGTGTGGTACAGTTTATAGATGTGTCGATCATTTTAAAGCTGGCAAAACGTCACTAGGAGATAGCCCGCGCAGGCGATGGCAAAGCACATCAGTAAGTGAAACACACGTTGCTGCCGTGGTGAACCTACTGAAAGATGATAGATGAATGAAGAATAAGTATTCGTGAAATCAGTGTTAGCCTAAGAATAGGTAGAACAGAACAGAAATTCAACAGGTCCGACACATGCCGCCAATTTCAAGAGCTTTTACGCGTTGCAGTGAGTAATTTTTGCAACGGATAAAAACTACTGATGAACAAGATACCTTGCTTCAATCCTGAGATCAAAAATTAGTCAAGAGGATGACGCAAACCGGAATAAAGACGTCAGCTCAAAGCTCGTGTACTTTCATCGATTGGCAAAGTAATACTTACTGCAGTATACGATTGGGGTTAACACAGGATATTGTTATAATCCTTTATCTGGTCCATTGTAGCGAGCGCTTTGCAGCAAATGGTCTGGAAAATTGCGCAAGCGTACGTTACTGCAGCAATGCAGAAGACCCTATATTCCGCGAAGAACGAAAGACGTTTTAAACAAATTGCGCTGAGTAGTGCTTCCATATCCCCTCCATATCTGTTTCTAAATTTGAAAAAATCACTAGGGGTGTTCGATCTCAGACCTTAATTATATCGAAGGATTACATTGTAATTTGATGAAATATTCCTGGAGTTTGGAAAACTATTACCGGAGAATTGTATTGGATGACGTTCTCAATTATGTTATTAATCCCAGCAGACAGAACGCAGCACTAACTACCTACGTATGTACATAAATACGTGTACATATATCCTTGTATCGGATACCTTTGGACACATTTCTGCGTTAGGTAATAGAAACAATTTCTGTAAAATGATTTTGATCGAAATTAATTTATTACGACTAATAAAATCTGCATGTTATATGATGACATGATTTATGAACATATGAAAATTCAAACAATTCGAGTTTTTTACACATTCATTCTGACAAGATGTATTTCGTTCGTACTTAATTATATACGTTGAAATACATATTGTGCAACTTTTGGTGCGTGAGCATTGATTCTTGTTAGCAGGCTAAAAAATCACAGGTATAAGGTCTTAAGAAAATGATTGATTGGGTCGGCTTTTTGCTGTACCCGCAATTCTCGAAGCTCACGTTTTCCAATTTTACCAATATCCGGTCTTCTTTCACACACAAACAGGAGCCACTTGTTATCGCATCGATTACATCATAAAGATCTATCCGACTAGGAGGAATAAATAAGATGACGATGAAGAACAAAATTAACAAGCAACAATAGTATCAACTTGCTTATTGTATTCCAATATTATGTTGCACGCAATCTACACGTGTACATATAAGTATATGATACACACACGTACGTATGTACGATAAGTATATATCCAAAGATATTAATTTCATTATACATACATATGTACATATGTATGTGTGCATGTATGATAGTCCTATCCTACAATAGATGTACATTTTTTCTGTTACCTCTTTTGTTTTGTATCTAGTCTTTCTCTCGAAAATTAGGAGGGTGGAACATAATGAGTATTCATGGTAAAAATACGAACTGATGAAAAAATTTGAAGAAACAGAATTAAAGATATTGAACATAACTGGAACGAAAAGGAAAGGGAAAGGGATAACAGAAATGGACAAGGAACACGTTTGATCTACAGTACAAGTAAACACAAGAGCAGCTACGGGAGCAGGGCGTATTATATATAAAGAATTGTGAAATAAAATACAAGTTTGAGAAGGATGTTTAAAGGTCAAAATTAAAGAGAGAAATGATAAAATATGGATGCAATTAGTAGTTTACAGACCAAAGGAAGACGAAAAGACAAACAAGAAAGATCTCTTCTGGGAAGAGCTGACAGAAATTCTAGGAAAAAGTACTGGCAAAATATGAACGCTAGAGTAAGGACTCTACCGCTGATACCTCCAACAATCTCGGAAAGCATAACAGATATCTTTCTGTTTTTAGAATATAATTTGAAATATATTAGATACTCTCAAGGATGATTCAAATGCCCCATAATCCCTTTTTGTATAATTTCATTTTTGTTGTTTACCACAAATAAACAATTGCCGTTCTAAATATATAATATTTATTCCGACATAACCTCGGTTGAAAGCGTGAAGATTCTTGGGATAACAATTCAAGAAACATTAAATTGGAAGGAACATTGCTCAGAAATATCCAGTACATTTCATTCGAGGACATACTGGATGTATTGGTGAATGTTCACCGTTCGGAAATTTAATCACGTCTGAGATACGCAATTTCTGTGGTTCCTCGCCTGCGGCTGTCACTGTTTTCCTGGCTCAGAAGCATTTGGTTCGTACGATAGTGGGGGCCGGGCCAACAAACTCGTGCAGACCTCTCTTCCGGTTTCTGCAGATACTAACTCGGCTGTCCTTATACTTATCGGAGTGTGTCTGCCACATATATAAAAATAGAACCAAATATAAGACGAACAGACAAGTGCATAAATACGACACCCGACAAGAAAATGATCTGCGGATGCCGGCCTTCTCACTTCAACTGTCAGGACGGACGGTTGATTACAATCTTTAACCATGTTCCGGAATGTATTGCAGCCACCATACCATATTCCATATTTCCATTTTCCTGGTATTTTCTTTGTATTCTCTCTGTACTTTCTTTCTATTTTCCTTTTTCTTTCTTTTGTACCACAGAGCAAATAAAGTTATTATTATTATTATTTAGAACAATTTAAATTATTAATTTATTCGATAACGTTTAAAAGAAACACTATAATATAATCTGATTGACATGGCTTAATTATAAGTACTATAAAATAATAAATCAGAAGTATCTTTTCGTGCCGTGTAAGTTTGTAGTTTAGCACAATAGCAGTGACTAGTATAGTTAACATTAGCTGAACATTACATTATTTATTGACTTATCTATCTTTTCAATATTCTTCGTCGTTAACCAAACAAACTTTTTATTTCTTTTGGAAACCACGACTACACTGCTATATTTATAAGTTGTCCACGAAACGAGAACTTTATTTCACCTTGACATCATCGAGGTATATCGCTGTTATAGAAACCTATATTGAATGTCGATGTATCCTCGATTACTTTCAGTAAATTTTTTATGAATCCTTGTAACATAAAATGTTGTACGTATGTCTGAATGTAACAATGTTTTTTTCTATCCATTAATAAGAATTAATAATTTTATTTCTAGTGACATTTGTTTCTCCCATTAAACGTCTCTGGCTGGAGTCAAAATAAGAAGCTAACACCCATAGGGTAATAAAATGTTCAAAAGATGGTGGGCGTAGTATCGAAAAGGTCTAAATAGAACCCCAAAATAAACCGTGCAATTGAAGACCATAACCCCAACATTAACTGTGAATTTGATATCTTGAATTATAATAAATGATGAATTTTCTAATGGTAATTAACCATTCGAGTATTACTATACTACAATATACCAACTTTCTTATCACGGCATATTTCGCGAAAAGTTGGTGTGTTTTACGAACAAAATTGAAATTATTAAAGAAATGAAGTAAACTTTACTTAATGTTCTATTCACGGATGAAGCGTCTTTCTATATTCACGGGAATCATAATTCAGGTATATTACGATATTACGATAGTGGTCTGCATTTTAATATATACAAACACAATATACACAAACGCAATTCTAACACTCACAAAAATTTGGGCTGACATTTTGGCTAATAGAATTATTGGTACATAACAATTTAAACATATTTAGATCCTTTAACCCATATCTTCGCAAGGTGTGTAAATCGTAATAATCGATTTTTTTTTCTATCAATTTGTGATAAAACGAGCAAAAATATATATTGTCTTTTATTATTTTGTTTGCTGGATGCATTTCAGAAACGCACCTTATATGGGGCGTTGGGATAATATGCCTACGTGTTTTGTATGGGGAAACAACAGAAGTGTGTTTTGTTTACAGTTTGTTTTATTGATGAATAAATGAGTACATAAGGCATTTTTTACACATTGACAGAGTAACAAACTTAGCTCTGTATTTTAAAGTAATAAAGCAGAGAAAGAATATGTATCAAAATAGTTATTTAGAGATATGAAATACTTGCGAGCAATGTTGGTGCAATCCAACGTCACACTTGTTGCATCTAAATTTTGTATTTTTATGGCACTGGCGGCATCTAATTTGAGTCTCATTTCTAATAATATAATGTCCCTTTTCAGTCTTATCGAATCGGGTAGTTTCTTCTTGATAGTCATTGGCAATTTAGTCTCATTGTGTTTCGAGACGGAAGATGTTCTGCCAAGTATTAAATAAATTTGAACTATATATCTTGTAAAAGATAAGAAATCAGAATCTTTAGCTTGCCCGATGGTGAAAGGCCTGATGAATATCAATACTTTGATCCTAATACAATCTATAATGGGAGGCACTATTGTAGCCAGACAGAAGTAATATTCCTATAAAATTCTTCACTTCTTCAGTTGCAATTCGGAAATTAACTTGTCCTTTTGCTATGGCATTATTTTCTGTGCTAGAGCGTAATAATTCGTAAACCTAATTGTCAAAGAACATTTCAAAGAATTCCAGGTGATTATCGTTATCCAACAAAAAAGTTGGCACATTTGAGTATCTCTCAGGATTTGAGCCACGAGCAAGATTGCTAATGTCCCCTGACTGCTCACCACCGCTGTCTTCATTAGTTATACCCCTTTTATTATATATTTAAATATATCTGCGGATATAATAGGGCTATCATCTTCCAGAAGTGATATGATTTGGTGGACACTCAACCTTCAAAAAGGAAAAGTGAAAAAGAACGTTAAAACTCGTTATAATGTAATTAGAACTTGTTTTTATGAACTCCTAGAAAAAAATCTTCACGGTGGCTCGTATTCCCAGCGCACCTTAAATGGGGCATTATATACAAACTACATTTTACTTCTAAAAAAAGAAAATTTTATTTTTAAAGCTTGAGCTAATAGTGTAAATATTCAGTTATAAAAAATAATATCAACTCAATTGTAAAAAAATTACTTTTGTAATGACTTACCCGTTTTTGGCACTCATGCTGTGCAAAATTCAATAAACAGCACGGAATATAACAAGTTAACTACTGCGCACAAGACAAAACACTATGTGGTACGTGATGTGAAATGGTGTCTAGTTAACGTTTAGTAAACGACCGTTATATAAAAAGAAGGTGCTTTACGATTAAATTCAATTGCACCTTAAATGGGCGTTAGGATAATATACACAATATACTTCCTGCAGTGGGTGCGGGGTTTGATACGATCATGATTTGATTTCAACAAGATAGTTGCCTAGTTCATAACTCTGGAGCAATAACTGATTTCTTAAATAAAACTTCCTCCGATTGGTAGATTGTGTTTTTCAATAACCTTAGTCCCCGGACAGATCCCCGAATAAGTATATTATGTGGTTACCTAAATGCTCTTAAGTTTATGATAATGAACGTCCAACAACTTTTGAAAGTCAGTAGGTTTCCAAGCATTGTTAGCACCCATATGATCGAGGAGCACTAGTCGCCACATAACTGGACCTCAATGAATTTACAATTAAATTAATAGTATGTGTTCAAGTAATATATTTACTGAATTTAGAATAAAGAAATAATATCATTGCGTAATTTTGTCAGTTTCTGATTAAAACCACTGACACTCCGAGTTCTCGTAGTTTTTGTTTCAACTGAAACTTAAACAGCACTTCTTTAGATTGTGGAAGAAAAGTAAGGCTCATCATCATCGCTTGGAATTCAATAGATTGAGGTCGTCCACTAAGCATGAAATTAGACTGGCTTATAATGTTTACCAGTCTCATATTGAGGCTCAGGCTGTTCGTGAACCCGCTGTATTTTGGAAGTTTGTTAATGGTAGGAAGGGAGGCACACGTATTCCAGGGTCCATGGTGCATGATAATAACGATATTACTACGCCTCAAGGAATTGTGGACGCCTTCGCGGATATTTTCTCCTCTGCGTTCCGTCCTGTATCGACGCTCACTCCTAATGCATATAACGATAGTTATCCTATTTCCTTATATCCCGTTACATCTGACGATGTACTGCTAAGTATTCGCAAACTTAAACCGAATTTAACATCCGGCCATGACGGCCTTCCGGGTTTCTTCGTCAGGGATTGTGGCATTGTGTTTTCCGAACCGTTGGCAACTATTTTTAATTTGGCAATTGCATCGTTTACCTTTCCTGCGCCTTGGAAGGTTGGCAGGGTTATTCCCGTACACAAGAATGGTGATCACCCGAATATCCATAACTATAGACCTATAAACATCCTGAGTAATTTTGCCAAAGTGTTTGAATCCTTGATTTATCACCAAACTGCAACACTCACTAAACACCTTCTATCCACTCATCAGCATGGCTTTGTTCACGGACGCTCCATCACAACCAATTTATCTATTATAACACAATTTATTAGTAGAGCTATTGATGATCGACGGCAAGTTGATGTGATTTATACAGATTTCACTAAAGCCTTTGATTCAATTGAACATTCATTACTTTTGGCTAAATTAGACCCCTTTGGATTTTCCCCATCTTTGATGAAACTTATATCCTCCTACTTGAGTCATCGTTCTTGTTATGTGTGTTTTAATGGCTTTCACTCGTTTCATTTTACTCCTACATCTGGTGTGCCTCAGGGTTCTAACCTAGGGCCTCTGCTATTTAATCTCTTCATTAATGATCTCTTAACCTTGTTGGACTGTGGCGTTTTGGCTTATGCCGACGATCTAAAGATTTTTGTGGAGATTGGTAGTGATGCAGACTGTATCAAACTGCAGAACAATTTACAGTTGGTGTACGGATGGTGCAGTGATAATAAATTACTTTTAAATGTAAATAAATGTGCTGTGGTCACATATTCTAAGGCTTCCAACCCCATTATTTACAATTATCATGTTGACAGTCTAGACATTTCACGTAAAACACAAGTGAAAGACTTAGAAATCCTATTTGATAG
Organism: Chrysina gloriosa; assembly: GCA_038088585.1. Lineage (NCBI taxonomy): Eukaryota > Metazoa > Arthropoda > Insecta > Coleoptera > Scarabaeidae > Chrysina > Chrysina gloriosa. Next base: position 54,097,855 of record CM076093.1, read on the forward strand.
TTCTTTACAATTCACTGACCACATTTACGCTCTGCTGCCACGAAATCCTTGGGTTTTTTGATTCGCACCTGCCGGCAATTTAATAATCCGTCGACCTTGAAGACTTTGTTCTGTGCCTTTGTTAGATCGAAACTACAATTTTGTTCTGTTGTCTGCTATCCTTTTTATATATACCAACAGATGACACTTGAAAGGGTTCAGAAGCGCTTCCTCAAATACTTGAGTTGCAGATGTGACGGCTATTATCCACCTCGTGGCGTTGACTATAACTCTCTTCTTGATAGACATGGTTTTCAATCATTGACGGCTCGAAGAGAGAAGGCCAGTCTAACTTTCCTGGTTAAACTAATTAACAACTATATCGACTCTCCAGTCCTGTTATCTCAAGTCAATTTCGCCGTGCCTACTCATAACACACGATCTTCAGATGCATTTTTTATACCTAGGGGCAGAACAAATATTTGGAAAAAGGCTCCATTGTGTCATATGATGAGCAATGGTAATAGACTCGATCTTGACCCGTTTGGATAATCTTATTGTTATTGTTTTTGTTAATATATAGACATATATGTATATATAGTTATTCTTTCTAGGTGTATAAAGGACTAATATTTTTGTTTTGATTTCTGTATCATATGTTGAGAGCATATGTAATAATTTTTTCTCTTTATTTTTAATTATCCTATAAATTGGAATTTTTATTCTGTTGGATAATAAAGATTATTATTATTATTATTATTATTAACTGTCTCTGCACAAATTTATGAAGAACACATTGAAATATGTTTCTAATCCTCACAAACTTGAACATGCACAGTTCTTAAGTACATCCGCAGCAAACGAATAAGCAAAACAGTAAGCAAGTACTTACATATTTCGTAACTTTTTTAACTTTGAACAGAAAAGATAAACTTTACAACAATAACATGAATTCAATTCAGTAAAATTACTCAATTTATTCGTGACTGTCTTTGGACGATAACTATGTCAATGAAAGAAACGTTTTGAAGCACTCAATGTGATGCACTCACATCGAATTTAAACAATAACATTTACATTTTAAGTTTCTACCATTCCTGTTTCTATTATGCCTGGTCTACCCAAGAGTTATTTTCTTACTTAACCTTCCTATACTCACGTCAAAATGAAAGACGTATACTATACTATATAAATCGGTCTCACAGACCGTATGCGTGAGTATAGGAAGGTTAAGGCGCTGTGTGTTAAATACTTTGTTTCGCTCTTTATATGAATAATACTTAAAAGGGCTAAGAATGAGTATCTCGGCAGTAAGTTAAATCAGTGACCCATTACAACATGAACATCTCGATATCATAAAAGAAAAACCGTGTACGATTTGGTACGTAAAAGCAAGGTGAAAATGTTGACACTAATGTGCATTATATCATTTCCTATTCCAAAAAAAAAAAAAAAAAATTAAGCTTAAGGTTATGTAATAATAAAGTTGTGATTTATAAGTAATTAGTTCTGTAAGAACTCGCCACAGAAACCATAAACATCGACTTCATGACTAATCACACGTCGTCGTTTGGATATTTGCGATATTAAGAATCGAAGTACGAGATCGAAATACATACATGCTTGCAAGAAAGCGTATTAAAAAACGGCATGAGAGCATTTAAAAGTTGTTACATAGTATAATAACATTGTATTCGTTAATTATAATAATATCTTATATAAATTCGTAGGATAAAATGTTCAAACATCCAATTAATGCTGTTGGCATTACTTCCTTAAAAAAGTTACAGATATTAAAAGGAACGTAAATAGTTTTCTAATAACTTGTTTATAATAAATACGTTAATAGCAGTAACAGTTTTCTTTTTTATTAAAGGATGAACTAATATTTTAATAGTTAATTTCAATTCTAGAGAAATTAAACGAACAATACGAAATTATTTTATTTATTATCATCAAATATTTTCTTCCCACAATATTTACACTCGGGAATATACTCAGAACAAAAGCCTTCTCAAACCAAAGCCTACGAGTATCACTTCAACGGGCACGCCGCCAAAACTACTTGAAAATATTGGTTCGGTCCAGTGACACGTGACATTTCTATAAGTGTATTGTAATTACTTGTCCACATAACAAGAGCATAAGTGTACCACTGATATACGCAAACACAAATTCGTCTGCGGATTATATAAGTACTTATTTCACCCTTGAAGAACTCAGCCCCTCGGTTCTATTAAAAGCGCTGTGATTGATTGCTATTAATATTAATTCGACGGAAGATCCTAGAAGGGTTAACATTGAGTTATGATTTATACCTACTTGGTAATTGCGTTATATGAAAATTGAAAATGGTAACCCACGAACTTAGAAAGGATTTAATTTACACCTGATAAGGCGTGATAAATCGCGGCCTGTGTTTGTTTACGGCAAATCTTACCTCCGACAAAAAGGCTGACCATCTCGAAACGATAGGGGCGTCTCAATTTTTATACGTCCATATTTTTCACCGATTTACGAAGTCTATTAAAGGGGTAGGTGAGTTTACTTGAATAGAAAAAGAAGCGAAAAAAATGTTGCGCGGCTCGTTAGGAAACCCGTGTGTTGGATAGAAAATAAAAGGTTACGTTTCTCCGGAAGAGGGATGTAATAACAACCCTCTCATATAAACCATATGTGGCGCATAAAAAGAAACAGTCATCGTTTTCGGTTTATGTGATAATTTGTTGAAGACAACAGATTTGATGTAAACTAAGTTCATACATCAGCAACCTCATTCGTGCTACCAGTACATATTCGAATTTTGAGTCTATGCTAGTGAAGATGTTCATCTAAATACACCAAATCAACTGTACTAATTAAAATTTACAGATGAAAGAAATTATACAGCGTACGCTTTAACTTGCCCTTAGGTATTGAAGTGCATAGGTATAGATGGTTCAAGACATGGTAAATCAATTACTAAAAAGTTTTCTTAATAAAAGTTAAATTCAGAAAAAAAAATTCCGATCGTATACACGAAAATGATTTAACCGTAGGGTAGGTTAGTTCGCAAGTTGTTTTAAGTGATAGTTTTCACGTCTTAGTGTTTTTATACGTTGTTCAATGTGTCGTTCTATCCAGTCTACGTGCGTATTATGTAATTGATAAGGGTCGTCATTACACTAATGCAAAATTAATGGATATCGTACTTGTTTACCCTTAATCCGGACAAACCTCTGCGCCCTCCCGAAGACGATATGCGGGGTTATGTCTTTATATAAATTCGTCGGCAGCAGTTGATGTTGTTCAACGTACTCGCAATACAGGTTCCTTAAAATTCGCGATACTTTTGATTTAGATACCCCAACCTGTGGTTCTATATCTCGAGATGAAATGGATTAGCCCTGACACAAGCCATTGTTATGAACTCACCGTTGTAGTTATGATCTTCCAATAATAAATTGTTTTCCCTAGTTTTAATGGGCTTCCTAAAACTTCCATGAGGCTTGCCCATTCTTTTAAACGCTTTGAGATTTGCTTATCTTCTTTCCGGAAAATTAGTTAAATAAGTTTGGGCAGCAAGATAAGGATCTGTATAACACTTGGTGAATGTGCAAAACATGTTGTAACTTTCAATAATTAAACAATCCTCGATAATTTTTTAAGTTTATAATACAAATAACTGCACATAACGCTTTAGCTTAACTACCTGCCTTTTGACAGATTGTGATAAACGTTGTTGTTGTTTTACATTATAACTACTTACCTTACTCGATTATACATTCAAAAAGTAATGTCGATACTTTTTATGATTTAAGTACATAGTACCTGGTACTGAATTAACATGTTATTAAGGATTAAGGCAATTATATACAAAGGATTTTTAGAATTAATTTTGTCTCGATCCATGTAAGCTTACTTGGTTAGAATGCGGAATAAAAATTGACTGGTATTTTTTGTTCAATTATACGTTATCTCATTGGGTCTACAACTTGAAAATAAGGTTTTTGTGAAAAAATATGGCTGTATTTCAATTACATTTCAATGGGTACATTACTCAAAGTATATATTGTCCATCGGAATCTATAACTTTCTGCCATCTCTCTGGTAATTTATATATACCTTGCCAAAAAACCGTTCATCTTTTGAGAGGAAGAAAGAATCAAGCCAATATTTGATACCTTCAGTTAAAATAAACCGTATTCCTGAAAGAGCATTCTGCATTGACCGAAATAAGTGAATATCAGAAGGGGCCCGGTCTGGTGAATACGGAGGGTGCAATAGGGCCACCCATACACAGTTTTTTAAAGTTTTTAACCGGTATAGCAACACGACGCTGTGCATTGTCGTTATAGAAAATTACACACACGTGTCTAGAAGCATATTCTGGTCGCTTTTCTGCCAATGTTCTCTTCAAACGAAGCAATTATTAACGGTACCATTGCCCCGTGATAGTTTCGCCAGGTTTTAACAGGTCCTAGTATATCACTCCCACCAACAACACAATATCACCTTCGTATCATGATGACTTTGGAGTCAATATGCCAGGTTGGCCGAGCTTCATATATGATTCCCTGCGTTTAGGGTTGTTATAATGGGTCCATTTTTCGTCCTCGGTTACCACTCGATGCAGAAATGACTCTCTTTTGTGGAATTCACAAAGTATTTCTGAGATGCAAAATCGCTTCTCGCCGTCACGAGGCTTGAACTTATATGGCACCCAGTTTCCTGGCTTTTGTATGAGGCCCAACGCTCTCAGGCGCTTGAAAGTTGCTGCTTGAGTCACTCCCAAGGATTCTGTAAGCTCTTCTTGCGTTTGGCACAAATCTTCACTGTTTCGCTGAAGTTTTTCTCTTGGCAAGGCCGTTTCTTGTCTTCGTCATAATAACCACTTAGGTAGTATCAAAACCAGAACTCGCATGTTTTCAACGATGGAGTATGTTCACCGTAAACTCGATGACTTTCAGCAGTACTTTTTTCGACTTGAAGAAGAAAAGTAAGACTTCCCGCGAATGCTGGTACGTATGCTGACATGTTTGAACACGAAAAAATTTAGAGTGCTTACACTTCGGCGAATGGACACATACCGACGATTAAAGCCATACGAGGCATTGCCACGAAAGTATTTACAGCAGCTAGCGACGAAGTCGCAGCTCCTAGTATTTACGAAGCGGAAGTTTTAGGTATCCTCAAGAGATTGTTTCTAGAAGAAAAATGGGAAAGTAGGTGGAAAGCCTCATATGCATGTCATCCTACGCAGTATGCTATGAGTCACCCCTCGATTTTTCATACACGTTGGCATAGTACCTCTAAAGTGTCACGATACGCCTATTCTGTAATTGCTAGACTAAAATTCGGACATGGTTGCATTCCATTCCATTTATACAAATTAAAGATTTCGGATTCCCCAGCATGCGCGTGTAGATATGGGGTGGATGATTTAAATCACCTCATTCTGGCGTGCCGCGTCTATGAGCGCCAAAGACGAAATTTATTTGAGAACTTAGTAGCACTTAAAGGCAGCATTGCCTACTTCCATGATATCACTACTAAGTTATAACAACATTGACATTTACAGAGCCCTTGTTAAGTTTCTCGTTGACTGCAAGATTACAATTTGATTTGTTAAGTTTTTTTATAATTTAGAAAATTTGTGATGATAATGTGGCTGATGGGCTCTGATCCCTTAATGCCAATTAAAAAAAAAAGTATTTACAGTATGGTTCTAAGCTGTCTAGTACAATTTACGCAATCTCTTGTAAATCCCTCATTTTCAAGTTATACACCCGATACATCGTTGAAAAGGGAATAAAAAAATCTATTCAGTAATCCCAGAATTCAATATGACGTCCATTTAACTTAAGGAAGTTGATAAGAGTATCTCAAAAACAGCCAGCATATTTGTTCGCCATCAATTACAAATGGGTCTTATCGAAAACGTTCGTATGAAACTCTTTCTCATATCTCTTATACTTAGGAAGAAAAGGCAATAGTTTATCCAAAAAGGTGATGACGATATATATATAAAACAATAATAAGACCAGTTATACTGTACTCGGCAGAAACACTCACAATGACGAAAAGAGATGAAGAAGATCTAAGAATACTGGAGAGGAAAATTTTGAGAACAATAATGGGACCAGTTAAAGTTGGAGAAAATGAATACTGACAAAAAATGAACCATGAACTGAAAAAAGAAATTGAAGAAGATATCGTAAAGAAAATAAAAGAACAAAGGGTAAAATGGCTGGGACATATATAGAGAGCGCAAAATACGATAACAAAAACACTATTAGAATGGGAACCGGGAGGAGTCAGAAGGAGAGGTAGACCGAGGACAAGATGGTTGAACGAAGTGGTAAAGGACCTGAGCAAGATCGAAATCAGGAAGTGGCAAGATAAGACAAAGGACAGGAACGGATGGAGAGACATAAGCCGAATAGTGTGACCACGAGAGGACTGGATGATGGGAACTGATCCGCCCCTAAAATGGATTTAGCTTCTTTAGATTCTTAGCTTCTAGAAAGCGGCGGTGCCCTCCTCCCCCTCCCCTCCCCCATGGGGCGTCTAGCCACTATATATAAGGAAGATATTTCATATACAAGAAAATTAGTGTTTTCGTTCTATTTTAAATAACTTTGATGGGCTCGACATGTTGAACTTTTACAAACAGATTTTCAATCAGCATATAAAGTGGCAATACATATCCCATTTAACCAAATCTCCATTTTCAAAAATAAGAAAATAAACCTCGCAATCCTACTCCGTCTGGGACAGACTGTATAGAATGTGTAGAATGAAAGTGTATAATATTAAAAGAAAAAGTGAAGTCAACCGAGTTGTTTAAAAACGCTGAAACACGTCGGTTTTTGTTTTTAAGATATACACTATGTGCGATTCACCTTCCTACCTTCATTTGTTTTTTAGTTATGACAGCATCACTACAAAATTGAAATGAAAATATAGATTTTTACTGGTGGAATACTATAGCGATTTTTCTTCCCTTTGTGATCATATAAATGAATCGTAAGGTTGCATAACAAAAATTTTGAGAAAAATGCGCTGAACATTTAGTGTTTATATTATCGTATTTAATAAGAAATGATTCTAAATTATCATATTAAAATACTATAACATGAAATTAGATGTTAGTATTATCCAACTTAACAAATAATCCAGATCAGGAACGGAACGTAAATTGCTTGCTAAAGTACCTTTCGCGTTTATCTTACAACCTTTGTAACGTACTGATTAATCAAAATACCTTAATAAAAATTTTAAACCAGCGAACTGCTTCATACAACCATTCTGTTAATCTAGTACGCTGTTAACATAATTATTGCTTGTGACAACCTGACAAGATTCTAGCAAGAAGTGTGTCATATGTTTAATGCTAAATATCCAAATCATCCTATTACCCAATCGACAGTTAGCCAAATTAAAAAGTTAATTTAGGGAAAGAGGAGATGTAAAGAATATTTCAAAAGGCGATTGTAATAGTTGGTAAGTTTGCAACACTCAATGAGAAAGGAAAGCCTTTTAGGTTGGGGAGCAGATAGTGATATCAGAAAGTTTTTGCAGTACTGAAGTTATTGAAAACAGAAAAATATCATTAACTTAAGATCTAACTAGTTCAAAAGCTTATGATGATCGTAACCAATGCTTACAATTCTGCGAGGCATAGGTAAATTTGCACCATACATCGTTTTCATCGCCAAATCGTTTTCTCCTATAAAGAAACATTTTGTATAAATAGAACCGTTAATCGGCAGAACTGTAAGTATTGGAGTCGGGAAGATCCTTATTGGATGGGCGAAACACACACTTAACATCCACACATAGCAACATCTGGGTAGGAATAGTACATAATAGAATTCTTGGTCTTTTTTTTTCGGAGAAATATATTTGTAGTTTCTTCAAAATGATCTAATTCCGGTACTGGGTGTACTTTACCCAAACGATGACGATCCTGATATCTCAAATGATACTCTTTGGTATTAACACGATGACGTACTACCACATTATACGCTTCCTGTTCGTAATTTTCTGCACGCCGTTTTCCAGAAAGATAGATGGGCAGCAAAATCTCCTAATCTGACAACCCCACATTTTCTTCTATAGGGTTACTTAAAATCAGAAATTTAAGTAACAAAACTAGATAATTCATAAGTACTGAAGAAATTCGCAAACTAGGACGAACTGTTAATAATAACGTCGTAGGTGGATTTATAAATAGACTAGCTTATCACCAAGTAGTCAATAAGTCGTGTTTTGAACATTTAACATAATAGTGTTGATCTTATTTGCTTTTATTTTCGTTTTTCAGTTAAAATATTTCGTCTCTTATGTTTTATAAGTTATAAGTACCATAATAACAACTTTAAATGTTCAGCTCGATTTTTTAAAGAATTTGTGTTATGCAACTTTATGATTTGTTTGCATGACCGTAAAGGGAAGAGAAATCATTATCGGATTCCACTACTAAAAACCTGTCTTTTCCTTTAAATTTGTTTGTGATAACGTCATAACTAAAAGACAAAAGAAAGTCGATAGGTGAATCACACATATTATTGATGTGTATTTTACAAAACTAAAACCGCCGTGTACCAGGATTTTTAAAAAATCCAGTGGAGTTTGCTCCTCTTTTATTATTCCATATTGTAATTCCACGCTGTATACTGGGTATTCATTTAGAAACGAGAGCCACGTGACTTCTATTGAGTATGCAACAAATATTAAAACTCGGTAATGTCATTTATTTCGAAAGTTCTACGTTTTATACTTACACAACATATTTTTAATAAATTTCTCCAAAATAAATCTACTATATTTTCATCGAATAATTTTATTCATTTCAATTTACGGAAAACGCTGAGAATGGTTTCCTTTATTTTGTAAGCAGCAATTTACTCGTTGTTTCAAATTTTCAAAAACATGTTGCATTTTTCTAGGCTAATGTTATTAATTTTAGGCCGAATTGCTGCTTGCACTTCTTCTAGGTTGTGGAGTCTACTTTTGCATATTTTATTTTTCAAATTCCCAAATAAATAGAAATCGAGAGGAGTAAGATCCGTAGAACGTGGGGTCATAATTGTCTGGTAAGTGCTGTGCTGTAGTAGTGTGAGCTGGGGCATTGTCATGTTTAAAAGAAACCGCGCTGCAATTAATTATCATCTAATTGATCTATAAACTCATCTAATGTATGACGATATTGCTCACCAGTTATGATGCCATGAAAAAGAGTGGTCTCACTATTCTTTGTCTCGATATAGCTACCCACACTCCAATTTTTATAGGATGTAGATCGGTTTCGAACAACTCATATGGATTTTCTGTAATGCATGTTCTATAATTTTTGGGAATTGACATAGGTAGTTAAACTACCCCTCATCACTATAAGTCACGCTCAGTGTAGCATTAGTCTTTATATGCTCGTTAAACCATCGACAGGAATTTATTCGTTTCTCAAATTCAAGTGTATTTAACTGTTGAACAACGCCTAGTTTATAAGGCTGCATTTTAAGGTTCTTAGTAATTACCTTGTGAGAATTTTTCACAGAAAGCCCTAAAAGTAATATTATTGAAATTTAAATACATCAAAATAAATTTCTGGACCTATCTGCCCTGCTAATTTTACTACGGACTTGGGGGCGCTTCAGTGCATACGAACAGCATTGACTACATTCTTAGTTTAACTTACATATATTAGAAGGTTTTTGATTGCAAATCAAATTTCTTTCTTGAAATGGATTAATAATCATAAACTAGATAAAGATCAGGAAAGTGTTGTACAAATTGGACGATATAGTTTTGAACTTAATAAATCGGGAAGTGAATTGATTAAGTTTATGATTCTGAATTTCACTTCGATAGTGCGCTATTGAAATAAATGTTTCTTGGTCGGATGTAAACAACATTGTTAACCAATAGAGGAAAATTAATAGTAGCTTTTTAGTTCTTAAAAGAACTGCTACTGAAATGCGATAAATGCAAAACTAAAGAAAATAGAAATAACAAGAAAACCAATCTGTCAATTTCACTCAGCCTATTATTTATAGTTGTCAAAAAATTTAGTGAATAATACCTAAGGTTTGACAAAAGAGTGGATGACGTGTTATCATTAAGTATTGTGACGCCTTTATTTCTCCGAATTTTAATGTATCGCCTTGCACGTAAGTGGAGACAAAGACCGATTTACACTACATAATGATAACACGTCATCCACTCTTTTGTCAAATCTTACACTAATACCAATTCTAAAAGCAGGCAATCAATACTCACGTGAGTTTTGTTTTTTATTGAATTCCTGCATATATTTGTTCTTATATGGAATGGCTTTTGGGCAAAGGCGTAGCATGTGTACCGCTCAGTACTTTAACGCAGATGACAACGGTCAATCACAATTTGGTTGACCAATAATAGTTTGGCAATTCAGCGAAGAGTCCAATTAGCGAACGGGAATGGGAGAGCGGGACGGGCGAAGGACAGAGGTCTGCACACATGACGAGTCACCTGCGCGGCACGCGCGCTACCGAAAGGGGGCCGAGGGGCCACAGGTGGCAGGCGCGCGCCACCCTAACCACCCCTTGTAACAATAAACTGGGTCACCGGTCACCACCGTCTGTCATTCAAGGCGCAAACTTAATTCGTTGATTTCTCGAAAGACAGAAAGAAAGAAAGAAAGGATTTCAGCATGTACTACATACATACACACGCACCTATTTGTTTTGCGAAATTATACCTTCAGCATCGAAAACTACAATTCCAGAATGGGCGATTTTCAGTAAAATAAATTCCATGACAACAGATGTCACAGTTTTAGTGAGATACTCTATAGGAAATCTAACGTATGTATGTACATACCTAAAGAAAAATAGCGGATAAGCGAAATTTACATACGTAGGGGAAGGTGGGGTAAGATAGCGAGGTGGGTAAGATAACGAACGATCGTTTGGGCAAAATGTAAAACAAGTATATGATCGGTGATATTTAAGTTGGCATTCTGTGGTTGCTTAAGTGTAACTAGCTGAAATTAGGTGCCGCCAAAGAATGAGTTACGGGCGTTATGGCTGTTTGTCAAATTCTACCGTTAGTGTTATTATTTTCGGCTGGTACCAACTAAGGATTTGTGCATTATTTTAAGGTAAGGAGGAATCTTGGGTTCTAGTGTCCATTAATGCTAAGCTTGTTATATTGTATTTCGCGAAAATTATAGTGAATTTTCTGTTCCTTGAATCCCAACTACGAAAACATTGTTCAGTGTGCCACCGGGGGCAAGTTGACGAATTAGTCGTCTTACACCAATTAATGCGCGTAACGAGTTTGTTGTCTTAGCAAAATATTAATTATAGTATTTGTTTATTAAATGCCTCGTACCTACGAAAGAAAAACTAATCGACGAGAGTGGAGCGACGATAGCTTGATCGCAGCACTATATGCTGTCGAGGAGGAGAAGCAGTCCTACAACAGCGGGTCAAAAAGAACAGTCTCAAAGATCCCAGTCGGATGTTAAAAATGACAAAGCCGTAGCGTGCCCCGGGTGTTTTGAAACCTATATAGATCCACCAAGAGAAGAATGGATCCTTTGTGACCAATGTGACTTATGGTGGCATGAAAACTGCTCATCGTATGGAGGTATTGGGCAGTTTATTTGTGATTTGTGCACAGCTTGACTGATTAGTCGTCTTATCCCATTGGGTTAGCCATCTTACCCAACCGTGGGATAAGATGACGAAAATGCAGTGTGTTTTTTATTTATTTTTCTTTTTAAACTTTAGTTTTATGGCAATAATATGCTAGGTGTCTAACAGATTAGGATCATATTATACATTTAATATTTTTGGACTGTTTGATATACAGAAGTTTGCATTCTATTTGTCCTTTTTCTTAAGGTTGCCAACTTACCCCACCTTCCTCAACGTACTCCTAAATTTATCAATACCAAAGAAAAAGTATTTCATTGTCATCAAAAAATATTAAATCAATACATGCATTTCGTAGTCCTCCGGTAATTACACAATTTTTCGCGCCTGGGGAAAAACAATTACACCCCGTGTAAAAGCACCACTACTTATTGAGTTAGATCTGGAACAAGAATTATAGGTTTACTACGTCGCAAGTCGTGGTGTTAATTAGTTAGGGGCGGGTATTGCATTGAGTTACCCAGGAGTGAAAACTTCGGATCGGTTTCGCTCTCATTGAAGTTCATGAGCGAAGAGCACTCGTTCCGAGTTAATCCAGTGCATCTCCTACCCACATTGACAAGATGAAACTCTCAAGACACGAGAAAATTTGTCTCTCTAACAACGTAGATGAGATTGTAGCTGTATAGTGTCCGCAAGAAAACTCAGAATAATGTTTAATACTTACTTATTTCTATTAAAGGACAACTAGTAACATTCGTAACATTGTACTATGTACGACACCGCTATCCCTACTACTTTTTCTGCACAAAAAATATGGCTAATCCCTATATTCCTTGCGATATTTGCTCCATCGTTTTCTACTAGACGCTGACGCTACTCCATACATAAGTATAGTTGGTTGTAATAGACCAACACTAGTATCTAATGTTAAAAATTCCCTATCATCTGGATGTACTTGTAGGTGTAAGTAAGCCTGTTGCCCATCTATTTTGAAAAATGTTTGCCCTCCTGACATATTTGCATATTTGCACATATTTTATGAGTTAATTTATTGTTGGTAATGGATGATCGACAACAATTATATTTGGATTTAAAATAGGTTTGTAATCACCAACACTCCTTCTTTAATCAACTCATTCAATTCGCCCTTTACTCTGTCTTGTAATGCTAGCTTGAATACCTTGGATTTTTCCAACTCGTTTTCTAAATAAAGGTTTATACTTTGCAAAAACCGAATTTAGATCTGTAATGTTTGAGCTAATGATTATATTAATATTGATTACATTAGTTTTTTACGACATAGAAACATCTAGCTCCAACTGTTTAATCCTCTCACGACCAAGTAATGGATCTCTATTTGAATTTATGACATAAAGACACAACTTATGTAATTCATTCTTGTACTGAACATGTACATTTGCGTTACCTAATACTTGTAATGATGTTTCACAATATGTAATTAACTGAATGAAATTTGCCGCTAATTTGGAAAATATTTATCCAAATCCTGCTTACCCATAATTGTAACTGAGGCTACTGCATCAATTTCAAATTTAATCCTCTTACCTTCAACCAATGCCGTGCGCCAGAATTTCCTTCTCAGCATCGAGGACTCATCACCTCCACTTATTTTGTATAAATCTAAAACTTCATCGTTACCTGATTCTGAAATAACAGCAATTTGATTAGAACTATTATTACGTTTTTCTTTAGGCATGCAATAGCAATGTGTCCTTTTTCTTACAAAAATTACATATACTATTCACATGTTTACATTTATTAGCAATGTACACTATTACGCCGGTAGCACTTCCTAGATTGACTTCCTTCAGAAACATTCGCCTCTTCTCGCTTCCTGTTCTTCACTTTTGTTCCTGGGTTACTTCTTTTCCTATCTTTATATGTAATAACAGCAACTACCCCCACATTTCTCGCAGTACTTTCCATTTTAGTAATTTGAGATTCACTAGCTTCAAATCTTTTAGCCATTTCACTTACTTCTTGTAGCTTAATATCTCCATTTTCCAGTAATTTTCTTCTAAACGTTGAAGACAAACATTTTTCTATCACCTGGTCCCTTATTTGATCTTCGAAGTCGGAAAAATTACATATTTTACCTTGCTCTTTTAATTTTGTAATAAATTGGTCTACAGTTTCATCTTAGTTTTGTTTTAAACTTCGGAAAACGTAACGTTCATACACTGTATCTTTTTTGGCGAAATAGTCACCTAAACCTATTAAAGTTACCGCATATAAGTAATATCTTCTGATGCTGGTAGAGCAAAGTAAATGTCTTAAACTTGTGGACCTACTAGGTGTAGCAACAAATTCTTCTTACGAACGTGGTCTGTAATTCCTGTCGCCTCAAGGAATATTTCGAATGACCACCTCCATTTTATCCATTTTGTACCCATGCTTAATACTTCTTCATTGCAATTAAAAGGTGGTAATGATAATTGCTCTATCCTCGTCGCCACTGTTGTAATTGTTGCCCGAACTAAAACCCAAACTAAGGTGTAAGGTAACGTGCCAAGAGTTGCGTGGGCGCAGGGGTGTGCCGTATTTAATGTTCCCCTGGGGGTCCCAGGCGAAACCCCCTTGTAATTAGCCTTAGCCGATCAAGCAGGGCTCTGATAGGGGCGGACAGATACTTCCCTAGCTACTCTTTGTACAGCTACGCTATCTAGAATTTCCAAGGCTAAAGTGCAAAAGGTTGTGAAATAGGGCCAAGGTTACACACAGGCTAAAGAGCCATAATTAGGGCGAACTTCACTAGGCATGCATAAAGGGGCCAGACTTAGTCTAGACAAGGAAGTTAGACCTCAATAGACGGCGGAGGCTACTTAACGTAAAGAAAGGACGGAAGTCCAAAAAGGCGAGGTCGGAAGGCAGTACTCCCACAGGTCTTCCGAAAGGCAAGGGGCCAGAGGGTTTAACCTTCAAAGAGGCTGCTTTGGAGAGGATCGCGGTAGTATGCAACGACTATCCAGCCACCCAGATGGAGCCGGCAAAGCTTAAGGCAGGCCAGGACTCTATTATGGAGGCGTATTACAGCATTACGGAGCAAGGGCTTCAAGTCCGCTTTAAAAATACACGTATATGCGGAAGAACCGCTCTCAAAGCTGTTAAGTCTAATTAAAGGAATAAAGCTGGAGAACGTACTCCAAGGAGGCATGAGGACCACAATAGATCTGGAGAGGTCGCAGTGGAACAGGCATCAGTGCCACCTCAAGTAATCTAATGTTATCTAATCTAATCTAATGCTAACAAATGAAAACAATGAAAATTGATATTCGTGGTTTTCTGACCATTCAGAGTTATAGTAAAAAATTTGCATCACGCATGCAATAAAGAAAAAATTGTCCAAAATTTGTGTCAAATAGGTTACAAAATACTAAAACCAATTAACAAATTGAAATGGCAAACCAAAAAGCCACTAAACTTGTTAAGTTGGCATTTAGACATGGTGAAAATGCTAATCAAATTTATGAAGTTCGAGATACATTAGAAGTGAGGGTAGAAATAGGGTTTATTAGAACTCCAAAACTAATTCCACAATGTAAAAACTACCAGGGCTATGGACACACCTAACGCCATTGTGCCAAACAATCGCAATGTGTCAAATGTACTTGGAAACATCATACTCAGATCCATCATGGATCATCATCCAGATAGTTACTATGGATGTGGTATAGCAAAAGAACTTCAAAGAATGAAGCTAAAAAGATGTGGGAAGACCAAAGCAACCAGTCAGAAATACAATTAAAGAAAATACAAACAACCAAAATCTCCGAAAGAGACAAAAGTAATATATAGTCAAATATTGAAAGGTCCAATACAGACAATACAGACAACGTAAAAGAAAACACTGAACACACTAGGAACATTAAACAAAGCTTACACCTAATCCTAAGCAAATTAAATGATCAGGCGAGGTTAATTAAAAGCTTAATTAAGCTGGAATATGGCTAGAATATCACGAGCCAAAAAAAAAATGGCTAATAGCCTTAGAATCATGATCTGGAATGCCAATGGACTTCTTCATCATCAGCAAGAATTACAAGCATATATACTTCACAAACAATCAAATGTAAAATTTAAATGTTATAATGTAGGAAAAATACCAACACGTTACTGTCTTATACACTTCTTTAATTGTAATTAATGACACACACAACAACTCGTGATACAATACCATACAATACAATATAAGAATACACATTTCTCCGTCCGTCCTTTTGATACTACCCTACACTCTTCCCGGCTAACCCCTTTTTCACCCTATATCTTGCCAACGCACCTCTCACATCTTGGTGGTTCCCCGAATTTAGGATTGTTAATTCAAAATTATTTGAAAAAATACTGCTTAAGAGATTAAACCCTATTTTTTGAGAGAAAGAAAGGTAATACCAACGCATCAGTTTGGATTCAAGAATAAACATCCCACCATCGACCAAATTCGCAGAATAAGAAGTATCATTGACAAGAGCCTCGAAGAGGAAAAATTTGCTCTTCGGTCTTTCTAGATGCCACCCAAGCATTTGGTAAGATTAGAAAGAGCTAATCTATAAGTTAAATTTATACCTTCCAGAATAGTTTACAGAAATACTGCAATCTTACATATCGGAAAGATTCTTCAGAATAAAACAGGGGGAAGCTTATTTTGAAGTAAAAGAAATTAAAGCTAGAATATCACAAGAAAGTGTACTAAGTTCAGTCCCATGCCTGTTGTACACTTTCGACGTACCAAAACTAGAAAATAATCTAACAGCCACATACGCAGAAAATATTGCCAGAATGGCAGTTGGAAATAATAAAAATATAGGACCAACTAAAAAATTACAGGCACCTATTCGCCAAATACAAAGGTGGATCAAAACCTGGAAAATGAAATTAAATGAAACTAAATCTGCACAAATAGGAAAATAAAACATATACCAATAATTTTCAATGGTCAACAAACACTTTACGCAAACCAAGCCAAATATTTAGACATGGTATTAGATGCAAGGCTGAGCTGGAACCCGCATGTAAAAAAGAGAAAAGAAGAAATGAACATAAAATATAGAAACATGTAATAAAATCTTGTTATATAAGCAAGTACTCAGATCAGTTTGGACTTACGGGGAGCAACTTTGGGGTAGACCAAACAAAGCAATAAAACCATTATACAACGATATCAAAACAAAGTACTGAGATGCATTGTAGACGCGGAAACAGCGAGACTTGCAAATAGAAACTGTTGACGAAATAATCGCAAGATTCCTCAGAAGCTACAAATAAAGACTCTATCATCATGTGAATGTTAAGGCCGTCCAGCTCTTCGACAACACATGATTGTTGAGAAGACAAAACAGAGTATAGTACGGCAGTATATACGCCAACTGCAGTGCACTTGAAAGCAAAACAGAAAAACTAATTACGAAATAAGTTACGATAGCCTACAGAGAACTATTCAGAAACTGCTCATTAGTCATTAATTCACCAGATTATAATGTTATAACACTAATTTGGTGACAATTATTTTTATTATCGGCATTTAGTATTAGAATTGGGTAATATTTGCTGAGTCATCTCTACTCATAATGGAATAGATCCCGAAACTGTTTAACTTTTATTCAGTGCACGCAAATAGGGTACAAAAAGCACTAATTGGATCGATTTAAACCCATACGCACAATGTAAACAAAAGCATTAATCCGAACCGAACGTTTTCTTTGTTGTTCGACAAGCAATCAGAAGCACAAACAATTCCCTTTTACATTCAACATTAATAATCGATGTACCTACATACAACATTTTTTCTAATATCAAATACAGCTTTACAACTTACTTTTTCAGTGCATCTCTGCGTAGTAAACTCTGTTTAACCATTCAAAATATCAAATGTACACAAACGGCGCTGTGGCTTTCAACCAGAGAAAGTTCTGGCACGTGTCTTCTGTGTTTTAATATACCATGTAATTGTTATCATATATACGTGACACGTGGCCATCGTTTCGGCGGTTGAGTAATTATTATTTCTGGAAAAAGATTTTTCTTCCAATTATATAAATTGTGTTGTAAATGTTAAGTAAGTGCAATTACTATGATTAGTACAGAACATACACTTAGATTCATTATATTGTACTGAATAGCTTATTATTGTTAATTATAACTTCCAAACTATTACAATTATTGTTTAAATACTACCTAATAAAATAGATACTTTGTTGGCTACAAAGACGCATAAAGCACATAAACAACAAAAGCTTCTTTTTCTTCTTTTTTTTATTATTAGTTTCTAGCTAACACTAACATTTAGCCCAGTATACCCTCTGTTTCAGAAAATAGACACTGAATTATAACTAGCTAAGGTAATAAGAAAAAAAAAGTACTAAACAGAAGAGAAAAACAGAATAAATCATACCTTCGATGTCTCACCTCCAATAACCCTTCATAAAAACTCCACAATTTTTGCGACTCAAAACAGGGCGTACAGAGAAAGATTTCCGAACGTCTACGTGTATAAGTCTCGGAATTTTTTATTAAACTACCGGAAATAACCTAATATGTATTAAAGTGTTTTATACCTCTCGGTGCTGGATGAACAGAAGACGAACCTAATGTATAGTGGACGAGGATACTAAATAAAACCAAACCGATATTTCCACAATACATTTACTAGTTGGATTGTATTGCTTAAAGTAGTTTCTAAGAAAATACGATAAAATAATAAATACGTTACACTCTACAATGCAAACAATTAAATAAATTTACATATTAGTAGTACTAATTGAAATGAACCGAATCAGTCAAAGAATCCACGTGATGCGCAAAATAAAGCAAATAAGGCTGATTTTTGAAATGTGTCACCAAAACTGAAACTAGAGGTAGAGAAGAGAACAGAAAGAAATATTTCAAATCAATTCATTTGTGATGTTCTGTACAATAGTAGGATTTCTCGAAGAAAACCGTTTATATCAATGTAATGTAATGTATAATGTAATGTAATGAGTTGGAGTCTGGCCCAAAATGGCCCTTTGCACTGCGACCATCGTTGAACTATTGTGCTTCCCCTTGTCTTTATTTATTTAATACGTCCAGGAACAGGATCAGTTCCTTCAATGGAAGTGTTAGTAGGTCCTCTTCACTCAGCGTATATGCATGTAGTATTCTGTATCTCCTGTAGCCCAATGCCCCACAATTAGCAATCAAGTGTTCCATTGACTCCTCTTCTTCAGCGCAGAATCTGCAAGTGTCCGTGTTGGATAAGCTCATTCTGTAAAGGTGTTTGTTGCAGGTATAGTGGCCTGTGAGTGCCCCCATCAGTGTCTTTAGGCTTTTCCTGTCCAGTTTTAGAGCGAGGTCCGCCCTCCTAGCGTCGAAATTCAGAAACTTTTTGGAATATTTCAACCCACTGGTGTTATTCCAGTGTTTTGTTGTGATGGATGCTGTCATTTAAGGAGACCTTTGTTAAACCCAAAAGATGGGGTAGGTCCAGTAAAGCTTCCCTCAGCCGCTTTTCTTGCGTAGATGTCTGCCATCTCATTACCTCTGTGCCCCTCATGTCCTGGTACCCAGACCAAAGTGATCTGATTCTGAGTCGCCAGGTCGTTAAGCTTGTTGTAACATTCCAATAATATTTTGGACTTAATTGTATAACTGCTTTGGGCCTTAAGAACTGATTGGCATTTCCGAGAATATTTCGTATTCCCATGTGTCCCCTTTCGAATAGGATTCCTACAGTTTCCAAAATTGCGTATAGTCCCGCTTGGAAAATTGCGGTGTCCTTGCTCAATGTTATTGATCTGCGTGCTCTAGGCCCCACTCCTTGGAATGTTTTGGATTCATATGTGTACCACTTTTGCGATCCATCCCGTAACCATTTTGGGTTTGCGCACCATTCGTCCCTTGTCGGGAAGAGCACCCCGTACTTTCTATCGAAACAATACATGGGATCCATGTGGTCGCTTGCTTGAGACATAGTAAGTATGTCCTCGATTCCCTTCAGGATTGTAAGATGACCAGTAAGGTTACCTGCCTTAAGTTTTTCCCTTCTGTAATTGGAGATTCATTGCGTAGCTACCTCGTCTTGCACAGCCACAGGTGCCACGTTCAGCAGAGCTTCCATGCTCGTCGTCGGGGTTGATTTCATAGCTCCCGTGATGCACAGGCATGCAAGTCTTTGCACTCTGCATAGCCTCGATATGGTTGTTTTCTGTTTGGTTTTACCCCACCATACCAAAGCCCCATACAATATTGCGGGTATAACCTTTTGGGTATATATCCAGTAGGTCATTTTTGGGGCTCAGACCCCAGGATCTACCAAGTAGTTGTCTTGTAGTCCGAAGGTTTTTGGGCCTTCTTTAGCACTGACTCGAGGTGCGGTTCCCACGTAAGTTTTTTATCCAAGGTCCCAGATATTTCACCTTATCATTAGAAACGACTTCGATGCTGTTTACTTTTAAAGCGGGGATATCTATCACCCTTTCCTAGTGAATGGTACGATGGTTGTCCTTTCTGGGTTAATTGATAGCCCCTCCGACCTGCACCATTCCCATGTTGTATCTAGGGCATCTTGCATGCGTTCAGCAATGGTCCCTATATGATTACCGCTGATTATTACAGAGATGTCATCCGCATAACCAATGGTTCTGTGTCCCTTCCGGTTAAGGACCCTAATCAGGTCATCAACTAATACCGACTATAAAAGGGGAGACAAAATCCCATCCTGTGCACATCCCTTAGTGAGGCTCTAATCGACCTTTGGTTCAGCATACACCTGACCCATTTTACTACCCCTGAATCAGCTCCTCTCCATAAATGCACATAAGGCTATCTCCTTGGAGCTCAAAGCCTTTTCGATATCTAGAACCATTTTGTGCAATGCCGTAGTAGTTGATTTGCCCTTCTGGTAGGCAAAATGAAGTCCATGCAATGGACTCACAGAGAGTACCTCCACCCTAAGGTATTGGTCCAGTAATTTCTCAATTATCTTCAACATAAAAGAGAATAGACTAATTGGTCTGTAGGATTTCGGAGGGGGTTTGTTCCCTCCCTTGGGTATGAATATAGCCCTTACTGCTCTGCAAATCTTTGCAACATATTCCAGTGTTAGACTTGATCGGAAGATGTTGACCATCACCCAAAAGAGGGTAGCATTTTCCTTTGATAGTATTGCCGGAAAAATGCCATCCGGCCCCGGTGATTTTTAAGGTCTCAAAGAATTTACAGCCCATACTATCTTTTCAAAGGTTACTATCTTCCTAATGACCTAGTTTGTCGTCCTGTGCTGATCATATCGCGATGCCATTTAAGTATCAGTATCCGACGCTCTAAACCTACAGTCAGGAAAGTGAGTTCTGAGAAGAAGCTCTAGTGTTTCGTTGAAAATACTTGTATAGGTGCCATTTATCCCCTTAATGTGCCTATCGGATTTGTAGCACCTTTTAAAGGGCTTTGTGCAACCTGGCCGTGGCCGCGACGTCTCAAAGTATTTCACAGAGAAGCCTCCATGATTTCCTTTTAGACTTCCTTAGCTCCTTGTTGTAGGTGCTTAGGGGCTCTCTGTTCTATCCCACTTTTTTTGATTTTTTGGCCTTTCAAATCAATTTATTTGTTATGTTCTGTACAATAGTAGGATTTCTCGAAGAAAACCGTTTATACCAAAATCAAATCAAAAACAAATTTGCGGTAAAATACATAAATGAGCCAATACATCTAAGGATATATTCTTCGAAGAATCCAAAATAAGCAAATACAGTTGACATATGACATGAGAAGGAATTATTACAGAACAACAACAATTCTTGAAAACAATGAACATTCTATTGTTTTCTTGTTGGTGTATTCCCAACTTGGAAGTGCAGGAGCTGACGAAATATTACCAGCTCGACTCAATATATTACTTTCGTACTTAATGTTGGTTTACGTGGCGCTTATCCCTAAACTACAAATTGCGAGACCGCTAAAATTTTCAGTCTTTCCTCTCTCAAATCTGAGGAAAAGGTGGTGGATGCCTATATAAGCGGTGGGGTTGTCCTTTGCATCCGAATCAGTACACCTACAGGCCCGCTATGTCATACAGAGGTGACTTTCCACATCCTAATTGGCAACTTGGACGGAAGGGTCTACTCCGGAGAGGTAGCTCTAGGTATAGTTTTGAACACGAATGGAGCGTTTAAAACCCAACCTTCAAGTCTATGAGTGATGCTGCTAGGTTTGGCTTATAGACTACTATCCTTAAATGGGCCCAGGTCATGATTGAAAGCTGCATCATTTTCAATTGGAGGTGCTATAGTGGTGAATCCTGGCTAACCTGGAAGCGGTATATCGAAAAAGGTCGCATAGGACCTAGAGCAACTCTGTAGGTATGCAAAAGATCCTCTGCATGTTCCTAGGGGGTGTAACCCCGAATAATGCATTGATTTTAAACAGCAGTTATAAAGTCAATAGCTACATATAGCCCCTTTCTTTGAAGCCCAGCTATTCGATTGCAACTAATAAGAGATAGTCAGTAAGCTACAGAGATTACCCTATACGGAATATCTAGACCTCCAAGAACACCACCCCAGAGGCCATTCCGGTACTTGTGCTTCTACACTTGGTGGTGAAAGCTGACACTAATTATTTATATCGTTGTTGTAGAATACAATAATCTCGTGCATTTGCATACCCAGTATTCTATTTTCTTCAGTGAAACTGATTGAGATTATGTTTACCATTCAAAAAGGATCAAATTCTATTTTGAAAACCTTCCTCCGTATTGCGTATAAGATCCGTATATCCTGAAATGAAAGTTAAGATATTCATTATCTGATCCTTTTCCTGGCAAACAACTTACCTGGGGTAACTGTCTTGTATTAGCGTTGTTGTTTCCTTCGTATTACGTATTATAGTACTTTTTATTATCTTTTGTAAAAATACTTCAATTTTATGTTCATAGAGGCCACTGGGTTATTTGGGGTACATTCCTTAAAATCTTTGCGAAGCAATTATTAGATTTCTCTTGTTCATTGTGTATTTTTATGACATACCTCTTTAGATTAATGATCAGGTAAAATGTGATATTTGAAACATTTATTTGTTTATACATTAATTCTAAAACGAAGATCAAGTAGAATTAGCTTCAAAAAGGAAAGAAGAAATTGAGTGCGAATTTTAGAACGCCAAATTTACAAAAATTGTAAAAATAAGAGTCTTCGTTTTTTTTTCAAAAATTCAACTTCTCATTTAAAGAATTTCATAAAAACTACAGTATATACAGATATGTACGGTGAAGATTTCAATGTTGAATTCACATATGTTTGAGTTAACGTGCTAACAATAAGTTACAGATTAAATTATTTGTTAAATACTCTCCACTCGTACAAAACGGAACTGACTTTGAATTAACCATCAGGCTGGTCAGAACCGGTGGTTTATGTATAGATAATTTAACTGTTCATGTACGTACCTAACGAATTATATGAGTTGTCGATTTGCAATACAAATATGTATATTTGACTACATCTCTCAATACAGTTCAAGTCATAACGGCATTTCCTGCAAAGAAAGTTATGTACAAACACAGCACTACATCAGATTAATTTAACATAGTTCTGAATTGAAGTCCGAAAACTAGTGATTGATATTTGATGACTAGTCTGGGCGAACAGCGGTAATTACGAAATAAGTTACGACAGGCTATATATACACAGAACTACTCGCATACAGCGTACTGACTAGAGTGCGGAGTCGCCGATGCTATCGTAATTTATTTCGGAATTGTACGCTGTTACCGCTGTTTGCCTAGGCCTAGAAGACTAATGATGACCCTTTACCTGAAAGTTCATTTGACACTTTCTTTCGTAGTTGTGGATATATATTTCCCTATACTAAATTTCATTACAAGCAAATTCATAGTCAGTGGATAACAAATGATGTTATTGCATTACCTGATAAAATTATGTTTGCTGTAGAATTCCACTATTGTAAATTCCTTTATAAGAAATACATTGCGTAACAGAACGTGATGCAGAACAAAAGCTTTCTAATGAATTCT
This sequence comes from Chrysina gloriosa, assembly GCA_038088585.1. Classification (NCBI taxonomy): domain Eukaryota; kingdom Metazoa; phylum Arthropoda; class Insecta; order Coleoptera; family Scarabaeidae; genus Chrysina; species Chrysina gloriosa. Next base: position 54,121,486 of record CM076093.1, read on the forward strand.
GGCAATCAATCCCGAGCAGTATGGCAGCTAATTAAAAACTACGGGTTAAATAAGACAAACGCTAAGTACGTCCTGAAACATAATCTCAGGATTACAGAAACATGAAACAAACTCATTTAATGACGACTTTTCTTCGGTTACCAGTGCAGCTAATAGTATTGATAAACTTCGTAAATATCTACCAAATACTGAATACACTTTTTAAGCTGGCGATTGAATTATTATAGACTATATACATGCGTTGAATGGATCCAGTAATCCTGACGAAAACAATATGTTAGTTTACCTTTTCTTCTGAAAACGTGTGCAAAATATATTACTAATTGTAAGCGCCCTATTGAATTAATTTTTCAATTCACACTAAAAACATCTACAATTTTTCCACTGTTCAAAAAGGAGACACTCACCTCTCGCAAAAGTAGCGATCGGTCAGCATTCTGCCAGCATTTGCAAACATTTATGAATACGTAATGAATCGTAAACTAATAACGTTCCTTGAAAAGTATAATATTATTACAACTACACAACATGGTTTCGTATCTAGTAGAAGTGCCACTGTGAGCATTTCTACTAGATAGGGCACTGTGACAGTGCCCTATCCAGTTTTATGTCATATAATTTATATGGTCGAGCTCAGAGTTGGATATTCGAACAGCTACTCGGAACCTACTAAGGTACGAATGAGGATACTCCAAGGGTCATTCATAAGTCCTACTTTATTTCTATTATTTATTAATAAGCTTGAATCTTCACTGGGGGATTCTCAGGGTACAATACGCTGACGATACAAGTATTATTATTAACGATAAACACATAGATAATATTATATCAAGAAAAGTATTTCTGCACTCCAAAATTTGTAATTGGAATTCTGATAACAAATTGTTGTAAAATAATGATAAAACCAGCTGGATATTGTGTAGGTCAACTCGATTTAAAAGCAATCGTGCTAAACAATACAAGGTCAAGATCTTAGGGCTTCATTTAGGCTGTCAAGTCAGATGAGCATTACAGATAGAGTTCTTGTGCCACAGACTTGCAAAGGACTGTCTTGGTGTAACATCGCTGCTGCATAGCTGTGGTATACAAGCACTACGAACATTTTGCTTTGCTAACGACGTGTCAACTATGCACTATAGCGTAGTTCACTCGGGTTCCGCCCCAGATGCGGAAAATATTTAGAATTCAGAAAAAGGCATTACGAATAATATCCGGTTTAAATTCAATCAAACAAGTAAGCCAATTAAAAAAAAATCGTTTATTCACTCTGTTTCGCATTTATATGCTTGTACTTTGTGTTGTTTTTAAAAACAAGGCTTATTTCTCAAGGTATAATATCGTACATCAAATAATTTACATACGAAGCAAAATTTGCACTTTCGTACATTTTCTTTTGGAATGGAAGCCATAAAATCAGTATCCCTTTAGAATCTCAATATGGTTGTTTCATCAAAATTCCCTTACGATGCGAAGTTATTAAATATTTTTGGGTAGACGATCCGGATGACTGTGTGGGCCTACCATATGAAGTGTCTGAAGGTGTTTTCACAGGAGACATTACAGCAAGGCCGCGATCCCACATGATTCCCGACAAAGAGGTAAATATCAGAAACTTTCAACCCAAAACAATTAAATTATCAAACTTTGAATTACATAAATTCGAGAGTAATCAAAATTCTTTAAATAGAGTTACCAAACTATTAGGTTTGATTAATACTAATGATCTAAATAAGGAAGAAGAAACTTCTGTTCACAAACTTTGCGCTAAACATGCTAACATTTTTCTATTAGAAAGTGATCCAGTTACCAATACTCTTAAAGAATCGATTTTGTTAAAAAGTGATGCTTACCCAGTGCATGTTAAACCTTATCGAGTATCTCAGTCACAGAAAATCTAAATTAAATGTATATATATATATATATATATTTCGTGACCTTTTATACTTATCTTATATGATAGATCTCTACCACTAATAGGTCAATAAAACAAGGCTGGTTTGAACGATAGTTATATTTTCAGAACGTTTACAAACGTTTTCGGAACACCTTCGTCAGTGAAAATATAACTAGATAAATATATAAACAAACTTTTGTTTTTATTTGGGACTATCAACAAAATAACTAATGACTAGGATTTCTTGATATAGAGGATGTGTAACCAACTTTTATATATATATAAATTATAAAAACTAAATTAATGTGTAAACATACATGCAAATTAAGTAAAACCTTATATCAAAAAATCTTTGTCGAAACCTTAACAATTCTGTTCAAGGACTAGGGAAAACCAAATTTAAAAACCTTGCCAAAGGTTTCCTTCTTAAGAAATGCAAATGTCATTTTAACAAATTGCTATATACATTACTTAAATTTTGAATATCCTTGAACAGAATTGTTAAGGTTTCGACAAAGATTTTTTGATATAAGGTTTTACTTAATTTGCGTGTATGTTTACACATTAATTTAGTTTTTATAATTTATATATATATATAAGTTGGCTACACATCCTCTATATCAAGAAATCCTAGTCATTAGTTATTTTGTTGATAGTCCCAAATAAAAACAAAAGTTTGTTTATATATTTATCTAGTTATATTTTCACTGACGAAGGTGTTCCGAAAACGTTTGTAAACGTTCTGAAAATATAACTATCGTTCAAACCAGCCTTGTTTTATTGACCTATTAGTGGTAGAGATCTATCATATAAGATAAGTATAAAAGGTCACGAAATATATATATATATATATATACATACCTTTAATTTATTGTTTCTAGCCACAAAAATAGAAACTGTCATGGAACCAAATGCGGAGAGCCCTGTTCTACAACATAATGAAAGAAGATTTAAGATCTTATTAGAAAAAATGGCTCGTCAAAAGAATAGACGCATTTTCCTTTCGAAATGCAGATGTCATAAGATCTTTCCAAATTTTATTAGTAGGACCATGAATATCGGTTTTGAAAATGATTCAATAAAACGTAAGTTCAACAAAATTAAATCCGAATTCTGTAAAAAGACGTTAGATTTATCAGTAAATGAATGTTATATTAAAATTAAAATGTTAGAGAATGACATTTCTAATGTTAGAAATGTCATTCAAATGTCGTTACAGGATTCCGATGAATTTTTTAATGCAGCTAATATAAACTATGAAAGAACTTTTAATAAAATAAAACAAAACAATATTAATAAATTTAACCAATTAATAAAAAATGCAGGGTTGATTACCCAATTTTACAAGAAGATTGGATAATCAACCTAACTGATAAAGAGATTTGTCAAAATGTTAAATTAATTTTAAGTCTAGGTCCTAAGTTTTCTGTAGATTTTAATGTCATACTGATAGATGATTTTATTTGTAGTATAGAAAATATCGTTCAAAATTATGAGGAAAACTTAGAACCTAACTTACGACATAAGTTGGTTAACATTTTGACAAATTACAAAAATAAAGAAAACAATAAAAATAATAATAGTAACAATAATATCTTACAAAAAGCTTTTAATGAAACAAAAAATTTTTGAAATCTAATAAAGATATTATAATAACTAAATCAGATAAAGGAGAAAAAACCATAATTATGAATAAGATTGATTACGAAGCCAAAATGAATTCCTTATTGGAAGATAATCAAATTTATTCGGTATTATTATCAGACCCAACAAATAAATTACAAAATGAAATAAATAAACTAATAAATAGTTGGTTTTTAAAAAAATATATTTCTAAAGATTTAAGTAACCATTTAAAAATTCTAAATTCTATATCTCCAAGAATATACGGTATTCCTAAAATACATAAAGATAATATTCCTTTACGCCCAATCGTAAATTGCATTAATTCCCCCACTTACAATCTTTCCAAATTTTTATCTAAAATTTTAAGCAATATTATAGGTAAAACTACATATAATGTGAAAAATTCATGGGAATTTGTAGATTCGGTTAGAAATCAAACAATTCCTAATAATTACGAATTAATCAGTTTAGATGTTGTTTCTTTATTTACTAATATTCCTGTGGATTTAGCACTAAAAATTTTAGATAAAAAATGGAATTCCATAAAAGATTTTACAGATCTTCCAAAGGAGGAATTCATTGCAGCTTCGAAACTTTGTTTAAATTCTACTTATTTTACATATCAAAATAAAATTTATAAACAAATTTTCGGTACTGCAATGGGTTCTCCATTATCAGCAGTTATCGCAAACCTGGTAATGGAGGACCTAGAGCAAACTTGTTTGGCAAAACTAAATTCTAGTGTAAGTTTTTACAGACGTTATGTGGATGACTGTTTTTGTTCCGTAAGAAAGGATAGTATTGATGAGATATTAGATTCATTTAAGAGTTATCATAATAGATTAAAATTTACATATGAGAGGGAATCTAATAACTCATTGAGTTTCCTGAACGTGACAGTCATGCATAATAACGGCATTGTGAAAACAAATTGGCATATAAAGTCTACCAATACAGGAAGACATTTAAATTATTTTTCAGAAACATCAAAATTACATAAAATTAATGTAGTTAGCGGTTTAGTTGATCAAGCGGTTAGATTAGCTAATCCTGAATTTAGGGAAAAGAATTTAAACAAAGTTAAAGAAATCTTAGATAAAAATAATTATCCAAATAGTTTTTATGAAAAATAATAAAAAATAGAATTAACAAATTATACAATAGAGGAATTAAAAATAATAACAATAAATGTTATAACGCTATTCCTTATAAAAAGGTTTAAGCGAAAAATAAAAAAGAGTTTAATAAAAACAGCATAAACATTACTTTCATTCCAAATTATAGTAACAGATCTCTTTTTATTAATACTAAATCTAAAATAATTAAACAAAATCAAAGTAATGTAGTTTATAAAATAAACTGTAAAGACTGTGATGGTTGTTACATCGGTCAGACGAAACAATATTTAAAGAAAAGGTTGTATAGCCATAAGTATTCTTTAAATAATGATTTCGGTGCAATGACCGCTGTAACAAAGCATTACAAAGATCTTGGGCATTACTTTGATTTTGAAAACACAATTATATTAAAAACAGAGAATAATTATAAAAAAGACTAATATATGAAATGATAAATATACAAAAAGACACTAAAACTATTAATTTCAGGACCGATATTCAAAATTTAAGTAATGTATATAGCAATTTGTTAAAATGACATTTGCATTTCTTAAGAAGGAAACCTTTGGCTAGGTTTTTGAATTTGGTTTTCCCTAGTCCTTGAACAGAATTGTTAAGGTTTCGACAAAGATTTTTTGATATAAGGTTTTACTTAATTTGCATGTATGTTTACACATTAATTTAGTTTTTATAATTTATATATATATAAAAGTTGGTTACACATCCTCTATATCAAGAAATCCTAATCATTAGTTATTTTGTTGATAGTCCCAAATAAAAAACAAAAGTTTGTTTATATATTTATCTAGTTATATTTTCACTGACGAAGGTGTTCCGAAAACGTTTGTAAACGTTCTGAAAATATAACTATCGTTCAAACCAGCCTTGTTTTATTGACCTATTAGTGGTAGAGATCTATCATATTAGATAAGAAAATCTAAATAGAAAAACATAGATAAAATGTTAAAAGACGGTATCATTAAAGAAACAAAATCGAATTGGTCTTCACCCTTATTAATTCCAGAAAAGCCAACTCAGGGCCATACCTAGTATCCTTACTGGACATTGGATGATCAATTATCATCTGCATAAAATCGAACTCTGCAATGAGCTTGAGCGCACATTCCCCAGAAAAATAGATAAAGGCTGGTATTTACACCTTAAAATATACTCAGTTTTATGCACATTTCGATACACTTTTTGGGAGCCAATTTCAAAGTTGAAGACTGGACGAATTTTTTCGAATCATCTATATTTTATCTGTCTACTGACACAGCGACTTTTTTAATAACGTTTGGGCAATTAAAAACGTACAACTCGATTTAACATCAAACTTTTCAAATAATATTAACAGAAATATACATGTCGAAAATATCTCCACGTTGGTAGCTTGATGTAACCACTCTCTTTCATATGCCAGTTGTAAAATTTTTTCCAAATTGTCTATGAACTCCGAAATAATGTAACAAAATTATTACAATAATCGGCATTTTTCAAATTGTAAAATAGTACGCAGTACGCAACACAAATAGCTCACTACCGGTAGAAAAATGAATGCAAGATTCGTTGTGCGTCATATTCCTAAACAAGAGATAAAAGATTTCATTACGGGAAACGTTGTGGACGGAATTCAACAGAAATAACTAAATGTGAATTATTATTGGAACTATTTATGGAAAAGTTTTTGGTATATATACTTAGTAATATCATGAATAAATCGATTTATAGTATACAAATTTTTGGGAATTAATAGATTTTTATTTATGTATGTACCAAATTTAGTGTAGATGTAGTTTCTTTATTTACAAATATCCCCACTGAATTAGCAATTACAATAATATATAATAAATGGAAGTTGATTTCAGATTTCACAAATTTATAGACAGATGATTTTATTGACATAGTCTTAGATGTCTATAATGACTAGAGAATATAATAGTGAGGAGGTAATAAATAATAAACAAATAGTATAATAGGTACAGAGGTAACCCAGTGCAGATAAACTATGAGTGGAACACATACAAAATTAAAAGAAGTATAGCTCGTTTCAACTTATTTTATTCTGACTAAAGTGTTTACAGATTTACAGCACCTCCTGCGGTGGAAGCTTTATGGACGGTCTGCTTATCGCACTCTTATCCTACAGAGTAAACATAATATACTAACAAAAATATACCTGTTGACTATTGGTAAAATATAGAATTTTTAAATATAGGTATTACGTAATTCCTGGCCTCTAACTTTACGGGAATCGATTAATTCCGGCCCTTTTATAAAAAGTGATAAGTTTCGGAAGTTGCTTCTTCCAAAAATGTTCATCTTTGTATATAATTTGATAAAACAAGCCTTTTGGCGTCCATACAACAAAGTAACATTTATTTTTATTGGTTATGTTCAATTGATCTTGTACTTGGTGCACGTAGCTGTGATTATTTTTTAATAGCAGGCCACCGCTGTTATCAATAATCAAATATTTTATAAGTTTATTTTCTGTTGCTTCTTTCGGTGTTAACATCCTTGAATTATAAGGGCTTTTTATTTCAATAATGGCGTCGCCACCTACTAAGCCATCAGCAGATGCAGCTAAAAACGGATATTTCTAGTCTATAAAAAGACCACAGCTTCTTATTTCTAAGCCAGAAATTTTTTCAAATTCGGCCAATGCTCTGCTTTCATTTTGTATGCCGTACTGAGTTGCCGCAGATCCAAAAAGTCTTCTTAAAGTAGAGCCTTTACTGTGTTCGCTGTCGAACTGGTTTTTCTTAGTTTTGCAGCTTTACCAAAATTGGATGCAGTTAATCGTTTGATCCTCATCGTTTTCCATAAAGTGTTGTCTCTTTGGCCTACAGTTAATTTTTGTATTTCTTCTGGATTTTCACTTTTCAATTTCTCAAGGAATGTTGCTTCTTTTTCCGAATAGGTCGCAATCTCCATATCGTCAACATTGGCATTTCTTTCAACTACTTTTTTACGCTCTGCTAAACGCGCCCGTTTCAACTGTTTCTTGTGACTTTTTGGTCTGGACAAATACGCACAACGTTTGCGATTTCCCATTTTTTTAAATTTAAATGTAATAACAAAAATTACGGGCAATGAAGACTGAACGAAAATCTGCTAATGAAGTTATAGATAAACAACGTGCGATTTTATACTTCAGTTTTCCTACAGTAATACAGTAGTAATTGGTAATTTGAGGAGGGGCAACAGCAAACACCAATTGCGGATACGCATCCCACTAATTACATTTTTCGATGAAGCTAATATGGTAATCCTACTCACGATTATTGTCCTCATTTATCCATATGATATCCATAGTTCATGATACATGTAAAGAAATAGAACTATTTGTTCCAATAATATTTACAATTTCCAAAAATATTTATCAGTTACGTGCATATTGCTTTAAAATATTGATTAACGATTTTATCTATAGATTCATAACTTTCGAAGAAGTTCATAGGTGCTAATCTGTATATTGCTGGCGATCAAGCTTTATTTAATAATTTAATAGAACAAAATTCCTTTTTAGTTGCTGTAGTACTATACTAAATGCATCTTGAAAAGGAAAAATTTACTTCCATAACTTGCCGGCTGTTTGTCCAACACGAAAGACGTGATGTATTCATTGAGTGCAAAACGAGATTTTTTTAATCAAAACAGACCGTGTTGAAAATATATTAGGCCAGGGCACGAGAAATTTAGCATAACCATTGAATTAGAGAAGATAGTGGAAGGCGCACGATAATGCGCTCATCAACGAAAACCGTGCCCTTCTATTGAAAGAGTGTAGGTATATACACAGAGGGGGTTTGCACCTCTCTCTTGCTCGTTGGCTCTTATGAGTCTGTCAAACTACGCGTTGGTTTTTTTAACAACACTTATTGTTTAATAGGGAAATCTTCCTATCAGAGAGGGTACAAACATCCATTATATTTGAACAATATAGATTATTAGGTAGCCATATACCAAACAGTATTTTGCAACATAGTAGAAAAAGATTTCTTGATGAATCTATATAGTTAAAAATTTGGCACTTGAATTTTTAACGCCGGTTGAAAATCCAGGTATTTTTTAATATATAAGTGCTCGCAAGACCACTTGAAATAATTTTTTATTCAGCAAGATTGTGCCACCAATGCTAACTGCACCAATAATGACTATGATGCAATACCGATTTTTGAACTTGGACTTTCAGAATGAGATATTGGAGACTTTCCCCATTCTAAAAGTCACATTGCTAATGACATAACAGGTTTAATTGACGTACTTAGATTATAATAATTCGCCAATTAAGGGAATTAAGAAAACTATTACAGACCGACATAATTATTCATTAATTGATATTAATTATTATAGAAATTTGACTAAATTTGTTTGTAACCCAAATTATATTTTCTGCCTAGAGTTATTTTTAAAATCCTGATATTTTCAGAGAAATCCTTCACAGCGGAAGTTATTTTGAGACACATGCAAAGATCCTTATTTAAAAAGGATTATGAATTTAGTTCAATAGCAATTCATAACTGAAATGAAAACATTATTTTATCCTTCACATCCAGTTGTCGATATTTCATATTATATATTTCATAGTATTTACTTATACTTAGGTGTATACTTATATCTTATGTCTAGAGTAGGTAATAGTAGAAATGGCCTATTTTTTTCTATCTTGTAAATAGTTAATATTTCCATTTGCCTTGTATTTCCTTTCAATGTAATTTTACCTGATGCGGCGTTATTTCAAATTATCACGTCAGCTAAGATTACCTTGCAAATTTTGGAATGAGTCAAACACGGATAGCCAACCCGTCCACTATATTTTTCCTTTTCTAGCAAGAACGTCTCATTTTCTCACACTGTAGCGTTATTGTAAATGAGCGTAATGTCACATTTTGTTAGTAGGCAACTTAATATACAAAAATTAGAAATTTATTTTAGGTAAACTCCAGCCTTAAACTACTGAGCGCCTAGTATGCCGCTATTACGCATCAATTAACAGCGGCGTATTATACGTAGGGAACAGAAATCTGAGCCTGTGTATTTAAGATTTGTTCGAGAGGCGGTCCTCACCTTCATAAGGAAGATAGGGCCCTGGAGTTGACCAGTCAATTCAATTAGGTCAGTGCTTCCCTTGCCGACTCACCCTTGTAAACTAACGCTCAGTTCTTGGAGTGACTGTGTATAACATACCACAACCTATGTACATACATATTAGGCACAATAACTTTCACTTTTGAGAAGTTATTTCTTTCTTTTCCCAAAAGTCATCTGGTTGACGTATATAAAGTACTTATCTGCTGTTATATTATAAATGGTAATTTGGATTACAGCGGATCAAATTGCAAGTAAGAATTGTACCATATTTTGTAGATAGATCTTTCCCCTCTTTAAACACATTGGAGGTGTTTTGATTTCCTAGCCGTTCACTTTTTATTTTTAGTTTTTCAGGTCTCTCACCACTATCTTCGTCTCGTTCATCGTTCTGCCTTTATTACTCCTATATCTTTTACTACTACAACCATCCTCCCTCCTAGATGCTCCCGTGCTCTACTCTCCCGTTTTACTCGTTGCCATTATTCTCTTAGTCAATCAATTTTCGTCCATCCTAATTTTCCCTTGTTCATTATCTTTATTATATATTCCTTGTCAAGTAAGTCTCTAATGATTTCGTACTTAATCTAGCCTTTCTTCTATTTTTCTAAGTTATTTCATCTCTGCCGTCATTATTGCATTTTCGTACTTCTTCTACGTCACCCAAGACTGACTTCCATACAATAGCACTGGTACTGATATACTGTTGAATACCTAGAGTACTCTTTTTCTGTATTTCCTTTTTTTCGGATATGGTATTGTGAAGTGCATAATAAACGCTGGTTGTTTTCTTAATTCTATTTGATATTTCCAAGTCTATTTTGCCATTTTTTGTGAACATGGCCCCCAGGTATCCTGCCTCCTCTTTTAACTGTTGTCCCTTATATGTTGGTCTGTGTGCACTCTGTGTGCCTGTTATTTTTAATGAATAGCTAACATATGTATATTATTACAATAATTTTCAAATTACTTAAACCAGTCATAAGAGCTAAGTATCAATTATTTTAATGTCTTTTATTACCATATTTAGTTAGACATAAAAAATAATTGTCTAATCTTTCACAATCTCTTAATTTAGTTTATAAAGCCCCTGAACTTCTTAATTTTAATTTGTGGATAACATCCGGACCACCAAAATTTAGACTCGCAGTGAACGTCTTTCACTTAGCTATTTTTCTTAAAATGTCGAACCACCATGTTATTTAAGTACATGTACGCCAGACGTGAAATTTTCTTATAAGACTCAGCAAGGTAAATTTCACAAATGTGCAATTAGCTGATTGCGTGGGAGCGTAATTATAAAACGTCTACGTAGATTGAACCCATCCTCTCTCGTTCCTAATTTTTAGTTATTTGGTGCTTCGACGCTGGCAATCGCGTGCATTATCCGAATTATACAGTCAAGACGAACGTGATATAAGTGGCTCGCCTTTTTTCTTATTTCAAACGGCACTCACCCCCAGAACCCCGTACAATATAGCCGATCGTCGAATTAAGTTTTCTTTCAAACTATACTTTGGCCACCAGGACAGGACAGGATCTATACAATATTCAAAACTAAACAATTTCATCTTGCACACTAATTAATACCTATTGTTCCTACCTATTGTACCTTTTTAAAATAATAAAATAATAAATGTCGTAAATGTGTAAATATTTAAATTTATAATATATATATATATTTAATTTTATTTAAGATCCAGTATTTTGTTGGAAGTAACAGCTTTTGTTTTTAATTAAATTTGAAATTGCATTTTTGAATAACGAATTTGATTTCGGAAATGACAAAAGTATAATGAAATATCTAAGAGCAAATTGCCTCCGAATTAAATGTATCTGTATCTTCCTATTTCCTTTGGGATACCGCTCTAAAATTTTCCAGGGCTATTTAGTGCCAGGTGCCCATACCGTTGTAACGCGTTTTCCAAGTTTCTAGTGATTGAGCTTGTTGCTCCCATTCTTCTCCAAATCTCTTCAGTTCTCAGTTTTTCTCTTCTAGTTGTTTGCATACTGTGTAGATATTATCTCTAAATTTTCTTGAAACCTTTATACAAATCTATAGTTTCAATTACACTATGCAAGATTCCTTTTTGTATCTTGTCTAATGTTGTCAATCCACAGCAAACCCAGCCTTTGTTGCTCTTTTCTCTTTTATTATCCTAGCCTGCACTTTATCCTCGCCAGCCTATCGATGCACTCAATGTTTTATAGAAAGTACGTATGTGTTCCTTCAAGTTGAGAAAATTAAATCAATTCTTTGTGATAGGTGCGTGCCAAAACAAATAATTCTGGTTTTTCTCATTATAGCTGAATACAACACACACATCCACAGTGAATTTTAAGAACCGAAGCAGCTGATTAAGCCTAGTAGACGGCCGTGTACTTCATCAGCACGTTACGGCAACCAATTTTGGCAACGGATAATAACTAAAGATGCAACATGGGTACCCTACTTCAATCGTGAGACCGAATATTAGTCGAAAAGATGGCAAACCAAAAGGAGGGCCTCCGTCTAAAACGTGTGCAGTTCCGTCGATTGGAAAAGAACTACTTACTGTATTCTAGGATTAGAAGGATAGTATATTCATAGATTATCTACCGAAAGGTACTAATATTAACACAAAATATAATCTTTTATCTAGCTCATTGCGGTAGGCAGTTTGCAAGAAACAGTATAGGAAGTTGCGTAAGCGTCCACTATTGCAACGAAGAATGTTTTAAGCAAATTGCGCTGGGAATAGGATCCATATCCATCCTATTCGCCAGATCTGGTTCCCAGTGATTTTCATCTGTTCCCAAATTTGAAAGAACCACCACGAGGTGTTCGATTTGATACCTGAATGTGGTAAAACTTGCTTGTAAACAGGTGGATTGCACAGACCCTTAAAAAGTTCTTTGAGGACGGTTAAAAAGATTGTTTTACGTAGGAATAAGTGTATCCTATTTAATCGAGATTATTTTACATTGTAACTTTGATGAAAATCGACGAAAAAAATACGACCAAATTCACAGAACATTGGAAACATCCCTCAGCAGAACGATTATAAAATATACCTGTGGCAACCATTTAGTAATGAAAAGAAATATAAATGCGAGTGAAAGCAATATAACCTTGTTACTTATTGTAAGAAATTTGGGTTGAAATTTTTCTTTGGGGGTTGTATAACAAACAGATCGAAAAGAATGGTAGATTTACAGAGGCCATGAATAAAACAAACGATAGAGAAATACGGAAATGAATATGAAGAATTATATCAAGAAGAAGCGGACAGTGGTCACCTCTGTAGATACAAGATCTAGGAAGCCTGAAAGAGGTGATGTAATCCAATCTAGGTTATTTGATCGTATATGCATTTTCTATATTTTTACAAAAAAGAAGCAGAACAATGGTAATTGCAATTATACAAAACTAATCAGTATTTATTTTCAAACTACAAGATTGTCAGCAGCAAGATGGATGTCTACCTTTCTGTCTTCTTCTTAGCCCGGTTCACGATGCCTACAGACTAGAATGTAGCAACGAAAGGGCGAGCTGGCCACAAGAATGGCATTAAAGGCTGTGTGCATGTGTGCATGTTTAGCGACGAGTCTAGATTTTGTTTGTGGTCCCACGATGATCGTTGGAGGGCCAGGCGGTTGCGTAGAGAACGCAAATATTCAGCCTTTTTCTGGAACGCAACACAGCCCTCGCACAAGAAGTGATATGGGGTGCAATATGTTATGATTCCAGATAACCCTTGGTCTTCATTGACTTCCATATCTTCGGGGGTTGGAAAATCGCTTTTTGAAAGAAGTTAACATTGCCGTCTTGTCGTGGCCTGCTCGGTCACCTGATTGGTCACCCATTGAGCATGTACGGGATGTGATCGGTAAGCGACTAAATGATTTACCACACCCTCCAAACGACTTGAACTATCTTCGGCTGCGGATTCAGGAAGCTTGGGATGATATACCACAGCGTGCCATTGATCAATTGATTGACAGCATGCCACGTCGACTAAATGAGTGCCTATAAAATCGTGGCGGAGCAACTAATTATTGAGAAAACCTTTTTATAGTTATATTTTTTGTTTTCAAGTTTTAATCATTTGTTTTTTTAATTTCAATAAAACCGTTCAACTAATTCTATATGTTGCAATTTTTATGAAAGTCAGTATGTATCCAATTTCCCCGAAATATACTCTCTTAACTCTATAACCTTCGTCCCATTTAACCTCTTAGCGTTTCATGCTTATGGTGTATATAAATTATATTGTATTGTTATATTATATCATGCCATGTATCAATTTATGCATAGAAGGATACTTTGGCTTTTTCTGATGAGAAATATCAGTTGCATTCTATGCACCCTCGACCATCACGCATATTTGACAGCACTTATAAGCCAATGTTACTTATTCCGTAGCGCTTTTGTTATGGAAAATATCAAAAACATCTACTTCATCCCAAATAAAGTTAGGATGTAGAAAGGTCACCTAAAACCGTATTGCAATTATTATGTATCAAATAAAGTCTGTTAAATTACAGCACCGACCTTTATACATTTATATAAACGAAACTCTTCTACATAGCATCTTAATTAATATGATCATTGTTGAACAACGAAAAAACACAAGAAAAAATGATTTCCCTGTTTCATTCGCTTATCTAATAACTATGTCTATACATACTCTGATGTAACACAGGAGTTTTCGTGTCAACTAAGAACCATTTAAACAGATCGGATGCGTAATAGACAGTTTAATGGTAAACCGTTTAGCGCAATGCAGCACGTGCATTTCCCTACTTAGTGATATCCTCAGGTGATTATTTTATATTTACTCCGCCACGCACTCACACCATCTATTCCAACAGCATTGTAGCATGGCGTGACATACTTGAAACATATCCTCCGATCTTAATTTAACATAATTATCGCTCAATAGACTTTTATGAAATTGCCTGCAGTGACAAGCATACCGGATAGTATCGTGCAGGGTTAAACGACCATTTATGCATATGAAGGGATAAAATAGAACGTTTAAGATTAAGGGTGGCATATCAACATTTCGGAAAAGGTGTAAGCATCACGATGTTTTGAATAAAGATTTAGGAACAAAATCAGCGGGGGAAAATAAGACAAAATTCAATATTTATTTCCTCGTTCATGTATTGCTACTATATAATATTTGTAAAACTTCTCATCACGCAATATTTATTACTAAAAAAATTAACATAATTGAAAAAAAATAGATTAAACCAAATAGAACTTTCGTTCAAGATTTGAAAAAATTTTAAACATAGAAGTAGTCGATCTGAAATTTGGAACAGAATGAGAGTGAACTACAAAACTACTATACAATAACATTTAGAAGAATTTTCAAGTTAAGTCGAATAATTTGCAATAGAGATAAAAACGTGAAAGTATAACCTACGATAAATTTGAAGCGTGCATCGTTGCAAGCAAAAAGATAATTACCACTTACCAAACGCCTGTCGAAAAAAGTAATTTGGCGCAAAACTCAGGACCTAATAGAAAAAACTAAGAAAATAGCCAGAAATTAAAAGAAATCAGAAAACAAATCAAGATTTGTAAATTAAGAAGTTCGACTAAAGAGCAATTCAAACCATGTATGAAACACCTACAACGCACAAATGGTGCACAATATCTTAAAAGATATTGAATTCATAAAAGATCTCACACAGAACTAACGGAAGGTACATATTGAATTAACAGCTAAAAATAATACAAAAGTGTTATGCACAGAGACAATATTATGAACTAAGCAACAAAGTTTTTCGCCAACTCTATAAATATATCGGCAGCTGAGTAAACATCAAATTAATAGCAATAACTAACGATTAAATGAATGAACCAGAAATTCTGCATGGCAAATTTAAAACAGCATTCTGAAAGGCAACAACAGTTTCGGATCAGATAATATCATAAATGTAATGTAGAAATTTGGATAGGTAACGATAGTAGGTCTATTAATTAACATCTGTCGTAATATTCTGGTCAATTTTCAAAGCAATGCCAAATGTTAAAAATATTGTCTATGAGAATGGAACAGAATGGAATAATCCTTGAAAGAACAACAACCAGATCTAGTTTTTCTATTATAAACCATCTACACACAATGAACCAACTAATTGAATAATAGATCGAATTGGACTAAAAGTATATATAGAGTTCTTTCATTATTCTTTGGCACCAACTCAGTTACCGAATTTTTGACGATGAAACGAAACAAAGCGACGACACGAGTGAGATACCGCTATATATATTGGCAACCTCAAAATATTGCTCATTTCTGTTTCTGTCGTTATTGTTGTCGTTACATGTCTAGTTCTTATGCTATTCTTTAACCTCAAACGGTTTAATTATATTTTTGGTGGGCTCTTTTCAGAGCTGCAAATAGAGTTTTATTTGAGAGTACATTACATATTTACACAAGAGATCGAAAATTTTTTATCAAAATTAACCCAATATTTTTAAAAGGTCTGTATACAGGATCATTGAAGTTAACGCCTATTTTGATAGCAAACGATAAGGAAACAACTCTATATATTTGTAGACTACAATAAGGCATTTAATAGTATTAATCAATATCTCGTTAATAGCATACTTTCGCGATGAATTTGGAAAGACTATATTGAAATTATGACAACGGTCTACAATAAAAGCTTTGCAGACGTAAAAGCCGACGAAACGTTTCATAACCGCTTCAAGTTGGGAAATAGCGGAAGGTAAGGCACCCTGTTCTAGCGGTGTTGTTTAATTGCTTAGGAGTAGTTTGTAAATACTTACACAGGGACAAATATTGAACACCTACAAACAAACAACAGTTACATAGATAACCTTACATTTGGTGATGATTTACTCATTATAGCAGCTACCAGCGACAATTTTGAAATGTTGTTAAATCAATTGGGTGTGGCAGGAAACAAATTGGTCTATCAACTTAAACAAAATAACAATCAGTAGAAGCGACCAAAAAGAAATTATACACATAAGACAAAATACAATCGATCAGATGGAAAACTATCCATATCTCGGCCTCCTTCATTGGACGACAAAATAGATAATAACAACAGAATTGAGAATGCATTGAAAACCTTTTAAAACATCAAATATTTCTTCAAAAGTAAAACAATGGCAATAAAACTGAAGAAAAAGGTTCTTCGAGCATACGCTATACCATTGGCAACTTATCATTTACAGATATGGTCGCTACGTCCAGACAGATTGTGAAGGGGTCACGGAACATAGTATGTTCCACGTAAATTGTGAGGATAGAATTAGAAATTATAAGAGAAAGAACTGAATTGAGACGTATTGAAAAGGACATTTAGGCAGATAGGCAGATAAATTACTAGATATTTTATTTCAATGAGCAACGCACAGTAATCAAATAAAAAAGATGTTAATTAACATTTTAACTGCCAATCGATTTTTTTCTTCATAGATTATTCGACGTTAAATTTAAAAAAATACAAAATAGCATTTACAATTAGAAGCCAAAGGAATACAAAAATAAAAAATAATGTAAATATTATTAACAAGACTCCAATGGGATACATATGGAAAGAATTGTGGAGGGGAAGAACATTCTCCACGTGAGGTTTTTATTTACTTTCATAGTTTTACCGATAATGAACTCATTCATTCTGTAAAAACATAAAATATAAATTAACATATAAATTTCGATTATATTATTATATTATCATAGCAAATGAATTTCTATGCCTGACATAGCTGTGTGAAGAATTATTTGAAACAAAATTATTTTTACATCTATGGACGTAGGCAGTTACTTCCAGTATATATACATATATATATATATAAGACATACGCTAGCAAGCTCCAGATGAAGACAATTGAGCGTCGAAGAAACGTCAAAACGTTAAAATTTAGTTTTAGATAGAATCATAAAAATATCTTAAGTTGAAAGACCACGTAGACATTTTCAACACAATATTTACAATAAAGGTAAAAGTAGTATGTATAATATAAACGATAACCTTCAATAAATACCTACAAGTAGATAAAATAGAAAATGATAAATAATGTTTACTTTCAGACTTTCCGATCTTACAAAGAGGCTCGTACAAAAAAACAGTGCCGTGTAAGCATATTATAGAATTCATCTTCATTTCTATTAAATTGATGTTCATTACCTTTGAACAACATGTCACAATCTTCAGCTCTTTAACCTTCCTATACTCACGTCAAAATGAAAGACGTATACTATACTATATAAATCGGTCTCACAGTCCGTATGCGTGAGTATAGGAAGGTTAATTATTAATCGACAGGGGTATATATTTAAAAATAGTTTATTTCTACGTAACCAGTTGCTTAAACTACTTAGCACTAAATTGGAGTTTTCGATATCAGCGGGATTATCTTTACAACGAGAGTGGATTCGGCTGCTTAAATAATTAAAGAGTGCTTTTCGAGGAAAACATTAATATCGCTGATGAAAAGTGAAAATAGCATCTGAGACAATATGACTCCTATTGTTATAACTAGAGGCCGGATTATATGCAAAAAAAGTGGAAATATGCGCATAAATATGCAGATGTTTTGGCCTAAATATACACTTTATTATGAAAAATATGCAAATAAAAAAATAGGAGTAATGCTAGAAAATATAATACTATAGAAAAAATATTCTATTATGTTTACTACAAGTTTATTTATAACATTTTACAACATAATTAACTATGAAAACAATTTACAATTACATATTTCTCAAAGTTTTCAATAGAAAAATTGTGGTGCTTGTCTGATAACATGTATTTATATATTGAAAAGGTTCGTTCTACGTCCACGCTTGTTATACACCCTCTGTCCCAAAAGTAACCGCAATAGTTCGAAATAAAGCACGCTATGTATGTTATGTCCACAAAAATCATTGTATTTATTCGAAATATTCTCCATGTGCTACAATACATCGATTTGCACGGTCAACGAGTGCTTCAAACGACTTTTTCATGTCGATCTCTGGGATGGCCTTTAGGATGCCTGTCGTCGATCTTTGAATGGCGTCTACGGATGCATAACGAACTCCTTTCTGCTTCAAATGAAGACGAGGGAACAGGAAATAATCGCATGGGGACAGATCAGGCGAATACGGTGGGTGCTGTATCGAATATATTTCATTTTTCGCCAAAAGATCGGTGACAATCGTTGCTCGATGACACGGTGCGTTATCGTGCAGTAATCTCCAGCTGCCTGGCTCGCGATATTCGGGCCGAACACGACGAATGCGACCCAGCAAACGCCTCATAACATCGAGGTAATATGCACCATTAACCGTTGAGCCGTATGGAACGAACTCCTTATGGATAATTCCCTTCGAATCGTAGAATGAAATCAGCATTGACTTAATTTTCGACTTCTCCATTCGTGATTTTTCGGATTTCCTTCTTCTGGTGACCTCCACTCTGCGCTTTGACGTTTGCTTTCTGGTTCGTATTGAAAGCACCACGTCTCGTCACCAATCACAATCGTTTTCAAGAAGTTTTCATCTGCACGGGCTCGTGCAATAATGTCTTTGGAGTGTTCGATTCGAAGCGTTTTTTGGTCGTCGGTCAATTTGTGCGGAACAAACTTCGAATTGACTTTCTTCAAACCAAGGGTTTCAGTCAAAATGCGCTGAATAGTTGTTTTAGGGATGCCAAGCTCCATTTCCATAAATCTCACTGACGATTTCTTCGAAATTTTCACAAATTCGCGCACTTTTTCCACATTTGCCTCGGCCAAAGTTGTCGAAGGACGACCGGCTCTTTTGTCATCGTTAACATCTTCTCTGCCTTTACGAAATCGTCGATGCCACTCGAACACTTGCCTCTTCGACAAACAATCGTCGCCATAAACAATTTGCAGCATTTCATACGTCTCGGTTGCAGTTTTTCCAAGTTTAAAACAAAACTTAATATTGACTCGTTGTTCGTGACTCATTTTCTGACCGTTTACGAAAAACACTCTCACAGGATGCGTGATGTATCAGCTGACTATGCACCAAATGTCATGAAAATTTGTCAGGTTGGTAAGGAAGAGTCCCACTACAATAATCAATCAACTATCAAGAGATGACACCACTGGTTTCTGATATATAGACGCATTGCGGTTACTTTTGGGACAGAGGGTGTAGGTGCATATTTCAAATTAGAAATATCCTCTATTGTCAACTCAATATTTTCGACTGACTCACCACACTAGATTCTAGTAATATCCTTTACCTTTTCAAAACCCTCATTTTTTTCTATTACACTATTTAAATTTTCATCCATGGATTTTCCCAACCTTCCTTTAACATCAAAATATAACTTTTCAAATTTGTTTATTATTTCAACGCTCTCAATTAGCGACATAAATTGTTTTTCCAATTGCAATATAGAAGTGGAAATAAAACTGTAGTTGGCTTTAATAAACGCCAACTGTTGAGGTATTTCTTTACTCGAATACACCTTTGGGGCGTCTAGCACGGATTGTGTATCGCTATCAAGATCCATAATAATTGTCTTTATTTCTTCATAATGATTTGCATGAAAAGTAGCAGCTTCCAACCTCGTTCCCCATCTTGTGATTACTGGTTGAGGAGGAAGCGGAATACGGAGTAGATGTAGTCTATAAAACTGAACTCTTAATGGAGCCTTTAAAAACACTTTCTTAACACATTACAATTAAAGTATTTACCAAGGGAAAATGGTTTCTTACTTGTTCTGCAACACGATTTAGTCCGTGCACCAAGCAAGTTGTGTGAATTAAATTTGGGTAAAAGATTTTCAAGTTGCAAGCTGCCTTCACCATGTATGGTGCGGCATCCGTTAAAACCAATAGAATTTTTTCTGTTGGAATCGATTCCGGTAAGAAAAAGGTTGCCAGTTCTTCCTGTATAAACCTTGTTATTGTCAAATTATTTGCCTTTTCCAACTGTTTCGATGAAATTAAGATTTTGCTGGAACCGATACGTTAAGGATACCTATCATTAAATGAACTATGTATCGGCCCACACTATCAGTAGTTTCATCTGGGCAAATGTAAAGGTAATTGTTTGACACAGCCTTCTTAATGCTACTCAATGTTTCTGCATAGATACGGTGAATATAATTTTTCTTAAGGTGCTCTCACCGGAAATATTATATTTGCTGGTGTACTTTTGCAAAAATAACTTGACATTTAAATTGTTTGTTTTATGTAGGGGAATATCTGCCGACACAAACATTAGGCACAAATCTTCATTAAATTGTTCTTGTTCCAATTTTTTGGAGGTTGATGGCAAACATTGCGGTAATGTTTGCTGACCCTTCTTCGCCAATTTCATCTTTGATAGTTTTGCAGCATGAGATAGAGTTTTAGTATACTGGTCGACTTGAAACTTTGTCTCACTTGTAACCTGCATAAAAAATATCATATCATCAGTTGTTTTCTTATAAAATAAGTGTTAGTAAAAGATAAAGGAGTAATAAAAAACTAATGTGTAAAGAATTTGCGAAGAAATCGGAATAAACGACATTTAATAAAATAACCAACACAACGCTTCGACAAATAATTTTATTTTAAAATGATTTTTATTTAAAAATCATCAGCAGAATACGGAATATCAGATATTCCGTATTGTGCTGATGATATGCGAAAAATACGCATGAAATATACATCTCATTTTACTCATTTTAAAATAAAATTATTTGTCGAAGCGTTGTATTGATGATTTTGATAAACATCGTTTAAAAACTATAGATAAATAAAAGGAAATAAACTTAAATTTTACTTACAATCTTGCTGCATGCTACGCAAAATACTTTTTCTCCATCCATACGCAATTTTGAATAAGGTGTAATCCGTCCAGGCACAGTCGCTATTTTCGGCATTTTTGCTATTATAATTAATAACAACCCACAAGTTTACACTTCGAAAAACCAACGTAAAATGACGTTTAAAATAAATAAGATTACTTTCGAATATGGGAATAAATTTCTATGAATAACAGAGTAACACCTGTGCTCCTAATTTTCTGGTAAAATGTATTTTTGTATTTATTTAGAAGTTTCAGGGAATTAGCTTTTCCTTGAATTCTGTCCCGGTCTAGATGTATGGGAACAGCATTAATAAATTTTTGGAAACGCTTATCGGAAAAGTATCGAGAAGAGGCTTCTTAGAATGCTATTTTTAATTTAAAGAGGGCTGTTTAACTCTTTGTTTGTTACAACCATGACATATTTTTAGTAATGCCTATCCTATAATAAATGACATCCAATAAATAAATAAAACTCGGATACTTCAAATATGCTCAGTTACTACAAAATATGCAAATAATACAAGATGCATATATTATGCAAATATGCAAATTTACGCAAACTGCATATTATCCGGCCTTTAGTTATAACTAAAAATTCTGTAAGGAAAGTTTATTTCATGTTCTTAGTTGCTATAGATAGACTGGAGAGCAACACCCGCACCGCGAAAATAGTTTCTTCTTTAGTCTGGTTAAGATGTAATTGTACATGTCTAGAATTACCGTGATTGCCGACACTACTGTTCTGAAACCATGCTACGTGAAAGCAATGATATTATGTTCTCAAGAAATGAATTCAATCCCGATAGCATAGAATACTCTAGTAATTAACCTATACATGATGTTAGACTATTAGGTCACATTATACACATTTTCCAGATTACCTTTCCTGTGAATGTGAAAGATGGCGATTTATTGTCGTTAATATTCATTTTAGGTAATTATGTTCAATACAAAAGTTTTTTATGAAATTTCTATCTACATTTTAGAACGTTTCACTTTTTTAATTATTTTTGAGTTACGCCTGTCCGTGCATTTCCTTTAAATGGGAACTTGTTAAATTTAGTCTACCGTTCGATAGAGAATCTTTTTCTCTTTACAATAGTATTTTTAAAATTTATTTAATAACATTTTTACAAGAAAACATCGATTCAAGTATTTAATAAATATTAGGTACATCTAAGATAGACAAAATTATTTGCGATAAGGTTAAGAGTTACAATCTTATCATTAACAATCAATTAAGAACTAAGTTTGAAGGGAGAAAAAATGTCGCGCAACGAGATTTCAAATAACGTGAGTACCGGACTAGAACGCTACCGACTAGGCCAATGTTCTCTTGTAAAAATGTTATTAAATAATTTAAAAAAAAAAACAAAATGCTGCTGTAAAGAGAAAAAGAATCTCTATCGAATGGTAAAAAGTAAAATTAACAAGTTCACATTTAAAAAATTACGCGGACAGGCGTAACTCATTCATTTCATAAAAACTTTTGTATTAAACATAATTTCCTAAAATAAATATTAACGCCGTAAGAATACTCTGCTCCACAAAAACGTTTCTGCAGGTACCCCTGTAATGTATATTAAAAACTAGGGGAATAAGATACTTTGCGTCACAAACAACCTCTTCCATTCCGCAGCAACACCCCATATCATAATATTATAAGACATTATTGAGTAAGCCAATGCGTAATACATAGATCTCATTTAATATTTTTTAAGTTGATTTTTAGCTGATAGATTACGTAATGAGTGCTGCTTAACTTTCTATAAACGCAATCTAATTGTTCATTCTATGATAAGCTGTCATCAACCATAACACCCACTATTCCTACATTTACCCTTGTTGCAAGCGGCATCTGCAAATTGGGGAAGGGCTCCCTTTTATGAAAATACACATTTTTTGTTTTCTTTTCATTCAAAACAAATCTATTTAACTTGCACCATGACTTCATATTCTCCATTGTATTTATTATGAAGTATTTGAGATCCTCGGCACTTTTAGCTAATATTATTACCGATGTATCACGTGCAAAAACCGTGGGATAACCACATCTAAAATGCCCCGATAAATCATTTATAGTTGAAAGAAACCAAAGAGGTCCTAAAAGAGATCCCTATGGTACTCCAAGCGGCACATTAACTTTGGGAGATATTGAACCCTTAACTTCTGCAATAATATATCTATTAGTAAGAAACGATGCAATCCAGTCTAAGTAAACTCCTCTGAAGCCAATGTTATATAGTTTTTCAGCAAGAAGGTCGACATCCACGCAATCAAACAATCAAAACGTAGTAATTGGTAAGCATTCTTTCATTCCATTTTCCCAGATACTTCTTTTGCATGACGAAGAAAACTTGATGAAAACGCTGCCGGTGTGCACCGCGGACGGCACCGAGATTGTTGGGAGGAAGGAAATCCAGGTGAGAGTTCAAAAAATGTATTTTTAGGTCATAGAGAGTTAACACTTCTGCAAACACTTCATCTGCAATCAAAACTCTTATTTGAGAACCAAAACTTCCTTACTTGATTTTTGGTGTTACTAAGATACCAAATAACAGCCATTACCTTAACAAACTTTGAAAAGCCCCAGCTTTATATAAAAAGAAGGTTAAGGACCGTCAGTATTGATTTGTGTTATACGACATAAGTGTGTATGTAAGTACACAAAACTATAGTTCATAACTACGTATAATTAAACAAAACGTTATTGTATCAACCCTATGCAACTGGCAGCAATTAACATCTAGGTATACGCTTTCAAAGGACACAAAATGCTTTTAATTGGTCGTCAAATTTCATTTCATTTTCCCCAAATAAACAACTTTTTGAAAAAATACAGTCCGCTCTGAAATAGGGTAATAAAGTTTCAATGAAGTGAACATCATGATTTTCAACAATACAATTATTGACAGGATTAAGAATGCGATAGTCTTTACTATTAGCGCTGCAACCAACAAATATAAGCCCATTAAATGCACGACAGCCAAAAACGCGCATATCACTAATATCTGGCTTTTCGTCAGTCCAAACCTCAAACCGGTGTCATTCCATTAACCGTGACTGTAGGAGAGCGATTTTTGCAATAATTAGTGGTGTAGATGCTTCTGCCCAACATTTTTTGTCGAGTTGTGTATGTATCAACATTGAACGTGCTTTCTCAATTACAGTGCGATTGCACCTTTCAGCTACTCCATTTTGCCCAGGGTTGTGAGCAATAGTCAATTGATGATGTAACCCTTTTTCAGAAAGATATTTATTAAAAAATCTATTCACATATGTTGTGCCACGATCAGTGCCTAATGTTTTAATATTTTTAACAGTTTGATTTACGATGTAAACTTTAAATCCTTTAAATTTGTCCAGAACTACAGTTTTATTTTTTTAAAAAGAAACAAATATCATTCGAGTTTATCATCTATAAGAGTGAGGAGATATTGGGCACTGCTAACAGAAGGTATATGCATTGGCCCGCATAAATCAGAATGTCTTAATTCCAGAACATCATTGGTACGCTTAAGTTTAGTTTTTGGGAATGGGTTACGATATGCTTTCCCTTTAACACTTGATACGCAATCACTAGTACGATTATTATTGAAATTTAAACTTTAACATATGACTGAAATATTTTTATAATAATGGAATGTAATAGGTGTATATGTACGTAGACATATATTTATGGCCGAATCCTTTCTAATCCTTTCTAAAATAACGAACAAGGCGAATATTCTCCAATCATTTATGAATATAAGAGCCTAAGCGACTAACGTCTACCCCACTAAAATAAAAAGTATTCAGAAGACAAACACTTTATTGCCAATAATGACGGCTGTTCAAACAACAGAAATAGTTAGCCAAATTATATACCTATTGCTAGAAGTTCGCCAATTTTAGAAATCCTATTGAAAATTAACCAATTAAACTATTTTCTATTTGGGAAACTGAATGGAAGATTGAAATCAGAAATAACACTTTGCTACCAAAACAGAATCCATCGGCTCGTGATATGTATTTACTATTGTGTTCCAACAAATTATGTAATTTCAAAGAGGTAAAAGCGTCCCATAGGATCGAAGAAGCCCATTTTTTCTTGCAAAAGAGCAATCAGTCAATTTAGTTTTTTCCTCCTTCGATCTTTTTATACGACCCGGTTATAACGAGATAGGTGGCGATATACGCGGCCCAGGCGCCTTATTGCAGCACTGATCATCGATAATGGTTTAATAAGTTATCCCCGCATTTACTCTTGCGAGACCTATACTTACAGTTAGCTAATTGGGGTGTCGTGAAAAGCAATTATGATTTTTAAAGTAAACAAAGATACAGCATCCGTCTTACTAAAGAGGTGAACATGTTTTTGGTAATAACTTGTTCTTCAAAACGTTCTTTCAAAGATTCCATAGAGTTACAAAAAATAAACAGATTCCTACATTGTTGAAATGAAAAATGTAAAACTCATAATGGACAAATATAATCGTATACATTTGAATTTATTGACATTCTACTAAAAAATAATATAAAGTAGAAGTGGCTAGCAGGTCATCATTTAAGAACGATACCCAACGTGGTCTATATTGAATATGCAACAAATATTACAAATTGGGAATGTTAAGCATTCACATTACTAACATATATTATTTATTTGAAAAGTTCAACAAATTATTTTCAGTAAGTTTCTCTAAAATAAAACTAACACATCTTATGTTTATAAGTTTATTGGTTTACATTTACAAAAGGTGCTAAAAATCGTCTACAATCAATGTAGGCTAAAATTTACTCGTTCCTTCAAATTTCCAAAAATATATTGCAATTCTTCTACATTAATGTTATTAATTTCACGCTGAATTACTGCTTGCAGTTCTTCTAGGTTATGAAATCTCTTTTGTGCATTTTATTTTTTAAATTGCCAAATAAAGAAAAATTGAGAAGTATAAGATCTGGAGAACGTGGAGGAAAATTTACGGTAATTACTCTGTTATCAAAAAATTGTACTAAATGATTCTGAGTTCCTGTAGTAGTGTGAGGTAAGGCATTGTCCTGTGGAACTAAGCTTCAATTGATTATCATCTAGTTGCTGTATATAACTAAAATTGTTCTATAACAAACGTTTTCTATAATTTTGTAAATTGATATAGCCAGATAAATAAAACAATTCCTCTTACTAAAAAAAGTCATATCCAGTGTAGCATTATGATTTATATTCTCATTAAACTATCGACAAAAATTTATTAATTTTTCAAAATCAAGTGGATTGAATTGTTTAAAAAGGCTTGCTTTATAAAAATGCATTTTAGGCTTCTTAGTAATTGCCTTGTGAGTATGTATAAAGTCCTAAAAGTAATATTATTATGCGATACTTAAATAAATAAAAAGAAATTTCAATATCTATCCGGCCTGCTAATTTTGCCAATGACTTGTGGGAGCTACGAACTTGAATATCATCAAGCACAGCTTCAGTTAGTTTAGTAGATCTACCCTAAGATTTTGGTTTGTAAATGCAAGCGTTGTACAAATTAATTCATACCGCTTTGAAACTTGGAAGTACACTACTGAAATGAACACATCTTCCTCCGATGTAAACATCATTGTTAAAGATTTTACACCCTAAAGATTATTCTTTTGTTTTTGATAGTAAGATTTATTACTGACGGTAATGACTTATAATAGAGGACAATTAACACTAGGTCGCTAGTTCTTAAAGGAACTTGTACTGACATGCGATGCATACAAAACCCAACCTATTATTTATGACTGTCAAAAATTTTGACAAAAATACAGATTCTAAAAGTAGACAACTTATATTATAGTAATCACATGGGGTTCGTTGTTTTCCAGGAGCGACAGGTAGTACTATGTTGATTTTGAGAAAGGTGCACTTGTGTATGTTAACTTTTATGACAAAAGATGCTTTCGTTATGTATAGAGACCATAATGTATCAACAAGGTTACAGTGTTAGTCCACGTAATCTGCAAAGGAGCTTCATACATTCATGTGTTATGTATCTGGACAGAGTGGACAGCCACGAGTTAATTATTAATTTCAATTAGTGAAAGCCATCAGCACAATTTCCACCATATTACCGATTAGCTGCAGGCTTTACAACAAAAAATCTCTGTAGCATCAGAGTACCAGAACCCTTTTCAGGATGAGTAGTGACTGCGTATTAAGGTTATAAGGTACTTTCTTTCAAGATCGGTTAAACTTAAAAATTTTTTAATGGTTTCAAAACTATTTTGAAAATTGTATATCTGACCTTTAAAAGTAGTGTGTGTAACGATAAAATACTAGTTTTTTACAATGTTAAGAGCTTCTACAGCTTTAATTTTTTGTCAGTAATAACTTAATAAGTCAAGAACCAGTAAGTTTACAGCCTCGAAATTTTCCATACCGTGTGTTCGTTACAATAGCTACGACCTATCGACGAGCTTTCTTGTAAATTCCTTGTTGGTTATCGAATTTAACCTGAATTAAGGAATAGAAAAATGACCGTGGGCTTATCGTCATTTTTGGACTTCAAGCAAGCAACGATAAAAAGGAATTTACAAAAATGCTCTTTGGCAAGTCTTAACTACCGTATCGAATAAGTGGTACTCAAAATTTCAGGCCTGCAAACCTGCTGGTTGTTCACTTATTATTGACAAAAGATTAAACCTGCCTGTAAACGATTAGTATTTTATCGTTATACGTACTTCCTTTAGAGCTAAATATACAGCTTTAGAAATAGTTTTCGAACCGACAAAAGAAAACTTTAAGCGATCTCGAAACTAACTACCTTACAGCCTTAAACGGAAATCATCGAATTGAGTTACACATATCTTTTAGAAAGCGCCGCTGTTTTCTAGCGTTTACTAGGGTCGTAGGAGAAATAGATTACGTGTAAAATACACAGATTCACAATTTTCCCTTACACGATTGGTGAATATTTGGGGAGCAACGATTTATCATAACAGGCAGCCATGGGTTTATATTGGTGGAAATTAGAATAGTAATAGTTACATGGATATGGGGAGCTAGGAACGAAATGTCAGCCGTAAAAATTAATCGCAATATTTAGTTAACTTAAAGCCCAGCTTTATCGAGGTCACGGCAAGTGAGTCAATCACAGTGAACTTTTAAATTTGACAAGCTGCACGAAGAAATGGAGTCGTAAAATATATCGCACCATCATTTTTTACTTTCGAAGAAGACTGTCTCAACAACAATATCTCGGTGAGTTGGTGTCATTTTCTTGGTGAAACACGTCTATTGATAATTTTCAAGCAATACTACGAATTTCAAAGTGTACACACCAATCCCAGTGACAATTACAAAACATCCACCAAGAGCAGCAGCGATATAGAAAAATATCAAAGTCGTACGCCTTCTGATCAACGAGGATCAACAAATATCAGGAAACCGATACATTCTTAGATATTTATGGCCGGTATGTATAGTTCGCCTACTGTTTGTTTTGTATTGTTATATGCAACACTAAAGAGACAACCAACACAATTGAGCTGATAATATCATCTGCAGAAATGATAAGCTTATAAAACTTGTTTCGAAAGTATTTAAATGATTCTAATTTAGATACTATTGACAATATTTTATTTGTTATTTGTAGAAAAAGTATTACATAATGCTTTCTGTAATTGAAACAATTGCTTCTTTTCATTATTTATAATACATAAGTAAAGTAATGATTGGGGGATTGGAAACCAGAGTTTCAACTACCAGAAAAAGTAATAATAATGTTTTCCAGGTTTAAGAACATCGTATCTGACAAAGAAAGATTATACAAAATGAAGACGCGATAGAAAGTAAGAAAAGGTAATCAAGTTAACGTCGAAAGATCATATGATTTCTGGTGGTATTATCTTAATCTTCTTTGCTACTCCTTGTCCATATATCTTATTTAATTGTAGACTACTATATAATTGAAACTTCCCAATTTGTCCCCGGCTCTACAAGTGGAATGTTTAATACATCAATATAATTTGATTCCGTAAATGTGTAAAATAAAATAAAAAAAGAAAGTTGACGTAATTCGTATACATTTACTATTACCATACTTCCGGGTTCACATTGTGTTGAACAAAATTACAACATTTAAAGAAAATGTTCATAGTATTTACATAAGCCAATTTTTCAGCATGTACCACACAATGTGTATTGGTATTTAATGATTTATAAAATAATTTACAAATTATTCTTTATCGTATAACATTCTACCAGAATTTATAAATCTATGGGAGAAGCGATTGGCTTGACTCTATCAGATGACCTTTAATTGAACCTGGCCATACACCCACGCCCATCAATGGCTTCATCGATGGTACCTTCGATGCGGTTTCTGTTTACCCGATTACTGAATTTAAATTTGGGACGTCGGTGTCGGTAGTCTTGATGCGGTTGTTTTTTATATCCTATGTTCGTTTATTAAGATCTGCAATGTGGGAAAAATATTAGCAGTTTTACACTAATGGAGGAAATGTGAAATTTAATTGGCTCCGTTTATGTATGGGGGAAGTGCGCTTAGTGCCAATTTGTTGTATACATGTACATACATATGTGGGTGCTCCTTTAACATCCTTTCAATTTCACAGTAATACAAACTTACGGCTAAAATGTAAACTTGGTGATTTTGTATACTTTCCAGCTAATTTATGTGTATAATAACCCAAGAATACATTAGTTCTCGCTCTATGTGCTGTCAATAAAACAAAAGATCGGGTAGTTCATGCAGGTACGTGATAGTTTTAAAGTAGGTGAATTAACATAGTTAATTAATATATTGAATACAAACCTAACTGAATAAGAAACTCTTCGGTCGGACAGAAATTAATGGTTTTATTGATCTAAGAATCTAAGTTCCGATGGATCGGGAAAGCAAACAAACCTGAGAGGATCGCCAAATCCTCACAGCTTGGAAACAAGTGGTAACTAATCCTCTATCTGGTCATGCATCTCGCCGGCCGTTCCCTAACCTTAAGATTTAGAATTGTTACTTAGGTCGTCTGCTCCTGCTCATGAGACATGACTACTACGACAAGGCTATAGTTTATCGGCAGCAGTAACTGTCAAACCAGACTAACCATCGGCGTCGTAGAAACCTCAGTGGAAAGTCTTAGTCATGACACCACAGCCAGGTGCCACACGAAATTGGTTTGCGGCAACGACCTTTGTTTTACACCTGAAGTCAAACTTATAACCGCCACTAACCAGGCCTAACTAATGAAGCCTATATGGACCTACGGCATCCATCTGTGGGAATCGGTCTCAAACGTGATCTTTAAATTAAAACAGTAAAACGTGAAAATCAAAAACATCAGTGTTAAATATAAAAATAAATTAAGAGCTCCAAACAGTTTTGTAACTACTCTTATGTCGAAACTAGTGTCCAACTGAAAAAGAGATTTAGCGCGAATCTCGTTTACGCGCAAAAACCGGTAATCATCTTATCTTTGTTTTACTTTCTCCCTGTATCTATGTGCCTATCTCTTTGTATTTTCATCAATTGAATTTTGTAGCATTCATTGTTTGGTCTAATTCCTTAGTTTTCATTCTTTGCTGTATTTATCGTCAATCCAGTTCATGCTTTTCTATTTTTCTTTTTCCTGAAGTTGGTTGTTCTGTAAATTAATCATTCTTTCCCACTCTTGGTTTTCTGCAGGTGTGAGAGCTTCTTCGTGTTCCATACAGGAAATGGTTTGATTTGTTGTTCTTCTACATAGAAGTTCTAGCACAAAATTTGTGCCTAACAAGAAATTGTCACTACTGCTTCCAAGCCTCGTAAACTTCTAACATCCGCAATATTACTATTATTATTACTATATCTTGGCAATAAAATCTCCCAATAAGAATATACTGTATCCTTTTCTTTTAAGGATGTGTTCTTGCACCACTGTACTGAAGCTCTATAGCTCAGTGTGGCCCTTAAGCTTGTTCAGATCATTAAATCGGTGTTATATCCAAACACCTTTCAAACGGGAAATATTTTTACATTTTTCCCGATTTTCGACACCACTTCTGTCGCCGTTTCCATTAGGGTTCTTCTCAGCTTGCTCCCAGCAGCCCCTAAAAATGTTTACCTTTCACCATATTTCTCCCTTCAAAGTCCTCACCCCTGGTGTACTTCAGGGGAATATATCAAGGTCACTACAGACAGAGCCCCAGAAAATGCGTAGTACGAGGTGCGGGCAGTGCTCCGAGGGAGTTGCTTTTGTCTGGCGCCCTCCCCGGCACGAGCACCTCCCCCGGTGCAGTCCCAGAGTTTTTCGGGGCATACAAGTCTTCCCATCACGTCAAACTGTCAACTCTAGGGAAGGCTCCTAAGTTCTACATAGCAAATACTTTCATTCAAATTTAAGATATGCAACCTATGCCTTTCATCCAAAATGATAAATCCTCTCATGATTGAGATATTGTTGAAAAAGCACATTAAATTTTTTCTTGTGTAATCTGGAAGGTCAGTGATCGTTCTAGCAGAGAAAGTAACACCTTCCTCTGTTTTAAACTAGGGGTGTCGATTCAATAAGAACTCTATGCTTTTGCTTCCCATTCCCATTCTTGAATGTATATTACTAGTTCTTCTTCTCATTATTATTATTATTATTATTATTATTTTCTTGTAGGTATCTACCTGTTTGTTCCAAATATTCATGGATTCCCGCTACATTTTAATTAGTCTGCGTGGTGATTTCTTAGCTACCGGCAATTTGTGTCTGCCAATTATAACAGGTCTATCTTTCTATATTTTCGAGATGTGGTTCTTCCAATCTCTTGTTCTTGCTCTCGTTAATTCGTTTATTGGCTGTATTTACAGTTGGTGTCTGATATCTGATATCTCATTCCTTCAGTTTCTAGCATTTGTTTTACTTTATTCGATTCTATTCGGAGTTCCGCAGCATAAGTGAGTATTGTTCGCACTACTAATTTATACACTCTAGTTGTTGCTTCCGAGCATAGGTATTAGTTTCTAGGGACAATCCAATTTAGGGCTCCACATGCTCTAGCTGCTTTTGTATTCAACGCAATTTTCTCTCTTGTCGAAACAACTACTAGTGACACAAACTCATCGCCAAGTATTACATTAAGTAGAGCATATGCAATTTTACTTGCTTTCTTGTAAGTTATTAGTGTTATTGCACAACTCTTCATTCGGTATGTACTAATACAATAGCCAAAGATGGATTTCTAGTACCCGTTTTACACATGTGAATTACTAATGTCCAATTTCAGAAATTAGGCGAAAAGTAGAAGCACGTCTACAAATCCATGTTAACATGCGATTTTTCTTGAGGTCCGAAAAGTTTCGACATTTTAATAATTTTCCCTGAGGGGAATTGATTTAGCACACATATAAATAAATCTCAACCAATTTTAATAGTAAATTTAATACTTCTAGAAAAATGTTTACTTTCATTTTATTCCGTAAATTTTGTAAGTGCAGAGAATAGATGATCTTTTACAAATCAAGAAAAATAGATGGCTCCGTTAATAAAAACAACTAAGTTATTAATTGAAAATTTAGATTTACTCTTACTTAATATGATAAACATGAAATTCAAAAACTCAACAGAACTAAACAAAGTCGACACTTATCTTATCAACAATAGACTGTATAAAGTAACATTCTATACAGTGGTAGTCGTTTATCGATGTATATAATCGAGGAAGTGTAATTCGGAGAAGTGCTAATAGCTACAAATTAAGTACGATGTAACAATGGAACAATTGTTCTATGATTTCTATTATTTCCTAAAACGGTTAGGCTGCCCTTTTATTCTAATGCAATAGGTTATATTTATTCTTCAGGTATCTATTAGGTGGTGGAATCCTGTTAAGCAGTTAATAAGTGGTATCATAACGATACTTTATCGCAGATCTACTTTTAATGATCTTATCACTAAACAAACACAATTTGTTCTTCACATTAACAAAAAAGGATACCATGATTATAACATTTCGGAGACATGATCTATATTTATGAACACTTTTATATAATATCAGAGTTCTCAGGCCATTTACATTTTAAATCTCTACCTCTAGGCCAAATTTCAGTTGTCGGATTTATTTCATTTTAATAACAAGTTAAATGGTTTTTATTACCTGCACCGAGAAACTGATGACTTTATTTCGTTTGACGTTCTGGTAGTAGCTAAACTGCAATAGCAGTACTCAAAATGTTGCTTGATGATATATGAAGATGAATAATTTTCGGAATTGCTTTTGATTAGAGTTGAGCTATATTTCTAATAGTATTTTTGTAAGCGTTGTTTCTTTTTCCGAAAAGTTTCGTGAAGTAGTATATTAGTATGACATTTTACCGTTCTAAGGATAACATTTTTACTGCTACTGAAAACGTACATATGTATATGAAGTTAAAGAATCTCACTCGGGGCGTTTATTTATTCTTGCCGGCTCTTTGACTGGTTTTGATATACACATTTGCATTTCTTATTTGGTGTTTATTTACCGGAAGGCATTCTAGAGGATGTGTGTTTAAAAATTAATCAACCTGTAATATGGTGTGTCTGACGGTGTGATTTTTTAAACTTACAAGTTATAATTTGTCTTATTTCGAGCAGACATAATTTTTCATTCTGATTTAATCACTTCTTAAGACGGGTTTTTTTCTACAAGTTTTAAATAAAAGAGTAGTTATAATCTATCTGTTGATGCTCTTGGATAAATTAAAGATGCCATTCGGTATCAGTTACCATCTCCAAAGATTTTTTGAGTTGTTTTTATAGAGGGCTAAAACAAATTAGTACAAAAACTAAGAACTAACAAACTACACAACTAACGAATAGTCGAAATACGTGTTTGAATTAACACGTGGTAAAGGTAAGATCTAATTTATTTTAGTTCATTGTTAACAACATTTAACCTTAACATTTATTAGTTTTATTCTTGGAACAAGGAACTATTAACGTATCTGTGATCTAAAGATCTAATCCTTCTAAAAAATGTTGCTTATGAATATTATAGTGTAATTAGTGTATAGTGTATAGTGTATAGTGTAATAGTGTAATTAGTATCTGGACGAATTACTTTCAACATACACTAGTAGAAGTGTAGAGCTCTTCAAGATATCTAGGATTTGTTTCCTTAGAGAAGAGGACATTACGTCAGCGGCGCAATGAACCAAATTTGGTGTTCTGTATACGTTACCATGGCAACCGACTAGCAAAAGTCAATGAAACGTCACATTTCACGCATATTTTCATGACGTAATGTGCCCTTCTCTAAGGAAACAAACCCTAACACGCGTAAATGAACAGAGATCACCAATGTGGCGAGTGAGCTCCAGAGTGAGCTTCTTGAAGATTCCTAGGGGCAGATAAATGACATCTCACTTTCTTTTTCAGAGCATCTCGAAGAATCAGTCTAAAAATCTTTCTCCAAGTCTTGGTCATACCCTTGCACGAGCATCTGAAGATTTTAAACTTATCCTCATTTCATCGGTAAACAAACCTTCCATTCGCCAACAATCCAATTTGCATGACTTCTAGCGAATCTTAATCGTGCTACTTTGTGCGCTGCTGTAAACGACGGTGCAATTGCAGGCTCCCTACTACTCAGTCCTGCTTTCTATACTCTTCTTCTGACAGTTAAAACGGAAATCCTAACATTTCTGACTAACTAGTGACATATCAGTTTCTCAACACCTGTTGTCGGAGAAAACCATCATCGCTTCTACTGGTAGTCTTTTAGCCATTCGACTAACTGTGTAATGATTTACACCGAGCACATTGGCGACATGACGCATACGTCCTTCTTCTTACAAAGTTTATGCCTTTACACGCTCATCATTCATTAAATGGCGTGGTCGCATCATGTTTCTTAGATCGCATATTTTTAATATTGAAATGGATCACTCTATAAAATCTCAATCTAATAATGTTCAAAAAATATCTCAACAAACTTTCAAAAAGTAACAAGTTCTTATTCACTCTTTACTGATATCTACTTATCATATTTATTTATCATGAAGTTAACCACCTATGATTTGTTATATTGCTCCAATAATGTGTCTAATAACAAAAATAAATTAGAAAAACTGGGTGGTGCCTTAATTTTGAACAGGAGTTTATTTTAGTAATAAATTTTCATATGTATAACTTGTTTACCAATTCAACAAGTAAAAATAAAGAGCACCTTTTTCACAAAATAGTTATATTTCACTAATTCTCAATACACATAACTTATTGTTCTGATGTCTTCCCCATGATAAATTCCTCCAGACTATTTTAATAGTGCTGACAAATTAGGATCTAATTGAGATAGAAAAAAATATCTAAAAGTTTCTTTATGTTATTTTCAAAAGTATTTCTAGAAATGCTTTACAAAAGGTTACAACGATTAGAATTATGAAGAAAAATCATTGAGTTTGGAAATCGAGGTTTAGAGCGTTATAAATTGTAATAATACTAACAATAATGATATCTAATTATGATAATAGTATTAAGAATCAATAATTTCGTCAACTGGATTCTTCTTCTTCTTTTCCTTCAGCCGCAGTCCCGCTTTGTTGCTCTTCTGGATCGGGGCCCGTCATTTGTCCCGGTCATGAGCTTGGTCCGGGTGGAGTCGAGCGGCAGTGAAGTGCAGCGTGTCCAGCCAGCGCTTCCTCGGTCGACCTTTTTGTCTTTTGCCGGCAATGTTGATATTGAAACTAATTTTGGCAAGCGAGGTGTCATCAATACGTAGAACGTGGCCGTACCACCGGAGACACGATTCGCTCATCTTTTCGGCGATGGGTGCGACGACGTACCGATTGCAAATGTCTTCGTTACGGACGTGATCGAAACGAGTGACTCCGCTGGTCCAGCGAAGCATTTTGTCTCGGAAGGTCGATGCCGCTGATGGTGACTTCGTCCGCATCCGTCGTCAAATATTCAGTTTTCCTCAAATTTAGTCGTAGTCCGTGGTCAGCGAGTCGGTCGTTCCATGTCTGGACGAGTTGTTCGAGGATAACCTTGTTTTCGGCGACAAGTAGTACGTCATCCGCGTAGAGAAGAGTGTAGAGTGCGGGTCGTTGGATATCACGCGTGACGCTGTCTATGACAAGGATGAAGAGTAGGGGCGAGAGTGCTGACCCTTGGTGCACACCTACACAGATGCTTAGAGGCCTTGATGTCCCGGCCACGATCCGGACGCGACTTTTTGGGCCCTGGTAGAGCAGCTGGACCCATCGAACGAGTTCCTGGGGAACGTTGTGTTCGCGGAGGGAGTACCAGATGAGGTCGGGTGGAACTCGGTCGAAAGCCTTCTCAAGATCTAAAAAGCGATATGAAGTAGGCGCTTCTTCTAACAGTATTTTTCGAGGAGAAGCCGAGCGGCGTAGATCGCGTCGGTCGTTCCGCATTCTTTGACGAAGCCGACTTGGTTAGTGGTGACGTTGACGATATCGCGGATCCGCTTATCTAGAACGCGCTCCAAAATCTTCATGGTGTGGGACAAAAGCCGAATCGGGCGGTAGTTGGAGCATTCAGCTGGGCTGCCCTTCTTCTTCCAGATTGGGACGGTGATACTCCCTCGCCAGTCGCTCGGAATGCAGCCTTCCTCGGTGATTCGGTTGAAGAACTCAGCTAGCCAGCTAGCGGGGTCAAGTAACCGGACTTCCAGAGCTCGGCGGCGATATCATCCACTCCTGTCGCCTTACCCGGCTTCATTCGTCCGATTGCCTCTTCAACTTCTTCGGTGGTGATTGGTTGAACAGCTCCGAGCGTTGAAAACGCTTGTGGAAGTGGTGGATGCGGAAATTCCTCGGTGGTGATCGCTAATGATGATCGTTAATGCATGCAAAGCGTTCGATGTCCTGCGTTCGCTGATGTTGGCTTTTGACAAGTCGGTATAGGTCGCGTTCTCCATCCCGCGTGTCAAGGTTGTTGTAGACTTCTTTGTAGTGGACGGCTCGAGCGTGAGCGACCGCTTTCTTCGCGTCTCCCTTGGCATCCTCGTAAGTCTGCCAGTGGAGCTGCGTCTTGTTGTCAAGGAATTGATGGTAGAGCCTCTTCTTCGCGCGGGCCTTTATTTGTACTTCCTCCGTCCAACTGGATTGCCAGATAAAAATAGAAAAAAAAGCACTAAAGAAATGTGCTATAAAATCAATCATTAGGCAATTCTTTTAGACACTTGCCACATAGTTTGATCATTTCCCCAAAAGATCAACGGTGTACAACAGATTTGCGTCAGTACTTGGAAATATCCCCGCTCTGGAGATTAAATATTTATATAAAGAAATAGTATACTTATAAACACAGTCCGTTAATTGTTGGCTATAATGTAACCATTTGAGCAGTGTGTGTTAGGCTTGTTAGCTTTTTGATCATGTTACTGAATAAGTGCTAGAATGAAATATTACACACGTTAGAATCCTATAATAATAATAATAATAATAATATTTTATTTCGTGCCCAATAGTACAAAACCACAACGGACACATACAATCAAGCTAAATACACCAAGCAAAGAACAATATGCAACAATTGAACGAAGAGATACATCCGTCCTCATATTAAAGTATTTCTATAACTATACATAGGTACATACATATATGTGCTACCTTATATATATACGTAATATTAAACTAACTCCCCACAAAAAATGTCTTTATATAACATATCACCACAACGACACAGACGTGTTATGGGCGCTAGGTACATACGTTTGTTCTTATAGAATCCAAGTAAAATGAACATATATTTCGCGACTTTTTGGCAGGCACATAAAAAGGTACGCAAGAAAGCAACTCAGGACAGTCAATCCTGTTGTTAATGAGTCTGTAAAGAAACACCGCACTAGTGCGTTGATAGCGCATATGAAGTGATGACAATTCGTGTGACAGAAGCAGTTGTGCTTGATCGTAGTTCCTCCTCGGATAGTCACCAGTCTCCTTGAATGTTAAAAATTTTAAGAAACGTCGCTGCACTCGCTCAAGTCGAAGTTGGTGAGATGTATAGTGAGGATACCATATGATCGCTGCATATTCTAACTTACTCCGAACTAATCCATAATAAAGAGTTTTAATAGCAGCGCAATAAGTAAATGTTCGTGTGTTACGAAGAATGAAACCAAGAAGTTTGTACGCACTATTACACACTGATGTAACTTGTTGACCAAAACAAAGTTTATCATCAAACAATACTCCAAGATCTCTTACAGTATCCGATGAGGACAGGAGTTGGCAATGGAGACTGTAGTCATAGATAATCTTCAATACTTTCCGGGTATACCTGACGACGCAGCATTTATCAACATTAAGGTGAAGTTTATTGTGGATACACCAACCGCTAATAATTGCTAGATTCTCTATTATGGTAGGTATACTGGACAGCTTATTTTATTACACGGCAACTTGAATAAAAGTGTGTAAATTACGTTGATTGGCCAGAGATTTAAAATTATCATCGATTAATAAATCATTATAATCATTCAACCTATGTACCAGAGATGTTTAAGGAAACGTCTTAGTAACCTTTTCACACAGACGTTGGAAGTTCCGGTACGGAGCTACCTATATGAATGTACTTAATTATACTGAATTAAGTAAACTGTGTAATTACTGAAGAACTGCGTAATCCATGTATTTATTTCCACATTTCTACTTTCTGGTAAGTACAATACATTTAAGTTAATATTTCCTATTTATACCGTTCATAAATTAGGTTCGAATTAGTCTTAAAGTCCTGAGTTACCATCTTGGGGACATCGAAAAATATTGAAGGGAAACCAGTTATAAAACAGCGTAACCAGGTCTATCTGTGACGCAAAAAGGCACTAGACGAACCAATTTGGGCTAGAAACCAATTTGATAAAATTTAAAAAGCAGTGAAGTATAACCCCAAAAATCGCTTTACTAAAATGTATATAGATCACTTCCATCTGTTCTCCTTAATCTTTAGAACGTTTAGAACATTTAACTTCATACAATATTCGATCTTAAGTCAATACTGACAAAATGTTGGGTTACCGGATTCACAAAATTACTAGCTAGGCTTCATGAAACAGTTTATAAGAGCTGCTACTCATGATGGATCCTGCATTACGTACTTATGATGAAAAATGCTTGGATGAAGTACAGAAAACTTAGGGCTGGAATGTTTGATAGTCCCCAAATAAGATAACCATATGATCCTACATCGTACTTTTAATTACCGAATCTGAGTAAAGCGCGTGAACGTCATTTGTGCTGGCTTTCAGACACTTTTTGGGCAATGACAATGTCAATAGCTTCAAAAACCCTGGATGTAACATGAGCATTAACGTTCACTACTTGTACTACCATTCGGACCGCTTTCGTGAAAATTTGGGTGACGCCAGCGAGAGCAAGGCGAAAGATTTCACCAGGGTGTAAGTAAAACAATGAAGGACAACTAGCATGTAAGATGGATACACACGTCATGGCAGCTTACTGCTAGAATTTGCAAAAAGTTCATTGAAAAGTGGTCCGCAGAAGTCGATTCCAATGCGTGAATGAACTCTAATTTTTGTAATTTTCTAAAGTATTATTGAAGTGTTCTGTCTTCTTGCTGTAACAATACTATTTTTTATTATAAGAATGCTCATGAAAATACAATTATGATATTTTTGCAATCTCTCAGATTTTCTTTTCTCAACCATAACCCCAAGTAAGAATGGAGTAACGTAAACCACGCAATTCTCATCTTTAAAACATTAGAGCTAATTGGCGAAAGCTGTTGTCATATTTGAATTCAATACACCACACATAGATAATACCAGGTTAAAAAATTCGGGCACCAAAATAGACGGGCTGTGTAATACAGCTGTCACTGGTGACCTCTCAGATATAAATACAGTTGATTGAAAAAATTATTTGTGCAAAAGCTTTCCAAACATTTTCTAAAATGATTATGGATCGGTTTGATAAATCAATATTCCTCAAAATAGAGATTACTCTGCTAATTCTCTAGTCTAAGAAATGCTGACGTTGCTACTATGGAGTTAAAAATATAGAAAGGTATCTATTGAATCATCTATCAGTCTATTTTGAGTTAATTAGCATTTAGTAATCTACATACCTTTTTAACAAATATGCTAATGCGATGAACAGCTGCTAGACATTATTTGCAAAATAACAAACAAACCAGCAATTTCGGCGTATTAAACCATTCATCGTTGTAATCCACACTGTTTGAAATTCTGCTTATGATATTCCTGTAATAAATTGATCAGAGTTCCTTTTATAATTTTGAGCTCTATCGACTTAAAATAAGTACCATACACGATCATTACTTTCTTCTTCACAATCTTTTGTATTCACTGTAGTCATAAGTAAATTTGATGACTGATGAATAAGTTATACATTAGAATGGATATCAATTTGTTATAACAACCAATATATGTATGTTAAATCGTATACACAAAATTTAGAAAATTAGAGCAGATAATTGAATTGCATTTACTTCTACTGAAATGCATGTGAATTTCATTGAACAGTTTTAAAATACGTTTTACAAAGTGACCTGCATTTTATTTCTTCTAGAAATAGGAAAATTTAAAAAGTACTGTACACACTTATTAAATCATCATTTGATTGACTTTGCTGTGTTTGTCATAGACGTAGAATTTCTAAGAATTAGTTTTAAAGATGCTACCTAACAAGTCGACAAAATTGAGATTTCAGTTTAACTGTAACTTTGCATTTATATGTGTCCAGACATCATTTCAAGAAGAACTTGAGAATACACTAATTTTTTAAGCGTTCAAAAGTGAAAATCAAATATATTTTACATGTCGAGCTTGTAATAGATGAACATTTCAAGATATTTCCTCCTGATAATATTTTACATCGGTAAACTCCTCACCACACAATTGTTTATAATAAATTCGTGTTTCGCTAGCTCGAGGCAAGCATTACCGCAACATACAGCTTCGGTTTATAGGTTGTGATAATGCTTGCCTCGTGCTAGCGAAACACGTGTCATCGAATTTATTATAAACAATTGTATGGTGAGAAGTTTACCGATGTGATATATTGTCAGTAAATACACAACAAGAGTTTAACAAAGAAAATAATAGAAGCCAAAAATAACGGAAGAAGAAAAAAGGGAAGACCAAGGAAAAAATGGATTGACAGAGTCAACGAATTGCGACGAAAGCGAGGGAAGACCATAGCAGAAATGAGAAGTATGAGTACAGACCGGACACGATGGAAAAAATGGATTAAATCGTCGTAAGCTCCAAAAATAATCCGACGCTGGAAGGCATAAGGATTGACGAGAAGAAGAAGAAGAAGAAGAAATACACAACAGTCCTTGGAATCATCTTGACATATTTCCTCCTAAAGAATATTTTTGCGAAATTCAAACATAATCATAAGAAGAACAAATGTGACCACAAAAAAATTATAAAATATTTTGTAGTAAGTATATAAGTGTATAACGTCACTGAGGAATTTAAAATATCTGAAAACACGATTTATTTTCATTCACTACAAATACATTGATTTATAATTACAGTAATCAAGCGACAGTATTGTGAAATACGATTTTTTTCCTACGATTCTACTTCAAGATAAGAGCGGGGACGGAACAGGGTAAAGTGTTGCGTTTCTCAATAAAAGTCAATATTTATATAGGTACGTCACGACAATACGAGAACGTTTTCAAAGAATCAGGAGCTATAAGGTAGTCATTAGGGTTATAGAGGCGAACTCTGTCATTACGGGCAACTGGAACGCTATTGTTTACTTCCAGGCATCATCCTTCAGCCGAAAGAAGAGAATATCTTACCGATATAATTATTATAACAGAATTATATATTTATTTTCAAGGTCTATAGAAAAGGAACATGTAATCTGTTGCTATTGTGTAAAGGGCGTATACATATGTATCTTAAATTTTATTGTTGGAATAATATATTCC
Organism: Chrysina gloriosa; assembly: GCA_038088585.1. Taxonomy (NCBI): domain Eukaryota; kingdom Metazoa; phylum Arthropoda; class Insecta; order Coleoptera; family Scarabaeidae; genus Chrysina; species Chrysina gloriosa. The sequence goes on from CM076093.1 coordinate 54,163,878, forward strand.
ATAATAAAAGCCAAGCACATACGTAATAATTACAAAAACCTCATCTTGGTTTTGTTTATTGTTAATAGTAATTGCTAATCACTCACTCACACACACACACACAACACACACAATTGTGTTGTAAGGAGCTTACCGATGTGATATAGTGTTTGTTTATTGTTGAATGGGTAAGGTATAATGTGTCACTCGTAAAATTACTTCTAGTAATAATAAGAGTCGTACTATCTCCTATTATTACTATTAAACAGATATATATATAACAAATATAGTATGAAATTTGTGGCTATCTTAGCGGCGGCTTGTGATATCGTATATTGGGAGCTGCGGCGAAGATAGCAGTCGTTCGTATCTAGTCATACATCGCCATTTACCAACATGCAAATACCGTCGATACACGAGCATATACAAACTAATGTTATCTTCGCAGCAGCTCCGAATATACGGTATTACAAGCCGAAACATGCCAGCAAGAGTGCGAAAGGTTCAATAAACTCCTAAAATTTCTTACCTTGCAGAGTTCTTGTTTTAAATGCGTTCCTATTGAGATGTTAAGTTTTTTTGTATCTGGTCACTCTCACAATTAAACGCACACCTTCACTGTATTTCAATTTTACTATCCTTTACTATCCTATACAATAATACGTTATCTTAAATTATGATTTTGATAAAAACCTCACAGTTCTTACAACGCAAAATTTAACGTGTAGAGAAGTATTCCCGAATGTATACGTATACAAGTTGGGAAATTTTTTCCTGATGTTAACGTAGGTGATAGAGTAGTTTGAGCAAGGGAAATAATACAGCCAAAGAGGCATTGATACAAGAGCAACCGAACACTAGGATCGCCCCATAAGACCGCTGCGTGCTGGCTGTTAGAAACTTTTTTTCCATAACCACGTCTATAACTGACGAATGGTTTCCAATTCGATCTTTTGGCTTGTTCTCCTAGATTTAACGTTTAATTTACGGTTTTACACCGGAAACAGTGTTTAGTTCAGTGCAGAGAGTAGAATATAGAGAGATATCATGTTGCCTTTAGTGACGAATAAAGATTCTGTTTGGGAACACATGACGGCCGTATGAAAGTTAGATGAATGTATGGAAAAAGCCGAACATTCCATATTCAATCGAAAGACATGAGCGCCACAGTATGAATTTGCTTTGCTTTCCATTCGGGGCAATATTACCGCCCAGCGATACATTCAGAAGATAATGCAGCCCCAGTTTCTTCCGTTTTCAACAAGACGATGTTCGTCCTCACATTCCATAGACTACCTTGAACTGTTTTTATAAGAACCCCGTCAAGATCTTGCCTTGGCTATGAAGGTATCTTTCCCGTACAGAACATGCGTGGAACATGATCGAAAAAGTAGGAAACTAGGAAATTTACCTCACCCATCGTTGACTATGCAAGCTCTGCAAGCTAAAACACCGTCAAAAGTGAAACTCAGATGCGAGATCCTGCAGTAGAAGTATGCACCGTATCACACACGTATCGCAACGAATTCGCGTTATATCACTGGACTGATCGAATCGAAATGGGATCGACTGAACGAGTCGCAAGAACGGGGTTTATCGTGTATAGATGATAATATAATTTTGGCAGTATTTGTCCCACTTCCCATTTCTTTGGTATTTTTTCTTCCTTCCATACTCTGTTCAATAGTTTCCTCAGCATTATCTTCCCTTCTGCTCCCATGTTTTTAAGTATTTCCGCTGTTATTTTGTCTATCCTTGGCGTTTCTCAATTTTTTAGCCCTTTGATTGCCTCTTCTACCTCCTCGTCTGTTATGTCTTCTATTTCGTTTTTCATGTCTTCATTCGCTTTGTTGCCTTCTTCTTTTCCCCGTTCTCTTTTCCTTGCAAAATACTGATTGCTTGAAATGCAATAGACCAAGCTGACATCGATAAACTTTTAGATTCGATACCACCAAGTGTTGTTAAATGCATAAATAATCCAGGTGACTTAACAAATTATTAACGAAAATTGATTCACATGATTCTTTCAAATATTAATAAATTCTTACTTTTCAATAACTAAAGGCTTTTACCAAATTTAATGTAGTTTTAAAATTCCAAACGTTTTGTAGGTGGTGCAGTATCTAGTCAGTCTGTGAGAGTATAAATAAATACAAAAGCGAAAAGAGACTACTCATATACCGTGGAAATTGAAAATATTGGACACATGTATATGAGTTGCGAATCAGTTGTTGCTCGTTATTGGTTGGAGGCTTACTAAATTCTACCGACTCTAGTATATTTTCTACAATGAAGTCTCAATTAGAAAGGTTAATCCAGGAGAGGATTTTAGTACGTACGTCTGCAAGGAAAAGGTACCATCGGCATCATACCTAAGTGTACATAGGGTATTAATAATAATAATAATTATTATTATTATTATTATTTGCTCAACAGGTTATTAACATTGCAAAAGTTACAATATGAATACAATATAATAGTCTGAAACCCATGTACGGAAAAAATATAAAAACATTAAGCTGTAAATTCATCCTTACCCTTATTAGCCAGTTTACACATGGCATAGGTCGGCGTCCGTTGATGTTCGTTCTAGCAAATGGTAGTCTGAAGCAGCAGTCAATCCTGAAGTTGATACGAGGTACATGAAATGACAGACGCTGCAATAAAATTCGTAGTCGAACTTGTTGTTCATCAAGTTAAGGAAAAAATTTTTGCAAATCATATCCCTTCGAGATGCCAGTAAGACTATACCGTGTCGTTCCAGCAAATCCGATTGCTAAGTACTAACATGCGAATATATATGCCATCCTGTTTGAAGGACGGAAACTTCAAAAATATTCTATGGATCCGCTCTAGTCACACATGTACAAGGGATACCATGCCAAAGGTATGTATTCCAATTTGCTCCAAGGCGTCAGAAAGAAAGCTTCGCTGTAAAACAGCTAAATTTAGATTTTGAAAACACTGAAGCACATTTGCTCTTCCATGTGTTTCTGCATCTATGTATATAATTAACAGCAAGAAGCAATTAACAGCTACCTAATCCATCTATTAGTGGTGGAAACACGTAAACATCTTGAACAGGTGCACAATAAGTATCTTCGAGTACCGTGAAATCAATCCACGGAGCAGTGGAGAAACTTCGAAAACTTGTTGACAACAGTCAAAACCCAGGAGCAAATACACGAGTATAATACTCTTTGGAACAGCTTTGCAACACACATAGAGAGAATTTCACTTGGACAAACTCTAATTTGCCAGGAAAAGCTACAAACGGTAATTGCGTGACATCGTATATTTGCTCCTTTGTCGTTATTACCTCTTGGTACCGTTTCAAAATTTTCACACTGAACAATCGTTAGATCGATTCTTCCAAATTGTGATTTCTTTTTTTATAATTTTCACATTAGTTTATTAAATAAATTGTGATTCTGAATGATATACTCAAAAAGTAGCATAGGCAGGTGCTTTAAATCAGTTGGTAAAATTTGCTTCCCTAGTAATCTATGGCTTTTTGCAAGCTTGCAAGTCTAGTGGTATGATAGCCCCAGTACGCATCGCGTCCACGTATTGTATTTGTGAAAACATCCATTTGCTGGAAGTATTCTTTAGTTTGGTGTACGTATTTGACAGCAGATAGGATGAATGCTGATGGCAAGGTACAAATATGTTCGATAATGACCCCTACAGCTTGCATCATACCAAATCACACAGCAATCTAGCCGCTCGCTTGAGTAGGACGAAGGTTCTGGACGCTTTTGCTGAATCTCAAAGAGAAATTCCATTGTACATGTTAGGGCAAAAATTAGCAAGATAGGCTGTTTTGACTGCTTTTAACAGTGTACGTGGCAATACACAGTAGAATATATCCGGTGATGTCTGTTTACATTATTGGGAGTATACTGTAATTCAGCGTATTAAAGTTATGAACCATATGTCTACTATGTCAAAATTCCATAAAACTATTTAGTGTATGAATTATACCATTTTTTCCTATGAAAGGCTATTCTATACCTACTAATTTCTTATTAAATTTGTAAGATCGTTTGCATACACAATTTTATACAATTTTGTAAATGCGTTCTATGCCAAAGTAATAGCACAGATAAGTGAAACAGATAGATCATCCTTATGAGAGATTTGAGAATCGTAATGGCCTTCGAATGGAAACTATTTGGAAACGATTCTGAGGTTTCTTCAGGTTATAATTGTTAAGATGAGACTAGTATGGTAAATCAAGGAATTATCGATATTGGTGGATTTAATACCAGGTAAACCATTCCTACTAAATATTATATCGATAAAATAAAATGTATGCATTATTTTTACTTTTATATGTAGTCTTCAAAACCTACTTACCTGAATAAATTCTTCTAAAATTTTGGAATCATTAGTGATATACTTGAAGTTCATATCGTGTAGAAAGCGCTTAAAGTAATAATGACGAGTTGCTTCCAGTTTAAGTTTTCCAGACAAAGCTAGTCCTGCTGTGTCAAAGAACTAATTTTTACTACGCGCAAATCAAACTGAGATTCACTCACTCTTCAACGATTCCTGCAATTGCTCTCATCGTTCTTTCCTAATAGTTTGCGTCATTTTTTACTGTACCATAAACCGTGATATTCTCTTTGTGAAAACAAAAATAAAAATAAAAAGTGGCATTATTTCAACCAAACTTATACACAAGGTAGATATTGGGAGCTATATGGTTTATGTTAAGTTTGGTTGAATAACCATAAAACCATTGTTTTGACTTATATATTTGTTCTTTTATTTTAGTTTCTATCAAAAATGCCAGGCAGAACAAGATCAAATATTGGACGACGGTCGCGTAGAACGCAAAATAGATCGAACGAAAGAGCGAATCAATCACAAGAACAGCGGGAAAATCAAAATGCAATTAACAGGGAACGTAATCCCAGTTCACGTTCAGGTGAATCAGCTGAAGAACGTAGACAACATCATGAACAAGAAAGATTAAGATTGCAACGCCATAATGCAGCCAGAAATATTAATCCAAATGTACAAAGACAACGACGCGCTGCACAACTGAACGTTGATGTTCCTTTAGACGGTGGTGGATTTCAAAATAATAACGCGGTTGATTATAGTTTGCATAAGTTTGTGGTAATTGGCGCAATGAATAATGTATGTCGATATTGTAATGCCCTCAAAGTTGAAAGCGAAACACCTGGAATGTGTTGTGCCTCGGGAAAAGTTCGATTACAAACTTTTTCGATTTCCTTGCTATTGGCGACTATAAGATCACAGAGTAATATTGCATTAGCGCTTGCATCGCCTGGAATAGCCGCCACGTTATTAGATGGTGGTCGCACGGCTCACTCTGCACTGAAGTTACCCCTCAATATGAATGTCAATGAAAATCCCACGTGTAACATTTCCCAAAAATTCTGGAATGGAAAGTTTTGCAACAATGCCAATTATTTGTCTGGGATGAATGCACAATGGCACATAAGAAATCAGTGGAAGCATTGGACAGGACTTTGCAAAATATGCGCAATAGTCAAGCAATATTTGGTGGCGCTTTGGTATTATTGGCTACTGATTTCCGTCAAACATTGCCTATGATTCTCCGTTTAACACCAGCAGATGAAATAAAGGCATGTTTAAAATCATCTCATTTGTGGAGACACATACAAACACTCACTTTGACTAAAAATGTGCGAGTTCAAATACAAAATGATCCGTCGCCCGATGCATTTTCCACCCAACTACTGGCGATAGGAAATGGACAAATTGCTATTGATCGTGCTACTGGCTAATTCAATTTGCCCGATAACTTTTGCAATTTCGCACCAACAAAACAGGAATTGGTTTCAAGTATTTTCCAAACATTGCGCAAAATTATCGAAATCACAATTGGTTAGCTGAAAGAGCGATACTGGCTGCAAAAAGTAAGGACGTTGATGCATTGAATGCAGATATTTTAGCCCATGTTCCTGGAGGGGTTGTAACATTGAGTTACATGGTTACAAATCAAAATGACGCTGTTAATTATCCCACAGAATTTTTGAATTCATTGGATTTACCAGGTTTTCCACCTCATCGTTTACAATTAGAAGTTGGTGCTCCCATTATTATGCTCCAAGATTTAAATCAGCCTCGATTATGTAATGGGATCACATTAGCAGTCAAAAAGGGAAATTTAAAGGGGAAGATTTATTCATTCCGCGTATTCCAATGATTTCACAAGATCTACCATTTGATTTCAAAAGACTCCGATTTCTGATTCTGATCATTGACATTGTGTGGAATTGATATGGAATATCCATGCTTCTCCCACGGTCAATTATATGTATCGTGTTCACGTGTAGGCAAGCCATCAGTTCTCTTTATTTACACTACAAAAAAAAAAAAACAAAAATGTTGTTTACGAAAGAGCTCTGCGATAGTTTAAGTTAAAACATAGAATTTATATTGTAAACAAATAGAAATAAAGGTAGCATAAATATAAGCCAAAAAATCAACTTTGTTAAAAACCAGTGTGTTTCATTTCTTATTTTCAAAATTTCTTATTTTGTTTTGCCTGGCAAAGCTGGCACAGGGTCCACTAGTTTTAATATATACAGTATTGGCCAGTACCGATTTTGGGCCTACAAATATCATTGTTCGAGCAAGAATGCATCAAAAATTTTACCACAACAATGAGATAGAAGATGTAACTGATACACCACTTTGTGAAATCGCATCGGGACTAGATTGCATACAAAGTTAAGCGATGCTTGAAATTTGAATAAGTGGAATAGGCAGGTGAATATATTGAAAGAACGTGCAACATTGCCAGTTGCCAATTTAATTCGAACAATAGAAGGATCCATTCTGTCACGTTCGAACGACAGTATTTCTGAATTCAAGATCTGCACTTGCCAATACTGTATACTTTGTAAATCGCTACATCAACAGTAGGCCAAGTAAGTTACTGAATTGCTAGTGACATACAGGCAGCGTAAAAGCACTTTTAGGAATATGATTTATTTGAAGAGAAACAAGAACGTTGTAAGGGTGACTGAGAAAGGATTTCTGTGCATTCAGAAGTGGGGATGTTTAGGATAGACGCTTTCATTGAAAGGGCAGGATGTAGGTTTCGCGGTAACGCTTGGAAGCTGGTTATCTCGTTTTTTTCTCATACTTCCCTATTTGCATCGTCTTTATCGCACTCCCTATAATATCACATACCAAATTTTAAATTTACGCATAGTGTAACCACTAATAAGAAGAACAAAAGAATTACAAGAATGTATTCCTAACTTTTATACTTAAAAGACCAAATAAACGCTTGCACTGTTACAAAAAAATAGAAATCTTTTTCCTCCTACTCTTCCGTCCTTTAGGATCGGGCACAAAAGAAACCGCATATTAATAAAGCGATACATCTTTTCAAACAAGAGGTAGTAATAATTTATACAAAAACGTACATCTATTAGTAGAAGCGGCTTTTATTTATTATACAAATGTAAATTTTCGACGCGATCTAAAGTCGTAGTTCTTCCTAAAGAGGACAGGTGCTTTTGAACGGTTGCATTACCTAAAGTGACCCAGCAACTTCACGCCAACGTGAATTTTAATTCATGTACAGTAATTGTTAGAAGAAATACTATTGGTGGCAAACTTAAATACTTCAATACTTTCTACTACTGTCAGTTAATACTATTGAGTAAAACTAATTAATTGAAATTATTTTTATTAGAATTAAAAGTTTATAATAAAATTAATAAAACGTGAACACCCAAGTCGTAAAGCATTTAGTAACCCAAGGCATTAAACACTTCTTCTTCTTCTAAAGATTCTAAAGACTACAAAAAAACAATGTTTCACAGTTCGCGGAGCGTTCTTCCTCGACACAGTGGCGTAACATTGTTTTTGTTCTATAAATAGAAAATATGGTATTCAATGATACATGAATTATTTCCGCATTACCCATTTTCATTATACATCTGGCCGCAAAATGAATTACGACCGTAAAATTTATTTATGACAAATGCCAGTATGGGTGTTCAAGTACCGTAATGATGTTAATTAAATTAATTAAACATTAAATGGACATATTTTTAATTAGCACGAAATTAAAGTGTTTTTTCTGTAAAATTTTAAATTCTCTTCAATATCAATTGATTGCCCCAAGTACGAATTCAGAAATTTAGGGGCTCATAAGTCAGAAATATTGAATTCGCCACTACAATATCTCATAAATAAATAATAATAATAAAATGTATAGTAGTTTCCCTGCATTTGAGTAAACAATAGATTCATTTCGGAGAGGGCTTCTTCGCCTGCAAATGCCTTAAATAAATATCTACCTACTTCTATTTCTGAACTAGAAATCTCTGAGGTAGCATTTAGTATAAATAAAGATTGGTTTGTGTGTTAGGGTAAATAATAAGTTTGTAAAATGTAAATTATTTTACGGAGTGGGATCTTACTTACATGTCGTATATGAACAAATCTTTAAATATAATACCCCTTTGTGTACATTAGGTACAGAGAGAGTCAATGTAATAGATAAAATTAAATTAGAAGGTAACGGTAGCTATTTGACAAAATATTTGGCCAAATGTTAACAAATACATTGGAGAAATGATGAAAGAATGTGCAACTTAAAAAATTTATTATAATAAGAAAGAGAATCTAATTTATCATGGTATCCAGAAAGAGCATGGAAAAACGAAGCAGCAGTATGATTTTCAAGAATATTATTTTTCTCATAATTTTAATTTAATTATTAATTAAAGGACGTAAATCATCTCCATGTATACAACTTACACCCTCAAATCACGGCTGAGATATTGAATGCTTATTTGTTATCAAAGAATTTCGTTGGAGTGCAATGGAAGCGCTTCAAAGTAAATACCCTTCTAGATATTCATCTTTTAAGGTGTCTTTTCCATCTCACTGTTGTGAAGAAGTAAATAAATCTATGTAAATCGTTTCTTATTCTACGTCCCCAAGCGGCAGGAGAAACAAAAATAAGAATTTGCATCAAAATATACGATGCTTAAGTAGTAAAATTTCAGAACTTAGTGTAGTTTTACATGAACAAAAACTTGATGTGTTGCTACTGCCTGAACACTGGCAATCCGCTGAGCAAATTGAAATCTTGCAAATAAATAACTTTAACCTCATAGCATTTGAGTCCCGTGAGGCTACTAAACATAGTGGTGTTGCTATTTACACAACTCCAAACCTTAGTGTTAGTAGTTTGGGCAGCGTTAGGCAATTTCACTTAAATAATACTATTGAAATGTGCGCGATCGAGTTGACTTCATCTATTAAGATAGTACTTTTGGTGGAGATTTTGAGGTCATCCTGCGCGTTGGATGCTCTGGTATGTGAAGATAAACTAATTGTGGTAGGTGGTGACCTCAACATCAACTTCCTATCTCAATTTGGAATAAAACACTGAATTAATGATTTGTGTAATACTTACAATTTGCATTGGACAGTAGCACAACCCACCCGAGTTCTTGGTAATTCTTCTTCCGATTTAGATAGTTTTCTTGCAAATTTTACAGACTGTTACAAAGTTTTATGTCTCGACAACAACTTGTCAGATCACTACGGTCAGATTATGAATATAACAATACCTTCCTATGATAGAGGTAATGAAGAGCCTATTTACAGCCAACAATTTTGTGTTAACTCACTTAGAAAATTAAACATGGCTTAATGTTTACGAATGTAATTACCCTGATGCGGCATTTACTGCTATCTTAAGTACTTTTACATATTATCACAGCATAAGCTTTCCTATCTATAAATGTAAACTTAAAAAAAACATAATTCGAAATGGATAACAGCTGAAATTTATGAAATGAAAAATTATTTGCTATTTAAAAAGTACCACAATTTTCTACATGATAGTCAGTACGTATTAAATTTTATTAAAACATATCAGAATAAATCCAAAAGCAATTTGGTCTATTATTAGGAATAATACGGCCGCCAACAACGTACGTCACTTGCCACCTGAGATTAATACCAACAAACAGGAGCTATGTAATAAATTCAATATTTTCCTTCCATAGCTTCACATTTGTGACAAAGTAATAATGCTTTGAATACTGTAGATTATTCCAAGGTTGATAGATATTTGAGAGTACCGAAAAGCCTAGATTCTTTTTCGGTCCCACCTGTATCCATCGAGGAGGTCGACCTTGCCATAAAGAAACTTAATACACCTCCGTCGGCTACAACAATATTTCATCTATCATTGTTAAATATTCTGCACAATTTATCGTGCCTGTAATCACATAATTAGTAAATAAGTATAAAATTTAAAAAGGTGTTAAATGAAGTGATACAAGATTGAAACGTATTACAACATTGCTAATGGGGCTGAGAAGAGCTCAGCCCCCATTGCTATAACACTCTATACTATCCTATCCGCCGTACGCTACTAACAATATGCGCAGACGGGGCTTATGTAACAGCAACCCCTTACTGTAGAATGCATTTCAATGTGCAGAACACGACTAATGCACGTAAGCGGTATGGTCCACCGCTCGCTTTTCAGCACTGCTTATGCTCCCGTCGTGTTAGGTTTGTTGTTTTAGGTTTATTTTATAACTAATTTGTAAAGGTTCTTGAGTAATTCACTACAGATAAAGCTTTTGGTAAAATTTGATTCTTTATTTCTTGAGGTCAATATTTTGCATTCCAACTTGATGAAAATTAATTAAACAGGGAAACCACGACCAAAACACATTGGCACACAATTTTAATATAATAAATTTTCAAGGATATATAATTTTCCTCTCCTTTTAGAGAAAGAGAATTGTCTAATTAAACTGTTTTTTTTACTATACAAGGGTTTTGCTTTATTTGTAGTTGAAAGGATTCACATTCTTATGCCCCGAAGGAGCATGAAATGCATATGCGAGATATTGGCCTCAAGAAATAAAGAATCAAATTTTACAAGAGATATTATTTGTGCTGCAACTTCTGGTTGTTTATATAATATCATCTAAGTTTATTCGGTGCTCCAACCCCGCACATTACCGGCCGCCACTGAAACTATGCAATGCATAACTGACTGTGAAAATTGCATCGCTTTACATACATACATACATATACACATACGTATGTATTTACAAGGCATGGGTCAGTGATGTGATAAATGAGACACGATCCGAATTATCCAACTCCGTTGAACAGCTCGTGTTACATACAACCTCAACCCAGTACCACATATTTTCGATCGAATAAAAAATCTTAAATTGTCAAATGATGTGTTAAACGACTTGAATATTATGACCGACATGTCCAATACTTTTCAGTTTACGAAGACTTATAGGAGCGTTTAGTGAAAGAATTAAATATCTGCACCATATTTCTTCTTAGCAACAGTAGATGCATGTGTTTAGTAAGCGGACCACCCAAAAAAGATACACCTATAAATAGAACTCTGATCTTATTATGCAGCTCAGTTAAGAATAGCAATGTCCGTACTGACTTCCATAATTAATTAAAAACAACCTAAATAGGTATATATATATATATATACGTATGTATACTACTTTTAATATTGCCTGGTATTCGACAACTATTGTTTCATTGCAAGTTTGTCTGCTGAACATATACATACACATACATTTGGAAGAAGTTTTAAACTATTGAAAAAATTAAATTATTCTAATTTGGCCACGTTTAATTAGTTAATAATTTCTCCAACTTATAGTGCATCGTTTGTTGGGATTCTGTTTATTTTTTTTTTGGTCTGGTAGTTTAATCTGACGTGTTTTTGCCTTATTACAATGGTTAACGTAAGAGAGCGCGCACGTTGAATTACTGGTATGTGCAATCACAGAACTCGCAAACCACTTAAGCAGAAAATGCTACGAAAATTAAAGCTTGTCGATAGCGATTTAAATAAAGGGAAAAACATCGTTGAGGAGACACTGAACCGCAAAGAAGGACATCCAAATGCCAGAATCGCCGTTTTTCGACAAATAAGTTTATTTCTAACGAACAGTTTGGACTTAAACGCTCCTCAGTGTGTTCGTACTCTTTATCGCTTAATTCAATTATTTAGTTTGCGCTCCCTCCAACTACATTCAGTGCTTCCCCTTATAGCTTTAACCACGTTTAGTCTGGTGCAAAGAGTCGTCTTTAGTAATGAATCAAGATACTGTTTTGAGATCTCCTTTAGTTTTCATTCAGCCGAACAATACATTCGGGGAGTGGTGCACACCATATTCTTCCACTTCTCCTAACGTTGAAAAACCCTTTCTTTCAGCAAAACGATGCTCGTTCTCATATTGCAAGGACTACTTTTCGAACTTGTTTGGAGAGAACTACGTCAGCCTCTTATTTTGACCACCAAGATCTCCCAATCTTTACCCCGTAGAACATGTGTCAGATATTATGGGTAGCAGACTAATAAATTACAAAACCTTTAATCTTGCAAACTCTGCAACATGATATGCAGATTGCTTCGACTGCAATAAAGATTGGTAAAGTTTTATATTTGATGTTAACATGACTCAACACATTATTAGTGAAAATTTTAACCCTATTTCATACTACCTTTCAAATTTTAATCACCTAGTTCTCAAAGGCTTTTGCCAAATTTAATTTAAAAAATCCAATGGCTTGTAGGTTGTATAACTTCACTAGATTATTTAATTTACAATAATTATAATTAGATTTTGAAATTATAGCTATTCCAGTAAGAACTCTTTTGTCACTTATTGCATGTCACTTCTTATCTCTAATAAACTTAAAATAAACTTTTCCACCTGTCGGTTAACACAAAACACAAACGTAAAATCACAACATATTCTGTTGTAATATGTTTGTGGTATATGTATTTTAGTTCATAAGTGAAAAACTCTCAAATTCAAAGATAAATAAGTATGAAATTAAATAATCTAATAACATTTTACATCACTATACAGTTCAAGACATTCATTCCTCCAAAACCAGGTCAAAAATGCACGAGTAAAGATTTATGTAACAAGGTGTATTCCTACAAAGCCTATTGTCATCATGAAACGAGTTACACAATGTAAACAAATGAGTGCGGTAACGGTCCATGAAATGAGGTTAATTTGCATACGAGTAGCTGTTGACAAGGGCCTGGGAGAATCGTATTAGATACCATCTACAGGGGATGAATTTATGAGCCGAATGCGTGGGCAGGTGCCGGAGTTGGATAACCACCTGAACTCCATCACCGGTCTTTTGTAGAGGTTTCACTTCTGCACTTAAATCTGCTTTTTCCAATGATGTATGACATTTCTGATTAAACAATGTTTGATAGTCAGTCTTTTGCTAGAGTTTTCAAATATGTTGTGCCTTAAATCATCCTTACATGTACACCTATTCTTATTCGGATGTAGTCAAAGTTAGTTTAGAAGCGCATTTTAAAACGTAGGAATTAATCAACTTGTCTGAATAACGACAAGTATGAATCAAGGAATACCTGTGTATTATTTCTAAAGTCGACATTTAATTCTGAGTGTTACAATTGGAATCAATTGTCGGTTTGTATTAATAATGTCTAAGTTATGACAACTTTTACTCGTATAAACATGACATATAGGCTACTACTAAGAACTACTAATAATAATACATATTGAAATTAAAAGCCTCCTGTTAGTGTTTGCTAGAATGGAGTATCACAATACTAACAATAAGACTATCTCCACCGGACTCAGTGGTATGGTGGCTGGTACGTCGATGCCTAAACCTGAAGTTAGCGGCTTCAAACTCGACCGAAGCTAGTTATTTTTAATTGGGGATAAGAATCTCAGACATGACTTCTTTTCGGTAAAAAAAAAATGTAAAACCATAGTACTCTGAACGTCGATAAAATGTTTAGCATGTTAAAAATCTCTACTGGAAGTGGAGCCCTTCTCCCAGGTTCTGTCAAATATTAATATCTATAAGTGCGGCGGTTTTAATATGGCCAATGCTTAATAAATTTAGTCAATGGCCCCAAATTTCGACGCTGGTGAAAATAAAAGAAGAAAGAGCACTATCTTCTCAAGCAAACGAGAAATTAGAATACAAGAAAAATACAAAAATCAATTTTGGATTTTCCATCGGGGCACCCTCCCCCTCCCATAAAATATCCCAATAGGCTAGAAAATGTAATTGACAAAGTTTTAGCCCAAACGGATAATGTTAACACGTGCCTCATTGTGGTTAAAGCGATTTTTCACAAAAATCCTAATTTTTCGTCCTTAAAATCGAAACCATTTGTTCCCGGAATCTGATTCGAGTATTATTTGATAGAAAATTTTATTCTTATTAATTTTGATGTTAATAATTTTTTGCTAAAACTGTTATTTTTAGTAGTATTCAGTATTTATCAGATCAAGTCGTAGTGGATATCCTCAAATGTGAATTTTCATGTAAAAGTCTAAGAACATTACAATCATCGATTACATCTAATTTAAATATTGACACAAATATCATTCATATCTACTACTACTTTTTTTCTTTTTTTTTTCTATATATAAATTATAAAAACTAAAGTAATGTGTAAACACACATGCAAACTATGAAAATATTTAAAAAAGGTCACGAAATATATATATATATATATGTATACATTTAATTGTTAAATTATATATCATAACATTATAAGTATTTTAAATTACAAATTCAGGTGGTAGTGGCTTAGATATGGTAGCTTGTCAAGAGTCCGGAAAATATGCCTACATTCAGATACGAATCGTAATAAAAACTGTCGTTGTTCTTCGTCTTTTGTCAAGGATGAATTGAAGTCTTGGATGAATTTTACTCGACCGTCAGCTGTGTCATTACCTACTCTTAGACTTTTCACTATTCTTTAACTTTTAAATAATGTTGATTTTCACACCATACATCGGTAGTAATATTTAAAAGATCTTTGTCCAATAAATTATCAACTTCTTGGAAATTAAGTTTTGCTTTTACATCCCTGCCATCAGAATTAACTTCATCGTTTTCTACTTCGGACTTTAATTTTTTAACCATTTTTGTTTTGACAGTTTTTCCAAAGTATCATCGAAAAATGAAAAAGCATATTGCTCCGAATTGAAATACCAGAGATGGTTAACTATTTTAGTGAGACAATGTCTTGTCTGCAATTTCTTTATCAATTATTCTGTATTGAACTAACGATTTTATAAATTGTAGGTCTCGGTTGGGGGCCAGGGTGGGCTTGTGCTAAATACAGAAGATTTTTCTCTAATAATTGCTCTAGCACAATGCAGGTTCCCTTATGACGACCAGTATTTGCTGCCGTGGTATCAAAACACATTGCTTGAATGTCTTCAGCTGCTCCCCAGTGCTCAACTGCTGATAATACAGCTTTTCCTTGAGTAATCCCCGTACTATTTTCAAGTACTGGAACCTCTATCAACTGTCTTCATCGCCACAAGTAATTAAAATCGCTAACCTCTCTACATTTTCCTTACTCAATATATCTGGAAGCAATTTTCCATCCCAACAATAGACACAATTTTTCAGTAATAACCTCTTCTGAACCTCGACAGTACCTCCGTTTCTTCACTTCCGGTCCTACTTCCCCCGGTGTGAAAAATTATACTCTGTGTCTGTATCTTCTAGCATCGGCTCCCCTTCCTCTGAAATGCTGCTAATGCTTGGTGTAGGTTCCAGTTCTACATATTTTTCACCTTCTAAAAATAAAATATAAGTGCTAGTTAATAACGTAAATATTTAATAGAAGAAAAATTTGTGAAAAACACGAACTCATCTATATTTTTTCTTGAATTTTCAAATTTTGCCATCTTAGCTACTTGCCTCGATTCTTTTCGTTGTTCTGCTCTTACAAATTTCATGACGACGCCTCCCATGCAGCCAGGATGTCCTTTTTCTATCTGGAGTAACAAAAACTGCCTTTCTTCTTCAGCGATCTTGGTAAGTGCATCCAGATGAGCAACGTCAAATAAGTCGTCAAACGCTGACTTAAAATCTTCTTCTTTTTGATTTTGAGCAGCGCTTGCAGATCTTGTAGCGGTTCTTTTTGCAGTTTTCTCCACTCACCATACAGTTTTTTCAGTTTTGCAACACAATGTTTAATTTATTTAGTTGGTATCTTTCCCCCAAAACAGGAGAACCTCCCTTATTGTAAATCTAGCAGCTACTCTATTGTTTAATTTAACTTGGCGCATATTATAAAATAAGACTTTATTTATTTATTTTTATTTATTTGTCTTTATTTGCCATGAAATCCAAACAGATATGGGCTTCGTCAAAAGGTCAATATATGTACATTATACGAACAAAAATATATGACCTGTATACATATAACAATCAAAGAAAAATATATATAACAATACACCCAAATGAAACAATACACATAAATATATATCACATATAAGCAAATGTGTGCAGACATGAGACACCAAAATATGAGAGACCGAATAGAAGATCCGATCAGTTAAAGAATTCGGCGATATTATAATAGCACCTCTCAGTGAAATACTTTTTAATGTTCTCTTATATTTATTGAAATCCAAGCTTTTTATATCAACCGAAAGCTTATTAAAAACCTTGATGCAAACATATCTTGGACTCTTCTCGTAGAGCGATAATCTATGGGCCGACACACAATAGTCGTCCATATTTCTAGTACAGTAGGCGTTTATTTCTCCATTTCGCACAAAATCTGAGCTGTACTTTCGAGCATAAATAGCACACTCATATAAGAATAACAATGGCAATGACATAATGTTGTGACTCACAAACGCAGTCCCACATGAGTCGGTACGTCTCAAAGAAAACATTGCTCTTATTATTCTCTTCTGGAGTACGAAACAACGTGAAAACTGACATGATTGCCCCCAAAATATAATCCCATACCTCAACCTCGATGCTATGTGTGCATGGTAAAACATTAATAGTGCTTGCGAGCTAATACAATTCTTTAATTTGTTGACTGCGTAAACGAGTGACGATAAAATCGAACACAGACCGGCTACTTGTTGATCCCACGACAAGAGATTATCAAGCTCACAACCCAAGAATCTTGTATTGGACACGGTTGGTACCGATTTAGAATTTAAGCATACCAACAACGACCCATCAGATGACTGCCTTGAAGTTGTGAAGGTTACTACTGATGTTTTGGATGGGTTCACAATCAAGCCATTATTCTCACACCACGAGGACATGTTCTCAGCAACAGCACTACCAGCGTTTGCAGCATCCGCCCCAGAATTTCCCGAAAATACAACTGTAGTATCATCGGCATATTGACAAAGTTCTCCGCCCATCAAATAACGGTGAAGATCATTGCTAAATAACAAGAATAACAGAGGACCGAGTATCGAACCTTGCGGGATACCCCGCAACACACTAATCGGCGACGAATATTTGATAGAGTCTCTCGATTTGACCGATACGATTTGCGTGCGCTCATGAAGGTATGATTCGATCCAGCGTGAAGAAGGCCCTCTTATGCCAATTGCCGACAGTTTATTTAATAATAAGGCGTGATCAACGGTATCAAAAACATGGGACAAATCGAAAAAGAGGCCATTGGTCACACACCCATTATCTAATAGTTGATAAACGCGATCAAGTACTGCAAATATTGCATTTGTCGGTGACTTAGAATTCACAAATCCAAACTGACTAGGAGCTATTATATCATACTTCACAACGAATGCCATAATCCTCTGAAACATAGCCTTTTCAAATACCTTAGAGAGAGAGATAGTGAAATTGGTCTATAATTCGACACAATATGCCTGTCGCCTTTTTTAAAGATTGGTACCACTCTAGCAACTTTTAATACTTTAGGGAACCTACCCTCTATAAATGATTTATTTACTAGTGCGGACAAAGGCGGTGATATCAAGTGAGCAACATGTTTAAGGATAGAACAGGGAATCTCATCCAAACCAGCAGATGACTTACTGGAGATACTGTTTATAATATTATAAATTTCGTTTACATCTGTGGGGTGCAAATAAATAGAATTGGCATTCAAGATCACGTGGTTATAAACGGGAATATTTTGACTTACATCTACATCCCCAAAGTGATTACTAAACAATTCACATAAAACAGCAAGATCGTCAATTAAATTATCGTAGTCATCTCTTAGTTTAATAAAAATATCTTTATTTCCCGATGTTTCACGATTTATTATCCGCCAGGCACATCTCGCCTTATTTGTTGCCCTCTCCAGAAGCCCATCGTTCAATTTCTTTTTGCATCTACAAGTACTTTCGTATAGGTTACTTTAATTTTATTATACTGTGCCTTGGATATAATACCCAACCTAAGGAGACGATGACTATGACGCAATTCATCTGAAGCTCGACTCACCTCCGGCGTTACCCATGACTTGTTCTTAGTCCTAACATTTATTTCGTGTAGAGGGAATGCATCCTCAAAATAACGGCGAATTGTGTTATAAAAATACTCAAAGTTCTCGTCCAATGACGAGTCACTCTCAAAATTATTCCATTCCTCCCCAGTCATGCAGTCTACAAAACGCTTAATACCACCATTCGTAATCCTTCTTTTTCTTTGAGCCGCCATTTCATCTCCCAAACCATTTGCATCAAAGGTCCCAACAGTAAATTATTTGCCCGGAATGATCAGATACGACAGTATCCAGAACCTCGGCCGTATATTTTCGCGTATCAAAATTTGTTATAATATTATCAAGCAACGAGTTTCTCCTAGTCGGCTCTCCAATGGTGAACTGCAAATTGTACGACTCAATCAAATCCCGAAATCTGTTAGAGGTTTTATTAATTTTAATCATATCAATATTAAAATCCCCCACATATAAAAATAAAGTCGCAATTAAAGATTAAGGTGTTTAGGACATCATCCAAACACTCAAAAAATTCATCACAGTTGGATTTAGGTGTTCTATATATGGTTACAACTGTAATAGATTTATTACCCACTTTAAGAGAAGCTATGCTATATTCAAAAACCTTCTCAATACAGGGAACATCAATTTTTTTATTAGAAATTACAATATCGGATTTTGCAAATATAGCAGTTCCACCGCCAACAAACTCATGTCTGCACGAGTAGCTTATTAACTTATAGTTATCAATCGCAATCAATCAATTGGATGGTAATTTACTACCAGTTATATGATGAGACATGCGATCAATTAACAAAAATTGATCTTTCTGCCTTAATCTCATGCTCATTGATAATCTGGAACTTGATGGTGGAAATCTTACGAAACCTAATCGAAAACACGGTTAAAAGAGGTTGTACCTATATATAAAAAACACGTGTTGAGAGACACGTGCAGACTGAATAAAATTTGATACGTGACTTGCTACATAAAAATAAAAAATGGGAATCCCAGAGTTATAATTATTTGTCTGTACGTTAATGGAAAAAACAAACTAACGCATATACCGTGGCGAGTATTAATTGTCAAATGTTGGTCAGTTTCGTAGTTAAAAGGTTACCAAACGGTCAATAATTGAAATATTTTAACAAAAATTCAGCGTTTGTGCTAAATTTATTTGACTCCACTATAATTGGTACCAAAAAGTGTAGGTAGATGGTGTACGCTTTTTTGTTTACAAGATATACAATTAAGGTACAAATTTAGCGACAACTACGACCTGCCCTGATAAATGCTAAATGTCACTTAATCTATTAGTTTAAGCAAAAAAAATATTAAGATCAAAATGAATAAGAGTAAAATTTGCTATCAAATAATATTCCAAACCCAACCCCATCCAGGACCCTAGAACAAATTGTTTCGATTTTAAAGACAAAAAACTAGGATTTTTTGTGAAAAATTGCTGTTTTTCCTAATGAGGCGTGTGTTAACATTATCAGATTGGGCTGAAACTTTGTCAATCACATTTTCTAGCCTATTGGCACATTTTAAATTGGTGCCCCGAAAGATAGTACAAAACAAAATTACCATATACCTTGTAACCACTCTAACCATACAGTCTTGCTTAAAATGCATTAGATTATATATACAGAAAAGCAAAGAAATTAAAACAAAATAATAAGTAAAACAATGATAGACTGAATTTCAACTGATTGAAGAAATTATTTAAACATAAACAAAAGGCAAAA
The DNA here is from genome assembly GCA_038088585.1 of Chrysina gloriosa. Taxonomy (NCBI): domain Eukaryota; kingdom Metazoa; phylum Arthropoda; class Insecta; order Coleoptera; family Scarabaeidae; genus Chrysina; species Chrysina gloriosa. The sequence goes on from CM076093.1 coordinate 54,183,909, forward strand.
TAGAATATTGGTAATTGAAAACCTACAGAAATATGCGAACATTGATTTTAATCAATGGCTTCCAGTTTAAGGTAGTCATTGTAATTTTTTCACTAGACATTATGTCTATTTAGTGGGAATTTCTTTTATTACTTACTTTAAGAGTACTCGTGTACACCGTATCGGAAACTAACGAGTGACACATAAGGTTCGTTCCAACACACCACCAGACCAGTTTGTGAATCGTAGGGTACATGCGCAAAGCAAATTTTGAACGCCAAATTTGCTCAGCGCGTGTACCCGACGACCCACAAACTGGTTTTGTGCTGTGTTGGAGCGAACCTATAGCGTGAATACATAGGTGATACATAGGTAGTCTGGGCAAACAGCGGTAACAACGTACTAAATTACGACATCCCCTAGTACTGAATCGATGCGGTGTGCGAGTAGTTCTGTGTATATGTAGGCTGTCGTAACTTGTTTCGTAATTGTGCGCTGTTACCGCTGCGAAGCGAGGCGAGGCGGAAGTATTCCGAAGAACTAACAAGTGAGTATTTGTGTAAGTTATTGTTTAGCCAAGAACGCTAGCAGTTTTTGGATCGCCTGTAAAATAGAATTTTGACGTTGTAGCTTAGTTTTAGTTTATTTTGTTCAAAATTTATTAAATTTATTTTCTTTACGTTTAGAATCTTTTTATACTTTCATTCAGAATTTTTTATTAGTTTCTTATGCCAAATGACAGCAACAAAATAAATATGCAAAACCCTAATTTCTAATAAACTAGTACAGATAATTAGTCACACATAACTCAGAATTCTTTAGCTGACTTGCGATGCGATGCGATATAACAGAAACGACATAGAATATAATCACTCCCTCCTGCTCAAAAGCAATGTTACAAATTGGCGACCTATACAGCGTGTCCCAAAATTTCTGAGACGTAGAGCTACCACGTATTGTAGAGGTCAAAATCAGTTGACCCAATTTATATATATATATATATATATATATAGCCCAAAATGTATCGTGTTTCCGTGAGGAGAGTTCAAAGTTTACTTCAAAAATTACATCTTTATACGCTGTTCAGAAATGCGCCAAACCATTTTAATAAAATTTGGCAAAAGTGCATTTTAGAGGAATATCCTGCTTTCAGTAATCAAAGAAACCAAAAGGAAATTGTAAGAGGGTTAAAACCATCTTCACCCCATGGTTATTTTTTTTTTTGTAATTCTTAGGTGTGGTAATACGGTTCTAAGTCTTTTTCTTAACGGGAAGGCTTATTATGCACCTTCATTTTTTGACTCATAAATACTCCGTATTTCGCATAGTTTACTGTCAAGGTAACTGCCCCAAAAGTGTCCGCGTGTATTAAGAGAAGTATCCAAACCGGAGAATTTCAAATCAGAAACCTTTTGCCCGAATCGAAAGACGTCTTCGAGACATAGGAATGTTGAAGCCAGTCAGAACAACGACAAGCCCGAACATCCATTGCGGAAGAAACTGCTCTTCAAATGATTGATAACAGTTCTGAGACCAGTACCAGAACATTGCAACGAGAGACTGGGATTCCAAAAAGCACTGTAAGACGGATCCTTAGCCATCAATTAGTTCGTCCATTCCACATCCAACTAGTGCAAAAATTATTACCACTTGATCAAGGATCACGTTTGATTTTTTCACAAATTGTTCGGAAGCGCAGAGTAGTCGACAACGGATTCCACATTAATATCTTGTTTACCGACGAGTATTGTTTTACACGTCGTGGGATGATGAGCCTAGACAATGAGCATTTTATGCAGATGAAAATCCACATGCTATTAAAGACATTATCAACGGAAATTTAAAGTTCATGTCTGGATCGGAATTATTGGTAATTTTTGGTTGGGCCGTTCCGATTGCCTGATCATTCAAATGGCGCTAGTTACCTTCGTTTCCTTCAAGAAATATTTGCCAGAATTAGTGGAAAAGTTGCCCCTTAATTTGCGTCGAAACGTTCTTCATGCACGATGCTGTACCACCTCATTTTGCACGTGCCGTAAGAGAATATCTTAATGAACAATTTGCTGGTAGATGAATTGGTGGGGGACAAGAAACACCCATTCAATTGCCTGCGCGATCTCCAAATTTAAGTCCTTGCGACTTCTTCATCTGGGGAACGTTAAAACACAAGTGTACGATTAAACTGATAATTCCGAACAACTATGGGCCAGAATTCAAGATGCTGTAAACGCACTACGAGATAACGAGGATATTATAAGAAGGGTGCATTTCAATTTTTTACGTCGAATTAACCTCTACATTAATGAAGGTCGAGCTTACATTGAACACCTGTTACAATTATTACAATTATTACCATAACCCTTCCCGTTAAAAAAGGCTAGACCCGTATTACCACTGCTAAGAATTTTTTTAAATTACCAAAGGGTGGTGATGGTTTTAACCCTTGTACAAGTTCCTTTCGATTTTTTGATTATTGAAAGTAGGCTAATCCTCTAAAATGTACTTTTGCCTAATTTTATTAAATTTGTTTCGCGCATTTCAGAACAGCGTACAAAAATATGATTTTTGAAGTAGCTTTGAACCCTTCTCGGACAATCGATACATATTGCTATATAAGTACATAGATATAAATTCGGTCCAATCGGTTTATTTTGACCTTTACAATACGTGGTAGCTTTATGTCCCAGCAATTTTGTATATCCCCCGGTCGCCAGTTGCCGATGCGATATGAATGTACATATAATTATTAGTTCAACAGGTGATTCCTTAGTTTTCCATGGAAAATGAAAGCCTAACTTTATAACTTCATGAAGGCGAGCTATTCCAAAGCATTTTCTCAAAGCCGGTATCATTGATGCTTAATCAAGTAAAACCAATGATAAAACTCCGAGGTGGGGTTGCTGAATATTAAAATATTTTATCCTTTCCGAGCCATAGTACAAAGTGTGATTACACAATTAAAACATTTAATTTGCTTTGCTTTAATTGTTTAGTAAACGTCACTACTATCACGATTAGAGTTTGATTTCTTTATTTGTAAATAAGGTGGCTAAGAAAGTAATATAATTAATGAATTTTATTCTTGCTCTATTGCTCACGTTTGAAACGTTGCTACTGATTTATTACTGACGAATGGTAAATAATGCTTTAAATAAATATTGTGTTACATCCCTAATGTCATTCAATATATTGGGAAGGCATATACAAAACATTATATTCTAACAAACATGTAAATATATATTTCGTCGAATTTTCGCTGTACAGTACAATATACAAATAAGTAATTGTAAACGCAAATACGGTATGCACCCAGCTATAATAAATAATGAAAGAAACCAAACTAAAACGATTTAGTAAAATAATAAACAGCGTGACTACATAAATGATCGTCACTCAAACTAGTGGGCAGCTCGAAGGAAGTGCAAATTGGCGCCCTATAATCAAGACTCATCCCTAAGTCGAGTCGTAAAGTATTTCTAAACTATTTCAATTCTGACCTTAAATAAAACCGCCACCAGTAAAGTTTTCAATTTTTCACTAAAATTTATAACTTATTTGGAACGGAGTAGGCGGTGCTGTGGGCAACTTCGGGTCACGCTTACTTTATTCTATTCCTCTATTCGGTGAGGTATCGGCGCTATCAAAGATCCGAGGGATGGTGGCTACTAATTGTAAGTAAATCTATTGTCTCTTTTATGCGTCCGTAAATATTACCTGAACAGAATATAGGAAATAGCTTATTAAAACGATATCTGCAACTAATGCAACAAAATGGATTATTTTCTACTCATAATTAAGTCGTGTTCAAAGTTACGCCCAGACTTTACACCAAAATATTATATTGTGGAAACAAGGGTCAATTTAAAACCAACGGTAATTCAGAAATTAACAACATATAGATATATACATTATATATTTATGTTGTGTATATGTTGTGTGTTATGAATAATAAAAATTAATAAAAAAGAATAGGAAAGGGAAATAAAAACAAAATTCCGATTGATAGAATTACAAGGTCAGTAACAGAGAAAAAGTGTTAACACAAAAAGTTATTGAAAAGATTTTAACGAACGATGCGTTTTGACTAGAATGATGAAGGCTGTAAAAACAAAAATCGATGAGTATTTTTCTAAACTACGAGGGCGGATTGATATTGAAGCTACCTAAGTAGGAAAAACATTTTTTTTTCGAAAACCATTTATTTCTCAACATAGTCTCCTTTTAGCTCAATACACTTAGTAAGACGATATTCCAACTTTTTATACCATCTGAATAATACGATTTTGAGAACCCCTCAAAATACGCGTTAGTTTCAGCAATCACTTCTTCGTTTGATATGAATCTTTTTCCTGCGAGCCATTTTTTCAAGTTTGGAAACAGGAAAAGGTCACTAGGAGCTAAATCTGGACTATAAGGTGGATGATCAACCAATTCGAAATGTATTTCACGTAATTTTAGCATCGTATCTAATGCCGTGTGAACCGGTGCGTTGTCTTGAAGAAAGAGCACTTTTTCTTCTTTAAATGTGGTCGCTTTTTCTTGATTGCGTCAATCAATTGATCCAATAATGCACGATAATACTTTCCTGTGATTGTGGATCCTTTTTCAAGGTAATCGATGAGCAATATTCCGTGTGCATCCCAAAATACAGTGGCCATAACCTTACCAGCCGATTTCACTGTCTTCGCCTTCTTCGGAGCACTTCCACCAGTTTCCACCCATTGTTTCGTTTGATTTTTGGTTTCAGGTGTGTAGTGGTGGACCCACGTTTCATCAACAGTTATTAATCGACGCCAAAAATCAACAGGATTACGCTTCATCATGTCCAAACACCGCTGTGAAGTGGTCTGTCGAACTCGTTTTTGTTCGACACTCAACAAACGCGGCACCCATCTTGCCGATAGCTTTTTCATATGCAAATGTTCATGCAAAATGTTGAACACACGTTCATATGATATGTTTACCATTTCAACAATCTCACGTAACTTGACTCGGCGATCATTCATAACGATATCGAGGATTTTCTTGATATTTCCTTCAGTAACCACCTCTTTTGACCTTCCTGTTGATGGTATTGTTGCAGTGCTTGTTCGGCCGCGTTTAAATTCAGCAATCCAATATTTTACCATGTAATCTGACGGGGCAGACTCACCGTAATGTTTATCGAGCTTTTCTTTTGTCTCTTTCGCCGTTTTCCCTTTCAAATAATAGTGTTTAATCACTGCACGAAATTCACTTTTTTCCATTTTTCAAGAAACACAAAAGTTGCTTACTTCAAACGACTACAACAACTAAACTAATAGATGAATTTGGGTGAAATTTTAACAGCTGACGTTTGACAGATCGCAATTTCTAAAAAAAAAGTTTTTGTGTTTGTGCTGCCATGTAGCGCTAGGTAGCTTCATTATCAATCCGCCCTCGTAGAAGAAAAATGTCAAAGTAAAGTTACAAAATGAAAACATGAAATGATAGAAAATGATAGAAAAGTTCGAATAACTTGAACAATTTTTTTTGTCCCGCTTTTGCCTATTTCTGCGGTACATAAAATGTACATAAAATTACTTTCAAGATTTTGTTACAATTTAGTATCTGCGAGTATTTGGGGACGAAGAACCGATTTAGCATGGTCCAGGTCTCGATTCAATCCGTTTGGTCCAGGTTTTCATCAATTTCGGCCTAAATGTGGGTTAGCAACTTTTTTAACATCATGCAGCCAAGCAAAATTATAAGTAATTAAAACTTTATTACTAAACCATAGATGGCGCTGAAAGTAGTATGTTAACCTTCCTATACTCACGTCAAAATGAAAGACGTATACTATACTATATAAATCGGTCTCACAGACCGTATGCGTGAGTATAGGAAGGTTAATAAAAGAAAAATATCTACGAGAACTAACAACAACATGTAAATTTACATACTTTGTTTACAGTTACAAAAGTAATCGGAGCTGAGTTTTTCAATCAAAATAAAAAAATTATACACAATTAGTTGGCGTTGCAAAAGAAGGTATATAAATGGTTACTTAAAATGTGTATTTCTTAAGAAAGATTTTGAGCTTGAATTTATTTATTTTTATGTATTTAAATATAACTGTAAATATTAATTTTAATATTACTTTTATAAACTTTTAATATATATGTGCTACTATATATACTTGAAATATACAATATTAATTAAGTATCAAAACTAAAATAAAGAGCGTTATTATTTGGTTCAAAATTATTCAAAAAATTTTGGGAACTCCGAGCAAGGCTCGGTCCACCAGGTACTAAAACCGTAAGTAGCGAGACGAAAAACTTGCTGAAAAAGCAATAACCAAATTGGAAAGACCGTGAACCCATTGACACGACACAGCCAGCTCAACAAACAACTCTATACCATTGTAATAGTGAAGGATCCAATTTGCAGGTCCTGTTGTGAGTGAGAGAAAATATTGCAATATGTTCCTTGTGAACGACAGTGAGCAGTATTAGATTAAACACTTTGTATCTCGGTTCCATCGACGACACCTACCTAGGTGGAGTAATAGAATACATTTACCGTTTGCTAATTTTAGTAGTTTTCTGTACGATATCATTGTTCGGTTAGTTGAAAATATGTATATATCTCTATTCATTGTTTAAGTGTCTGCTCAAATTTCAAACTAAATAATTCTTTTCTCTAACAACTATCTTACCATGATTATCTGCAGTGGGTGTTGTTCTAGCTGGTCCACCGCCTTCATGGTATAACTTTTTCTATTGATGCTGTTGAAAACAACTTGATTTGTATCGCCCGTTATCACTATTTTCAATTAAAAATGAATCTGCAATTTGCAGATGTTTGTGCGTTATGATAAATGAATTCCTTTCAGCGTACAAATCGTACGTAAACTTACTGTTAGTTGGCAAACCAATATATTTGATATTATCTTGTATCTCACAAACTATTCATCTGCTCATATCAAAAATAATTCTGAGCATTAATTAAATACAAAACTACATAATAATTCTACATTGACAGAATAATAATCGACACCCAGAGGACAAGTAATTTAGCAAACCGAAGGGACAGAAAGGGCTACAATCCTATCCATTAAATGGGCTTCTAAATTAGCGACGGTCATTTTTGCCACATTAAAAACAGTCACCCGTGTCATAGATCAAATTAGCCGGCACCACAGTGTTTTATCGCTGTCGGCAAATCTATGACTGAAATTCTTCTGTCCCTAAGTTTTCGATATCGTCGGAGAAATACCTTCCATCATATTTTCGGTGAGGTACATACCTCGAATAGAGGAAGAGGATGAAGTGTCTGTGTCTACGCACAGTATATATTATATAAGAATGCATATGCGCAGGTAAAGGGGAACGTAGAGACCACAAAAATAAAACTGACCTACTTCAAAAGTATTTTTTAACTTGTTGAATGGAACGAGTCCAGTCCTTTGCGGTTACTGTAATTGAATCTAGTCAAAACTGCTGCGAAATCTATATATGTATATTAAAGTATGGAATATAAAAAAACAAACTCTACTGATTTTTTTAAACGCTGAAACACGTCGGTGTTGATTTTTAAAAATACACATTAATATATGTATGTAATTGAATCAAGTACGTAGAGTATGGATACCTTGGAAGATCTCCGCCGAAAAGCCGTTTCATGAAAATGTCGTTACCAAAAAGTTTTTTACTTTGAAAAAGTGCACCTTATGGTGAACTTAACTTTTATTATTTTGAAGTTGTTTAAAAGCAATTAGTCACTGGTTCAGGTTCAAATGACCTTGCAGTGCCCTTTAAGGTAAGTTTGACCTATAAAATGAATAGTTACTTGAACGCAAAATTTCATGCTCTTTCGATTTCCAAAGCCAAACATAGGGGATTTTCATTAAAAAAGACTTTGAAATGACCTTAAAAACCTATTTCATGGTCAAATGTAAGATCACTATTGAGTTTGTCGTTGAAAATTACATACGTCTTAATCTTTGTGATTTTTTAATAGGTCATTCCCAGCGAAGTATTTAGGTGTCTCCATACTTTTGGTACACTACGTACATAGGTACATTAAATCAAAGTACTACACTTATCAAACCATGACAGTACGTTGAGAACTGCGTAAGTATCAAAAACAAACCAGCAGCCAAGTTCAAAATTCTACCGAAACAAAACAAACTCTTAAAAATTTGAGGAATATGTTAACACAAATATAAATCTTAGTTTGCGAATAAAAGAGCCACATGAAATTAAGAAAGCGATCGAATACTTGACACATCCCTTAAAAACGGCATCATGAAAAGCAACTCCACATAACAGCATTCAATCGCCTGAAACAAATAACATATCGTGACACATGAAAGACCTTGTAGAAGAGAACGAAAAGCACGAAGAATATAGTAAGTACACATTGACTTCATGCGGCGATAGATAAATTAAAAACAACAGATTTCACCACTATATCACAAATCTATTTGCACATGCTATGAAGAGCGGCCAGAAAATTTAAAAGGCTAACTATGCCCATACTACCAATAAGAGAACCCAGACCAACGCTGGTCAAGTATTTACTCCAGTACAAACTTTCTTTAAATATAAACGATGACAATATTCGATTCGTAAGCTATCACCACTAACCAAACCCATCACACCGACGGAAGTTGTTCAAGTAATAAAGACAACTAATGATCATAAAGTACCGGCTTACGACCTCATTGTCAAGCAAATATTGAAACACTTATCAAGGAAGGCGTATGTTCTACTAACGACCATTTACAATACTACGATAAAACTATATTATTTTCTTATGCAATGGAAACACGCTCATATTATCCTTGTACTGAAACCTGGAAAGTCTTCCCACGAACCGATAACTGTGTTGCCAATCATGGCAAAAATCTTCGAAAAGCGCATCCCCAAGAGGATTAAAAATATCACAAAATAAATTATTCCAGAACACCAGTTTGGTTTTAGGGAAAATCTCTCAACTATACAACAATATAATAGAATTGTCCACAAAATCATGGAGAGTCTTGAAGAAAAGAAGGTATGTGCAGCTGTTTTTTCTCGACATCCAAGAAGTCTAGTACAAGGTATGGCGTGAAGGATTATTGTATAAGCTAAAATAAAAGCTAACAAAGCAACTATATCTAAGTCATTCGTTTCATGTTAAAATTACTAACAATTCCTCGATATACCAAACTATACAATCAGGAGTACCGCAAGGTCCACGTGCTTGGACCACTTTCATATTTATTTTATACCGGGGCGCGCCAGAAACCAACATAACTAACATTATTAATATATATTATATAATTAAATAATTATAATTAACGACAACTCCATAATCGACTCTAACAACATACAGAGTGATATAAACTATTTATCATTAGATATCCAAGTGGAGAATCAAAGTTAATAACAGGAAATCAACCCAAATTACATTTACCACAAGACGGGCTCTATGCCCACAAAAACAGTAAACAGTGCAGAAATTCCGATTAAATGTTGTTAAATAAATGGACCTATACCTTGACCAGAGATTGATATGGCAGGCACACATAAAGGTTCCAACTAGCCATTGGAAATAAACTTCTACTTTACAAACAAATTTTGGTACTAATATGGACATACGATATCGAACTCTGCGGATGGGCCAAGCTAACAAATATCAAGATCCTGCAAATATTCCAATTGATGCTCCATAGTATGTATCGAACTCAACGCTACACGAACCTACGAATACCTCTAGTTATGCATATTATCAAAACACATGCAAATACGTTACAGAGAACGAAATTCAGATCAAGCGAATAGTGTAAACAATTTGCAGTTCGCAAATTGCACTACACTTTAAAGACATGTTTTCATATGTACATCAAGAAGGTGTGCGCACGTATGTCTTGTATATTCTTGGATATTCATCCTTTGTTGCTGATACCTTTATCCTGTTTACATATACAAACCTACGAATTCGAATTTACTCTTCTCCGAAAGTTTCGTGCGATGTGAGAAAAATATTAGTAACAATCCGTTATATATATATATATATATATATATAACGAATCCGTTATATATATATATATATATATATATATATATATATATAACGGAGCTAGCCCTTCTACGCTAACCGGTTGGACAAAACGGAAGATCCGTTCAGCAACCGTAGGTTTTCCTATGAACCACCGGATTACATTGTCACAGAAGCAGTGGCATTAACAAGCAAAAACGCATAAATTTATACGCAAACAGGTTAGCTTTTATAACTGAAACAACTTTATTCTACGCATTATTATTTGTCTAATTTTGCTAATTTATGCGTAGATTAGATTAGATTACTTGAGGTGACAATGCTGCCTGTTCCACTGCGACCTTTACAGATCTATTGTGGTCCTCATGCCTCCTTAGATTACGTTCTCTAGCTTTATTGCTTTAATTAGACTTATTACTTTGAGAGCGGTTCTTCCACATATAGTCCCGCCTCAGGATATTCGTCTCCTATGTGTGATAGCCGCGTTCTTGCCAATTCCTCGCATTGGCACAATACATGGATCGCGATTTCTTCCTCAATTTGACAGAATCTACATATCGTTTCCTCTGTCAAGCCCATTTTATTCATGTGCTTGTTGAGCCTGCAGTGCCCTGTTAGTAGGCCCACTATCATTCTAACGGACTTTCTGTCCCTGCGTAGTAGGTCCTTTGTAAACTTCGGCATTTGCTCTCCAAGGAACTGTTTCGCCGATCTCTCGTTTGGGGAGTTCCTCCACCTTTCCCGAGATTTATCCTCGGTCCACTTTCTTATGGCCGATTTGATTCTGGGTTTTTGTAATGCCAAAGGAGGGCTCCGGTCCTATGAATGCCATCGACGAAGTCTCTCAGGCGAGTTCGTCAGCTTTTTCATTTCCCCGGTAGCCCTCGTGCCCGGAACCCAAGCTATCGTCACTTTTGCGCGACTGCCGAGTTCATTCAAAGCTCACACACAATCCCATACAAGCCTTGAATCGACCTGTACCGAATCCAATGCCTTCAACACCGCTTGACTATCGGAGAAAATGGCCACCGTGCGATTGGAACCACGCTGCTTGTTAATTTCTCCGACGCAAAGATGTATCGCGGCTATTTCCGCCTGAAAGAGCGTAATATCTTTACTTAAACTCATCTGGACCATCGTCCTTTCTTTGAGTCCGTATATTCCTGGCCCGACACCAGGCTACCGTGTACCAGGTAGACTGCACCTGTATGGCTGGACCTTGTGTCCATTCCTCTCTATCTGGTATAACTATTTTATAATTTTTCTTAAAGTTGAATTTGTGAACTATGGCATCCGTCGGCATCCCCGTGAGGGGATCTGCCTTGAGTTCTTCAATCAACTTGTGATTTTCAGTACCATGGACTTGACTTATAGGGGTTTGCCCTTGCATCAGTCTGTAGGCTACTGACCTTGCTACTACTTGTAGATGGATATCTAAGGGTGGTAGATTCAAAATCACCTCCAGTGCGTCTGTAGCAGTTGTTCTCATTGCTCCCGTGGCACTTAGACATGCAAGTCTTTGTACCCCGCCTAATAGCCTCACAGCTCCCTTTTGCCTTGTTTTTGGCCACCATACAACTGCTCCATACGTTACCATGGCTCTAATTACACTTGTATATAACCATAGAGTCATCTTAGGACTGAGGCCCCAATTTTTTCTACACATTCGCCTACATATGTCGGGGGCAATTGTGGCTTTATTGGTGGTTGGTTGTATATGACAGTTCCACGTTGGTCTTTGATCAAACAGTACTCCCAGGTATTTAACCTCTTTTAGAATTGGAATTTCTGCCCTATCTAGTACTGGCGGCCGTAAGCCCTCCAGCGATTTGCGTCCTTTCTGAGATGACACTTGCGAATCGTCCTCGCACGACGATCGCTAGGTCATTTGCGTATCCTAGGCAATTGAAGCCCTCGTTGGACAATAAATTAAGAAGATCGTCCACTAGGATGGCCCACAGAAGGGTAGAGAGGACTCCCCCTGCGGACACTCTCCCCCGCCCTGGCTTCGATGGTAGCTTCGCCTATCGAGGATATTATTATCCTTTTCTCTAGACCAACTCTTATCCATCTGCCTATAACGGGTGCGACTCCTTTTCTTTCTAAGGCGTATCTAACACGTCTCACGCTTTATCTTATTCGATCTCATGGTCACACCAGTGCTCACTCCGGCCCAAGATCTGCACTGGCCAGAATCCCTTCAGTCCCTTTAGTTTTATTTCTCGATCTTGTACGTATGTACATATTGTAGTGATAGTATTTTTCTTTTATAAATTTGAATATTTAATTCGAGTTTTAAAATTCCAATTTAGATTTTGCACTTAAATTTTTTATGCACATACAATTTTCATTTACAGTCTTCTAAAATTATCGATAATTTCTATTTGTACTGTTATAAATAAATAAAAGCACAGGCTTATGGAATTAACCAATTTATTACAATTTGGAACAAAGAACAATAAAGAACCCGAAAAGCAAACGACTAATGTTAACTCCGCAAAGTTATTATAATCGATCTCTACTGTTATATAACAAAGTGAAATAATTAATTAGCAAAGACCATGAAAATAAAATGGTTACAATTAAAATTCAGTCATCAAACTATGCGTAAGTTTATACTGAAAATATACTAAAAATTCGAATCCAACAGAAATAAAATGAAATAGATACCTTAGGATGAGGAATTTAAGCAAAATTATTTCATACGAACTCGAAATGAAGTCCTATAGCCGTGAGCTTGAAGAACAAATACTTGCATACATACCTATAGTTAAACGAAATAACGTTGGAAGTAAATAATACTTAGTTTCTAAATATTTGAACTGGTGAAACTGAGAAGCCTTTCATAAAGTTTTCTAGATTTCTAGGAGAGTGGCCGGAAAGCTTCTTGCCGGGACAAAATTTCAAGCTGATGATCGGTTTCCCATATCCGACAATGCTATTGGCATAGACGCCAAATTTTTATTTATAAAAAATTTTTATGACACTTGTGAGATAAAATCCAGTTTGGTATCTACCAATATAAGATGCGTTAAATCTTTATACACATAACACGTTAAAAACTAAATATCTAAATAACAGTTTATAATATAAAAAACTAACAAGCAAAACTCAATCGGTAAAGATTATAATTATTGAATACTGCGATTTTTATCACTTTTAAAACTGTTTTCATTATTATATAATTTGCACCCTATTGTAATACATTAATATTCACATGGTTCATTGCCATTAAATAATATATCATTAATTACAATTCAATATATCAAAATTCACAGTAAATGTTGGGGTTTTGGATATTCATGTTCAAATGACATTCGGTTTAGTTTTGGGATCTATTTATACTTGTCCGATACCACGCACGCCACCTTTTAAGCATTTTATTACCCTACGGTGTTAGCTTCCTTTTTTACGTTCAGCCGGAGATGTTTAATGGGAAAAAAATGTAATTAGAAATAAAATTATTAATCATTATAAAAAGCATCGATTAAAAAATATAAAGCAATGTAACCATTTAAACACATACATTCAACACTTTTATATCACAAGAATTCCTAATTACCACTGGATATAAGAAATCAAGGACACCTGGACATCAACAATATAGACCTCTGTAACAACGTCACGCCATGATGAAGTGATATGCATGGTAAATAATAAACATCTAGTTATTTACACAACGGAGACATAATTTACTAAACTTTGGTTGGGGAAACGTCCTAGTTTCGAAGAGAAAATTACCTTAATTTTTGGTTGACGACCGGAAATAACAACCCGAAAAGTCATCGAAGTACGATTTTACTGCGTTGAAGGTGGATTGAAATAGAAGTTCCAACTATATTTGGACCAAAAGGGTTTTAAAAGAAGTAACCATTAAATAAACAGAGCGTCGCCACACCGAAGAAAGAATTTAAGAGAGAGAATCAATAGCAAGAAACTTATCAAATAGAAGAAATTACATACTGACACACACAACACAATAGGCAATTACTTTCAATTTATGTCAAATATTTCTAAAATCGTGTAAATACAATTTGTCATAATTCATGCTTTTATCATGTCGTTAAGTAAGAGCTAAGCCGGTGCAATCTTGTTAATATAATTATCTAAATTCTCAGTAAACTATACATTCGACATATACCGCTGACTATATTTAAGCATAAATAAAACACTCAGGTTTAAGCTGGTTCTATAATTCCCAAAAATACTATAAATCACTACAATACATATACAGTGAAAAGCAAGTATCAAACGATGTACGTCAACATCAAATTACATTATCTCTAATGCGCTTTTATGTTGACGTATCTTTTTTATTTTAATTTTAAAGTATTTACTGGTTTATTAGTCCATGAGTTGGTGAATAATAAATAATCAGGAGAAACAAAAAGATAGAACTTGCTAACTAGAAGATTTTTAAAGTATGACATATTGATCAAATTTATAACAACCTATTATCAACATGATCGATTACTCATTAAATTCGTGTTTTTGTTATAATGATATATTCACAATTTGTAACGAAGTGAAAGCATTGCTGAATACATGGTACGCTTCAAATAATGTTGGTTAATGCTTATGCGATGCCAATAAAAACAACGATACTGTTTTAGAACACATTAGAACGTCATATTTGGTAGGTGACCAAATTTCGGTTACATGCACGTATTATATTTTAAAACAGAACTCTTTACAAAGAAAAAATCTAACGGTTGTCTTTAATTTTATCATAATTAGAAATAAAAATAGTTCCATACAATGAAATAATTATTGCACTTGATTGCACTTATGTTCACACCGATTCAAATAACCCTCTCGCGTATATGAAAAAAACCTACATCAATTAATTGAGCAATCTTTCCTGGAGTCCTCACAAAAAGCTCGCCGACATAATCAAATGGCGATTAACCAACTAGTGCTCGTAAACAAAGTCCATATCTCCTACCTCTGCAAGAAAATGTGTGGAGAAGTTTTGACGGCACGAGAAAGAAAAAGGAATTAACTGCACTACGACCCCATTGTTTGTTTATTACAACATAATGATGTCATAACGAAGCATAAACTGATCTAACTGGAAACGGTGCCCTCGTAAAAATCAATTATCTGACCTACCTATCGTTAACTTTGTTTCCCACAAATATAACATGCTATTCCCTAAAAATTTTGTATCTGTGATACTTATTTCATTGATTAGTAGATTTTTTGTATTTGTGCAGATATTTATTTCATTAATTAGCAGATTTAGATTTCCGCTAATATCAATGCCATATATAGTATGAAAACGCTACTTTCCTGTTGCAAACATGGATAAGTTAAACTTCGATTCGGTTTTAAAACGAGATAACCATCAATTTCACACGACTCAATTACACTACGAAACCGTAACTTAATGTGTGCATATATTTTTGCCAAAGGGTGCGCATATTTTATATAGTAAGTAACTATATCACTAGATATGAAACAACACAACGAAGAATACCGGAAGATACTGAAAGGTTTCGCTTCCGCTCGCTAATTAATTGTTCCTAAAAATTCACAGATATCCGTCTTTATTTATCAAAGAGAAGCCTTACAAGCTAATTTACTCAGAATAAGAACATATAAGTTTAAGCGGTGTAAGTTAATTTCTCGTAATAATAGACTTCTAAAGGACAATTTTAATATTAAATCATAACAGCGTTGTAGCAATTGTTGGTATTATTCTTGTTAACGAAATAATCATATTTTACATCCTCATTTAGCTTCAAGTAACAACAACTTATACATTATATGACATAACAAAATATTAACATGGGTAGTATGTAATCATCAAAGACCGCATTATGTTTTTCGCATATTGATAACTATCAACGGTACAATTGAACGCTTTAAGATCTACACGAAAGGGTAAATAAAAGCGTTTAGAATTAATTTAATTTTAGATATCTAGAATATTTGGGCCTTTTTTCACATATTTCGAATATTTTAACGTATTTGAAATTATTCGACATATTTTCCCGTTTGAAAATCCCGTTATTTTTATAAATAATATAGCAGACGATTTTCTGGAAAAATTTACATCGTACCATTACCGATGTTTCGTTAAATATAATAAAATAAATATCAATTACATAGAGATTAATGCTTTTTACAAGAAATTTATGTTTCTACATTTTCTAAGAAATAGTTAATTGTTTTTAAACTCCCAAACGAAATATTATGTTCAATACCGAAGAGCAAAGATTATTGTGTTACGGTTTCTAAGAATAAAGATCAAAAATTAAACGAATAAATGTGAAACCATTACCATTTAAAATTTTGCATCATTTACAAACACTGAATAAAGTGAAATGTTATCCAAAAATGCCAAAAGTGAAAACCGATTTAGTAGCCTCCTGGATCAAGACCGTTCCATAATTACTTTTGAACGAAGGAAAAGTATTCTGGAAAGCGTGCGGTAAAATGGTAAGTTGATAATTTTACAAAACCATTTTGTTTCATTTATTTAATTCAAATTACGTGTTTACTTTGAAGTTCTAGTCTGCCATACAATTGGTTCAAAAATTCTCGGCACTCCCGTTACAATAGTCTCTTCATTTGATTGATGAATTTAAGGAAAAACTTCAGATAGTTCCTGGAAAAAGAGGATAATTAATAAATAAGAAATTTAATGATATTTTAAAAATAGCGATTGAAATTTGTTGCAACAGAGAAAACCAAATTCTCCGTAGCGATTTTGGTGTTAAAACCGATTTAAATCCCGAAGTTGTTAATGTTTTGAACGAAGCTTTTCAACGTACAAATCACTACTAACGAATAGGGGACATAATTTAACTATTTGATATCATTGTAATTCATTCAAATGTAAGTGATAGGTATCTGTTTAATAAAACCTGTTTAAATTTTCTTAGTGTTTGTTTCTTTTCCTTGTTACTTCAAAATATATTCAACATTCCGAAAATATTTTTGAAACATATTTTGCTCATATTTAAGACATATATATGTACATATTTACCTCAACACTGTGAGGTTCAGGATTAAGTAAGTTATATATATACATATATATATATATATATATATATATATATACATACATATATATATACATATATATATATATATATAATCCGTTCTCTAGTTATCATACAGTATGAAAAGAATTATTAAAGGATAATATCCATAGATTGAGCGCAATGTACTGCATTACCGGACAGTGAAATTGTATCACCTGAAGGACGTTGGAATTTAAACATAAACATAAACATAAACATAAACATCTTTATTGTCCAACAGAATTAAACATCAATATCAAGAACAAAATATAAAACTTATTAAGTATTCGTCAATACAGTGCAACATACATGTATGCAAAAGAAAAAAATATTCTACAACACACCCATAAGTATTAATGGGAAAAAATAAAAAACAAATAGATAAGTATTAATTGAAAAATAAAAACAAATAGATAAATAAACATCAATCCCACTAACTAAGTAGACCTTTTGCAATTTCAAGGACATCACTGAATGACATGTAGTTTATATCGCAATGTGACGATATCATATTGAAGCTCCGAGACATTGCAACGATCGGAGAATTCAGTGAGGAATTCAGACGTGCAAACGGGATATAAAAGGTAATATCTTGTCTTGTTGATAAGCGTGGGACAAGAAACTTAAATTTTGACAGCAGATCCGGAGACTCAATCCTGAAGTGGACGAGGCAATAAACAAACTTTATAAGAGCCAACTGGCGTCTAAGCTCAAGTGATTCAATATTGAATTTATGTAGAAGTAATTGATAATCGTAACCACGGGCAGGGTAAGTACCTTCCTCAGTAAAGTATAAAAGTTTTAAACATTTTCTCTGTATTTTCTCTGTGTCTATAATTTATGTGTAGAGTAGAATGGATTCCACATCAAAGAGGCATATTCCAATTTGGATCTGATATATGTAAAATAGAGCAGTTTTATGGTGCTGACTTGAAAATGCTTGAGTTTCGAATTATAAAACCCAACAGTTTTATGGTAGAAGATATAGTTTTGCTTCTATGAGTAGTAAAAGTAAGAGCGCTACCAAAATAAATACCCAAATCCTTGACCACGCAATCACGTGGCAGGGACACTCCATCCAATGAATAATTAAAAGGAGCGAGGTTAACTTTCCTGGTGAGTGTCACAGTTCGACATTTGGTAACATTCAAATCGAGATAGTTAGTAATGCACCACTTGGCTACATTGTTCAACTGTTCCTGTAGTTGTAAACAGTCTGTAAGTGACGATACGGATGAAAAAAGTTTTAAACCATCAGCAAATATACATTTCTTACAGTTAATAACCGTATCGAGGTCATTGATAAATAGTAAGAACAAGAGGGGACCCATATTTGACCCTTGTGGTACTCCTGACGTTGCCGAAAATAACCGTGACCTGTATCCCCCGTAATAAACATATTGCACCCCACCTCGTAGATATGAAGAGAAGAATAGCAACAGCGACTCACTGAAGCCAAACATATTTAGCTTATGTAATAATAAATGATGATTGATACGATCAAATGCCTTAGAGAAGTCGGTATAGATCACGTCGACCTGCCCACAGGTCTCAAATGCGTCAAAAGTATATTGTGTAAAGTTGGCCAGATTGGTAACAGTAGATCGTTTCTCCATGAATCCATGTTGGTCAGTGGCAATGTAGTTACTGACCAACGGATAGATACGGTTGTATAATACTACCTCAAAAGCCTTTGCAAAGTTATTGAGTATAGAAATTGGACGATAGTTCTGTATATTGCTAATAGAACCACTCTTCAGAAAAGGACAGACTTTAGTACCCTTCCACAGATCCGGAAAAGTAGCTGTTGATAGAGCCAAGTTAAATATAATGGTCAGTGGATATGTCAAAATGGTTCTGCAGTCTCGAACCAGAAAACTCGGTATACCATCCGGACCTGCTGTCATCCTGTTCTTTAATTTTTTATTGCTAGATCTACCTCTGATGCAGTTAGGTTGTGAATAGTTATATGAGGAGAGTGATAGCCAGTGAAAGCAGGTACATCATGGGGAATGTTTTCTGCATAGATGGTACCAAAATAAGAAGCAAAACCATCGACGATGTCTTGTACATTATTATATGTAATATTGTCGTTACTCATGAAGGAAGGTATTCGAGATCCCCGGTTTTTGCTGTGGATAAAAGCCCAGAATGTTTGGGGATCTTCGGAAATTGAAGCCTCAGCATTCGAAACGTACCCGTACCCGTACGTACGGAATTTTTGTTTAAATTTAGCACAAAGCAATAAATGATTAAAAATTAAAAGAACAATATAAAATATTTTTTTATTTTTCGCTAATGATGTGATAAGCCACTTCGGTTATTTACGCATTCAATAACACCAGTAGGATCGGTATCAGTTTGGTTTATTGCATCTCAAGCAATTTGTACTTCATGTCCTGGAACTTCCAACGTTAAAGATGGATTAGGTAAATTTTCTCTTACGCATAATATCTCGCATATGTTCTATAGGGTAAAGACCCGGAGATCTTGCTGGCCAAGGCAAAAGGTTACTGTGATTCGTTTTAAAACACTTCAACGTAGTCCATATAATGCAAGAATGAACATTGCCTTGTTGAAAGAGAAGCTTTCCGCCGTTTGAAAATATAAAAGAACATGGGGTTGCACTAGTTCATATAGATATAGAACACTCGAAGCATACAGAACCTCATATCATAACTCCCACAGTGCACAGTTTACACTTTGCCTTTAACCATAAGAGGAAGTACTGAATGCGGTTGGTAGAAGTCCAAAAGATTAAATTATGCAGTGCGAACACATGCTACACGGCCTGAAACCATTCTTTAGAATAAAGCTGCGTCTCTAAATACGGTTGCCAACACTCTTAGGTGGCTATTTTGGTGTTCGCCTGTTTCTCTTTGCACTACATGCATCTTCAGCCAACAGACTTGCCCTTATTGAAACCGCCTCAATAATTATTATTAATCATCGTCTTACTCTAAGCATTGTAAAAAAGTAAAAACACGTTAAATTAAATTAAGAAACACAAATATGGAAAAAGTGTTCACGACGAACGATGCGATCTCAATTAAAAATGCATAGTTCCCCTGAACATTATTATTGACTTATGCAGTATCGGTATAAGTTATCGTTAAGTATTAGGGTCTAAAGTAAAATACTAACAAGTTTATTAAAACAGTAATTCAAGACACATAAGTTCCAACCTGGTTAGAACAAAGCACATGATGGCAATGGTGGTATAATCGCATAGTAACCTGATGAAATCTTGCCAACTTCCTAACATTAGAAATGAACACACTACATAACATTAATGTCTTACCAACTTTCCAATAATAAAAATATACAACACATAACACGCCCCTTTGTAGTATAAGATTATGTATTATATTTAAGAGGATTCACATTTTCAGCATAATTTAGTTTAAGACATAATCATTTAGACAGCCTGGTTTCTTACATTATCTTCTACTTAGGTACTGAGTGTGTGGTCTTCTACATAAGAAAAGTGTAAGAATAAGTATTTTGATTCTCATTATCATGTGTATCTTTTACTATATAGGATCGTTCATTAGTTTTACTTACTCTAGATGTCTTTAGATGTTGGTAATTTGACTTTATTATTCTAATTAATAATAAGTGTGACGGAGAATAGACTATGTGTGAAAGCGGTGTATTATAATAATGCAACAATATTAAAGGTAATTTTCCTATATCGTTACATTGACGTAACATTCACTCTATTATGCCGACGGATTTTTGGCAAGATTGTTTGGTTGATGATGGTGACTGCTCGCAAATTTTAACTCAATATTCCATTCGTCAGCAGTGTTTATAGAAGAGTAGAATTATAAGGTACATCCAAGGGAGTACGAATAGTACGATATCAGGTATTCCAAATCTATTATTCGAATTTGTATTTACTATATATTGCATTTGAACAGCGTGTGGCTTATTCCTTGAAATATATTCGATTTTTATGTCATATTTTAATAACATTCTTAGTAGTCCAATACTTATTTTATCTAAATTCTTACAGTTCTTACAAGTGGTTTATGATCCGTCTGCACAATAACCGGTCTTCCAAAGGCAAAATAATAAAATTTTTCAAATGCGAACACTATTGCTAGCATTTCTCTATAAGTGCATACTTTTTCTCTGTTTAATTTAAAGATCTAAATGCAACAGATATAAGTTTATTTTGAAAAAAGCACAGCCTAGTTCTCGACTTGCGTCGCATTGAATAGTAGGTTTTGCTTCATCAAACACTGCTAAAATTGGTTTGCTCCAAATTAATGATTTCAAAGTTTTAAATTCTATTTCATGAATATCTATCTAATTAAGATTTACATCATTTTGTGTTAAATTGCGTATATTATAACTTAATTGCGAAAGGTCCGGAATGTATTTTGAAAAGATTTTTAACGTACCTCACATTTTTAATTTCGTCTGTTTTACTATTGGAGCTTTGTAAAGCCTCAATACTCTCAATGTTTTTGTATGATGTTTAATGACTGATTCAGAAATTTCTTGGCCCATGAATATAACTTTATTTAACCTGTGCTCGAATTTATCAAAATTGAATTTAACCCTAAATTACTGTACTCATCCAAACACATTTTTTAATATTATCGTGTTCAATTTCATTTTTCGCTGAAATTGAAAGCATCCTTCATATATATGAGTGTGAATATTAATTTACCACATAAGTTACTTAAAATATTCTCACATTTAGATATTACAAAATGTTAACTACAAATATATTCATTTAAGGGCTTAGTATCTGTGCATAGCCGCAGTATTCCATTAAATTCTTTAATCACATTATTAAACTATTAACCCATTCTGCAGGATAATCCATTTTTAAAATGATATTTTTCTTACATAAATTATTTACAGTTGATTTCAATTGATTGTGTAAAGTTCAAAGCACTTTTCTATTTTGCTACACAACTGCATTGCATCGTCCCCCAATTTTATGTCAACAAGACCTGACATATTACCCAAACCTTGGCATAATGCAGTATATTTATTCAAAATATCATTCTTATCTTTTGGAAATCTAGCATTCAAATGAATATCTGAAATATTATTAATTCTATTAATAAAATTTAATTTTATACATTTAGGTTATCCTAAAACTGGTTCAATTAATTCTATATATATATATATATATATTATATATACATTTTTCGTACATCCTCACGCAATAATATCATAATCATATAATAGTCAATATATATGTATATATGTATCATCAATTGCAAAATTAACACTACAAGAAACATGTTATTGAAGTTAATTTAATTTCAGAATAGTCTTAATTTTATGCATGTAAATACTGTATGCCTGAAATTCTAGAATCTGCCCCGCTGTCTATTTTGAAATTAATGTTTTCTTCATTTACCCATATTTGTTGGTATCATAATTTTTCATTTCTCTGGATTTCAAATATTCCTATAAAAACTTATCACCCATGTCATCTACCGTTGTCAACTCTGGATTTGTTTAGAGTTTGTTACTTGATACTTCTTCGTGTTGGGTAGTACAATTTACTTGCTCTTGCTCTTTCTTAACTATGACCACGAAATTTCATTTTTCTGTTTTTTCTGCAACGTTTTTAAGTGCTGAATACTTTATTGGGTGATGCATACATATGTATATCCACATTTATAATATTTAACCCTTTCAAGACTAACCACATTTACTTCATTTAGATTTAATAAATTTATCTGCTCCTGACTAATTTCAATTGCTGTGTGTGCAATGTATTCTTGAATATCTTTCACACTTTACTGTCTTTCTCTTAACATCCTTGCTTGCACTTGTTTATCACGTATGCCAGTTCTTCTTCTTCTTCTTCTCGTCAATCCGTATGCCTTTCAGCGTCAGATTATTTTTGGATCTTACGATGATTTAATCCATTCTTTCCATCGTGCCCGGTCTGTACTCATACTTCTCATTTCTGCTATGGTCTTCCCTCGCTTTCGTCCCAATTCGTTGATTCTGTCAATCCATTTTTTCCTTGGTCTTCCCTTTTTTCTTCTCCTGTTATTTTTGCCTTCTTTTATTTTCTTTGTTAAACTCTTTTGTTCCATTCTAATTATGTGGCCGTACCAATTCAGTTGACATTTTTCAATTCTTTTTAATATATCTTCTTGATTTATCATATTCCTTATCTATTCGTTTTCTATTCTGTCCATTTTTGTTTTCCCCACGATCTTTCTCAAAAATTTCATTTCCATAGCTGTTATTTTGCTTTCGTGTTTTTGCTGTATTGTCCAGGACTAACTTGCGTACATTATTGTGGGGGCTACTACTGCATTGTATACTATCTGTTTGATCTTGGGTTCTATTTCTTTTTTTCCAAAGATGGTTTGATTCAGAACGTAGTATATGTTTGTGGCTTTCCGTCCTCTTTTTGCTATGTCTAGATCAATTTTTCCACCCTTCGATATAACAGTACCTAAATATTCGTATGCGTCGACAATTTCTTCTTGTTTATCGTTTATTTTAATTATTAGATTACTGTTTGGCTCTTTATTATTTATCACCATTAGTTTGCTTTTTCTACGTTTATTTCCATCTTCATCTTTTCTATTTCTTCTGTCCATATTTTTGTTAGTTTTACCATTTTCACATAACTGTCAGCTATTAGTGCCAGATCATCGGCGTACAGTAATGCATCCACAGCTACAGGTTCCAGTTTGTTATATCCTATCATTGTCTTCACAGTTTCGGTGCGTTTCCTCGTATTTTGCAGGATTCTGTCCATTATTATAATAAATATTAATGGAGTTAAGCTGTCTCCTTGTTTTATTCCCACTTGCATTTCAAAATCTGCTGATCTTTTTCCATTCACTTGTACTATCCTCCTAACCTGACAGTATAGATTACTGATTATTTGGCGCATTTTTCTTGGAACCTCTAGTATCTCTAGACAGATATCTATACTCCCTCTATCTACTGTATCAAAGGTTGCTCGCCAGTCTATGAAATTGAAGGAGATTTCCTCCCCTGTCTCACTTTTACGCTCTATGATGTTTTTAATGATGTGGATATTATCGTTCGTTTGTTTCCCTTTTCTATAGGCTGCTTGTTCTTCTCCCAGTTTGTCTCCTACTAAATGTGTAAGTCGTTCCGCTATTATTTTGGTATAGACCAGGTATGCCAGTTAAAAGTCTATATTTGGTCAATCTTTCCTTATATGATAAACAGGTGCATTTGAAGTCATATAATAATTTCTTTAAATCGTTTATATGTATATCAATCAATCGGTTGATTATTGCCCTGTACAATATTATTAAATTGGAAGGTTTCCATTGATATGTTTACTTGCAAGAAATAGTTATGAAAGCTTTGTAGGCCGTCCTTTTAACGTTTCCTTCTTATCTTTGTCTACGTTCAATTACTACGTTCTTTTTTTATTAAAAACTGCAAGAGATTCGGGAACCTTGAAACTTCCAATCTTAATTTTGGATCTTTCGATTAATTATTTTGTTCTTTAACAGCTGACACCATGTATTATTTGTACAATGGTGTAGAGTCCAGAATATAAAGTAAAAAGCTAACAATAAATGTATTAGAACATCATTTACAACCCAGCGCAAGTTGTAACTAAGCAAATGGCGGTATTAGTGGTATTGATGGTATATCCACATGGTAACTTCATCAAATGTCACCAACTTCCGAACATAAAAATATGTACATACGCATATATGTAAGTCGACAGAATTGTTCTGTTACATGATTTTATCTAGTGACAATATACTTATTAATTAAAAAGAACAATTGTGGTTGTATTATGACGTGTATTGTACGTTTCTTAAGTAATTCATAAACGTTAATGGCAGAGCACTTGTGTACTACATTTACTTCTTGAATACTCAAATACGTTATGGATGGAAGCCATTAAAAGGAGGTTTATAACGCTATTTTGCTATATATTATAAAATAGGTTTTTGCATCTAATCGAACAGGATAAATGAATATGCAGAGATTAGAGAAACAAAAAAAAGGAAAATCTACTGGACTGTAACTTTTTTCGACATCACTAATTTGTCACCACGAAACTACATATAGTTCTACATAGGTAAAACGTACCTACGACTTAAATTTTTACTACCGCAAGTATCACATCATCAAAATCTAATAACAATAATATATGCCTAGCGATGATTTCCGGTGGTTTTGCCGAAGTTGGCGAAGGCGAGAAAGAATTAATGGTCCAGCGTTATTTTGATAATGGTGCCATATATCGCCCGACGGGGTGCAATTATTGCATTAGGCGGGGGTTTGGGACCACCGCAGTAGAACCGTGAAGGGATTGATTAGTGCCTGAATAGCCTTAGACTTGTGATTAGTTTATTCGATTGACTGAGTTTACTGATGCAATTTCAAATGATGAATTATATACATGTTGCAGCATCTGTACATTCCTTCGTAGCTGTCACAACTCTATGCATATACTTTGCCATTTTTTCTTCAAAATAATCATAATTATGCTTCGAATAGTAGTTTGGAGAAACTACAGGTAAGTGAGCGAAGCACAGTGTCTGCACCAACAATGTATAATAATAGCTATAAATATGTCAATCCGTAAACGAATGTCTGCTACCGTCAGACAATAAACGAGTTCCGACGGCTTTAAATTAACATTTCAGCGGCAAGAAAGCGATAACATCTACCTCCTAAAGTGTTAATGGGTACTCGATAAGTGTAAACAGCTTTAATTGCTTTACTAAGATTAACATCTTCTAACTGATTTACAACAATAGTTGGTAAATATTTTTCCTTCCTTCTTTGTACAGCAAAAGCTGTCGCCAAACTTACGATTTGGCCTGACTTTACTCAATTACTAAAGAACATTCAATGCGAAAAACTCCAGTATTAAATACATATTTTATACTTTGCAAACAGTATCGTTACTGTAATTATCACAATTACGTATTACACCAAAAATACATTATTTAAAATATTCTTCTCCTAGTCATGTTATGCTCGAAATTATGACCAGCGCCGTCTTTAATTCCACCCCTCTTGATTGACTATTTATCTGCGTATCCGGAACCTTAAAATCTGCCGGTGGTTCCGGTCGACAAGTCTCCGCTAACCAACTGACAGAAGAAAGGTTTGCACGAAAGCGTGTGTCCCTTTTCAATATGTTCTTGAAGCATGCAGCGAATTGCCACGCGCCTCTGTTTCAAATTTGCCAAATTGGACGAACTAACCATAAATAACCAAGTCATAGATGTATAGTTTTGAAAGTACTAAACCTCAACAAACTTATTATAATATTAGAACATCTGCTTATGCATCGTAGAATACCGAAATTACACTATCGAAATGGTGGCAATAATTAATTGAAGAAGATTAGTTGTTAAGGAAACTTTGAAAAGCAAATAAAAATGAACACATGCTTAGACTAGTACAAAAATTTAAATAAAACCAATGCCTTTAATCTAAATCCAAATACAGAATAAAATCAAATTTAAATATAAGTATATTTTAAAACTATTTGTTCTTTAGATAATGAATGCAGTATGTTATAATCCCAATGATTATTAAAACATTAGTAAATAATCTTTATAACCATACTTTCAATTAACACTTCTTCAGTAATATACATATGTATGTACATACCTATACATATATATATATATGTATATATATAAGAGGAAAAACTTCTTTAATATGCGTTTTACAGAAAAAATATTCTTTATAAAAATTCTGGTTTCCTCAATATGTCTAGAAACATATTTAGATTTGACTAATGACATACACTTGCTAATAAATGTAATTTTTCATTTGTCAGCTTAGCAATAAGTTTTTGAAATAAACGACTTAATTAGTACTATTGGCTATTTTATGTTTAATGATAACAACATCGGAACGCAATCAGGTACTTCGTTTAACTATCTACAGATATTAACGATTTAAGAAAATATGTAGTTGACATTGCTCTGTACTATCATTAAATTAGTTTTAGGGTATGTCTAATTGTAGTTTAAATTTAACTTCCAAAATGCCCACTAAAGAATAACATACATATCTACCTAGCGAAATACGAAACTGGATCTGTAATGGATTTAAAAAAGATATAAGAAGTATGACAAAAATGACTACGACGTTATTAGCAATTATTTCTGTGGACGGAAGGCCAATGTTGTCTTTGAGAACACCCTCGCTAGGATTACACTTTTATCTAAAAGTTTGTCACTAATAATTTATGAAGATAATAAAATCATAATAAACGCAGAATAAACCATATACTCGCAGAAAAAATGATGCGAGAAGGTTAGACTTTTATGGATTGAAGAGAATTTCGATAGATAGAGCTTTTCATAAAAAAGTTTGATCAAACAACATTTTCAACTAACGGTCATGTTTATTCGCCGAAGGTTATAAAAAAGTAAACGTATGGTGTGGTATTTTCTATGGAGGTATTATTGATCCATATTTTATGGAACAATATTTAACTCAACACGTTTATTTGGACTTGATGGTAACGTTTACATTACCTCAGTTGTACAACGTTAACCCTGACATACGAAGAAACATTTATTCGCAGCAAGATGGATGTCCGCCTCATTCAACCGTATTGATAAAACATTTTTAAATCGTCAATGTTCAAGGAAATGGATTGGTAAAGTCACGAAATATATATATATATATATATATATATATATTTACATCTCTACCATGGTTATGTTGCTAGCAGACTGAGATAGGGCATTACATTTTTGGATGGTCCCAAACAGGAATAAGTCCATCTTCCTCTTCACCATTCTCCATTACCTGCCCATCTTCCTCGCCACCATTCTCTTACTTCTCCATCTTCTTTGCCACTGTTCTCTGTTACTTCCCTATTTTCTTCACCATCATTCTCTCTTTGTCCATCTTCATCTCGTACTAGAGCACCTGAAGAAGAGTCGATTAAAGTTTCCAGATCTTCTTCAGATTCCAAGTTTCTGATGACATCAGCAGAAAGTTGTAAGACCGACTTTTGCTGGAACCCCAAATAGTTAGGCGACTGGGGATGCAATTTATGCCTTCATGGTGGAGTCTTCATGAATTGAACAAACCTCAAACCCTCAGACCAGTGTGGAGCTTGGTTTGTTTCCGCCAAGTCATCAGCATGTTTCCAATGTCCTGATTTGCATGCTCCACAGAGTCTTGCAACTGGCTATGTCTCGGCTCTCCATGAACAATCTTCAATTCACTCCATATTTCATGTATGCTGGAAATGAACTGGTTTATTTCCTTAGTATTTTGATTGAACCTCAACTTTATTTGTTGATAGTTTTTCCTGTAGTCCATGAACAGAATTATTAGGGTTTCAACAAAAATATTTGAATAATGATAATTTTGTGCTGTCCATAAGCACACATAGCTAGAAGATAGAAATAAATAATGTAAAAATTGTTATAGATTATGTACATCAAGAAATATTTTTGGTCATCATGTAACTAGACATCAAAGTGAAAACCAATGTTTTCTTTAAATATAACGATATTTTGGCAATGAAATTTTAATTTACGATAACGTTCTGAAATACATTCTGTATTAATTTGTAGTTGTTGGCGACCTAGAGATGACAAAGCAAATTTATTATTATTATTTACACCCTAAAATATCACGAAAAATAAACGTTACTATTCTTGATCAGCTTATTTCTGATTCTAAAACGAATCAAATAAAAAACTAACTTGAGCATTTAGTACAACAAGGGAAGATCCCGAACTCGGAAATTCAAAAAATTATGAAACTTTGGGAACTTGTAGATCACATATATGTAGGTATGTACTACGCTTTCTTTCTACGATTGGATGGTTCCAAACAGGAATAAGTCCATCTTCCTCTTCACCATTCTCCATTACTTCCCCATCTTTCTCGCCACCATTATTGAGTGGAGTCTTCATGAATTGAACAAACCTCAGACCCTCAGACCAGTGTGGAGTTTGGTTTGTTTCCGCCAAGTCATCAGCATGTTTCCAATGTCCTGATTTGCATGCTCCACAGGGTCTTGCAACTAGCTATGTCTCGGCTCTCCATGAACAATCTTCAATTCACTCCACATTTCATATACTTCTTGAATGATGTGATTGCAGAATTCACGGCAATTATCACTTTTCAATATGCTAGGGGCATCCAAAATTGTGAAAATATTAGGCCGATTATGTACAACTTCCTTTGCTCTTTTACTTTTCAAAGGCTACAACTGCACAAATTTCGAAACATGATCCTGGTAAACGAGCATAAATTTGTAGTCGTAGTCAGGTTGACTCTACGTATCAATTCAATCAACCTCACATCTTGAGTTCATCTCCTCAGAAATTATGGGACGCACCGCAAATCCCTTTTTGCCACTTTTGATTTTGTTTCACAGGTTTTACATAATGTCAAATACATTTTTATCTGCTCTGGAGTAATTTTTTGAATTTGGTCTGTAGCTGCTCAAAATTCTTGTTCATCTTCAACGCCCAATCGCCAAGTGTGTCTCTAAATTATGTTGAAGATCTGGTCTGTATGCACATAATAACGGACTGATGATGACTCGTCACGCGCCGAGTATATTAACTTTTCACTATCACCCAATGTCATAGTGTCGTACTTCTTCAATCGTTGGTAATGATTAGGTTTTTCCCACTGGTTTTAGATTTTAACACTCGCAAGTTCTGGTAACCTTTTTACTCATCATCGCACTATTTTCCTTCTTATCCTTAAAAGCATTCAATAAACTTTCATTAAAACGATTGCATTGTGTTAAAACGACCTGTATCCGTATCAATACGATGCACGAAATAAACTGTTTTGTAGCAAGTGCAGGTAATAAAATTCAACATATTCTGACATATTAACTTACGTATGTTTGTTTTTATAGTATAACGTGCGATGAAATTGAACAAGTAGATTAATTATTAAATTTGATCAACAAATAAATAATAAGTTTTGGGCTTGCAAAAGTATTAAATTATAGGAAATTATAGCTAAATATTTTCAAAATAGTATGTAGTAAGATGCCCAATGCTGAAATTGTGTAAGAGCAAATCGGTTTAAGAAAGTTCGAAATTAAAGAACGTGCTATATTTGTAAAAATTGTTGCATAGTTGAAACTATTGTAGTTAGATGACTACTTAAGTATGTATAAATCTTGTAATTTATCTACATCATATCAGTTACTTAAATTTAATATCTTTATTACCAAATTATAATTAACTACATTATACATGTACAGCCCACGTTTACAGCCAACTTTTCGAGTAGATTCTCCAGATTTTTTAAAACAATTTTCAGAAGAATCTCATCCCATCGAGAGACCACCACAGGGATCGGCACATACTGTTGTATTATATAAGTTCCCGTCATTATTCACAATGATCAGTGCTATTGATGTGACTTAATCGAATACTTGTTGTCAAATGACTCTGCAAAAAAGAATGAAAAGTAGTTAAATGGTCGTTAATTGCTGTGTGGAAGTCTTAATCTCTGCTAGAAGCTTCGGTTTGGCCGTAAATTAGGTCTGATGAAATAATTTACACCTCATCCGCTATACTCCTACAAAAACACCTAAACCGTTTAAAGGGGTGCATACTTTATAATCATTACCGCTTGTTTCGCTGATAATGATATCTGGTTTGCGAAATAGAAACTAAAAGTTTGTGAATGTACTCACAAAAACAACAATTACCATCTTTTCAATCCAATGCACATGTATTACAATTACAATTATGTATATATAACAGGCAAATTCATCATAATTACAATTAAAATTTCCCAAAATTTTTATTAAAATTAAAAATGTTGTACTGAAAAATACTGCAACGATGCAATAAAGACAACAGGATCGCTAGTAGTAAAAATAAAAAGGAAGAAATATATGTAGTAATTACAAATAGAATGCACAAAAAACTATCAAGATATGATTTAACAATAATAATGGCATAGATGTATTAAACAAACACACCAATATGTGGATTCGTAGAAAGTTTTGTAAAACTAATTCAATTTCTGGTATTTTTGTTACGACATTGATATATCACTACTCAACGGACGGAATTTCGAAAAACAATTTTAGTACAAAATTATGACACGCCCTTGTTGAAAATGACATTGTCGGTATTTGTTTTCTTAAACAACCCTTGTTCTCTGTCCCCTGGTAATTGGAAGGCAACTGGCCACATACTGTCATCTAACAGGTACGAATTACGAGTTACAAGAAATTGTAACAAAACAGTAGGATCTACTACCGTTTAAAATTAAGTAACAGAAGGAAAGAGATACCTACTAAGTTTTCGAGGTTTTAATATTATCCTCATTTTAGTTATCGACTCGTGAATGTAGATTTTTATTCCGGAATTTGAATTTTGAAAGTTGATATCTTTCTCTCACATATACTTATGTACGTATATAATAATCACTGTAGTACATTAGAATATTTATTTGCAACAAATTTTATATGAAATTTTAAAGCTGTTTAATAAGTCCATACAAAATTCCCGAAAGCAATTCTTCAATATATATTATGTCCTCGGATTGACTTCACTATAGGTATAATTGATCAAAAATTCGTTGTAATGTTTTGTGATGCCCTGCTTGGTCTGAAAGAAATTTCAAGCACATACATTTACTTTATAAAAGGAATACCATC
Source organism: Chrysina gloriosa (assembly GCA_038088585.1). Classification (NCBI taxonomy): domain Eukaryota; kingdom Metazoa; phylum Arthropoda; class Insecta; order Coleoptera; family Scarabaeidae; genus Chrysina; species Chrysina gloriosa. The sequence goes on from CM076093.1 coordinate 54,215,556, forward strand.
ATGACAATTGAGGAAAGAAAAACATTCTATGTTGACCTAAAGGACCATTTCGGTTAATAATACAGCAAAATGTTATCAAGAAAAGTTGTTTAGAAGACTCTATGCAAAATTTTACAAGTATCGGATCACTTTGATTAAGTCAGTATTTGTTTTGTATTTTTGTATTGTAACTACAGAAAAACAAGTTGATATTCTGTATTTATATTATGAAATGCTTTCTACAGAATTCTTCCCGAGTTCTTGGCAAAACTGAATCGAGAATAATAGTAGGTCAGTTTAGTAAAACTGAGGATTATCGTTGTTAAAAATTTGTTGTTGATAAAACTCAAAATCAACTTCAAAATGTTGGTCTCATTCACGGATTTATGTATGCCGGTACTGTTGAATTTCAAGAAGCTTATTTGAATGAAGGTATATACACTTTTAGAGTGTTTAATATTCGTATAATTTGATCTTCTAAATTTATCTTATATTTGTTAACGATGTCTAGTGTCCATTATCTTTCATTATTTAAGTTTACAAGTTCCCAGTTCACTTGCAGATTCTAAACTGACAAACTTCAAATGTAATTCAATTATTCAAGTTAGTTGGCCCATATGCATCCTTCTCAATACAAAGGCTCTAAATCAATGATTAAGAATTATTTTGTTGAAATACTAACAATAAGTACTAATACATATGGTAATAACTTGACACTGAATATACATATGTGATGGTTTTTACTTTACGTTATTATTTGGATTAATAATAATAATTCTTTCATTTTGCGAAAAGCCTTTTACTTTCATTCAATTTAAATATAGGAAGATCTAGAAACATAACAATCGAAACTAATACGCCCAACAAGAAACAAACGCAAGTGGTAGTCTCCAAACATTAGTCTCAAACAGTTTTGTTGCATGCGCCGTTCTTTTTAACAAAGTAAGTATTTTCCTCGTTTTCTCCACAATAATGTCTTCTTACCCTTCCTATAGCCGTTGCACATCAGCGAGCAGAATCGTATTTGATCACAATCACTGACTACCACGTTGTAGGCGTTCTTTACACAACTTGCTTTTTTAATAAAAATGTTTAAATATTAAAGAAAATAACAAACTACAAACGGAAGAACTAGAACCCAGAACATCTGCGCGGCACTATGTTATTGGCAAAACCATTAGTGTACCTCATCAGCTAACCAGAAGTCCCCAATTCGTTCACTAGAATACAATCGGTGCAACTCTTGTAACAGTTTCAATGACCTGCTCATCACTTACCTCGTTCAATACACGTTTATCGCACTCGTATACCAGTATGTACATTACAATCATCATGTACAGAAAACTAACAACTTTGGATTCATGATCTTTGTGTTCACATAAGCATGCATATGGACGGCAAAAAATTTTCAAAATAGTGTATCGCTATATGAAAAATATCTTTGTTGAAATCCTAATAATTCTATTCATGAACTAGTGCAAACTATTAAAATTCTAGTCAAGGGTTGCCTCCTAAACGATGAACATCGGTTCTGAAATGAACTTGTTTATTTTCTTGGTATTTTGATTGAACCTTAACTTTATTTGTTAATAGTTTTTCCTCTAGTCCATGAACAGAATTATTAGGGTTTCAATAAAAATATTTGAATAATGATAATTTTGTGCTGTCCATAAGCACGCATAGCTAGAAGATAGAAATAAATAATGTAAAAATTGTTATAGATTATGTACATCAAGAAATATTTTTAGTCATCATGTTACTAGACATCAAAATGTAAACCAATGTTTTCTTTAAATAGAACGATATTTTGGCAATGAAATTTTAATTTACGATAACGTTCTGAAATACATTCTGTATTAATTTGTAGTTGTTGGCGACCTATAGGTGACAAAGCAAATTTATTATTACTTACACCCTAAAATATAACGAAAAATAAACGTTACTATTCTTGATCAGGTTATTTCTCATTCTAAAACCAATCAAATCAAAAACCAACTTGAGCATTTAGTATAACAAGGGAAGATCCCGAACTCGGAAATTCAAAAAATTATGAAACTTTGGGAACTTGTAGATCGCATATAGGTATGTACTACGCATTTTTCTCTGCGAGAAACCACTCTGAGTGAGTGGAAAAAAATTGTTGCGTTCTGCCGATGCGCACAACTCGCTAACGATAAGAAATAGAGAAAACTTTTAAGACGAAATTGTTTGTTTGGATAAGGTTAATCAAGTAGACAGAAGAAAATATTTACTGTTTTTTCTTTTCATAAGATTAGATTGTTTCTTATCTACAAGTTATACGTTATCGAAAAAAGCCACATTATACCAAGAAATAGTAAACATGTTCTTGTAAAGAAAATAGACTGAATGAGATAAACAGATACTATATATAACTCATCAAACTTGAAATTATAATAGTTATTGGTTAGTTATATAGCAAACCAATAGTGTTGAAAATGGTCGCCATAAGTATTATAAATATAATTCGTTTACTGATGGTAACATTCGAAGTTTCCTATAATAATAATGAGCTCCTTGTAGTAACGAAATCGAATTGCACGACATAATAGATAATCCTGCTCGATACTTAGGGAGAAACATCGTTTTCACTGCAAACTGATACAACTCTATGCAAACGCACAGACCACATTACCTAGAATTTGTAAATGAGGTATATGCACCCGCAAGGTAAGAAGCATTAGAAGCAATAGAAGAAGAATATTGTAACTTTAGAATATAAAACCAATGCTATTACGTATTGGAAAAGTGGGAAGAAGAAACGACTTGCGTTGAATACCGTCTAGCTAAAATTTCGCAAAGTTTCAACTATGCAGCAATTGTACAAGTAAATGGTGAAGCAATATTGTGATATAGCAACGATTTGTTCCTACTTGTATTACTGTATAGTATTATCAGATTTTTCTTTTCTTTATATCGCCAACTACACATAGTTATACCATACTACCAACAATATCAGCTTCCGAAAAACTACTCTCACCTCTATTCGTTGTCATAAAACACCAAAATGGTAATTTCAGTCCGCGTGTATCACAGTCTTTGCTTCGACGATAGAATATTACGACCTATTTCCTTACGCTTAGTATAAAAGCCGATACGTTGACCAAAGACCGAATGAATTTGAAGATCCAGTAACTTTTGCTTTCACACAACAAGATTTTGTGCATTCTCCGCGTTGTCCATATGTGGCAGCCATGCCATCGTACGATGTGCATGGTGTAATAAATTCCAGTGTTTTAACATTTCTTTACGGAGTTTCATCCCCATGTAGAATAATCCATTCCGTGCTTAAATATAATTAGAAATTATATTACTAAGCATTTTAATGTATAATCAAATCGATAGGATAATGCTGGTATATTATTGTATACTCTAATGCAACATAATTTACAATGTGGTTATTAATTTCTTGTTAGTTTTTAAAATGAAATCCAACACTACAACTACAGGTCTGTTATACAATCAACCAATCTCTATTGGTTATTATTAATCCCAAAGATGTTTACCTGTCAAGAAAATATATTTAAAAATGCTAAATAAACTCATCAAACAAACAATTCTTGTCTTAAAACATTTTTCTCTATCTCTTACCGTTAGCACATGCGCATCGACAGAATGCAAAATTTTTGATTTCCAGTTCAAATTTGATATTGACAAAGCTGCCTGTACGGCATCTAGATGGCATATGAAAGGTTCCATTTATCAGATATTAATATATTCAGAAATACTAACACTAACACTAACAACTTCCGCTGGAAAAAATGGATATTGCTGTAAAAAATTGATGACGTCATATCCTAAAAACAAGTGATTATGAAATTTTGCGAAATACTACAAAATATCTTACTTAAAATACATACATTGACCTGTGTCTGCATCTCTCATAAATCCTAATAGTTTTGCGTTTACACACAATTCCTCACTTTTGTTGTACATTATCATAATCAATTCCCAAGTGATATACGCTGAAATAATTTCAGTAGTAGCACCCGAAATAATTCGGGTGTCGGTAGAAATGTCATTGACAGGGTGATTGCCGCCGCCCATAACATATGTTGAACAGAGGTGCAGGCAAAATCCTCTTACTACGTAGGTACACATGTCGAGCCGCGCGTTTCCATGTCTACCTGTTCTCCTGCGCGCCCAATCCGAATATGTAATACCAAATGTAACGGGTTTTACAGTTTCCATTCATCCGATGGTAGAGTGGATACACCGCAGAGAATAAAAATCACTGACACAAACCTCGCTGACCTTTTATTCCGATATCAATTATCCCTCGCCATTCAAATTGTTAATGACTTCACTCGCTGCGATCGGTACGGCGCTCCCGACCCTTCCAACCGTATAATAGATTGTCCAAATACAAACAAAGGTACCAATGGATTCGAATCTGACTAGTGTGTACATTTGTACGCGATGATATCAGTATGGAATTATATGCGGAAATGGTAACAGCGAAGCATCTTAATTAATTATTAACATAAAAGTACTAACATAAAGTTATTTTAACGGTATTCGTTATCTAGATTAGTGAGATCTCTCACGAATCTTTTGTAGTGTAACCCTCATCTATGATCAGCTCCAAATTTTCAAACGTTAAGATTATAAGTCTTCCATTTTCTGGAACTCATTTCTCCTTCGGACTAGGCTCCTTAGGCTTTATGCTCGAAGGCTTAGTTGAATCATGTTATAATAGAAACAAATTTACGTACAATTACGAAGGTTGCAACACAGCATTTTATCAGTGAGAGCATGTTAAAATAGGACAACCACATCACAATTGCTAGGTACACATATTGTAGATAAAAGCGTTGGTAGAATAGATTAAATAAAAAGGAAGAACAGATATAGTCGTTATAGTGATAGTCAGAGTCATAATAATTATAGTAGAGTAGTCGTTAACATAACATCGCCAATGTAAAGAAATATTTATGTATTGTAAAGTAATGAGAATAATAGGATGTTGGTAATTTCGCCACTCAGTGTCATTAGCCTAGTAATCCGACAAGCAATTTCGCCACTGTTTTTGAAACACCCATTAATCCTGCCGGTATTTTCGCCACTGTACTCATAGATAACAATTTCTGCCTGCAGATCTATTTCTACCTACCCATACCTGTAACAACTTTATATATAATACTAATAATATATAATAAAAATAAAACTACAATTTTAGACAGACTACTATGTATTGAAAACGCACAAAAAATTAAATTGTACATCATGCAAACATAAAATATTAGCTATGTACGCAAAGAAATACATTTTAAGGAATGTAACTTACTGATTTTTTATTATTGTATTTCTCTATTACGTTGTTTATAAATGTTTGTTTATTTTTTACCTGTTTGTTGAGTATTTTGGCTTTCAAATCCAAACTTTGTATTTTCATATACGTACTAATTCTTTATTTTGTTCTAAAAATACAAACAAAATTCGGTTGCATTTTGTCCATGGAATCATTAAAACTGGGATGAAATGTTTCGCATGCATTAGTGGTAGGTGTAACAGGTGCAGAATTTTCTGTCCAAAATTTCTATGGAAAAAGTGAGTCTCCTTAAATATATGTGTCAAATAGATAATCTGAGAATGTTTGTATACTGTCATCTTTAAGCATTATTTCAAATAAATCTATGGCAAAGCAGTCGCCAACTTCAACGGGGTCTCAACATGTTAAAGTCAATGTTTTACATAACCACTGTCCGATTAAACCAGACGTGTTATTATATTCTTTGATTAAACCACACTCTTGTATTTTTCGGTACCACGCCCAAGATGGAACCGGTAACCAATAATACAAGCATGAGGCAAAAATGTCTTCAACTGCCTTATATATCGCCCGTTCAAAATCCATTACACTCTTCAAAATGTTTAAAAAAGTGTTACATATATTTTGAACTAAAGCGAACAGTTTTTGCACATGCCTGTTTGTTTTGTAGTAGACAAAATAAAAGTGGTATATATTGCCCCATTTTTGAAACCAATAATGGTAAAAAATTGACAAAACTGAGACATACAATAATTGAAAGTATCACCAATGTAAATTCGTGTTACACTATTCAGACCGCAAATATTTGATCGCACGTAAAAACCACAATAGTGCTCCTCTGTCTCTTTTAACGTCTAAATTAAATAAAACACGATGTACTTCATTGACACTTCTCGGCATGGGTGAAAAATCTTACTTATCTAACGTTGTAGATATATTCTACGTCCAAGGTAATTGCAGTGGACGACATGTTCTCCTTTAGAATACCTCTAATAATCTTGGATCATTAAGTGCTTCTCAACTTTTTGTGAAAACTCCATTTATAATTATTAATCACCTACATTGATTTCCCGAGGATACTTCTTACTATTTTCATGCCCATTCTAAAATGGGTGCATACTAGTTCGCTCCGGCGGTCAAGTTATAATCCCTTTTCTGCAAAGGGTCGTAGGTAAGTTCGCTCCGGCGTGTGTTTACTTGAACATGGATTCCGTAGAAATGTCTCAGATGCTAAGCGAAAAGGGCCAACCCATGTTAGTGGTAAATAACCAAAAATACAATTTTCATAAATTGCTATCTGGAAATGTAAAACGATGGCAGTGTGTTCAACGTGGCTGTAAGTCTTTCTTGAAAACATTAAACACTTGTGATAGTGTAATCGAATATAATGAAAACCACAATCACGAAAGCACTGACGTGTCTATTTTAAATAGACAAAAATTAAGCAATTGTTTAAAAAGATGTGTCATGGATGACATATGTGAGAAACCATTAAAGCTTATTCACAAATCGCTTGATAAAGAAGACGTGGAAACCCTAAGTATAAAAAATGTCCACTTAGTTAGAAAAACTATTCCAAACTGTGTAGAAGATGTATACGACATTTGGAATAGCATTAAAGTTTTGACGAATCAAGGTGAACTATTTTTGTTAAAAATAACATCGTGGAAAATTATGTGGCGTTCACATGCGCGACGAATTTAACCTGTTTATGTAACTTAAAGACGATTTATGTAGACGGGACATTCAAATGCTGCACAAAATACTTCTATCAGTTGTTTATCATCCACGGGCTTGAAAATGGCCATTATATTCCCTTGGTTTTCTTCTTGTTACCTAATAAACAAGTTAACACGTACCCCACTGCACTGAACTGTATAAAGGAGGAGTGTTTAAAAATAAAAGTGACTTTTAATCCAGAAATCGTTTATGCTGATTTTGAAAAGGCGATTCATGTAGCTGTACTTAAGTTCTACCTTCAACTGTATTAAAGGGATGCAGATTTCATCTTGGATAGTCCTGGTAAGTGTTTTGTAATAACGTATTTAATATTGTATAAAAATTGTATAAAAATAATATTCTAATAATAAATTGTCAGCTTTATAACAATTTAATTTTTCCTCCGCATAGGTGGAGAAAGATACAAAAACTGGGCTTCACAGCTTAACTATAAAGAAAGTACCGACGTTGGGAAGTACTTGAAGTATATCTATGGGCTTCCATTTCTCAATCCCTCGCAAGTTGGTGATTGTTTTGCCATAGATTTTGGGGAAATTTTGCCAAAATCCCGACCAATTCAGGAATTCGCCGATTATGTGGTGGACAATTATATTTCCGAAGATGCCGAGTTTCCATCCCACATGTGGACCGAAAATAGTTCTCTAGAACGAACAACAAATGCCTGCGGGAGTTTCCATGCAAAATTTAATTCTTTATTTTACAGTGCTTATCCAAATATATTTCAATTTGTAGTAGTTTTAAAAAATATTCAAATTGATACCTACATTAAAATATGAAGTGTGAAGGAAGCGCGAAGTATATACCGTAAAACTATTCATAAGCGTAAACAGTTTTTAAACCAAAATATATCATTGTTAAAAAATAATAATATAAGTTCATTTGAATTTGTCAAATACGTTTCGCATAAATGTATACCGAATGCGATGCAATAGATAACAAATAACAAAACTTTATTTTAGCACAGCAGTACACACATACAATAGTGAAATCGACACAGCTAATAATATTCTTTTACATAATTACATGAAACTCTTAAAAGTGGTTATATTAGTACAATTTTTAATGCAGTTAGGTAATTCATTTAACAATTTAAATCCGTTAACAAAAATTTTCTTACAAGTTCTAGCTCCATTAAAGGTATTAACATAAAAGTCATGTCTATTTCTGATATTATAATTATGTATTTCATTATTGTAAATAAGTCTACTATTTATAGATGATGGAACTAGATTCATTTTAATTTTAAATATATATATATAGGTGGTTTTAAATATATATATATATATATATGTATATATATATATATAGTCCTTAAAGGAGTATACTTATTATATTTTATAATTATTGTTTTGTAATTTTTTGCTGCTGTTGTAGTTCGTTTTGATTTAAGCTTAACAAAACTGCAGAACAAAATACTAAATGCAGTGCAATTATAGATTTGTATAGTAATAGTTTTACGTACATTGACTTATACCTTTTGACATCTTACTCAGCATGCATTTCAAAATTTAAATTATTATCCAATATTATACCCTTACATATTCAATACTCTATCAACTTGTTGATTATTAATTTTTATTTTTATTTCATTATAATCAATACTAACTTATACTTATTATCTGTGACCATTTACTTTATTTTGTCAATATTTTGTTAAATAGTAAATGTCTGCCGAAGTCTTTCCGAAAATCCGCAGTTAAAATGTAATTGCCTTTGTGTAGAACTAAATATAATTTTCGAAGTATTATGTGGTATTATTTATTCGTATCCGTATTGTGACAATTATGTATATAAGACCAAAAATGATTTTAAAATATTCGAATTACTTTAATCCTCTTAACTTATGGGAGCGAACTAGTATACTGCAATTTCTGACCGCGGGAGCGAACTAGTGTGCGCCGTCTAAAATGTATAGCGAACCGACACTTCGTAAATACTGAAAGGTAACAACTAATCCCGCAGCCTCAATAAAAATATAGTGTTACATCTCCCCGTAATCTGCTTCTCAGCCATTATGCTCAAGCGCTTGACCCTACACTCGAGGCTTACCTTCGATTCGCATGCTTAACAATGTTAAGACACATCATCCCTTGAAGATCAGAATTCCTAGAGCAAATCTATAGGTCCTCAGAAGCGAACAGTGTCCATATTGTCACCGTATCTATGCTTAATACTGTTGGGATACATGTCCATTTAAACAGCATTTTTACTACTAGTTAGGGGAAAGTCAGGTCAATAGAGACAGAACTACGCGTATCCCGAAAATTGAATTTTGTATACATTCCAAGTACATTAAAACTTTTGTCATGGTTTTAAACATCAGAGAATGTTAACATCAGGTTCAACCAAAACTTAATTATCGATGGTCATGTATGTGAGAGTGTTATACATTGTACATTTTGTACATTAGTAAGATTATTCAATGCGGGAAAGATACCTTTTGGATTTGTGGAATGGGAAACACGGTCCTTCAAGAGCATACTAAATAGTATACTATCATACACTATCAATACCTGTTTATATTACAAGCGACAACAATTTTTTTGTATGATACCGATTATTATTTGTGTGTAATTAAATAATAATTTCAGTAACAAGAACAACTTCCTTACAATTAAGGGGATAACAAACTTTGAAAGAAATATTTTACTGGACTATAATTTAAGTTAATTTCGAAATCATTCAAAATATGATTGTAGTGATTACATACATTCTTTTTCGTGATATGTACATATATAAAACCGTGTTATTCTTTCAAACAGCTACATAATCATTTTCGGCGGCATAAAGGTACCAATGAGTTTCAAATGTTTAGCTGAAGAATTCCTTATTCGAGTAATATTTAAGTAGTGGCTGGCGGCTGCTCTGCATATGGGGATTAACAGATGGTCGACCCGTTTTTCACCAATATTTTTTAGCTTAATTTAATGAATTTTTGCATACAATACGTTTTACAGGTAACAAGAGTGAACTGATTGCAGAATAAGGACAACGATAATTATCCTAGGTAATTTGTAAAACTAACCACATTTGTATAATAGTTTCAAAATTACTATGTGTAATACTATCTTAGATATTCAATAAAAAGTACATACCATACCATCATTAAATTTATAGTTGTACAACGTAACAACTCAACCATCTTGTATGTGAATGATACGGTTTTAGCACATAAAAGTTTCGCAAGAACTATACACCTCTCATGTATTCATTTTTATACTACATTATCCATGGAAATACGTAGATACGCATATCACACATCGCTAAGAAAGAAATTGGTTTGTCGGTTTAATTTACATATTAGCACACCTAATAATACGTTAGCGCAGTGAATATTTGCTTTGGGGTGGTGTAATTACGTCAAAATGACTTCATATCGTTCCCATAGTGCTATGGAAATTGATTTATACTCACTTAACAAGAAAATAGGAACCGACGGACGACCAACAAAGAACACCTAACCGTTAATGAGATTATTACTGTTTTGGGATGGCTTTTTTCAATAGTAATTATTTGAAGCAGGCTCTTGTTAACTGAACTGTGAGTGGTAGATTCCAGTTTCGCTCTGACCGTATCCGTTGGACACAATCCCTTCAAATTACTGACCAAACCGAACCTCTTGATTCGAAAGCGATAGGAAGTATTTAGGACACGCTTAAATAAATACTGACAAAAGATAAAACCGAATTCGAGATCGATACAAGATAACATGAATATGCCAATGGAAAATTATGTCACTAGAAAATATGAATGAGAATGAAAGGCTAGGTAAACATTTTGTAATCATTTGACGGAGATTACGTCAACCTTAAATTATGTTAAAATCCATTATAGGTATGTATGACGTTTTCTACCGATTATAATGGTTATACGATAATAGCGAAAGTATAGAAAGTTGAAGTTTAAGTAAGAAGAAAGAAATGGATATAATAATAATAATAATAATTTATTTCCTGCCCAACAGTAAAAAACCACAACGGACACATACTACAATCAGGCTAAATACAATAAGCAAAAGGACAATATACAATAATTGAACAAAGAGACACACGCGCCTTTATATTTAAGTATTTATATAAATATATATGCGCTACCTATATATACGTAATATTGAACCAACTCACAACCAAAAATGTCTTTATATAACATATTACCACAACGTGCTATTGGCGCTAGATACATGGCGTTTGTCCTTATAGGATCCAAGTAAAATGAACATATTTTTCGCGTTTCTTTAGGAGACATATAAAAGGGTACACAAGACTAGTATGTTGATAGCGCATAGGAAGTAATGACACCTCGTGTGACAGAAACAGCTGTATATCATTGTAATTCCTCCCCGGATAGTTATAGTTACCAGTCTCTTTAAATGTTAAAAATTTTAAGAAACGCCGCTACACTCGCTAAAGACGAAGTTGGTTAGATGCATAGTGAGGTACCATATGATCGCTGCATATGCTAATTTACTCCGAATCAATCCATAATCAAGAGTTTTAATAGCAGCGTAATCAGTAATTGTTCGTGTTACGAAGAACGGAACCCAGAAGTTTGTATACGCACTATTGCACACCGATGTAACTTGTTGACCAAAGCAAAGTTTATCATCAAACAATACTCCAAGATCTCTTACAGTATCTGATGACGACAGGAGTTGGTAGTGCAGACTGTAGTCAAAGATAATCTTTGACACCTTCCGGGTATACCTAACTACGCAGCATTTATCAACATTAAGGTGAAGTTTACTGTGAGTACACCAACCGCTAATAGTTGCTGTCATGAAGGGATTCAATTCTATGAAATATTTTTCTCTGCAACCGCTACATAACGGCACATCAATGGTTACAAGAAGTTATCCATAAATACTAGAAACAGCAGCGGTCCTAATTTGGAGCCTTGTGGGACGCCAGAGGTTGTTAAAAATTGCTTGAAGGATAAACCGTTGTATTTACAGTTGATTCTACCAGTAAGGTACGATAACATCAATTGCAGGAATGAAGCGCAAATGCCAACAGCACTCAGCTTCCCAATCAATAAGGAAAAGTCAATAGAATGAAAGACTCTCATGAAGTCGGTATAGATAACGCCCCACTGTGAATGCTGATCAATAGTCTCGTAAATGCTTTGCGTTAAGAAAGCAAGGTTAGTAACCGTTGACTTACCCTTCATATAACCATGCTGGTACCTAGATAATTTGATTTTGATATTACGGTAGATATAATCATATAAAATTTGTTCAAAAACCTTCGAAAAATTACTCGGCACAGAAATAGGTCGGTAGTTCGTGATCATCTCTCGTTTGCCTTATTTGAAAACTGGTGTAATTCTAACAATGTTCCAAATCATTGGAAAGACACAGCATTTTATACATAAACTATGGATAGCACATTGTGGGCAGCCAGAACCATACGACAATCCTTTACGAAGGATGAAGGAAGGAATTTCATCATCACCGGCAATGGAACCAGTTTTTAACTCAACAATGCTGCTAATGACCTCTATCTCAGTAATAGTTTGTACACGAAATGAATCATGCGGGAAGCACGTGTCACAAATACGAATCTTGTTACTGGGTATAAAATGTTCATGTCGACCGCATAGCACATTTCTGATATTTCCATCTTTTGTATTTTCCAATAGCCCGCGTCGTATAGGTGTACCCCTTGTTTGCTTCCCTATTGTTTCGTCCATAACTAAAGAAAATAGTAGAGGACGCAAGATGTATTCTTGCCTAAGACCTAAAGCTGTTTCTATCTGTGTTGTCTTGTTCTTGTAAAATTTGTTTCTTCGCTATATAAACTTGTATACCTTTAATTAATATTCCTGGTATTCGTTTATTTTTTAGTTAGTTCGATATGTTTTCTTTCTTTAACTTTATCAAACGCATTTCAAAAGTGTATGAAATGTATCTTTTATTTTGTGCTAATGGTTTTGTGCTAACTACTTCATTGTAAATATTGCATTTACACTTCCACCTAGTCAGAATTTAAATTGCGGTTCTTCTAACGTCTGGTCCAGTTTTGCTCTAGGTTTTCTTTCTAATATTCTAGAATTTTAGATACCAACTACTTAGGTAGTTCTCCCTGTAGTTCTCGGAGTCCTTGGTGTCTGCTTTCTTGTATGTTGGCGTTATAATCCCTCTTGTCCAATTTTTGACGCGTTGCTTTTCATTATGTCATTCAAAATATTTCTAAGCTCATCAGGTTGCTTTTGCTAACTTTCATTGTCCATTTCCTTCTTTCATTTATTCTGTTTTATGTCTTCTTTTTTGTCTCATTTCTGTTATTTTTTAAAGTTTGTGTCTCTCACATCTAATCATTCTTTACAGTATTCTTTTCATCTTGTCGTAATTTAGTCTTCTTTCCTGTGATATTTCCTTATTTATTTTTGATATTTGTTATGTGCATGTTTTGTATTGACCCAAAAAAATAATTTCTAGCTTTCTTTGTAAACGTTTTTAATTTTTACTCCAAATTGTTGCTACGATTTTCTATTTTGTCCTATATTATTTTTTGACGTGTGCCTTTTGTTTGTATTCTTCATAATCTGGGTGATCTTTTGTTTATAAAAATTTTTCCATTCCCTCTTTTCCTTTGATATATGATATTTGTATTCTCTCTGTGCATAAGTTTGTCTTGTTGAGATTCATACTGAGTGCTTTTTGTCCCACAAGTACTTTTGACTGTCGTTATAATAGTATCTTTGAATTATTTCTATCTTACTTCTATTTCCATCTCTCTATATGACTGAGCCTTTCCCCACATCTTCTTTAATTTGTTTCTCCTATTTTCTTAATTTATGACAATTTAATTTTAGTATTTATTATTTTGCGTTTGTTTTCGCTGTATTTTTATAATTTTAGTGCAATTTATAGAAGAAAATGATCACTTCCGAACTTCGGACTTCTTCGTACTTCGACACCTTTAACTTCTTCCAAAATATCTGTATGTATCAAAAAGTAATCTACAACGAATTTTTCATTTCTTGTAAGCACTTGTCTGATTATTTTGTGAATTTCCTTGGTATTAACAATCTTATTTTTATTATTCATTCTGCATTCTTATTTCTCACTGTTTTGCTCTGTTTCTCCAAACTACATTTCATACTGTAGCTCTCTCTTGCGACTCTTTAGTTTAGATCGCCCATGATTATCTAATTACTTATGTTGTCTATCTCTTATTGTAAATCATTGAAGAAACCTGTACAAATGCATGGCCAGGTACTGAGTACATCGAGATTCATACGACGATTTATTAACAATAACGAAACTTTATCCGGGTTTGGTACCTGATATGAAATAAAACAAGATTAACTAATACACAAAACAATAATAAATATGCACTAAACATATTAAGTTGTAAGCGGCTTCTTCAAGATTAAGTAGGAGGCTAGAAAATACGATCATTCAGTGTTCATTTATCACACCCCGCTTCACTACAATGTAACTTGATGCATCACAGCTCACTGCACTGCATTTCGTTACTCTACACTTCCACGCTTGTAACTTATAGAACGCCGGAAGACTGAGGGAGGATAGGGCAAATTATAAACCAGAATGCCACAATTCATTGAACATTAATCGGTAAAACGGAAGGAAACTAAGGGAGCAGTAGGTATTTCTAAGGAGAAGAAAGATATACATTTGCGGTTTTCACATGCATTACAACCTAACAGTGAACATAAGAGATTTTTTTGAAAAAGTATAACAAGTCAACTATCTGTAAATTGCAATACCTCTTATTATAAAGCTCAGATGTGCACTATAGGTGTGCTATGACTTGATTAGTACCAAGAACATTAAATTTCAATTCATGTGAAAATTTTTCATATACAAACGCTACCAAACATACACAAAATTGGTCTCTGAAATTCTTTTTTCTTCTTTTCTGATTGCGGCGGGGGTTACTGTTGATTTAATGTATTAAAAAATGTATAATACCAGCGTATATTTTGTTGTAAAGCTAATCAAATATGAATTAAATCTGCGCAAGCTGATAGTGCATGGAAATGAGGTACACGATTTATGGATTTGATATTTTTCTGTTACATACAGTGAACGTCTCCCGAACTTTTGATATTTGAAATATTTGAATACATACTGTATTTAAATATTGTACGTAAATATATTAAATACTGTGCCTACGTTTTTCAACTTTTTCACTAATGTCCGATCCCTTTTTGTTTTCACGTTACAGGCTGCTGAGGTTTTTAAGCTGAAGCTGGTTTTAATCGGAATGGTGTTTTGAACATGCATCATATGCATTATTGGGCTGATGAAAACCCTCATACCGTAATACGGAATCACCAGCATGGGTTTTCCATTAATGTGTGGGCAGGTATAATCGATGATTATCTAATTGGTCCACTTCGATTGCCCAGACGATTGACAGGCGAACTCTACCAAATTTTTTGGAAAATGAACTGAACACTTTATTAGAAGATGTCCCATTGGATATTTTAGGAATAATGTACTACATGCATGACGGTGCGCCAGCTCACTATTCTCGAAGAGCTAGGGAATTTCTTCAAAGAAGATCTGGAAATAGGTGGATTGGTCGTGGGGGACGTATACCATGGCCAGCTCGTAGTCCCGATTTTAATCCCCTCGATTTTTCATTTTGGGGGTTTATGAAAAATGATGTATATCCCGTAGAAATAAATACTGAAGAGCAATTATGGAACAGAATTGTGGAGTCTGCTGATACATTTCGTAATAATTCGAACATATTTCAAAGATGCCGTCAATAATGAATACGAAGACTGGAAATGTGTATTCAAGAACAAGGTCACCAAATTGAGCACCTTATGCAGAGCTAAATACCTTACAATTTTAATGTGGTTTTATTAAATAAAAGCCTTTTAATTAATAAAAACTTAACAGCCTGTACCTTGAAAACAGAAAGCGATCGCACATTAGTGTTTAGGAGTCTTTTTATTATTTTTTGGTCCTCTATCCACCACTCTATTTGGTGCTATACATTGCAGTTTATTCTATGTCATTCTGTATATATATATATTGATGTCTTTATTTTGTTTGATATGGGAGTTGCTACTTTTATTTAGAAGAAGTGAGAAGTACACGGAACGTTAAAAAACTCAAAAACGATTGAGAAAAATAAATTTTCGTATTTGTCATCTCATGTTACTACATTTGTGTATATCTGAATGATTGCTAGGAATTTGGTGCAGCATAACTGATATGAACTTGTACACCAGGCAAACAAAATATAGTCAACACTAAATTGCATATGTAAATCCGCACTATACAATTACGGTTATTCATATATTAATCTTGGAGATGATATGACGGAGGAAGTCCGCCTCTCTCATATTGTTAAAAGTGTGTATAACCGTTGCCAATGATAATGCCAAACGAACAATGCTGCAAAATAGGAAAGTTTTTGAGGTGCGTTTAAATGGCGAAAACGTCGTTGATATTGGAATACACTAGAAAAGTATTCGAGTTGCGTTTAAATGGTGGAAAGGGCGGTTTCTAGACAGTCGAAACGGGCTCCGTTCCCTATATAAGGAATCGCCGTAGTAATTTCAAATAGTCAATTAGACAACGATTGTAACTAGCGATGCCAGACGAATAGTGCGATTTATTAGTTTTGAGTACTATAATTAGCATTAGTGTGTGCAATAAAATAGAGCGTTTAGCTTTAGCGCGAGAATTATTTGAATAATTTACCACTCGATCGGATCCATCTTACAATACTTATAATAACAATGACATGTAGAATTACCGATATCAGTTATTATTTATCGCTGGTTTTATGTCATTTATTTTTAAGGAAAAGTCCAGAAAATACACTGCAAGAGAAAAGTATAATGCAAGTAATAGAAATTGTATACTAGACTTAGCACGTTGACGCATGTTTACTTATAAGATAATCATTAAAGGATTTTTTGGAAAACAAATGGAAGTAATATTTTTGGTTTAGATGCTTTGTAACACAACATGGATATTCTGAAATAGATCATATGAGCTAAAGAGAATACACTTTCTTTGTCCTTTTCCTTCCTCAAGATATTTTATTTCCTATATAGTTTCACATGCCTCATTTAATTATGAAATGGTACAGAATGGAACACCCAAATCGAACGTATCGCGGTGAAATGCTAATCGGTTAGCTTTACTGTAGAATAAAATTAACTTTGAAAATATGATACCCAATCGTGGACGAAATTGACCATGTCACCGGGATTGCGAGAACGGTGAGAACATCTCGCCTTACGCAGGTTAGACACAAAATCAGAAGAGAAAAATTCGACTTAAACCGTGTGTTTTACGGTGAGGCTTATCACCTAATGAAGCGTATTAAAAGAGGATTTGATTTCTTACAGTAAATTAAAGATACTTTGGTTAATATCCCAAATATTTTGTTGACTACGATTTTCATTTATCGTATTTTGTATTCTAGCAAGAGTTAAGAATTCATCATTTGAGTAATGTTCTACTTGCAAATAAATACCTACAATTTCCACCATTGCCTTTTATGTGCTGTTCCACCGGGGGTTTTCCGTTCTTCAAGTTCTTGCATATTCTTATTATCCTGTAGTCTTACCGGAGAAGTTATCTGTACTTCAGGCTCTGTGTTTTTGACGTCTGTAAAGCTAATTGTAGTTTCTATTAGTATATTTTCAAAGTATTTTTCCATTTCTCTGTTATAATTAGAAAAGTTATGTCTCTACCTTTTTCTTGTCGTAAGTTCTTAATCAGTTTTCAGCTTTCCGTACTCCTTCTTTCAACTAAGCTAATTGACTAATTGATCCTGTCACAATTCCTTTGACAGCGATCGTTCCTTTTTACTCTATTTCCGTCCAGATTTCCTCATCCCAGTAATATTGTTGTGTTATACAGTATTTTATATTACTATATTGTGCTTCTATAATATAAAAGTGGTTTCTTGTATTTAGCTTACATCCAGTCTGTTCATGTATAATCCTCTTACACTACTATGTTCTAGACTAACTGCGTTATATTTTCTTTTTCTGTTGGTTTGTCGGGTTCTGTATTTTCTATCTTTTCTTGATGATAACATTATATTGGTTCTGAGAAAGTAATAATCGGTTCCGCAATATGGTCTTCTATATGCTCTTACAGTGCGCATTACTAACATTGACTTTTACCTTATTGATCTATGATCTATTAATCTATGATCTATTACGGATTCGAGATTTTGGTGTGTTCAATATAATTATTTCTGTATATTCGTTATAGCTCTTCTTTTCTTTCTTAACGTTAAGAACGTTGACAGTTGCACGAAATTTCTTAACTATTCGCATGGCAATCGTACGTATAAGGTTGGTGTTGGAAAATCTCTCATTAAACTGCTGCACCACTTCTATTAGTGCAATTTATCCGAGCCCATAACGCTGAACGACGTAAACTCTCTGCAGTAACGTTAAAATAATCTAGCATTAATTGGAATTTGAATTAAGTGATACTACAAATTGTAATCTGACAGTACTTCAGATTAGTCAACGATTTTGTTTTCCTGACGTCCCATTGTTTTCTTTATTTCACGCGAATTTAGACATCGCACATAACACTGGCAGATACTTTTAATAATTTTATTGTAGATCAATAATATTATTACGTTTTATAAATTTAATTTAATTACATTTTGACGTAAATCTTCCTTAAATTTTGTATTGAGCCTTAATTTCTCATTCTGAACAACTTTTCTTAGTAACCTTTGACATATCATGAACAAAAAGGGTACGTTACCTGAAAAGAAAATAGTTTTCGCTTTACCGTTAAGACTTGTTTTTCAAAAACTGAAAATATTCTTAAAATTCTATTCACACCAAGCAGAACACTGTATATCAACGTAGAAATCATGATCTATCCTTTTATTTAGTATAAATCTGTATATTACATTTAACAATCAAGAAAATTCTAGAAAATAATGTGCATTTCTAGTACGAACCTAAATAACTGAACTTTCCACAAAATATGCTTTGTAATTAACAGAAATTGTAATTTGTTATTTTTGTATAGTAAATTTCTGTATAGTGTATAAGAATTACCGTTGTCCCTAATATGCATTCTTTCAATGAAATCTTATCTTGATCAACAAACGAACTACTTATTGTTAATCTTCAACTACTGAAGAACAAGAAAAATATTGTCCGGTTTAAAAGGTTGTAGTAAAAATAAAGTACAAGAGGGAACCTCAACAGCATTTCTGCTGGAGGCATTTATTTTGTTTATTAGTTTAATTTGTTGCGCGAAAAAGTTGCAAGCTCATCAAAAATCACAAACCTCCAATAGAAATGTACCTATAGAGAGAACTAATCGGAAGTCTCCAATAATAACATATTGGTATTGTTTGTCCGTAATCAAAATAATGACTGCCCGACTGAGAAACGACAGTCATCCTCATCGGTAGATAATATACATTAATGAATTGTTATGTGTAATAATAAAGATCCGCTGTGATCGCCGATTCTTTCTGTCTCATTGATTCGATATACAATACTTTGTCCTAGCAGACATTTCTACAGCACGAATATCAACTGCTACGAAAATATAGCAAAATACAAAACTTTCAAGTATATTTTACCCCAAATAATGCAAACCAACAGACACCTTTCGGTTAATTGAGTCACTAATTAGCAACATTACGGTCATAAGTTGTATATTTGGAAAGATGTTTTAATCGACAAGTGAAAAGATGGCAAGAAATAATTAAATTATTTCAAACTACTGTGTTTACTAGAATGATAAGATTTACATTACAAATCGTGTCTCCAGAATCTCAAGTGCTGTGAAGGAAAAGACCGAGTCACGTACATACATTTTAAAAAATATATATTCGCAATAGTTATTGCAGATAATATTGTTATACTGCAAAAGACATTGCAAATTGTTTGAATTTTCGGACCATAATTATATGCACATGCCGGCAGTGCTATTGTACATTTGCTTCAACCGTCAAAAATATCGGTTCGTAATATTTACTGTTATTATTATTTATGAGATAAACACAACCGTAAATTATTTTAAACGGAGTATTTGTGCTTTACTGCCTTCCATATACAATAGTCGTAACGAATTGTATTTTCGAATGGAAATCCGAAAAACATAATACATATAGGAATAATTTTTCCCGCACTTGAAGCAAATTCATATGCCGAAGTACACGCGATCATTGTGCTGTCGAAATAGTTATTCATAACATAACAACGGCAACGTCCAGAAACTTTTACAAGTACCCAAATTATTATAATTCGTTACATATCTTTTGTGCATCACTTTCAGAAAGTGTTATACCTGCTTGCGACACCTTCAGAGCAATTGGCTCCTAAACTAAGGATATTGACAAATGTGAGTTAACTGATTAACCGCTAAATTATGTGTATTATAAAAGAAACGAGTATAAATATACCATACATACAATACATGCGGGAGTGATCATGAATGTTACGTTTCTAAGATACATAATAAGTCCTTTCATTGATATGGATCAAAACAGTTTTTTCTTATGTGTCAATAGTGTGGAAAAATACATTTTACACAGTGCTTGAACAGAAAACGCAACATTTTATTACGGAAATAATATTTAATAGCATAGACACTGAATTAATTAAAGGTAGAAAAGAAAGACTAATCAAAAATGTATATGGATTGATAAATCATACATACTTGTATGGAATGATTATAAAATCATTAATAGGATAAGAAATAGAACAAAAGTACGGTATAGACACATAAAGTTATTGAACAAAGCTTCTATCAACAATAATACGAAAGCGAATGAAACTGACAGCGAAAATGTAATACGAGGTACGTCCAGAAAGTAAGTCCGTTTCAATTTAACTCCGCTGCAGCGCTGCGATCGCAGTTCCGCACATGCGCGGTAGACGCTCTGTATCAAGGAGAAGAAACGTGCGCCCGTTTGAGATCGCTGTCAGCCACGTACGCTTTGTTGTGCTTGTTTACAATGTCGGTGTTGATTGAAAATCCCGCCGCTTGTGAAATCAGATCTGTGATTCGTTTTCTGAATGCTAGTAAAGTGAAACCAATTGAAATTTATCGGCAAATTTACGAAGTTTACGGACAAAATGCGATGAGTGATTCAATGGTGAGAAGATGGGTCCGACAGTTCAATGAAGGACGTAGTGAAGTGCACGATCAAGAACGAAGTGGGCGTCCATCTTTGGTTACAGAAGAACTGGTTCACGCGATTGATGACAAGATCCAGGAAAACCGCAAGTTTACAATTAGTGCTCTCGCTATGGAATTTCCCCAAATTTCACGATCACTAATTCATGAAATTGTTAGCGAAAAACTGAAATTTCGTAAACTTTGCTCATGTTGGGTACCAAAGATTCTTACTGAGCAACACAAAACAAAACGGATGGGTAGTGCACTTCAGTTTTTGACCCGTTATGATGAAGGCGGCGAAGAATTTCGAACACAGATAGTGACAGTGACAGGAGATGAAACTTGGGTTTCTTACGACACCCCTGAAAGTAAGCGGCAATCAATGGAATGGAGGCACACTTCATCCCCAGCCAAGGTTAAGCCGAAACAAATCTTGACACCTCGAAAAATGATGTGCCCAGTTTTCTGGGACTGGAAAGGCATCTTACTCATTGATTTCTTACCGCATGGTCAAACAATCAAAGCAGATGTTTATTGCGAGACACATAGGAAATTGCGCCGTGCAATACAGAATAAGCGCCGAGGATTGCTGTCAAAAGGTGTTTTTCTTCAGGACAACGCACGACCACACACTGCAAATGTGATGAAAAATCTCCTACAGGGATTTGGCTGGGACGTGTTTGACCATCCTTCGTACAGCCCTGACCTCGCTCCTAGCGACTTTCATCTGTTCTTACATCTCAAGTCTTTCCTTGGCGGTCAACACTTCAACAATGACGAAGAGCTGAAAGAAAATGTTTCCAACTGATTGAAGACACAGGCGGCAAACTTCTATGAAGATGGTATACAAAAACTTGTGCCACGCTATGACAAATGCCTGCAAAATTTCGGCAGTTATGTGGAAAAGTAGTTTAAGAGTTGTAGAATTTTGTGCAATAAATATTTTTTCTGTATCTGTACACAATTTAATTTTATTACCAAACGGAACTTACTTTCTGGACGTACCTCGTAGAACAATAGATACCTACCAACGCGGATTTAGAAAGGAAAAATCTACAACAGATATCATAAATATCCTTAAATAAATAATAAG
Organism: Chrysina gloriosa; assembly: GCA_038088585.1. Lineage (NCBI taxonomy): Eukaryota > Metazoa > Arthropoda > Insecta > Coleoptera > Scarabaeidae > Chrysina > Chrysina gloriosa. The sequence goes on from CM076093.1 coordinate 54,237,771, forward strand.
GAAAGCAAAGAAAAGGTGATTGAAACGCTTTCACAAACTTAAAACAAATCTTTGGCTCAATAAAACGCAATAAGCTGGTGGAAACGCGAATAAAAATTGATGAGTCAAGAAAATAGTAAAATTTTACAATATAAAGATATTTTTCAACCGCCAAAAGTTAAAATTTATACTTAAATATAATATGTATAACCGCCAATATTTTAGCGTGTATCAACATAATAACTAGTAACTAGGGTTTCTTGATATGTAGGTGTAGGATTTTTAATAAATTTATACATCTAAAATTCTCATATTGATCTACGTCTGCACACATATGCAGAACATAAAATCAAAATCAATCCCTATATCAGAAAATCATTGTCAAAACCATAACAGTTTTGTTGAAGAATTAGAGAAAATCCCAAGAACGAGAACCTAGCCCGTGGTTTGCTTCTTATGAAATGTAAACGTCATTTTAAAAAATTAGTACATACATATGTGCATTACTTAAATTTTGAATATCAGTTCTGGAATTAATTATTTTACTCTTCCTGTATAATTATCATTTCGTATATTAGTCTTTTTATAATTGTTTAATTATTTTTAATAATTATTAATAATGATTATACAATATTACATAAACGTCATTTTATTAAATTACTATATAGTACATGTCATCAATTTTGAATATCGATTTTGAAATTATTTACTATCTTTTTGTAATAATAATATATAAATAAAAATAATTATTTTTTTAATAGTTGTGTTTTGAAAATCAAAGCAAATCCTCACTAACCTTTAGTTACAGCGGTTTGCACCAAAATTACTATTTAAAGAAAACATATTGTACAATCTTTTTTAAATATTGCTTGGTTTGACCAATGTAACATCCATCACAGTCTTTAAAATATATTTGATAAATTACATTGATATGATTTGGCTGAGACGACGAGTGAGGCGGTCAAAGCAGAAGGGATATGTGACATGCTTGAGAAGGAGAGATAGAGAGTGTATGATGTGCGAGCGAGAGACGAAACTTCCGAAAAGATTTTATGCAACCTAATCATAATGACTTCGGACTCATCTTAATTTAACGTATAAGAACGAATAAAATAGAACATTATACATAAAACATGAACAACACGAAAGAGATTTTCTTTCAATCTAATCCTACTGATTTCCATATCATCAAAAAACACGTGGAACAAAAACGCGATGAAAAATCGAAATCTGGGGTCTATATTAATTGTAAGTATACATAATTAGTCCCAAATAACTATACCTAGAAAAATAATATGGATATGGAAGAAAGACGAGAAAAACGAGAAAGACGAGAAAGACACAATAAAAATAACTTGGAAATGGCAGCAAGAAATAAAAAAGACAAATCGAGAGTCAGATTGATAAAAGAAGAAAACTGAAGAAACAGGAAACTGAACGTCCAAGAAATGCACTAAACATATAATAAATGAATGAACCAAAATATTCAAAATATGTAATAATAATTGTTAGTATGTGTTTTATTCCTTGCAAATAAATTTCACCGCTGTTCTGGATTTTGATATTTTTTATTAGTGGATTATATACATGAGGTTTTATCGGGGTCGTATCGCGGTCTATTCTTCCACCTTTCCTTATTCTTTTTATAACGTGCCCCATAAGTGCGAGCCCAAATTCCCAAACTGCCTAGTTTCAAAACGAACAATTACACAATGTTTGAATACATACAAACAGACGGGGAGAAATATTTAACATCTGTCTATAAAATTACCAAATCATTTTGAGTCCTCAACAGGTAATACGACTATGCGCACTTTGGTAACACTTAGTTTAACGGTTCTATTCCAGAGTGTATCGTTGTTATCTTTCCCAAAGGCCCGCCGCTGAGGGGAGGAGGGAGGCTTCTTCAGAACGACCAGTGTGTTCTGTGAAAATTTCCATTTGGTGCGTTGCTAAAGATGGTTAAGATAATCTTGATACCAGATTTTCCAAAACACCTCTTTTGGATGCTCGTACGGAACAACCATTGGTTTCTCCAAACCCCAAATGGCCATTTGCGGAATGAAATGAAACTGATTGTCGACAAGGAAATGATCAGGAGTAGGGGATTCCACTTCTGAAGGATTGGAGGAGAGGGTAAAGGGTCGTGCATTCGTTATAACTTCATTTTGATATATTACTGTGAATAGTTCCTCGAATGTTTGGTTACAATTTCCAATAATGCATTTGAGTTATTGTTTAGCTATTTCGATCACGGCTTCCCATAAGCCACTGTGATACGGTGAGCGAGGGAGAATATGTTAAGCCCCACTTAATATGGTTCCACTTAGGTAATTATTTAGAGTATCCTTCAAACATATGCTATATAGCTGGTTCAAGTTGTGATTGGCCCCGAGAAAAATGCTAGGATTATCTGAATAAATACATATGTTGGCAGAGTCCTCGTCTGCGCACAAACCTTTTCAAACCGTTTAGAAAAGTTTGAGTATTCAAGACAGCGGACTGACAGCTGTCTTGACCACTCGATATGAACAGTCATTGATATGAAAGAAATAAACAACCACATTTTATATACATTTTCTATTTCGAAGTTTTTTGTCGCTTATCAAGAAAAGTTCCGCATAATCTTCCCCGTAAATTGAAAAGGCAGATTAGGAATGAGTCTTGTTTGTAGTAAATCACGCAACTTTTGTGTTATAGTCCATGGCCTTGACCGAAAACAAAGGAGTCATTTACGTAGAATGCTACTAACTACTTCTTCACCATGTATTGCCCAATATTTGGTCCTTATCCTAAGGTGCTTTGACCGCCTGCATGCAAGTTTCTCTGATGCTTGTATTCAACTAGCACTGTAGTAAATCTATGTTTAGCTGACAATAATATGGGAAATTTGTTATCAAAAAATAACTGAGCATGTTTAAAACACCCTGCATCTCTGGTTATACATTATAAGAGCTTTTGCCAGAATATGCTGATTTAATCCTACTACAGATAGAATACCACTCTAGGCAGTTATCTTGCTAATTTTGTTTATGAATCAATAAGCTATGCTTTGCTGTAATGTAGTAAAGATGCCAGGTAAGTAAAAAATGGGGGCGAAGAAGTAGAACTTAACCAAGAAAATTGCGCCGATGTCAGTCTCGGCTCAACGATTTCACCGACTTTACATCCAAAGACCTTGTAATAAGGTCGTTGACGTAGAAATCATGAAGCATTGATTTGTGAAGCGATGTTAAATTTAGACTCATTATCGACAACCAATTACTTTAGACATCTAGTTGAGAGAAAAATGCAGAAGGTGTGCTGTATGTAACTGTGTTTAAAGTATAATGTTTTAGAGGTTCACAACTATTTCGACCTAACGGTACATCTCTTCGATGTTTGTAGTGATAATAATGTTGTTTCCGTAGTCTAAGTAGGATGGAATAAAGATTATCTTGAATAGATGGACCAACCTTTAATACAACGTTTAGGAAAAGACCTGAAGTCTAAATTGACGGTATTAGCTTCAACTTATGACATATGTTCTAACTGGATATACTCCTTCATGTCACAACACTGATAGTTTTTGATAGTTTATGTGGGAGAAGGTAAAATCTATGCTGAGCAATGCTCTTAGATTCACCTACCTTTACATAATTGTCACGAAGTGGTAAACTAACTAAAAACATAGCCGCTCTTCTTTGGATAATAATTTAGATGTAGGATTCTATTCGATTAACCAAGACCTTTCTAATTGATTTTGAACGTAAATTTTTGTAGAAAGATTACGGTCTGTATTGTAACTCAAAATGATTGATCACGAAATAATTCATGCCAATTTGGAATTTTGCTATGCGGGCCGTTTCTTTTCAAACGTTACCTGCTCTGTTTTTAACAAAACATAGAAGATTCGTACGCCCAATATTATATCTATTTTACAGGATTTAAAAAGCTCTGGATCAGCTAATTTAATTGCGTCATGTAATTACTGTATAAAGAACCATTACTACTGTTTTGATGGAAAGTATTTGTGATAACAGAATTGATTCCCCTTTGAGGTATATATAATTTTGATGATTTGTATTTAAGTTTGCATCGGTATAATAGATAAACATTTCTACACACCAGATGCACACCAGTATAAATATTGACATATACATTAACTATCTACTTATTGTTAGTTACAAACCACCATGACAATTCTCTAAATAATTTAACCAAAAATAATTTAGTAAAGGATAAAAAAATGGTCTCTGTCTCTCCTTCTGTTTCAGACGAAGTAAGTACGCACGTATCCTTTCTCTAGCTCATCGCCTCTCGCTCGCATATCATGCTCTCTGTTTTCTTTAACTTTCACACGAAGCGAAGTTCCGCCCAAATTTAAAGCTTTTACGCTTACGTTTACGGTAACGCGAGCTGGTCCGATGTCCCTTAAGAAGTATTCACTTCAAAACGCCTGCAGTTTTTAAATTTATTGTTAGTTAGAGCGTATGACATATGAGCTGTTTGTAAAAACACTGCAAGATCATTGTAAACAGAGCTATGGGTGATTTTGTTTATAAAAGAAACCAAAGATTTATTCTAAATAAATTGTATATCTTAAATATAAATATTTTATCCACAGAGATCACACACATATGGGTGTTTTGTAGGCAGCGCGGCATTATTCATGGGTATACAATTGGCACATCAAAGAACATGTATTTCAAACAGCACATATCTGATTTTGGACTAATTTAACATATTTTTTAGCTTGAAATAGTAAGAAGCTTGATGAGTAATAGAACTCTCAATTTCTTTGCTGAAGTTTACAGCGAAAATTATCAAAAGATTTATAGCCATGTTGACAAAATTATATTGTTATTTATCTATGGTAAGAATGCTTGAAACTTCAACTATCCTAAAAAGTAACCGCATGACCGAAAACTGTAAATACGATCATTTTAAGAAGTTAAGAGCCCTAGAGATAGATTATTTATTTTTCTTAGTATACTGTAGGCCCACATTAAACTAATATCCCATATTCGAATCAGTTCCTCTACCTGTTACATGGCAAAATTCGAAGCCACTCGTACAATTTTGAACGCTTATACGTTATTTCATTTTATGATATGTTGTCATATTAAGTATATTTAAACTTCGTTTATTAAGTTCCTAATTATAATACATATTTACAGGTGCTGTTAAAATAAAATGTATATACGGCATGCGGTCGTACAAAAACCAAATCATTTTGTTGACATGCGAAAATATAGAAAAGAAAGGAACTTGTCGATTGGCAGTCCTCGCATGTCGGCTTCGAGGCATATTTATCCCTTGTGTGCAATTTATATTTCTGAATTATTGGCGTTGTTTTTACAATTATCCGTATTTATTATCGAAACATGTGGCTATTGTAAAATTCGTCGTGCGCTATAATAGTAATTATTTTTATTTAGTTCAACATGATTTATTTTCTCGAAATATTTCAAATCTATTACGGAAAATGTCTTTTATGTTTTCATAAACGACCTCCAAATGGCACTATTGAGATGTATTGTTACTATTCGTAAAGTTTGACATTTGTTATTGTGAAAACAGTAACAACTTATAAATTGACCAAATAGTTTGTTTGCAGTGAAAAAACAATTTTGTAAAAAATAAAAATTTTACATAAAGGTTTTCGTAGGATCATCTTTTAGGACTTTAGTAAAGGCCTAACTTAACAATAATGCATGAAATCGCTTCGTTCAACTTTTGGTAATAAAACACCATCAGAATGGACTGTTTACAAATGGTTTGAATTCCGTCGAGAACTGCAATTATTCCATCAGTGATGAATTGGGTGAGAGTGAACCAAAATCGATTGTTACTCCAAGAATTGGTGCTGTACGCAACAGGATTGAAGAAGATTGGCATGTGATTTACAGTGAGATAGAGCCATTATGCCTAAGAGTGCCTAGAAGATTACGATACATTCGATTTTGTATGAGTATTTAGCTATGAAAAAGATCTTGCCCCATTGGAATTTGACCGAAGATTAAAAAAGCTAGTGTTAATTAATATAAGCAAATGCTAAAAACTTCCACCCTGGAACTGCAAAATCCATATACAATATCGTAACAGATGACGAAACTTGGATGAAGCGGAAACTGAGCAACAATGCACTGATTGGACATTCCAAGATGAGCTGAGTCCCATAAAAGTTGTTCGTTCACGAAACACTTTCAAGAAAATGATCGCCTGTTTCTTCGGTTGTACTGAATACGTCGCATTCTTGTAGAACAGGCGTCTCCAAACTTTTCAGCCTTGGGGCCATACTGATTACTTCAGTGAGTTTTCTGCGTATTATACTTGTCATTAAGCTTTACCTAGCAAATAAATAAATCCGAGTTAGTATCATTCTGTGTTTTTTTATCCAGCTGTCGCGGGCCGGATTAATGACACTGGCGGGCCGGATTTGGCCCGCGGGCCGTCGTTTGGAGACCCCTGCTTTAGAGGATCGAAGATAGTACAGAATTTTGTTCGCACAAATCATCGACGAAATCATTAAAAAACAACCGAAATCGTCGCAGCAGTCTGTATCATGACAATGCCAGCCCTCGCACAATACGTCAAACGACTAAAATATTCGGAGAATAAAAACATCACCTTAATATCTCATTGCCCATATTCACCTGCTTCATATTTTTGAGATACCAACTTCATAGTCGAAAAATGTTTCAAGAATTGGTTTGAACGCATGCAAAAGTGTACAAAAATTAGATGTGAATAGTTTCAAAAGCAATAAAACAGTTTCTTCCAAAAAAGATTTTTTCCTAGTTTTTGTAACAATTGAAAAAGCGTCCGTCGTATGCCACCTTCGTTTACCTACCACGCATATAAAGAGTGAATAAAACAAGGTATACCTCTAATTCGTCGTTCTTTTTTCATTCAACATCATTTCAACAGAAATATTTTTACTTTATGTATCCCGGTAATTGCTAACCCCTGTGGATAATGTGGATAACGGTATTCGTTAACGACCACACAATAATATTAATATCTCCACCGAAACACCACACACTACAGTTCATCAGTGTCATTCAACAACCCCCAAGGAAAAATTCCAGTTTTCTGGTAATTGAATTTTGTTGACTAGCCTGTTATAATAATATCAATTATTTCCATAATAAATAGGTTCCGTTCCGGTTGTCCTCCTTCGTTTTTAATGTACAATAATTTGAATTTATTTCTATAACTTGTTTTAAGGTCACCATAAATTTCTAATAGTAATTACGATTAGTGAAATAACATTAACTATTTTGAATTAAATATAAATTATATTATTACAATGTTGAGAAGATTGGATTTGTCATCAAATTTGGCATTAGCACGCATTCTTCGGATGCAGGTGTCGTACAGAATAACTCGAATACCACTTATTTTTCAGTTTCTTTTTATTAGTAGTAAGCAGCAGGATCGCATTTTTGACATTATACAGTATTAATACTTTAAGGAAAAGGTAATTATATATTGCAAATAACATTTATACCGATTTAATACCAATCTTTAACTAATACCTCTGCCAAAACCTTAATCAAGCGTGCGATGGGAATTTAGTCCTAACATTTTTATCAGGAATATACCAGACAGATTCAATAATGTACAAATCTTGTAAGAATAAACATTTAATTTCATATTCATAACCCTCAAACTAAGAATAAAATTATTATTTTTTGTACCTAGTGGAAGTTCCCTTAATCTTATGTAATCTTCAAACGTGGAAAGATAACAATAATCTTAAATGCTGGATAAAGTAGATGCAAAAGTATTTTAGATTTTCATACAAATATTTCATAAAAATTTGGGATTAGTTCTGTTTTATTAGGACTTATCAAGTTACTATTTTGGCTACATCAGTGATTGTATTCATCATATCTTCAGTAGATATACAGTTCTAAACCCCTCGAGCCTTATTATAGTATATCCTACTTGTGTACCTATATATTGACGTAATAAATTTTACGAGCTACCTATAGCAAGATACTAAGTTAATTTTTGGGCGCTGTAGAATTCTTTCATCTAACAAATGTTTCACCCCACTATGTGAGCTTTGCCATAACCTGTCAGTTTTACTTTTAGCATTTCGATAGCTATCTAAATTATAAACCACCCGCAGCGCTAAAATAGCAAAAAGTATTAAAACTACTACCGAGATATCTATAAGAAATGCTTTTCAGAATCTCTGTAGCACAAGGTGACACAAATTTTAATCCCTTTTATTACAAAAAGCTAGTATAACTAATAAAGATTAATTATATTTTTACGAAATAATAAATTTACGACATATCGCTAATGATGTCTTAATATCCGCATTATCTCTCTTCATTAATCAAGACAAGGATCCCTCCGGTAATCAGATAAATTATATAACGGGATAATTGCTGGTCCTTTACAATAATACGCCGTTTATATACGTGCTTCGATGAATGCGTTGAATGCAAATGAGCAATTTTCCTAAAATTACGGTTTTTTAACGAAGGGTCGGAGATACTTAAGGGTTAACCATATATGTCTTAGTGGGTGGTCAATTCTTAGTTCCGCATGCGGCACCACGCCCACAGGCCAAATATTTTCGGGGTGATTGATGAAATTATCAAGGGTTCATTATTGATGATCGAGTTGCCAATTAACTAGCTCCTGTGTATCACAAAAAGTCGTCTTGGTTATTATGACAACATTGCGGTTTTTCTCGTGGAAGATGTCATAGATTTCGAGGATGCAGTGCATGAAAAATTGCACGAGAATGTAAGCTCGACCGTCTAGACTAGACAAAGAAAGTTGTATTTAAAATCTTCAGTCTAGCATGTGCCAGATTTCGTAACGTAAATAATTCGATTAATGTTGTATAATTTTACAAACATACGCATACATCTATTAATTAGAAAATGCAAATAGTATATTTACATAACATTATAAGATAAAATGACAATAGTCGTAGCAGCAAATAAAACCCATCCATTTTGTGAAATATTTCAAATGCTTTTGTTAACTCACTACTACTAGATCAGAAGATAACACTTCTGTGTCCTTGAAGTTAAAGAAATATGTGCTGGCTCCTATAAGAAAATTAGTGAATCTGGACGATGGTTTATATTAGAAGTGAAATTACAATAGTTAAGGAATATGCTTACCTTGATATTTTAATACAATGAACACAAGTACTCATATTGTTCATTCAAAGCCGCAATATACGTAGCTATGCAATGTTTTGGAAACTAACTCTAGATTTTTTTCTTTAGGAAGTAAAGTATTCTCAGTTTTTACAAAAAATATTTTACCATGTCACAGGCACCACCAAAACTCTATGTTCATAAACATTTTAAATTTTATGGGAAAAATATCGGACCAAGTGCTATTTGACATCATAATTATTATTGAAATTTTTGGCTCTTAATATATTTGGAATAAAACAAAATCAATAATAGTCTGCGCGTGTACGATCGGGACTCTATGTGATAACACATCCCAATCATGCTTTCTTTTTTCGACTAATCAAGATGTGCGTGTCCTTGCATTGTCATCGGAGAATAAAATTAAGGATTCCCAATTCTGATCCATTTGCATTGTCCAATTCCATTAGTGGACATATGGACATATCTGAATTGATCGTTCGCTTGTATGCTAAAATTGAAAACTACGCAAACTTTCGTAAGAGAAAATTTCGGGGAGTCCAATAGAGGAACATTGCACACATTATTATATAGGTGCCCAATCACCGTCCGATCAAGTGTAGGGCGTTCTATATCTATCTCGGGAAATATAAATGTAAATCGAAGCAGCAGTTACCCGTCGAAATGGTTGGTATGGATTTTAGACGATTGATGAGAGAAATTGGACATACAACTATTAAAGCAGCTTGATATGACATCTCCAAGATCCAATCCAATTGCGATGGCACTAATATGTTAATCTTATTCTTTATGTTATGAAGAAAGCATTGGGCAAACTTCAAAAATAGTAGTTTCACTGATTTGGTGGAGTTGGAACGATGAGGTAGAATTCGAAATAACTGGACAGAAAAGCGCACCGACAGAGGAAGAACATCTTCTGTTTGAAGAAATTTTTACTTCTTACAAAGGAATTAAATTTCTCAAACTACTTTTAGATAGATTTGAATTTCTTGTGCAGGAGACTAAATGTACTTTTGGACCATATGTCGCAGGAACTAACTGACTCGTATTCGGCATTATAAATATGATCTTGGCATTGTATCACGTAAATTAATGCAACCTATTGCGTGCGCTGATGCATCTATGTAATGTCCGTGAACTAAGCAAGAAAGCGATAGATTTATAAATAGTTTGGGCAAACAGTAGTAATGACGAAATAAGTTAGGACAGCCTACATATACACAGAACTACTACGCGGTCCAATTTCGGAAACAATTTTGTTTAGATTCTAATACTCAGTTAACCATACTGCCCAGAATTTCTGCAAATGGATTACCACTTTGCCAACTTTTGAAAAACTTGTGATGCAGACAATATCCAGCAGACGCGCACTCATTGCGAAAAGCAAAAATGTAAATATTTTGACACTTCCAAAGAGAAATAAATATTTAACCTGAATTCAGACGAAGTGGAAAAATTTTCAAATAATTCTCACACAACAGTTGAAACACTCCGTTAATGAACACACAACAATACTACAAATCTAGGCAACACTTAAAAACCACAATAAATCACAGAAATGTTTGCTCAGAATCGGTGATAATAATCGCTGTCCAATTGGCTCTTTAAAGTTCCTTATACAAGATTGTATGATGTAAGTCAACAAGTAAAAATTTGGGCAAAGTGTAGTTTTAGAACTACTGTATTACATATCGTCGAATAGTATTTAAAAAACACGGGGGTCATCGAACTCCGTTAGATACAGGCATACGATCCTGACAATGGAAGTAAACAGAAAACTTCCTATCAAAAGAGACACTTTGCCGTGCTTGCATATAGCCCAGATTTTACTAATGTTTATATTTCTCTCTCTAAATTGTAAACATTTGCCTCCATTTTTAAATCACATGTTAAAAGTTCTTTGACACATATTATTTATTGCTCATACTACAAAACGAACACAAACTACTTGACCGCACTCCAGACATTACCCAAATTTTACTACCAACACAAGGCCAGCGCGGCAAGTCCATGGCACACCCTTAAAATGTGTTGCTTGGCACTTACATGGAGGATGATGCTGGCTACTTCAATAGTAAACGTTCCCATAATGAACAGTATCTATTTAGAACGCCAACAGTAAACATTGAGCACATATCGACATCAGTAGCAGTTGATTTGATCTCGCTGTAATGATAGCAAATGAGACACTAGACGCGAAACTTTGAGTTAAACATCAGCAAATCAAAACTTGCGAGTATACCAACTTTTTAGGAAGCGATCACTATGCAGTCCTCTTCTTGTAGTTCGGAAAGAAGTTGAGCAACCCATCAGAAACGTATCATAATATGCATTTCTTTTAGGACAAGTTCTATCAAATTTGAAAACATGAATTTTTTGAATCGACGTTGTAGATGTTCCAAGTTTAGTCGATGTATTAGGTATGTAAGAATAGTACCGTACGATAGATACATATTCATGAACAAAAGCATTGTCAATATTGTCGCAGCAGTAAAATCCTTGACCATCCTCGTCACAAACAGAATGTTCGTTAAAAGATAATTGGTAGTCGGAAAAATACCTCTAGATCTCTCATGAATGTCTGACGCTGAAGTTGAACTCGATCAATGAAGTTAATATCTGGTTCTTTTTGCGTGTGAAGGCTACTAATGCCCATTTATCAATATTTAGCTTGTTGATGATCCTGACACTAATCAACTACCTTTTTGAAATTAGTTTGTAGTCTCTCACTGTCTGATTACGTTCAATTTGTAAGTAGAATTTAGAACTAACTAGATCGTCCAGATATGCCAGCACGGAAATACTAATTAATAAAAGCAAGCCATTAATAAATGAATGGATAGAAACCAAAGAAGTCAAAGTTAGAAGAAGAAAAGCCATTGTGGGAAACATAATACACAGATTGTGTTTGAAGCGAGAAAGTAAAGTAGAAATGAAACGATAATTACTTATTTTCTCAAAAAGCACTTGGTGATTACTCGTACGAAGAGCACAAAAAATCTGAAAAATTATTGATACTGTACCTGATTGCGCTTATCAATACCTTCACTAATGTATTATTGAGTTATGGTGCAAAAATTGGGCACTGTTGATCTAGCTAGTATAAAGCCATGCTGATAAGTAGATGCGTAAGGTTTAAAATGAGCATAGAAAGATAGATACAAGATTTATTTTGCAAGAGTTTTCTTCTTGTAGGCTGGGAATACTCGCACAGTTTCCCAATGCCCGAGAAATGATTTCTTAATTGCAAAATACACTACTACACAAAAATATCTTGCCAGAACAAATCGACAATCATGAACCACAAGAACTCGGCATTGTGTCATCGCCAGGTGTACATTGACAAAGATATGATGCAAAATTGTCGACAGTGTTTCTAGGTTGCGCACTTGTTGTCATACCATGTATATCAGAGAAAACATCGACAAATACATCAACGTCTAACATTAGCCTCCATATTGTCCACATAACACTTATATACAGACGATACAAAAGCGTAAACTCCCAAATCTTTACAGGTATGAAGGGGAAAGGTGTACAAAATGACAGAGTGGAGTAAAACACTACGTTGAGTGCTTGCAGTTAAATAATATAATCTAAGTGTAGTCACTAGTTATTAACACACTGCGTTGTAAGTTAAAGAATCAGCAAGCTGTATGCTGTTGCAGTCACTGTACGCCAAATTTATTTTCAGAGTGGTTAGGAAATATTTTTTGCATGATATTAGATCAGGTAATAATTATATGTTCAGAAATTATACCATTGTGATTTGTGTACTAGTTAGAGCGCTTGTAGACACCCTCTACTCTTTTCATCCTGTATGTATCAAACTAAGACATACCTCTGATACTGAGAAGAATATATTCTTTTCTAAAACTTGATTGCAGTAAGGTAAAATGATATATCTACTGAAAGGGTGAAATCACATAGTATGGCATTTTGCCATACGTCCTTAAAGCGTACTTTTTATATTTTTGCTTTTAGGTGCACCAAAATGCCTCGCAATTATCAGAGTAAGACCAATAGACAAATATCTTTTAAAAAAACATTTTGTGAAATGTATGTTAGTTTACTCACATAGATAGGGTAAAATGGTTATTTGCCCATTCTTATCTTTTTTTTTACTTTTATTAACCTATTACCCTTGTTTCAGCACGATCTTGTCAGTACGTCATTAGTGACTAATGATTAATTATTCAAGGTTATATGTCTCTTACTTCTCCAATCTTCCCAAAATTTAACCATTGCTCCTTGGATTATGTTTTAGAACAAAGTTGATGATTTTTAATACCAAGCAAAACACCATCCCCCGTAAATCTACCTACTCCAGAAGACTTTCTCTTGCATCTACAGACATTGTCGATATTAGAGAATAACTACTGAGAGCTACTGACGCATGACAAAACCATTCAACCAAGTGTCATACTAGTACATCATATAACAATTCACTGCTGTTTACATAAAATGTACATGTTTATTAACGTACACCACGGCAACTTTGATGGACAATATTTACTGAATTATGGATTGTATTGAGCTTCATCAGCTTTTTAAGATCTACCAGCGACATATAATTATAAAACCGGTGTCAAATTAGTCATAAATTCCATCCATCTAATTTTTCTTTCGATTTCAAACACAAACCGCAACAAAAGGACGAAAGAAACCCGAATACGTAATTATATTATGTTAAAAATTAAATCGAATCCGGTTATTATGAAATTTAATAATTTTTAACATTGAAAAACGCTCCTTCCTGCCTGTAGGCGGAGATAATTTGATAAAATTAATTCTTGACAAAGTGTTGCCCCAGATATTTTAATTATGACTTTATAGGCTTACTCTACGTTATCTCTTCTATCAGAAACCGTAATACCTGCACCTCAATCGCTAATATTTTTTGAATATCGAAATCGGTTTCACTAGTTATACGCATACATCACCGGAAGAAGTTGAAATTTGCTTCAAGTGCGACAGGAGATATATCAGGAGCATTTTTGGATCCACCGGCTTATCTTAGGTTTTCCTTATTCCCAACAAACGTACAAATAAGGTTTGTATTACTCAAATTACCCAAATGATTCTTCTTTTAGGTAACCTCCTGCTGGTGCATACCAATTGATCGTTACTAGGAGAAATCCAACAAAACATTCTCTGTCAAGCTACCCCAGCTAATATATATTGATGCGCTGCACACGCTAAAAGTTGACCGAAAACATGTTGAATCTCTGGGTAATAAGATAAATGTGTGTGAAATATGTAAAATATAGTGTTAAAAGTATTTAATAAAATACTAATCATTTAGTCATTTTGTAGAAAAATGAATTAAAATGTTGCTATACTAAACTGTATTTTGAATGCGTATCCGTTCGTGTGTGTATTATGCCACCAACCTCAATTTTACTGTGTTAAAGTCCATTTATACATAATGGCGCCGTGTGCAATTCGTGATCCGACTAGATTTCAAAACCAAGTCGGATAATATAGCTTCATATATCTACTATGTGAGAAAATAAATAATCACCCAGTGAAAATTCATATTTTTCGACCACATTTTGTACAGACGTTCATGGTGTTGAGGAAGAAGAAATGATAAAAAGAAATAACAAGAAACCAATAAATCTTTGTGGCGTTTTTTGTCTACCTCCAACGAGGGTAGTCGCTTTTTTTCTTTATTTTGGATGGGTTTACTTCGGTTATTCGACTGTAACTGTTTATAGTTGCGAATTAGTTGTAAGTTAGTATATTCAAACGCCAAGACTTTGAAGACAATCAAATTATGGAAAACTGATTGAAAAGGTTCGTTGAAGGGGTTCGTGTTGTTGGAGTGCATAGTTTAGTCACCTTATTATGTCACACATATTCAAATGATTGAAAATATTCATAGGGAAATGGTAAACTTTGTACTATACAAACTACAAATTAATAAAGACCATTATGAATACACAGATAGGTTTAAACTTTTGGGCATCAATTTTCTTGAGTCTGGTAGACGCATACTGCGCTTAAAATTTGGTTACCGTTTGTTACATAATTGCATCGATTCTCCATAACTGTTATCCGAAATAAACTTGCGACTACCAGCATTTAACTACCACGCTCCGCCTTCATGTGATATTCCTTTCCATCGAACACTTAATGGTGAAAATAACCCTTTGCATAAAATGTTAAATTATCTTATATCCTTTGAAGATTTATATACGCTTTACTTATTATTATTTTGATGATTAGGATGTAAGTTGTCACTCTTTCATTGTAAAACTTCATTAATCTTATCAAGATTTCACTATTTAACATTTTCTGTAAGTTCTGAATAAATAAAATAAATAAATCATTGGACTACATGAGGCGGATATTCCATTTCGTAAGTCGCTGGGCGAATGTACAGAAATATTGCAACAGTTATTCGTTGTTGAAGACATTGGTCTCAAGGAAGTAGGCAACAGCATAGAAGAGGTTCTGGACACCCCAGAAAAACCACCGAACGAGAAAATAATAGACTAAGATTGCTTATCCTTAGAAATCGGTATAATACATCATAGTCTGTGGGAAATGTGTTTTGACAGAGATATCGTATTCATTCGTTTGAGCAGATTTCCTATCGTCCAAGACTAATATTGCTTCTCACTAATCGACATCGTGTCCTCAGGTTACAATGGTCTAATGCACGAGCACGTTGGCATGAGGAATGAAACACTGTTTTTTCAGATAAATCTCCCTTCTGTTTATGGGCCCATAATAGTCCGCAGACGAGTGCGACGTCGAAGAGGGCAGAGGCGATTTTTGAATTTTTCTTAGACCGTGAATAGCCTACAAAGTCAATCTTCCAATATCTGCTGACGCACTTTGTCACAATCTCATTTCTTTCCGATATTGTATACGCATAGGTAGTAGGAACCATTTCGATGCTCAAAAATGTGTTTATCAAATTGTCTGTGCTTACAAACAGACGGAAGTGTTTATCGATGTTAATAATCACGGAAGTTCATAATAATCGGATTCGATTTGACTTTTAATATAAGTATACTTATTAGAGTTGTTTTTATCCTGTTGCGATTTGTGGTTGGAGTCAAAACAGAAAATTCCACACCGGTTTATAAATAACTACCTTCCCAAAGTAAAAAAGGAAACCGAATTAAGAGATTTTATCGGTAAATAGAAGATTGTTAATAACTACTTCTAAAGAAAATGTTTGTATATTGTAGACTTCACCTTTAATTAAAAGCAACGACTTAATAATAATCAAAATCAATCAACTGCCATCCCAAAACAAAGTATCTATAATATTAGGAAAATTTAGAAGGGTTGATCTCTTAATACATAGCTATTGTATAACAAACAACACCCTTTGTGAGAAATAAATAGTTTTACAGATCAAAAACGTCAGTGGTATAAATTATCGTATCCGTGATATGCCAAATGCAGTAACGGCGTCGGTTGTCTATCTTGGCGTAAAGGTATAGGGTACGGAGCTCCAAAAGCGTTAGAGTTATATCCGTTACTCAAGGCATCATATCCTCCAAACATCGCTCTGTTATTGTATGCATTATTATAGCTGCTACCTGACAGTGGCGTGGGGTATGAACTAGTTTGATACGATTGTTGTTTATTTGTAACACCATTGTAATTAAGAATATTGCTAGGTCTTTGACTATGTCCAATCCTGTACTCTAATTCAGGTGGGTTATAAATATTCGATGCGGGTATATTATAGTTTGGTGATAAATTGCTGCCAGATTTGGTACCATCCAATTTCGTAATAACAGGATGGAATCCATTTGCGTCAGCCGTATATTGCACTAATCTAGTCGTACCATCTGGCTCTACTATCGAATAGGCTCCACGTACCACATTGTTTTCGCGTTCTTCCCATTTGGTTTTACTATCGCCCGTTGCTTGGTCGGATATACCATAATTATAGCTGTAGGTATCTGCAACCTGAAAGTTTAGTTATTTTATTACTGCATGCGCTATAAAAATCGGACAGAATGTGCATACTAGAACAATGTTTCTGAACCAGTGGTCTAAAAATGGTCCGCAATGTTCTGAATAAATTATCCGTTTATATGTACCCGCATACTCGTGAACAACATTGTTTATTCAAATTTATTAGATCCCAGTTTAATAAATCATAAACCAGTAACAAAAACCTACTTAAGTACCATGACGACTACATTTAACATTTTTTTTAAATTTTGCTTTACTTCAATAGAAATGAATGGGGAGACTAGATCTCAATGAGTTTTATGCGCAACTGTTCTTTTCAATGATGCTCTAAAACCCACAAAGTTAAAACGGCGTTTGAAAACCGTTCATTAAAATTATTTTGAGTTCTCGTCTTATCCCTTAAGAAGTCAGTGTAAAACTGACACTTTGTAACGATTTGAACCTACGTGGTCTGTAAATAACATCTGATACTTCGAAAAACAAACTTGGATCACGTTTCTGCTAGCAAGAGAATTTCAGTTTTGTGTTACTTCTCTTACGTTTTCTAACATTCAATTGTCATTTTCTCGACGAATTTCTTATGTAATATGGCATGAAAGGATATCTCAAAATCAAGAAAAAAATACGCTTTTTCAAAAGAAAAATTATGGCCTCATTACTCAAAAACAAGTTATGGTTGAAAATCAAGTGGCATACAAAAATGTGTACTTTATTAAATTAGATTGAGCTATTCAAAGATTTCTTCCAACGAAAATTTTTCTTTTACTAAATGTATTCCATACTTTAGGTGGAAACTATATATATATATATATATACCATATATATACCGGGTGACATAGAATAAACTGCAATGCATAGCACCACGCGATAAAGGACCAAAAAATAATAAAAAGATTCCTATACAATAACGTCCGATCGCTTTTTGTTTTCAAGATACAGGCTATTGACGTTTTTTAAGCTGAAGCTGTGTGTTTTGAACATGCATAATATCCATTATTGGACCGATGAAAACCCTCATCATATCGTAATACGGATTCACCAGTATAGGTTTTCCATCAATGTGGGGGCAGGTATAATGATAATTATCTAATTGGTCCAGTTCGATTGACCAGACGATTGACAGGTGAACTCTACCAAAACCTTTTAGAAAATGAACTGAACACTTTATTAGAAGATGTCCCATTGGATATTATAAGAAGAATGTACTACATGCATGGCGGTGCGCCAGTTCACTATTCTCGAAGAGCAACGGAATTTCTTCAAAGAAGATTTGGAAATAGGTGGATTGGTCGTGGGGGACGTATACCATGATTTTTCATTTTGGGGGTTTATGAATAATGAAGTGTATGCCGTAGGAATAAATACTGAAGAGCAATTATGGAACAGAATTGTAGAGTCTGCTGATACATTTCGTAATAATCCGAACATATTTCAAAGATGACGTCAATCATTAATACAAAGATTGGAAATGTGTATTCAAGAAAAAGGTCACCAAATTGAACACCTTATATAGAGCTAAATACCTTACATTTTTAATGTTGTTTTATTAAATAAAAGCCTTTTTAATTAATAAAAAACTTAACAGCATGTACCTTGAAAACAAAAAGCGATCGGACATTAGTGTTTAGGAGCTTTTTATTATTTTTTGGTCCTCTATCGCGTGGTGCTATGCATTGCAGTTTATTCTATGTCATATATAAAGATATATATTTCACTTCTTACGAGGAAACTAAATGTCTCAAACAACTGTGAGATAGAGGCTTCACTTTCTTGTGCAGCGGACTAAATGGTATGAGAAAATACTGGAGATCCTACAGAGTAGGACTTTTGCGAGAACATCTGCCAGTGACAACCCCTGCGTTCAGATGGTCGTCGATAGAAGTTTTTAAAAAGATGCCTTTTTATTGCAACTAAATCCCTAATCATCGCTCCCAAAACTACGCGATTGCAGTTTACCAAGGAAGTAAAAAGTTTACAGCTTTCAGTCCGGCCCTAAGTGAGAGTTGTAGTTCCACAGTGAGGTTTAAATGTAACTAGTGACTAAACGACTTGGGATAATCTCAGGTGTAGACTTGGGATAGTCTAGTTAATCTTATTGAGAAAGCTATAGCAAGCTATGATAATTACAAATAACTAACAGTTTGTCATTGAACTGAATTTAGTACCTATCTACAATTATGTGTACAGTGCCACACTAATGATTTGTTATTTTGCTAAATATGACTAAACTTAATTTGTTTTAGAATTATACATAATTCCTTTAACACATACATACATAAGATTTGATTAAAAGTTTTTTCAGTAAATGCGATGATTCAGGTTTGATTACATTTCAATTAACTGTAATTACGTTCCAAATAATACGCAAATTATAAACTTGTCCAGCAGTTTTAATTATACGAAAGTAAGATCGTTTTAATTATACAAAAACAGATTGTAAAAAAATTCTAAATACTACTGTTAGAAAAATTGCAAATTATTAGTTGAGTTACTAAATGACACAGTTATGATTTGGTAACGGATTGTGGATTTCATTGATAGATAACCTTAATTGAATCTTTATATTCTTTTTAGTTTCGAAATTTGAAACCTCTATAGCTGATAGAAAATTGGTATTATTTTGTTTCAAAAGTGAAAAATCTAAGCAACATTTTGGTCATATTTTACTTTATTACTTCCGCAAAAGAAAACGCACACCAGGCCCACTGCGTGTCCCCATGGGGATGAACTTTCACGGGAATGAATTAGTTCGCTGCGTACTATCGCCTCGACAGGCTTACAAATAATAATCTAATACTACAAATTATACATATGTAGGTGTATCCAAGTCAAAACTATAGTAATCAAATGTTACGAAGTTATAGCGTGATTGTAAGTGTAATCTAAAAACAAATATAACAATAATTGTAGCTTAACATTTTATAACTTACGCCATCGTTATAATGGGGAGCAGTAGTTCTGTCATTATTATTGCTTAAACGAATCTGGACCGATGTGACACAGAAGGGTAACACACAAGCAATACACACTACCTTAAAATACAAATGAAAATATTAGTCCATATACACAAACTTCAAAACTTGTACTACCAACCAAACTAATGTGCGTTCTAAACATTTTGCGATGACCATGCAACGTTCGGAACAGCAATGAATTTGATGCTTACTTCAAATACCATTATATACACGCACGTTTACGTACATTCTTACCACAAGATGATTCGTATATGCTTCAGCGCGTACTTCTATGAGACCTTCATAAAAATACCAAGTTCGTGGAATGAACAACATGAATGAATAACACATCAACCAGAACACACAACTTTAGTGAATATAAAATTGCAAATAGTACTGGTCAGTGTTTGCATTATACCGGGTGATCAAGTGGAACTGTCACGATTTAAATATCGGCGGGAATAAACTAACAATTTGTAGTGGCACCGCGAAAGTATACCTATCTTCATTGCCTATACCAGTGCCGTTTGTTGGTTGTTGTTGTTATTTTATTATTTTCTTTCCTTTGCTAATATCGCCTTTCGATTTATTTAACACCGTTATTTTACCTGTTTTATCTGAAGAAAGAAATCAGCACTTTTCAGAGCTAATTCGTTGTGGTTTGTAGCATATATTTGTGAATTACAATATAAATTGTAAATATTTTTTGATATATAGATTATAGCGTCGTCACAAGAATGCGATATTTTACTTCCGCGCAGGAAGACAATATGATGCAGGCAGTTGGCAGTATTTACGTCAGAATAGTTACGAACAGTATAGGGAAAAGTATCCCGAAATGGATGTGAACTACAACATATTTTCACAACATCTAAACAGAGTAGTTAACCGATTTTTGAATACCTACTGGTATTATAAATAGAGCAAAACATACAGGCAGAAGAGCGCTCTAACAGAGGAAGTAATTGAAGATGTTCGACAGCGTTTACTCCAAAGTCCAAAAATGTCTATACGTCAATTATCATTAAAAACAGGTTAAGAGGTCTAATTCAAGTAATACAGCATAATGTAGTTTTTAATATTCATTAGGCCTTTCTTATGGAAGTTGCCAAACAATTCTAAAGAAGAAATTGTACATGCATCTATATAAAATCTCCGTTGTCCATCATTTACAGCCCGATGAGCCGGTACAGCACATTCAATATTGCCAATGCTTTAGTGCAACCATTAATAATGATAATATTTTAGATGTCACATTCTTTTCCGATGAAGCATGGATTCATCTCACTTGAAACATGGGCAACAGAGAATCCACATAGTCTAATTGAAGTCCCATTACATCCACTGAAGTTAAGGATATGGATTGCCATGAGCCAGAGAAGGATCATCGGTCCAATCTTTTTAATAATAATATTAATCTAATAATCAAAACTATCGTAACTTAATATTGCAACCATTTATTGATTCATTGCGTGATGATGAATTGCAAAGAGGCTACTTTAAGCAAGGCGGAGCAACTGCACAAACAAGTTATAAAAACTTAAGGTTCTTAGAAGAATACTTTCCAAACAGAGCAATTAGTCATAATCGTTGGCCAGCTTGTTCACCAGATCTAACGCCACTTGACTTCTTTTTAGTTGGATATTTAAAAAATTAAATATTCCAAAATCGCATACCCACATTGGAAGAATTACAATGGCCAGTCACTGAAGAAGTTAGATATATAAGTGTTGAAACATTGCAGAATGTGTTCTATAATATGGAACGAAGGTGTAACATGGTTTTGTCACTACTGTTGACATTTTACATTATTTTGCATTTTGCATTATTTATTTCTATCCAAAAACAGCTATACTCCCAAAAAAGCAAATCGTCGTATCCTATGCTATTTAGTTTCAGAAGATGCTCAAATTTAAAAATAATTGCAGTTTGTACATTTTCACCTATGAACTGCCTTCGTAAATGTGTGATATTGAGAAAGTAATTTTCCGTTGGAACGGCACTGAATTTTTGTTCAATTTTAACTAGGTTCACCAATAATTCAGTGTTGTCTCAACAAAATTTCGTGACAGTTGCACTTGATCACTGTGTAGATTGGCTTAAGATATCGTTGGGCATTAAATAATAAATCATTGAGGCTATTAGATAATTTAATTTCCAGATACGTATCTGGATTCTACCGCGCATACCTGTGTGTGAACATGTTGCACTATTTGCAGAAATTCCACTAACGACACCCAAAGAATGTGTAATTTTTCTATTGGTTCCACTAGGCCGAAGTAAGTTTTCTGAATAGCTTTTAAATCCGTTTTAACCTGACTATCTTGAAATTTCGACGTGCTTGATAGCCGCACCTTCCTTTGGATCGAATTTTAAAACTACGTCCTTAATATTCTCAAAACATTTATGATAGTAAAACGCGGTCTGTAACCATGTTTCCCAATAATTCTAATACTATCTGCCACAAAAATCTTACACGTAACATGTTACAAGTTAGCACAATGTTTTTTGAGCGAGCGACTGGTTTGTTGAAGGTTCGAACTTTTCCAATGTATTTAACACTAACTTTAAAATTATTTCGGCAAGTACATTGTTATACTCATCTGGAAGCTAATAGAATTGCAGGTGACGATTGATGTGATTCCATTATACGTACCATTTCATTAAGCACAGAATGTTTTTACGATCTGTTGGTTCGTCTGCAGATAACCAGAGCTTATTATCTTTCAACTCCGATTTAATTTTTTCAACATGTTCGCGAGTAGATGGCAGAAATCTTTGTAACGATGTCCGACTTAGTAATTTCCAGTGCGAATATTTATTCCAAAAAAAGACATATGCTGCGTTGTCTAGTAAATTAAACTATATATTATATAAAATAAATAATAAATTTAAATTTTTCACAGCGTCGTATGCAACTTTTTTTTAAGAATGCTCTTTGCTATGTATGTGACATTGACAGTCCCTTTTGAACCAACACATTAAAGAGATATTACAAGGTACACATTTCAGTTTAACGCCATCATAATTTAGGTCAAGCATTTCTGCTATAAATTTTGTAATTGTGTTTAGAGTTAATACCTACGACATCACCTTTTGTCCACACATCTTTGCTGTGAGACAAGCGCAAATCATGCTTTTGCCGGTGAAAAGGCAGCGCTTGAGAAAGATAGTCAAATTTATACATTGTCTTTACTCAATAACTTAATATAGTAATAACTTAAAATAAGGAAAGTATATACATATACTGAGAACGTCGTGTGGTAAAGAAAATAAAAGCTAAAACACCATTTGATATAACGAAAATACACCTGCAACATTGCTCTCTTTATTAAACTGTATCGATCATGGAAATGAAGAAAGGAAGAAAAAAAGAAAGAAAAGAAAATTCAGGAAAAGCACGTAGAAAACGATAAGGAATCGAAATTCTCTAGGAGATGAATACATAAGCGAAAACAAAATTAATCAATTAACAATAAATCCTGTATTAAGTAGTGACCATCATCTTCACCGATTAAATTATCATCGAAGGGCCTGTATTTACAGTGAAACTCAAATTTTTCATAATTTCATTCGTTACTTCATCAGCATTGCGCATTTTCTCTACCACTTTTCAACAAGCTCCAAATTCTATAGGATCTAAATCGCAATGATAAGGAGCAAACGTGCATACAACAGCGTGGCCAACTCGTCAACTAACTCTTGAACATAATACGTTTAGATGATGGAGTATTGTTTTACTAACATCACAAGTTCGGCCTTTCTCATATTAGGTGTCGTGATACCGTTTGCTCCTGGCCATGATCAAACATCATCTTTTCGATTATTTTATATAGGCGACTTATTTATTTACATACCATAAAACGACGCATTGTTCATCGCAACAATAGTGTTAGTGCCTTATAATCAATAGTATATGTATATTTCGTGATACACATGGATTGAACTCATCTAATTCAATTTTTATCGAAGCTACAACTTTTTGTTTCTTTTTCGGGTATCCTAAAAAAATACAATATCAGATTCTATAAAAATATGTTTTGAAAAACTACTCGACTTGCCGTCGTCGCAACAGCTATGTCAGTAGCTTTGCGCAATTAAAATACCCATTTGCCATTATTATTATATTATAAATAGTACTTGCAATATTTCGCCCTTCTAACAGTAAATGCCCAAGTTTGTGTGCTGTCATGGTTGTCGAGTTCTAAAATAAAGAAGAACTGTTAACTTATCCTAAGCTACTCTTTTTACATACATATAATAATGCTTTGAAAGCTGAAAAAATATTATTTATTTAGATCTAATATTTATAATCCCAAAATCAACAAATTTTGTAAATCAATAAACTAAAACTAATGTATGTCTACAACTATTTTCCTGAAGAAAGAACAATTCTTACGTTAAAGAAGTACAAATATGAAAATTAAAGTGTGATGTAATTAGTCCTTTCATTAGTTTATATCCTGTAACGTCGCATGGTATTGAATTTACTTCACAATTTTCCGGGACTTTTCTGATTTTGTGTGGCATTGTAGTATTAAAGGCATAATATGTTACGAATAAAACGGTTTTATAAATACGACTGATGGTTAAAATAGAAAATGTGAGCTATAAAACTAAACGGTCTAAATAAAATATACATACACAAACAATCTTTTCAATATAAATTGTTCCTCTTTTTGCAATGTAAAAATTAATTATTCTGAAGAGGGTGACTTTCATAGAATATAAATAGATTAGCTAATCCAGTGATTAGAGAAAAAAATTACACAAAGTTAGATATATTTTAAATAAAAATAATTACCCAAATATTTTTTACGAAAAATAATCTAACCACTTGATCAATTAATCCCGCAACTCCATTAATTTAAAATAAATCGTAAAGACTGTAATGGGTGTTACATCGATCAGACAAAACAATACGTATTTAAAGAAAAGTTCGTAGAATCGTAAGTATTCTTTCAATAATGATTTTGGTACAATGACCGCTGTAGCAAAACATTACAGAGATTTAGGTCATTGCTTCGATTTTGAAAACACAATTATTAAAAAAGAAAAAACAATTATAAAAAGACTAATATACGAAATGACAAACACACAAAAAGTGTTAACAGTATTAATTTCAGATGTTCAGAATTTAAGTAGTGCATATAGTAATTTATTAAAATGACATTTACATTTCATAAGAAGCAAATCTTTGGCTAGATTTTTCTTTTGGGTTTTCCCTAATCCTTGAACAGAATTGTTTTTGTTTTTATGGTTTTCTTAAATGTGAAATTGCACATTAAACAGTTGTACAAATTTTTACAGGTCCTATACCGTGTGTCCGCGGATGGGGGTACCCATTAGGGAAAAAATCTTTATTATTCATTTTACGACCAAAAGTCATTCTTTATAAAAAGTTCTGCTTGTTAAGAAAATGAATTGACGATAAGAAAATTTTAGATCACATGTACAGTCTGTTATAAAATTAGGAAAGTATGAAAATGCTTCAAGGGATAAGTACCATTATTTATTATTTTTTACAATGTTATAAATGTTATAAAACAAAGTTGTTTATAAACTAACGTAAAGTCTAAATACACATTTTGAAATAAAAATTCGAATTTTTAAAAATAAAATAACAGTGGTGTTTATTTATTTGCCTTTCACAAGAAAATCAAGATAACCGATTTTGTATACGTTCATGTTACATCAGAATCTTATTTACATGTGTAAGTATTCTGTTTTCGTGAAGGCATTTTCGAAAATGTTAACCAAAGAAGAGCATATTTATTTAATACAATGTTATGGTACTGGATATGTGTGTCATCAATACGCTATTGATGTTTTTAATGAAAAATTTCCTAATACGCCGGTGTCAAAAAAGCATTGCGAAGATTATTAAAAAATTTAATAAAACTGGGTCGGTGATGAATGTACAGAAATCAAAGAAAAATACGATCAAAATGATGCAGCTACATTATTAGCAATAGGGTCAGTTTCAGATAACCAGAAATTATCTTTAAAGAAGCGTGCAAAAACACTGGATTCAAGCAAAATGTATTACACACAATTTTTAAGGAAAACAGAATTAAACCGTTTAAGCCAAAGGTGCGGCATATACTTGACCTGGTGTTGAAGAGAGACGTTTAGAGTTTTGTTTATGGATAGGTGAAAATTTCCTTCAAAACCAAAAATTTCATAGATTTATTTTTTTACCGATGAATGTACATTTTGCACAAACGGCCATGTATCTTCACAAAATAATCGTCACTGGGCTTACGAGAATCCTAATTACATAATAAAAACGAAATCAACGTTACCAAAAAGTTAATGTATGGTGTGGAATTTTCTATGATCGGATAATTAGCCCATATGTTATAGAGGGAAATTTAAACCAACACGTGTATGTGAACATTTTGGAACATTTTGTCTTACCATTCCTTAATGCGTTAGAGCCAGAAGTACGTAATAATTTGTTTTGGCAACAAGACGGCTGCCCTGCTCATTGCACAGCCTTGGTCAGACAATGGGTACATGTTCATTTTGGCGCAAGATGGATAGGGAGGATTGGCCTAAACTATTAGCCAGCTAGGTCGCCTGATTTTTCATTATTAGATTTCTTTTGTGGGGTGCCTTCAAACAAAAGGTTTATTCAGATGATCTTCCACATGATAGGGACATATTAGAATAACGCATAGAAGAAGCAATCCATGATCTGAATGTGCCGCGAACCATTCGCAAAGTGTACGGTAGATTTATTAAGTTAGTGGAAAAGTGTGTCGAGTTGGGAGGTAGCTATGTAGAATAATTTTTAAAAATTCGAATTTTTATTTCAAAATGTGTATTTAGACTTTACGTTAGTTTATAAACAACTTTGTTTTATAACATTTTGTGTAAAAAAATAATAAATAATGGTACTTATCCCTTGAAGCATTTTCATACTTTCCTAATTTATTAACACCCTGTACATGTGATCTAAAATTTTCTTATCGTCAATTCATTTTCTCAACAAGCAGAACTTTTTATAAAGAATAACTTTTGGTCGTAAAATGAATAATAAAGATTTTTTCCCTAATGGCTACCCCCATCCGCGGACAACTGTATATCAAGAAATCCTAGCCGTTATTTATTTTATTGATAGTTCCCAAATAAAAACAAATGTTTTTTATACACATATATTATGTACTTTGCTATTTTGCTGATAGTTCCCAAATAAAAGCAAATGTTTGTTTACTTCTATTTTCCCTGACGACGTTTATTCGTTAAGGTCATTTTAACGTTCTGAAAATAGAGCTATTAACTCACGGCTTCTTTGATTGATTGGTGAAGAGGATATTTAGAAAGCCAGTCAAATGTTAAAAAGTTATGTGTATACAACCAACCTTTAAATACATTTCATGTTCATTTATTCCTTTCTTTAAATTTATCTTTCTGAATTACTGACAATACGACGCCCTATATGCACAGAAGGATAATGTGAAAGAAGAAGAAGAATTACTGTCGTAGTCATGATTACTGTCGTAGTCATGATTACTGTCACGAAACTACACGAGTTAGGGTACGAACATGCCGAGTAGATCGCACATCACACATGGCACATGGAAATATCTATGTAAAATCAACCTTATAGAATCGAATCAATGAAGATATGAATATAACTATGAATGATCAATCAGAGAACGCCGCACATCGATACGAGCGATGTAAAAACAAACGAGTTTGTTTCCGAAATTTCATCGGAATGAAGTGAAATGTGCGCTGTGCTCGGATCAAGCACAGGCTAATTCCATTCTATGAAGTTGATTTTACACCATTTTTACACAGATATTTCCATTGTGCGATGTGTGATGTGCGATCTACTCGGCATATTCGTACCCTTACAGTAACAGTAACAACTCGAACTAAGTCATGATAATAACTACATACATATGCACATACTTTCACAAGCTATAATTGCAGGAACAAGAACAAAAAGTTTACATATTAACCATAGCTTACTTAGATAGTATGTGTAGTATACATAGCAAGTAGAATATTTTATGTATTTTTCAAATTGTTTGTAAACTAGTTAGTTTAGAAACTATTCATATTCAAGAGGCTATTTTAAAAGGAAACACTTTCTCGCATAATAGTTAGTAGTTATTTGGTTATTATGTAGCTGAATAACAAACAAAATCACCAAATTTTCAACTTACAAATTGAATAATAGCGCATGTAATTTCCAATTAAACCTGTAATTATTTATTATTTTCATTTATTTTCCACACTAATAATCTTGCATTACTGATTGTGCAGCTGAATGATTTCCTTTGCCATTTAAAATAACTACAAATTTGTATAATATTTATCTACCATATTTTGAATAATCTTTAAAATTTAAATCTTTTTATGAATACTGGAAAGACCGTTAGAATTTAAATGTGTACTTTTAATATAAGAGCATATGATAAATGAATATGTATATACATACAAATATTAGTTTGAGGTTTTTTAATACTTATTGTTTGCCAGCTTATTTATATTTTGTACTAATTTTGTATTTTTACATAGCAAGCTGTAAAAGTCTCTAATAAAAGTTTTGCTACAAAGTAAGAAAAGCATCTTTTATTTGTAATCCTTTATTTGCATTTGGCACAAAAATAGTAATAATAGTATCCACAGCAACAATTCGGCTTAAAACAATGAAATACTAATTCGGTAATTTGTTTTGGTACAACTTATAACTAATTAACAATGCAGATATGTACAAATATACAAAGAAATACAACGATCTAAATAAAAGGAAAAAACAGAATTAATTTAATACAAATAATAGTATCAAAGACTTTGGCACAAGACCTGTAAAATGATAACCCACCAGGAATCACAAGACCTAAGGACGTTGTTCTAGAAGATCGTAGAGTGCCAGGATGTACGTTTGTGCCATCTGTAGAGTTTCATATTTGGAAAGTTGTCGATCTTGTCCAAGCTGCGGAAGAAATGTTCTCAAACGATCAAAAAGCTTGATTAAGATTTTGCATTCTTCTTCTCTCCCTAGCATTTGCAGCTAATCTTCGCTTCCTTAAGATTAATGGTGTAACCCGGCTCTTCGAACGATTTTCTGGACTTAAACTTCTGAAATCTTCGTTGTGGCTGTCATAGCTGCTGGTGTTAGAACAACTTCCCCAATCACTAGGTGAATTCTGAGGTGTCGACATCATGTACACATAACCGTAAGATTCTTGAGTTTCCATTTTGTAGGAACACTAAATACGACTTTTGTTGATCACACCGCGTATGTATGAAAATCAACTAGTTCAAAGCTTAAATTAATCAAGTAGATCTACTTCGAACCGTATTTGGTACGAATATGAGGGAAAAACTACCTGTTGGGTCTTTATAAAAGGACCACATTCCCTACCCCGGTGCTCTCAACGCCCCTTAGCGCGTGCCTGTCTACCAATGGGGTTTCGTGCAGAACTTACACAAAAAGGGCAAATAAATTATTCAAAAACTGTGCGACGATTATGCACATGTTGCGCAAAAGGATTGATTTCGTTAGTGTAGCTGCCAGTCGGGATTGTTTTTAATATTTCTATTGAATAGATACTGTTATTGTACATTAGCTATTTTATAACAATTGACATACTATTATTACACTTATATAAATTTAATTTAAATTTATTTTAGATATTATATAAAATGATATTAAGATATCTCAATTTAGCACTATGGTTACGATTTCTTAATAAATATTTTATTTTTATAAAAATGTCATAAGGATTGGATTTTCTAGATATAATGGTTTAAACTTATGATAACCGAATCAACTTAAAGAAGTCGATTCGTTGGCTATCAGTTATGATCATAACTTATCAATACAGATTAACTTTTTAAGAGTAGCAAACTAAACTTAGAGCGTAACAAACACGTCTGTTAGTGTCTATTACCAACGCCCCACAGAAGAATAGCACAAACAGAAAATACACTGATCTAATAGGGTATAATATGCGAATGCGGCAATGTTTAAAGTAAAACAACCAAGCCGATAGTTAGGAACGTTGTAGCAAAAACTAGCCGGTCTGTCTTCCGAAACTTTTTTCCGTCTTACCGAATGAGGAACTGTTCAGATAACAAGGATCAGATCACACCTAAAGCTCAAGCACTGTCATTTGTTTCTACTTAGACTCGTTACAATCCGTTTAAATTAAGAGTTAATAGCACTAGAAAAACTGGTTCAACGCGGTAAAAGAACACGGAATTTAGGGGCCCATCGAAATTCGTTAGCCGCACACTAGGGCACTAATATGGGAAAATCAGCGGGTTATTTTCAATGATATTTTCTGAAAAAAAAAAGTTAAAAGTGTGAGACGAAAATCACGTAATTGGTAGTTTCACTATTTTAGATGCATTAACCATTCCGCAGGCAGAAATCAAAACAGGAAATGCTATAATACATTTTTTACAAGAGTATTATATAATCATAATGGTTACGATCACATGTTAGAAAGGCAGTAAAGAAAGCGAATTTTTGCAGTTTGTAATAAGTTAACAAACAATTTTCAGAAGTAAATTATGTATGTTATTAGTACTTATAGAATCAACTAAGTTTCCGTTCTATCCATTTTCTTGATTCTAGTTTTCCTAAGTAGGTACATTTTTGATTCATACATATTTTTTCCAAGTTTCTCTGTTCTATAACAAAACTAATAAATTTATCATACTTTCATTGTTTGAATGTGTTGGATATATTATTATAAATCTTAATACTCATAATCATTAAGCTATTTGAAGGTAAAGCAAATCTGTGGGTTGGTAGATGTATGTCCGGATTTCTTATATTACATGATTTTTGTTTTTATGTCTATAACAACGTACCCTCTAACATATAGATGTTTATTACTATCAATAATCGAAATTGCATAAATAATAATCTGCAATGTGTTCTTTGAGGCACTGCCTCAATAGCTCCTAAAACACGTTTCTCTATCAAAAGGCTATGTTTTATTTTGGGACTTGAACCCCAAATTATTATGCCATAACGCGATTCAATGTCTGCAATATATACTGATCTTAAATAGTACCTAATACATCAAGAATCATGTTAAATAAGCTTTATTGGCCTCCACGTAAGCGGAGAACTAAATGTAAAGTGGATTCTTTTTGAATATTATAATTTGAAAGAGTGCGTCCATCTTCTAACTGTTTTCCTGCAAAGATCAAACGTTGCTGATCTGGAGGAATACCTTCTTTATCTTGAATCTTCGCTTTGACATTTTCAATGGTATCCGAAGGTTTTACTTCCAAAGTAATAGTTTCCCCAGTAAGTGTCTTGACAAAAATCTGCATGCCTCCTCTTAATCGTAGAACCAAGTGCAATGTAGATTCCTTTTGGATATTGTAGTCAGAAAGTGTTCGACCATCTTCCAGTTGTTTACCGGCAAATATTAAACGTTGTTGATCTGGAGGAATACCCTCTTTGTCTTGAATTTTCGCTTTAACATTTTCTATAGTATCAGAAGGTTCGACCTCCAATGTGATAGTTTTGCCGGTCAAAGTTTTCACAAAGATTTGCATACCACCTCTTAATCGCAATACCAAATGAAGGGTAGACTCTTTTTGAATATTATAATCGCATAATGTGCGACTATCTTCAAATTGTTTTCCCGCAAATATCAATCGCTGTTGGTCTGGCGGAATTCCTTCCTTATCTTGAACTTTGGCTTTAACGTTTTCAATGCTGGTTCTACTTCAAGTGTAATAGTCTTACCAGTTAAAGTTTTGACAAAAATTTGCATACCGCCCCTCAACCTTAATACCAAATGCAGGGTCGATTCTTTTTGAATGTTATAATCTGAAAGTGTACGGCCATCTTCCAACTGTTTACCAGCAAAAATTGAACGCTGTTGATCTGGTGGAATGCCTTCTTTGTCCTGAATCTTGGCCTTCACATTTTCGATGGTATCTGACGGTTCTACTTCTAAAGTAATCGTTTTTCCCGTTAAAGTCTTTACAAAAATTTGCATTCCTCCTCTAAGTCGTAAGACTAAATGAAGAGTGGATTCCTTTTGTATGTTATAATCCGATAGAGTGCGACCATCTTCCAATTGTTTACCAGTAAATATCAATCTCTGCTGATCTGGTGGAATACCTTCCTTGTCCTGGATTTTGGCTTTGGCATTTTCAATCGTGTCAGATGGCTCAACTTCTAAAGTTATTGTTTTACCTGTCAATGTTTTGACAAATATTTGCATATCACCTCTTAATCGTAGAACTAAATGGAGTGTAGATTTCTTCTGAATATTGTAATCAGAGAGGGTACGTCCATCCTCTAACTGCTTTCCAGCAAAGATTAAACGTTGTTGGTCTGGAGGAATTCCTTCTTTATCTTGAATCTTGGCTTTAACATTTTCGATCGTGTCTGATGGTTCTACTTCCAGTGTGATTGTTTTACCAGTCAACGTCTTTACGAATATCTGCATTCCACCTCGAAGTCTCAAAACCAAATGAAGAGTCGACTCCTTCTGGATGTTGTAATCGGACAAAGTTCTGCCATCCTCAAGCTGCTTTCCAGCAAAGATCAATCGTTGTTGGTCTGGAAGGATACCTTCTTTATCTTGAATCTTGGCTTTAACATTTTCGATCGTGTCTGATGGTTCTACTTCCAGTGTGATTGTTTTACCAGTCAACGTCTTTACGAATATCTGCATTCCACCTCTAAGTCTCAAAACCAAATGAAGAGTCGACTCCTTCTAGATGTTGTAATCGGATAAAGTTCTACCATCCTCAAGCTGCTTTCCAGCAAAGATCAATCGTTGTTGGTCTGGAGGGATACCTTCTTTATCTTGGATCTTGGCTTTGACATTTTCAATGGTGTCAGATGGTTCAACTTCCAAAGTGATTGTTTTTCCAGTCAAAGTTTTAACAAATATTTTCATTCCACCTCGTAACCTTAAAACTAAATGGAGTGTTGATTCTTTTTGAATGTTATAATCGGATAACGTTCTTCCATCTTCGAGTTGTTTTCCGGCAAAGATCAATCGCTGCTGATCTGGGGGATACCTTCCTTATCTTGAATTTCGGCCTTAACATTCTCAATGGTGTCAGATGGCTCAACTTCCAAAGTTATTGTTTTTCCAGTCAATGTTTTAACAAAGATCTGCATACCACCTCTTAATCTCAGTACCAAATGAAGGGTCGACTCTTTTTGGATATTATAGTCGGATAAGATACGACCATCTTCAAGTTGTTTACCAGCAAAAATGAAACGTTGTTGGTCTGGTGGAATACCCTCCTTATCCTGAATTTGTGCCTTTACATTTTCGATGGTGTCTGACGGTTCAATTTCTAAGGTGATGGTTTTTCCAGTCAAGGTTTTTACGAAAATTTGCATACCGCCTCTTAATCGTAAAACCAAGTGAAGGGTAGATTCTTTCTAGATGTTGTAATCGGAGAAGGTGCGTCCGTCTTCCAACTGCTTACCAGCGAAGATAATTCGTTGTTGATCTGGGGGAATTCCTTCTTTGTCTTGGATTTTAGTCTTAACGTTTTCGATGGTATCTGACGGTTCCACTTCCAACGTAATTGTTTTACCAGTCAAAGTCTTCACAAAGATCTGCATCTTTAATATAAACGGAATCCAATTCGAAAATTCAAGACAAAGAGGGTATTCCTCCAGATCAACAACGTTTAATATTTGCCGGTAAACAACTGGAAGATGGTCGAACACTTTCTGACTACAATATCCAAAAGGAATCTACACTGCACTTGGTTCTACGATTAAGAGGAGGTATGCAGATTTTTGTCAAGACACTTACTGGGAAAACTATTACTTTGGAAGTAGAACCTTCGGATACCATTGAAAATGTCAAAGCGAAGATTCAAGATAAAGAAGGTATTCCTCCAGATCAGCAACGTTTGATCTTTGCAGGAAAACAGTTAGAAGATGGACGCACTCTTTCAAATTATAATATTCAAAAAGAATCCACTTTACATTTAGTTCTCCGCTTACGTGGAGGCCAATAAAACTGATCTTAAAGTGGTAATGTTAACTATATGTATTTTTTAAACGTTTGATCTTGTATATTGACTTTGATATGTTCGAGTTTAATGTGTCAATATATGATTTCCCTTTTAAGTTGCACAAAAAGGTTATCAAGAAACTCTTGGAATGGGACAGCCAGGTTATTTAACGAGTCTTTTTCAGATATACACTGGCGGACACATAATCAAAGAAAAAGGAAGTTGTATGTTTTGGTGACATATTACAGTTATTGTATTTAAAACATATCACTTGAATTCATTAATTATTTATGCGAAAGAAACATGTACTCCACAAAACATACATTGCCTATCAGCCGATTAACTACTGGAATTGTAATATCAACCGGGACATTAAATTAACTGCAAAAAATTGCTTCTAAAGTATTATGAAATCAGTCTGAATTTGACTTCCGCACTATGCAGTTATCATTTGTTAATGTATTCAGCTATTAGTTTCTGATATCTGCAAAGTGGGTTAACGAAAGTGCTACTGGGTAATAACAAAAGTTATACAAAGGAATTGCGAAAAATAATTATACAATTGAAAGGGAGAATGAGAGAAATCTTACTGACCATCGTATTATTATACTTGCAAAAGCGATCGGATGAAAATAGCGATATCAATACTTATAATTAGAGACTCTCATGCAGACACCAAACCAGGAATGTCTATAAGAAAAATTCAGAGGCGGTTAAATGAGATTGGTCTAATGAGACGTATCGCACGCAAGAAACCATTACTATCTTTGAGAAATAAGCCAGGTAGAGAAAAATTTGCCAAATCCCACGTGAAGTATTGATCAGTGGAAGGAAGTGTTGGTTTCTGATGAAACAAAAGTAAATATATTATGTTCCGATGAGGAACCTATGTTAGAAAACCTGTTGGCAAGGATTGTATCTGCCTTGTACACTGAAAACTATCAAACATGGAGGTAGAAATATCATAGTGTGGCCGTGTTTCTCTTGGCACGGAGCAAGACTTATGTAAAAAGCAATATGTCGATGTATTAAAAAATACCCTAATACCTTATGCCGATTATAGTTTGTCCGTAACATGACTATACTAATATGACAGCAACCCAAAGCACACAACTCGACTTCTCAAAAACTTTATACATCATAATGCTATTGATGTTTTGAGTCGGTTATCGTATAGCCCAGACTTGAACCCTTGAGCAAATTTGTGCACGACGTCCAACGGTACTGTTCGGAAGAAAAGCCTCCCCAGTGTTATTATCAATGTTACCAAGGACCCTATCTACGATGGGTTATAGCTGGTAGTATTCGAAATTGCAATCAATCACAACAACATACTTGCTAATTTAACTTATTATTCACACAAATAATCTGAATGTGAAGATCATTTTCAAACGAATTACAGATAGGATTCTAAGGAGGGACTTATTATTAAACAAATCGTCGAATTGGGTGATTCTAAGAATACAAATTTTTTGCACTTGAAAATAAATTTCAAAATTCAGTTCTAAATAATAAGTATGTTTAGTTCATAAAAGAATATAAAAGCGCTAATCACATGGAAAAAGTATTAACAGGTTAAATAGATCAGAAATATCAATACGATCTTCCACATCATTCCGCTGTCAAGGAAGATAGCACTACAACGAAATTACGTGTGATATTTAATCTATTGGCAAAAACAATAACCAATATTTCTTTAAATGATATTTTACTTAAAGGACTAGTTATCCAAAATGATTCAATGTCTATTTGGCTGCGTTTTCTTATGCATAACGTTGTTATTACGACTGACATAAAAATGATGTACCGTCAGGTACAAATTGATGATATTGACTCAATGTATGAGGTTATTTTATGGAGCCGAGACTCCAATGATCCAATTACGATATTCAAATATGGTACACATTGATTCACCAGCACCATTTCTAGCGATTAGATGTTTGAAGCAATTAGCATCGGCAACTGCACCTAGATAATTATCCTAAAGCGACAGATATTCTACAACTGCTTTCTACATAGATGATTTGATAACGGGTACAAACACAATGGACACGGCAATTAAATTGAATAAAGATTTAGCAAAACCATTGAAAAATGCTTGGAATGCTGTGGAACTATAATCTTGATAGCTTATATTTTACCCTCAAGATTGATGGTACAACATATCAAATAGCAAAATGCATGATTTTATCCATAATTTCAGTTATTTGACACCGGACGATAACATCCGCAATAAATTTAAAACTTCAAACTCAAAAATTTCATGAGATGAATCTGTAGTACCTGTACCACGATAGATACACTATATAGCAAGTCAGAAACATTATGTGAAAAATCCAAAGGAAACGCTTCTAATGGCAACCATTTCTCCGAGCAAAAATCGGGTTTTGTTTACCTAAATACATTGATACCCTATAAAGGGGGATATTTACCCTCATTTAATATACAGTTCTGATTATATAATAAGGTCATTAGGTACCGTGCGATAAAATGGTCACATCGGTTACCAAATTTCTCTCAATATCTTGTATAACTATTTAAAAATGACAAAATACGCACACATAATCTAAAATATCTAAATGATTTGAAAAATTCAAACCGAACCGTGATAAAACAGATACTTCCTTATATTAATAGCAACGCTCAACACGAATTTGTCTACTGCTTAGGGTATTGTCAGGTGGTAAATGGTCCTCAAATCGAAGATTTACTTTAAAGGTAATCTTCAATTTAATCATTTCAAAGTTACCTAGCTGTACTTCTTTGCAATTGTTTTTAGTCTCATTGTGATTAATTACACAGGCCGACAAAGAAAAAAATTTTTGGTGCTTTAAAAAAGCTGATTTTAAATATTTCAAGAACTCTGATTCAAAAAATACGATTCTGTTTTTTGTATCAGCTCTAATTATTGAGATAGACAAAAATAAATATTGCATATATTTTCATTCATATTACTCCAATAAACCTTCTGAACAGACATTCTTTTCAATTCTAGTTGTTTATTACAGTTGTTTTTTTACTTCCCCAATCTTTCTAGGTAAGAAACTATTTATTTATCATCTTAAATTCCCCTAATTACCCCCAATGGTTTCCAAGAATACCGGCTTTAATGTGGTTATGCAATAAACAGTTTTCAAGAATGTACGTCATAAAGGATTTATGAACATAGCGGTATAATGGGTATTTAAGGTTTCTAATCGTTTTAGATTTACATATAATATTCCTGACTTTTGTTATATTATACGAGGGTGGATTACTAAATACACGTGCTTAATCCTTTCTTATTTATTTCTCGACGTAGTCCCCTTTCAGCTCAATTTAGATCTTTGTTTCCCGAGACTCCCTCATTGGATGTAAATCTCTTTCCTTCAAGTTGTTTTGTTGTGGTCAGGAACAGAAAAGCGTTGTAGAGGACCAAATTTAGATCATGGATCATGGCGAAGAACCTTCCTTTCTTTGCTAAATGAGCAGTTTCTTCATCAGACTCCCATCCACTCCTGAGGTAATGCATAAAAATCGAGGCATTACGAGTATCAAGTTTATGTGACAATGTTAGAAGGACATTACTAACCCACGTCGGTTGCAAATATTATTAGATTGATAATGCCATTGTATTGATTTTGTTTAAATCTCTAACGAGTGCCTGAAAAATATTTGTACCTAATCGATCTAGTAAAGTCCAACAGCAGGCTTTCTATCGTCCCTCTTAATCTTTTTTCTATTATTCTAGTAAATAGTTCAAATATTACTGATGGTAGACATATAGTTTTGTAATTATTACAGTTAATTTCGTCTCCTTTCCTATGTATGGATATAATTTGATTTTTCTCTTAGTCTGCTTGTGCATTTCTCATCCTCAATGCTTTATCGTACATTTCTAGCAACCATGCTTTCCCCCTTCTGATTTGAAAACTAGATAGTCCAGCTACACAAAATTATTAAAGTTAGCAACTTGAATAATCAGATTCAAGAATAATACTGTATACAAAAATCAAAACAAACCGTTTCTGAAATCACGGTCTTAATAATAATTAGAGAAGTATTCGATAAGGTGTTTAATTTTAATTAGAAAAGGATAAGCACGTACCACCTAAGAACAAATTTCTTGAATCCATTCGCAGATGAAGATAACTTAATAAGAGTGGAAAGGCATTCGAAAAATGCAAGCATCGCTAATAATTAATAGCACCTGATCATTTTGCCATCCAAACATCCACTAACAAATTTAATAAGATGAATCAGATAAAATGTTTGGTCATTAGGGACCAAGAATTCAGCTGGTCATGTTCTTCGCAAACGTATTACATGTTTTGCAGTAAATCAGAAAAGCACCAAGCGATTAATTTTCTAGATTCACGCTTAGAAATATCAGGACCATTCACATACATTGGAATTAATATTTCTGGACCAATAATGATTAACGAATCTAACAAAAGAGGCAAGGTACGTACCGATAAAGTTATGTTGCAGTATTCACGTGTTTCGCAACTACGGCAGTACACTTAGAATCGGTCTCGAGTTTTACCATAAATTCAGTTTTGAGCAATCTACGCAGATATCAATATATTTACAGTTATAATGCAACTGGTTTCCTTGGTGCACACAGATATTTGATAAATGATATAAATTATTACATCATAAGCAAACTTAAGTCGCAGTTCAAAATTTTCTTCTTGAATAAAATATATCATTTCACGTTTCACCATCTTGGTCCCTACATCAATATTGAAATCAGCTGCAAAATAATTGATATATTTGATCGTATTCGACGAGTTATTGGTAACACTTACTAACTCTACTAACATAAGAAGAACATAGCTACACGTTATTGACATAAATCTAATCCTACATAAAGTTTAGACCAGTGTCCCCGATGTGATGATTTCTCCGTATTAACTCTAGCCCACTTCCTTATTGCAAACTCTCCAGCAGAACTAGACTAGGAGACTTATCTAGTTTAAACATAAGTTGGTTGTTTTGGTGGCAACATTAACAACAAATGGAGCATTCTTTTCGAAAAGGATGGTTCAAGTAGGAGCTGTGCAATTTACACCAAAGAACCAAATGGGCTTCCCCTACCGAGAAGACAGAAGTTTTGATCGTCGATTCTATTATTAGATGATATCACCGTCAGTGGCAATCTTAATAAATAAATAAATAAATATCTGTATTACGCCCAATATTTTAACAACCAAAATTAGGCATCCATAAGTTGGTTGTTTTGGTGGCAACATTAACAACAAATGGAGCATTCTTTTCGAAAAGGATGGTTCAAGTAGGAGCTGTGCAATTTACACCAAAGAACCAAATGGGCTTCCCCTACCGAAAAGACAGAAGTTTTGATCGTCGATTCTATTATTAGATGATATCACCGTCAGTGGCAATCTTAATAAATAAATAAATAAATATCTTTATTATGCCCAATAGTTTAACAACCAAAATTAGGCATCCATATATATATATATATATATATATATATATATATATATATATAGGTCGTGTACACTTCAATCAGAATACAATAGAAACATAGAATACAATCATTATAAAACAAAATAAACACAAGATATTCAAAAACAAAAATAAAAATAAAAATCACAAAAAAGATGATGCCTGCTTTACTTTATGCTCAAAAGAAATGTCTCTATAATAAACATCAGCGATTTTACACATTTGACATAGTTGGCCTCTGACCATGCAATTAGTTCGACATCTAGGAGCGACGAAGGTTCCACAATTTCGTGATGAAAAACGGGGAACGTTAATTGAAATCAATTCCAAGAACATAGAGCAGTCGATTGTGCCATATACTAATCCATGGATGAAATTGGCAATTGCTATTTCTCTATGTGAATCAAGCAGTTCCAAGTTACGAACCCTCAATAGGAAGACGTGATTACAATTTCCTTCAGGATAAACGCCAATAGCTTTAAAGATCAGATATTTTAATAGACGACGCTGAATGTTTTCTAATTTGAATTTGTGGCAGGTGCAGTTCGGTTGCCATACTACAGACGCATACTCCAATCTACTGCGAACTAATGAACAGTATAAATATTTTATGGTGCAAGGATCATTAAGGTATTTAGAATTTCGCAAAATAAAACCAAGGGTGGTCGAAGCGGATCGACAAGTTTCAGTAATGTGTTCGACGAAAGTGAGTTGGCTATCAAATAACACTCCAAGATCGCTGATAGTTTGCTTAGTCGATAATGTTTGACCATTTACATTGTACTCAAAATTCAGCGTAGTTCTGTATCTGATAACGCTGCACTTGTCAATATACAGTTTTATATGATTCCTCTGAGACCAGTCCCACACAATCTCGAGATTCTCCTGGGGTACACATACATCCTCAAGGTTCTCAACACGACAGAATATCTTCAAATCGCCAGCGTATGCTAATGCCGAACATGTTAAGCTGAAGAGGTCATTAATAAATAAAAGAAACAGTAACGGACCCAAGTTCGATCCCTGAGGGACACCGGAGGTAGCCAGAACTTCAGATTATCTAAAA
The DNA here is from genome assembly GCA_038088585.1 of Chrysina gloriosa. Classification (NCBI taxonomy): domain Eukaryota; kingdom Metazoa; phylum Arthropoda; class Insecta; order Coleoptera; family Scarabaeidae; genus Chrysina; species Chrysina gloriosa. The sequence goes on from CM076093.1 coordinate 54,278,291, forward strand.
CCATTATATTGAACATAATTATCCCTATTAGTCAAATATGAAAAAATAGGATTAGTAAGCGATCACTCTTCCCAAAGTAATTAAGTTTACCCTATAGCAAACTGTGATCGATGCTATCAAAAGCTTTAGTATAGTCTATGTATATCACATCCAGCTGACCACAAACATCAAGAGCGGAGCTAATTTCCTGGGTGAGGCATATTGAATTAGTTACGGTCGATCTGCAAGGTGTGAAACCATGTTGAATAGGTGACAATTTAGATTTAACATGCGCGTAAGTGAGACTGTTGAGTATCTGCTCGAATATCTTAGAGAACCTGCATAATAATGATGTTAGCCTATATTTTTAAGTCAGTTCTATCACCTCTTTTAAAAATTGGTCAAATTCGAGTAATTTTCCATTTTGAAGAATAAGTACCTGTTCGCAGAATCAAATTAAATATAATCCTCAATAGGTTGACGAATATCATACGACAGTCCCTGATAAGTAGAGTCGGAATTTGGTCATCGCCTGCATTTAGATTGCAACCAAGTTTATTGCTCCACAGGATTTGACTCTCAGTTACGTAGGAAATGTCAAGTGTATCGGTAACGGAGAGCCCAACACCAGACTACTCGCGTATATCAGATCGCACGACAGAAGAATTAGCTTGAGAAAACACACTGGCCGTCGCAAATCAACCCTTCACAACACATCACCCGCGGAATAGGCGTAGTCCCTTGTTTGAGGTTAACAAACTCCCAAATTTTTCGTGCATCACGTCGTAAATCAGATTCGGCTATAATAGAGAAACTTTTATAGGCTACACTGATCTGGTCTTTAGCAATTCTTCTTAATCGAGAAAATGCATGGTGAAATGTCACCAGGTTTGTGGATTTCCACCTACTATGGTAATCTCTAAGTTTAAGGTTATTTGTAATACACTTAGTAAACCACGATGTGAATGCACTACGACGGGGGCCAGAGTGGAGAGGAACAAATTCATTTAAGATGTTATAGAGCATTATATAAAACAAATCCACACAATCATCTACATTACTACAGTCATCCAGGCTGGACCAGTCACTCAAAACAGCTACTTCAACATTGAAACGAGCAGTGTAAGGCTTGTGGGTACTGGTACTGGTTAGAAAAAACGTGTTTAAATAGGGAAACAGAAGCGGCATGTCCCGCGTTAATCAGTTCGCTTTGATGAATAAGATAGCTTTGGTTAGAAAACAATTTATTTTACAAGTATATTATATTGTTATCCACTATAATTCACAAAACTAGCCTTCAGTTTTCACTTTATTAGTGTACATTTGGCCGCAGCAGCAGTTATCCAACAAGCAATTAAAGTGGAATGGCAACGTCTTTACCCATTACGAGCATAAATTACATGCAAGTCTGTATCCAAATGTTTTTTGAACTCCTAGTTTGACAGTGAAATTGGACGAGGTTCTCTTATTTTTCTCTGATTTAGTGCAGTGAAGGAATGTGGTGGGATTTGGCGAGAGTGAACAGAGAAGCGCCGTGACAGAGTGGTCGCGGAGAACTGAAATATTTTGGCTTCTTGCTAGGACACTAAATGTCTCAAACAACAGGCTTGAATTTTTTATGCAAGCAGTTGAATGTGCTATTGCTGCAACAAAAATCCGTAAGCCTCGTAGGCTATTTTGAGTGTTTTTAAGAGTATAAGCCAATCGTTTGTCATGTTCGTGTTAATTTTGATGTAGCCATTTCTTCTTTGATGTCGCGAATACTGCCTTCGAAGACTCCCAATCTATTACCTCGTCTTCTTATGGACCGTGCTTGCCCAAGTAATGTAATTATTTGCATTTTTTCACTAGCATTTAAATGCAGTATAATGATATATGTCAATAATAATTTTAACACGAAACAACATTTGATAAGGCAAAAGCCAGATTTAAAGCAAATTATCGTAAGTGTCGGATTTTTGTTGCAGCAATAGTACTTGGAGATTAAATGTCTGGGACACTAACACCGGTATTTCTTTCACATTGCCTTGCCGCCTTCAAACTCGCACCTAAGGACATTCCCTTTCCTCTTTATAATGTTTAAAATAAGACGCAACTTGACAATATGCAAATTCTAGTATACTGTCACCTTAATCCCTTCTCAAAGCAAAAATTGATCACCTTAAAAATACCAATGTTTTCTAGCTACAAAGCGGTCTTAGATTTTCAAAATTAATTTCCCAAAAATATTTAGAGGCTTATAATTTTTATAAATAAAAAATTATATAAAATTATATCTTTTATTTAAACTACTGCTAAGAAATTTCGATTTCAAATATTTAGACAGAAATGAACAATTCTTATTTCATCTAATAAGATGGTCAGAGAACGTCTAGTACTACTAATTGTAAGTATTATTTTACTTCTCCTACGCATCAACGATATGCCTGCATCAATTTGCATCCTCCAAAAATATTTCATACCCCCGTAGATGTATGCCGAATGCCACGTTTTATGCATTTTTATACTTGTTGTTAGATCACTACAGTTATAGCGTGTGTATAATGTGTAGATAATATTTTTGCTTAAAGAAAACGCCGTCGTCATTTTCGGCAAGAAAATGCTGCAAATAAGTCCAAATCGACGGCGAAAGTATTATGTATTATTTACATTTATTAAAATACCGTATTTTTCGAAATGAACAATTTATACTTTTCTGAGGGCGGTTTCTTTCTTCAAATTTATACGCAGACACGTACACACCAGAAGCAGTATCCAAAAGATGGCACGCAACACATCGCCCGAGGTGTCGTAGTAGACTACATTGCTTGCGTTCATTTAAGAATTCCTGAGAGGATTCAAATGGTTACCTCGAGGGGATGAGTTTCGGAACGAGTGTTCTGTAAAAGGAAGTCTCATTTGAGAATACACACATACCAGAATTCAATTAGAATTAATTTAATGCAATTACTATCTATAGAAAGAGAAACCTAAAGCAGTTTTAACACTAGTATGATTATTCTATACTTCTTTCATTTATTATGCATAATTTTTTATTTACATAATACTTTAAAAGGAAATTAAAATAATAAATATATAAACAAGTGTAATGTTAATGATTTTGACAACCATTTACAAAAGTATTTATTTCTTATACCTCCTAACCCTGGAATTACCTTTTAAATCAGGTATAACTTTTAATACAAATCACGCATCAAAACTTGTTGCTCATACACATTGAGAAAAATTAATTACTAATATCAACAAATGAATCAACAAAATTTCAACGAACGGATGAAAAATTTCAAATTATGTAAGTTCAATGAAACACTTGAATCCTTGAAAATACTCGTATTATTCAAGCACTATCTACTTCAGTACAATTAAACTTCATGCTGGAGTATGAGGTAAGAGTCGTTCAGTATAACCAATATCTAATATATCCATGTGCCATTTCAATAAATTGTCAGTACAGACACAACTTTCTTTTAAAGCAAATGAATTTCAATCCAACTTACAAAGTTTAATATTTTCTACGTGTTCCTTAAATACTTACAATGCACTACAAAGAGGTGATTAAAATATTTAGTTCTTATAGCGCATATTGCGTTTACTCAATTCTTTTCAAGTGCAGCACATTCTTAAGACGTTGACTGCCAACTAAGCGATAATTCCTAATAGACGATCGAACAAGGCGACCGACTACGAGTTATCTCGGAGTCACTGAGGTGGCCCTTTTCACACAGCTACGACTATATTCTTGCTATATAAGTGTTGCTAAAAATGGTGGGCTTCTAGGAAAAAACGAAAAATTAGAGGTGTCTGTCCAAAGTATCCAAGGACGAAAATCGAAACAAGCGACTGGGGATCTCCAATTTGTCGATGACAACGATTCAAATAATCGATAAATTCCTCGATAGCCTTCACAATTGTCGACGGACCTACAAAATGAATTGCTTATGTTTCGGCGTCAAAAGGCTCCATTGGTGTTTAACCGAATCATCGACCAAATCCTGCGAAATGTACCAAAAACGAAAAAGAAAAGTTTTTGATGATATAATTCTTCACGGGCCAACAAAAGAAGAGAATAAAACGAAGTTGCTCACTTGCCCTGTCCAGCTGAGAAAATATGATTTACATTTGAATCGCCGTAAATATTTTTCAGAAACGTATCGTATTTCTAGGACAAATCGTTGAAATGAACAAAATATGGAAATCCCCGGAGAAAATGCAGGCAGTAACCATAATGTGAAGAACAAAATCAAGAGAAGGAATAAAGCTTTTTCTAGGATTCCTGACGTTTGACAATCGATTCATTCCTGATGCCTCTAAAATTACAGCACCAATGAAACTATTGGCGAGAGACAACGGTATTTTTAAATGAACACCAGAATGCGAACGGCGTTTATCAAACTGAAATAAGAAATCGTAAGTGATCAAGTCGCCATGCCGTTCAATCCCGAATTGCAGGTTCAACTTGCTTGTGTTGCTAGTCCCACAGGTATCGCAGAAGTTCATTAACGGACTCAGAGCGAAATTACTCGCAACTGGACAAAAAAGTGTTCGCAATTGTGTTCGGAACTGATTTTTTCAGTATTTATTCGGACGTCATTTTCAACTTGTCACGGATTTTTCATGAACATGCAAAACTGTCACACGTACCTACAGCCCGTCTACAAAGATGCGCAGCTTCCTATCAGGTTCCGACTATAAAATTGTATTCGAGAGAGGGTCTGATAACACAAATACCGATTGCCTGTCTCGAACACCTTTAACAAAAAACGTAAAATCGTACACCGACAAAATGATAAGTGACAAAGTTCAGTCATTATGTGAAGAAACAATAAACAGAATTTGTACGCTGAAAATTACTTTTGAATCAATCCGACGGGAGACAGAGAAGGACAAGCAACTTTCCTACATTCTACAGAAACTCCACGAAGATGAAACAACTGACTGGGAATTCACAACAGACAACGGCATAATATTCAGGAGTCAACGTGTTGTGGTTACGGCAACATTCAAGCTGCTGTGCTGGAAGAACTCCATGGAACGCGCATCGCAATTTCAAGCTAGCCCAGCGCTATGTATATTGGAAAAATAATATCGATAGCGATATCGAACATCTTCGATTGCGCAAAATAAAGAGCAGCCCATCGAAAGCCACCCATCCTTGGGAAGAACCGAAAGAAAACTGGCAGTGTATCCACATCGATTATGCGGAACCATATCAAAAGTACTATTTTTAGTTGTCATCAACGCAAAATATAATGGGCAGAGAGTGAACCATGCTCATCAGCATCAACTTCTACATCAACGATTGAACTACTTCCAGGTATTTTCTCAAGTCACGGATTCCTATGCGTGGTCTCCGATAATACTACGATTTTTACCAGCGAAGAATTTCAAAAATGTTGCAAGAAAGCAAGCATTTCCCCTAGAACTAGAACACGTAACACAATAAAGTCGAGAAAATATTTTGGAGTGCAGTGCTGTTAAATCTATGGAATCTAACATAACACTGATCAATATATATCGTCCACCTTCAAGAAGTAAGGAGGAGTTTTCTGAAATACTAAGATCCATATTAGAGAAAACAGTGACCAATGTGCGACATACTATACTCCTAAGTGGTGACTTTAACATAGATTTAAGAATACAAAGAATACGATTTTTAGACATTCGTGGAAGATACAACTTATATCAAACCATAAACAAGCCAACTCGAATAACACCTACTAGTATAACCACCATTGACAATATCTTCACGAATACAGAAAGTTTTAAAAGTGATACAATAACATCTGCTCTATCGGACCATTTCGCCACATACATTTTCTAGAAGGAAACAAATCAGAATCAAAAAAAGGACTCATAGTCATAGACGAATATATACAAAACACAGTCTAGAAGTAATTAAGCAAGAGCTGTTTGATTGTTGCTATTGATTGGGATGTGATTCTGGACACATGTGAGGTTGATCAGTGTTACAATAAATTTCTAGAAATAATTTCTTCTACTATAGACCAAAATGTTATAGAAAAAATAATTACGACTTCGAGAGACAATAAATCATGGCTCACAGACGAAATAAAAGTGATGTCTGCAATAAAACGACTCGTCTTAGAATAGATATAGATGTAATAGTTATAATATAGATATAAGATAGGTATAAATTTTTACAAAAGGTATTCGGAAGATTTGAAAAGTAAAATTAAGGCATCTAAAAGGAATGTTTATGGCAGACAAATAGTAAATTCGCACAATAACTCCAAGGCCATCTGGGAAGTTACAAATGAAATAAGAGGAATCCCAAAAAAACAATTTGAATTAAATAATTTAAATGAGAATTACTCAAACACCGAAAAATATGAACAGCCGTGAATATATATTTCACAGATGTTTCAAGAATGCTCACCGGTTCTGGCCAACCTAATAATCAGGTTGCTCAAACTGTTGAAACAATTTCACAAACTTGTGCGTTATATACGACAGAACCCATGGAAGTTGTTAACGTCATTTATAGTTTAAAAAATACACGAAGTGTTGGAGAAGATCAAATTCCGACTCGTCTGCTCAAAGAATGTGCGAATATATTAACAGTCCCACTTAGCCATATTGTTAATATATGATTTCAGAGAGGTAAATTTCCTGAGAAACGAAAATATGCAATTATTAAAGGTGCCTTTGACAATTACAGACCTATTGCTTTAATATCCAATATAGCAAAAATCCTTGAGAAAATTGTATACCAACGAATTTCAAATTTTGGAAGAAATAATTAAAGCTATAAATAACAAAGAAAAGATTGCATGTATATTTACAGATTTGTCAAGGGCATTTGACTGTGTACATCACGAGAGACTTTGCTCTAAACTTGAAAAGTTGGGAATTCGAGGCGTAGCAGTTGGATGGATAGTCATACTTGAAGGGCAGAAAGCAAGGTATATTGGCACACGATGATACTGGAAAGGAGGTCAGGTGAGGTTAGAACGAAATAGAACATGGAGTCCCACAAGGGTCTATACTGGGTCCATTATTATTTGTCTTGTATGTGAACAATCTTCCAACGGTCCAGGAAAATCTTGTGGTAATGTTCGCAGACAATTCTTCTTCTGTGGTGAGTGCAAAATCGCTGGAGGAGTTGGTGTATAAAATTGAGACTAGCTTAGTGGATTTTAACAACTGGTTCAGTGCAAATAATCTTAAATTAAATATAAACAACTCATAAACTCATATTCAGAGAAACAGAAGAGGTTGATATGGTGCATGATGGTAAACGACTCATACAGAATCAAGAGCTCAGCTTTCTGCGAATGATGGTGGATGGTATACTTTCCTGGAAAGCGCATGTTGATATATTGACAGCAACAGTCTGTAGGTATTACTTTCTACTTGCGAACAATTTCCAGAAATATCAGTGCAAGTGCGGCTATATGTGTGTACCATGCGTGTGTTCATTCCAGACTCAGGTATGGTATGATTTTTTGAAGCCAATCGGTGCAGGCAGGGAAAATATTTCGTATTCAAAAAGCATGTGTCAGAGCTGTTTTTAACATGAAGTCATGAGACTCGTGTGGAAATATCTTCAAAACACAAAAAATTTCACTGTGCCTAGTACCTACATTTTTGAGTGCACTGTTTTTCTTAAAACAAGTTAACTTGATTTTTTTAACAATACAAATTAGAACATTAGTCATACTATCAGAGGTACAGTTCAAGGCCACCTACCCCAGCCACAAACACATTTACCAAAAATACAAAAAGTGGTTTATATGCATGCCTAAAAATTTATAATAATCTACCTTTAGATTTAAGAAACATGCCACTAAATAATTTTAAACTAAAACTTGAAGACTCTCTTATCAGTAAGACATTTTATTGCATGACGAATTTGTTGCATATTAGCATAAGTCAAACCAAATATACAAAATTGTATATATGGTTTGACTTATTTTATGTCCTATGTAGATGATGGAACTAATAAAGATATTATTATTATTATTATTATTATTATTATTATTATTATTATCTTCTGTAAACTCATCGCCCCAGGACACCCCGTCACAAACGGTTTAGCAGAAAGAAATGTGCAAATGCTAGGAGGATTAGCTTCAATGCGCGAGAAAGTGCGAAAGATTATTTTCAGATATAGGGCAACACCATTGAACAATCCGAAAATACTGGCAGAACAATATTCAACTTGATGCACTGAAGCCGACTAAGTTCCAATCAACTCATACGCCAGCAAGGAAAACACGTCAATTAAGCCTGGCAAAATAAATACAAACGCGTTATTACGCAGCCAACAAACATGTTCGGAAATTTCGAACAATTATCAAGTAATTCGGGCATTTACACTACGTTGTGAAATTAGATGATGGATATACCTTCAAACGTCATATCGATCAATTACGGTCAACAGAAGTTCCACAACCAAGACCAGAAGAATAACCAGGAAAGGCAGAATCGTTTATACCAGAACCGCATAAACAAAACGAATTGGGTCATTAGGCAATTATCCCACAATACCAACCAAATATGCAAAAGCAAAACCATGACATTGGAGAAAACCAACCCGATGTTCCAGAGGGCACTAACGAGCGAGAAGAGAGTGGTAAACAACGGCTCCTTACTGAACGAGACCAGATGCCGCACAGGTCCGGAAGAACCAGCCAACTACCAAGACATCTCCAGGATTTTATGCTCTAAATTCAATGTTAACACCAATTTTTACGCTACAATGGAGTCGCGATTTAGTGAACTAATTAGGACCAAGCGATTTCACTATTTTGGGGGTGGTTGTCTTTACGAGGTTTGAAATTAAATGCACTTATTAAAAAAGATGTTACATCGTCGTTTTCCTCAGGCCATTGAATAGTGTCGTTAATAGATCACAAAGCTTCGCCGCGCGCCTGTGAGATATAAGATTGTCTTCAACGTTGATATATTATTGACATCTTCCTCTTTCGATTCGACATCAATACCTATTTCACTCTCCAGCTGATTTAAATTTACTGGTTCTATATCCTTATTCCATTGGTCAATGTCACAATGATTTCACATACAATCTGTAACATACAGAATTCAGAATTAAAAATGTTTATTGGGAATAGGCACACACCATCCCAGAATAACAACATTAAGGGTGTTCGGTATTTATTTTCAATACCAAGTTAGTTTTTTTGTCGGTTGGCAAACTATTTCGAAAGCTGTCTATTTTATTGTTTAGCTCTAAAAGATGTATAACAATAAAATACTGATTATTTACAATTTTATGAGCTCAGGCAAGTATAATCTTTTTCAATAATAAGTGAAGAACTAGCAGGTTTGCACACCTGAAATTTTGAATACCACATATTCGATACAGTAGTTAAGACTTTTTGTAAATTCCTTTGTTATCGTTGCTTTCTTGAGGTACAAAAATGTCGGTAAACCCATGGTCATTTTTCTATTCCTTAATTGAGATTAAATTCAAGAACATACAATTTACAAAAAAGCTCGTCAATAAGTCGTAGCAGTCGTAACGACTACACGGTATGCAAAATTTCGTGCCCGTAAACTTCTTCTTCACTTATTATTGAAAAACAAAATTAAAGCTGTAGAAGCTCTTAACATTGTAAAAAACTAGTATTTTATCGTTACACACACTACTTTTAAAGGTCAGATATACAATTTTCAAAATAATTTTGGAACCTTAAAAAATGAAGTTTAACCGATCTTGAAAAAAGTATCTTAATGAAGCTAGCCGAATATAGACACTGTCGTATTTAAAACATGGTTATCGGTCATGCGTATACAAAATTTACCACAAGATATTCCTAATTTTTTCGCTTCTATCTATTCTCTAACTACAATGAAAAACTCCACTTATAGATGTTCGGGACATTTTTATCTTTGTTATTTTCACATCACGTACTAGGTGAGACATCTTTTAATGACTATCAAAACTATACAGGCTTCTGCTATTGTATCACTCAAGAAATCCAATTCGTATATACAATCGACCTAATCGCCTAAAAACCAACCGTAGAAATCTGTATTTTATCGCTAATCACCGCCCCCTTTTGACAAGATCCGTAAACAACTATTGTTTGACCTTGGTCTATATGATGTGAACTGATACATTTTCACTAACCTAACAAACCTAATCAGTGACAAGTAATTTAGATTGACTGTTTTTCAATGTTTATAGGTCCAAAAGATTCCTAATGAACCAAGAAAATACATTATTAAAAAATTTAACTGGGAAGGATTTGGTCGCCGGTATTTTAGAAGAGGTAAGAAAATCATTTTAGTAATATGACATTAATAACAATTGAATTTAGAAAACACTTCCTGAAGATGGATGGAATAGGATAGTCATAGAATATTTATTATCATATTTATCATCACTGGATAGCAATAACTTTTCTAATAAAGCAAATGTTGGAGAAAGAGAAGGCAGATGTTTTTCAGGTTGTGTTCGTTCGAAACTTTGCCTTAACATTCTTAACAATTATCTTTCTGTAGATTTAGTAGCAAAAAGAAGCTTTTATTTTATGCATGGTATAGGTAGATCAGGAGATTTGACTGAGCCCCAACCTAAGGCAATAGGATCTAGTATTTTATATAAATTAACAAATGCACTTTTATGTAGTCTAATGACAATTTACAGTATGTGTATTTAGTTTCAATCAGATTTAAATATTAAACATACTATAATTTTAGATCTTGACTTGAAATGTTTACTAGTTCCAGTTCCAATTGGCACTAATTTAATGTTGTGCTTATCAACATTTCGTATATCAAGGCATTTCTCTGAGTATGTAATTTGGTTTCGTGAAGATAATGAAATCATATTTAGATCCATTATAAATGCAGGTAAGAAAGAGACAAGTAAGTATATAACCAAAAACAAAGTTAAATGGACATTAGATGAGCTTGGAGATTATACAAAATAAATCATTAGGACATATGTAACTGAACTTGCAAATTGGACCTATCCTATACAGATGTCTATACTCATATTTATGGATTCATATTTATTCATATTAAACATGTTTGCATACACTAATGCTTTTTATTTATGGTCAATGTTGAAATACTTAATAAGAACACTAATAAACCAAAAAATGTATATTCAGAAACCTGAAGTAGGAACTGTTACATACCTTGTATGAACACTAAAATTCTTGTACAGATAACTTGATAAATCAACCCTTTAAAAACAAGTTAATTCCTATGTACTGTTTACCTTGGCTTAAATTTAACAAATTTGATGAGATGTAAGGCCTTGCATAAAATATCTGTAGTTTGTTTGTCAGTTAAACATACTTAATGTGAACACCACCAACGCTAAGCATAAACATCCACTTGTAGAATATCTTGTCTTAAGGGGTTATACCGGTGTGACCGGCCGAAAAAGTAGGTAATTAGTGTGGATTGCCAAAGAAATAAGAAAGCTGTACACTTGCAATTTGGTAGTTTAGTAAAGTACACTATGACGATATAAAATCTATAAAATCAAAAGGAAAATAATAATTTTAATACTATTAATTACCATATTAGGAAAAGTAATTTTTTTCGATGGTGTCGATGATTCCGCCATAGTGGTACGTCTGAACCCAAAACAAAAAATATATTAATTAAATATATTGCATTCCCTAAGCATTGACCGAGCTTTTTCAAGATTTATTGACATTTGACTGAAAAAAAAAATGTTGAACTTTTGGTTTGATTTTTGGCTGTATTATTGGGAATTAATTTGTTAATATTTTGGAAAATATATATAATTTGTAAAAATCCTCGGTCAATGCTTAGAGAAAACTATAAGGATAATAGAAAACCAAACTTCAAGTTAATCCGTTGAGTTGACCCCGAGAAACGTTCGACACCAGTTTGTAGTTTCGAGAAAACCGCATTTAACCGTTTTTATGGTTAATCTGCCATGCCAGATTCGTAATGGTCATCTCCCTAATCGTCATTTCCTGCTTTGCTCTGCCGCCTTAAAATATGATCTTCTTTAGATGCCTTGAACGTAGATGCCTCAGCGATCGAAGTTCGTGCTTCGTGCAACACTTCGCAAATGCTTGCTGTAACCGGTCCGATGACTATATTCATGGTATTCATCATTAAAAGAATGCTTGAATAACCATTATTGAATATACTGCTGGCAATATTGAGCGCCCCAACAGATCATTGTTGCTAAGTTTCTTGTAGATAGGAGTAATTGCCTCTATAACATTAGGATAAAGAGCAGATTTCTGAGTGTATTCACTTAATTTATTTGCCGCCTTTGCTACTTGCCAGGACCAAGAACTTGGCCTGGGCGAACAGTTTTCATGTTGGGATATTGCAGTTTTCATTTCTTCTATTGAATTATTATGTTATATTATCTTCTATTGAATAATTATATTATATTCTGTATGGAAAGGGGCGACACAAACCATCTAGTTTTAAGATGTCCTAGAATTAGAACTACAAGTGATGTTTTGTATAAGGAGCTAATAAGTATGGGTTTACAAGCACCGCTTAATATAAACCATATTATTTCAAGACAAGACGCTAAGATCTTTCTCTTATTATACAGGTTCATGTGTGAATCTGATATTAAAATTTAGCTTTTGTTCCTGGAACTTTTCCTCTGTGGGTTTATCCTATTATCCCTTGGGGTCCGTCTGTTTTGTCTAATAGTTAGCCACCCGTTCGACCCCGGGTGTGAAAGTGTCCGTTGTTCAACCCCCTTGTCCATGCGGGTTGGTAGGTAGTAGCAAGTGGCTAATGGGTCCGACCAAGGCCAATAAAGAAGAAAAAAAAATTATATTATAATTATTATTATGTCTGCTAATTAAGTCCTTAATAAATGCTCACTCAGGCTCACAACAGACACGTCTTGGGCGCACGGAAAATCTCGAGCGGCCGGCGCGCGAGTACGAGTCTGTTGTAGGCACTATAACTCAGAAACTAATTAGAATTTATACCTGGGACCTTTACATCCATATTGTACAGGCTTCAAACTATATTTTAAAGCAAAAATTTTTTTTCGATTTTTTGAAAATTTTACACCGGTCTAACCCCTTAAACGCGTGCATAATCGAAATCTGAATTCCCCATAAGCCGCACATCATCAGCTTTGTACTCTATACCACATCTAGCATATTTACAGTATTAAAAAATTATTTTCACTGCTTTTCAGTGGATTTGATTTGGGTTATTTTATTTACTAGATTAAAAGTGACAGGTTCCCAAACGTTATCAATCCGCGGCACATTTTGTCTTGACGCCCTTGAAAACGACTCTTAAGATAAACCTCCCAATGTGAAGCTCACACTTATTAAAATTGAATGACAAGAACCATCAAACTAAAATATAAAAATACAAAAAAAATTAAATGAAATACGATAAGTAAGTTAATGTGACGGGTGAGGTTGCTCTTCGCCAGACATGTTTTCAAAACCCGGTCTATTATATATTTATTATTGTAGGCTTTACACCTATTGTTTTGAATTCCCAGTATAGTGATAATGAAGATTGTTTCCAGTTATTAGAGGAGAAAATAAATGATGTGACAGCGGAAAAAATTAACAGTTTAATTTCTACAACAGCTTGCAGTCTACCACGAAAACCAGATGATATTGAAAAAATACAGAGGATTTGTAAAAATTTTCAATACCTCATATTATTATCAGTCATTATGGATTGCAAAGTAGAAGTGCAATGAGGTCTCTCAAGGGAATACAAGAGTAAGACAATTTTATAAAAACAAAATGCGGTTTAATTATTCTTTTGTAATTATATAAGTCGTAAATAATATATAGATATTGGGAAAATAACCGTTGGGTTTCCAGAAAGTGAAACAATATTGTCAATAATTTTGTAGGCAGTAGTGGGTACAAGCAAGTATACCTAGTGGCTGAGAAAAGTACAACTAAGTGGAACTGTAATCTCCCCTCTTAAATCCGTAATGTTAAAATACTCTCCACTAATTTGTAAGGGGATATCACTGCAACAGATATTCTCTTTTCTCTGAGCCGCTCTAGCAGCCCATTCCTTTCAACAAATTTTGTTTGCCATTTTAAAGTAATTGTTTGCACGTTATGACTGCGACAGTTGACAAATATGATTTTAAATACTTAAGTTTAAAATTATCTTTTGCATAAGATATCATGGAACTTAACAAAGAGCTTCGTGTTTTTTACCATTTTAAACTTAATCTGTAAACATCGTTTTGGGTAATCAATTGAGCGTTTGGTGACAAGTAGGTATGAATGCCAAAATAGCCGGCTTTCCTTAAAGTACAATTTTTGAGGTATTGGTAAGTAAGTATTGGTCTTATTCGAAACATAATTGAAGACATGTAAGTAAGGAGTATTCAAGCAGCTCTTAGGATGAAATTAAATTAAATATAATAGCGCGCGCGTTTCAAGCTCACCTGTAAGTCATACGCAAGGCGAAAACATAAGAATTTGATACTCTACATATTTCGGCATTATTTCATCGGTCCCCAGTGATGATCAAAATCATATGCCATTTGCGCAAGTCTACTGGCTATTTTTTAGACATCCTATATATTGTTTCTTTAAAATGTATCCCTTTGAAAATTTTCCAGTCAAAGGATTTCGAAAGCAAGATAAAGAAAATAACTTTTGCAAAGCAATTGTATGTAATTATAAGCAGATTGGAATAACCTAGGTATAAGGTGCATTATCTATGTGTATAAAACTTTTGGAGGCGGAGCCCCCAAGCGTCACAATTGAAGAAAAACGGACTTACCTTGACCTGTTTAAGTTATGTTAAAATGCAGCTTTTTAGCAATTAATTACATTTTCTGAGATGTTAAAATGTATTAGTTTGGGTAATACCAACCTAAATAGATGTATATTTATATAATTCTTTTTGTTCTCCCTTAAGGCGGGTTATTATTGAAGTGCAATTTATTGTTTGTGTACAAATTGCTATCGCAAGTGTTTCGTTGAATCGTTAAATACAATTAAAATTTAAAATGGATACAAAAATAAAAATTCCAATAAGTAATCGCTGATGATCGTTGGACCAAATTCAATCCATTCAGGAATAATTGGACTTTTTGTGTCACCAGACATGAAAATAAAAGAGAAATTGTTAAAACAATTATATTTTCACATATAAAATATACTACAGTTTTCAACGCAACCCAACTTGAACAACACCACTCCACCCCACTTCAGACCAATCCATCACAACCCAAGTAGTAGATCAACGTTGGTTGCACTGCAAAGGGCCATTTTGGGCCAGACCCCACCTAATTACATTACATTACATCACAAGCCAAATCGACCCGACCCCACCCAACTCTATGCAACTCACCACAACCCAATTCGACCCAACCTGACCAAAATAGTTTTCTTTTTGCGAAAATCGAATGCGCCTTATACTTAAGTTTAGCCGTATATTTGTTCTTCTTTCGTTTTTGTAACCTTGCCTTTTGTAATACCAAGGGTCGTGGTGTAACACTTGTATTATTGGTACGAGGGGCACATTTCTTGTTTTGACAAACGATCACTAAGCGGCCCTATTGATATTTTCGTAAAATTTGACATTTGTTATTATGACAACAATGGCAGTTTAGAAATTGGTCTACTAGTTTGTTTACGGGGCTCTACGACTTATTTTTAGTTGAAACTTTGGTATTAGTACTCTTTTCTCTTCGAAGGAATAATATTTCTCTAAAAATATTTTGGCTTATTCCGGGAATTGATGTCCGCTTTGTTGTTTAATGAAATGCTATACCTCTTATTACATTTTGCATTCTATTCGTTAAAATACATCGGTACCTACCACATCACTCTAAATTGAAGTTGCGTGAGATAGCTGACACCATAATGATATCAAAAGGCAGTGTATTCATCGTTTTGCATGACAATTTGAGCATGAGAAAGCTCTGTTCAAAATGGCTACCGCGTTTGCTCGCAGTTGATCAAAAACAACAACACGTCGACGATTCTGGGCGCTGTTTGAAACTGTTTCCGCGCAATAGAAAGAATTGTTTCATGCGATATATGATAACAGATGAAACATGGGTCCATCACTACACTCCAGAATCAAATCGGCATTCAGCTGAGTGGACAGCAAAAGATAAAAACCGGCCGAAACGACCACAAACGCAAATGTCAGCTGGTAAGGTTTTGGTCTCCATATTTTGGGATGCGCACGGTATTTTATTCATCGATTATCTTGCGAAAGGAAGAACCATCAATAGTGAATATTTTATGGCGTTATTGGTGTATTTCAAGGAAGAATTTGCGAAAAGGCGACTCCAAATGCAGGAAAAAAGGTGCTCTTTCACCAAGACAATGCACCGTGTCACAAGTCCATCGCAAAATCGGCAAAATCTCACGAATTGCACTTAAGAGATGCTTTCCCATCCACTGTATTCTCCACTTAATTATCAACGTAAGACCTTTAGGATGTTACTTTTAATGATATTTAGTTTCAATAGGATGGCTATTCTGCATGCATAGCTGCAATCTTTTTAAGACACATTTTAATATGAGTTAATAACTTAGCACCAAACGACTTTCTCCGTGGGATTATGTTAAATCTATTTACGGTTTTCAAAATAATAGAGCCAATAACTTAGAAGAACTGACATTAAAAATTGCAAATACAACTTTTACAATAGATTATGCTATTGTTCTGCGCAATTAAGAGATGTATTTGAGCATTTCATATGAGGATGGATGAGGTTTCATGTTTATTTGTATCAAGAATTTTTTCGAATTGCATTCTAGCTACTATAAAGAAGATAAATATTGATATGTAATATACGCTATGACATTCTATTTAAGATAATAAAGTTGATATCAACTTCCGGTGTATGCGGAAGTGATCTTTTCAAAGAGATATTTTTCCTTATGCAACACACTAATGTAAGCACTGCTACCAAATTTACCAAATAGTAGAGCACCGAAAGTTTCTAATGAACTAGTTGCATATATATAAAAAATCTTTAAAAAGTGTAATGTATACCGGGTGCCTATTTGAAAACTATCAATATAAAACTTGTAATGAATCACGTGGAATATTCTGTACAATAATTATTAACTGTGCAACATAATATATACTTCACGACAGGGATGACGAAATAGTAATTCTACACAATATTGGTGAAAACTTTTTGGTACCCATTGGCTCAACTCTAGTAACATCTTGCAATAGCAGCGTTCTGGAAAAAATTGCTAAGGCTTATCCTGGTTAGCGCATTCTGTATAAGTGACTTTAACTTATTTAAATTGATAAATTGTAGGCCGTGCATCTTCCAGTTCAACAATTGACATTATTGTCACTCTACTATCACTAGGTAAACAGGGTTATACCAAGCTTTTAGATGATAAGGAATACCGTTTCCAATACTTCCGAGCAGAACTACTTAAATTATCTGAAAAATATGTAAATTTTATTACCAAAATAGATTTCAATTCCACAACTCTTTGTAAGTAATATACTTCAGTAAACTTTTCATTAACTTTCAATTTATTTACAGGTTTATATTTTTCTAATGATATCAAAACTTTATGTTGTCTAAAAGAATTTGAATGTTTTAATGACAGTATTAAAATACTTTGTATGATAGACCGCGAAGATAAAATTTTACTAGGTTATAAATTTGAAGGTACGATGGTAATGTGTACTTCTAATATAATTTTCGTTTTAAATTTTATTTTTAGATTGGGGTACATATGGTATTAACTACACAAATCCGTATATGACGTTTCAGCTTTCATTGCGTACACCGCAGAAAGAAATTGACGGTTTAATACAAAATCTCGATTTGTGTCTTGGTCAAATGCAAATAAATTCATAATAAATATTGTTGTTTTATTGATCAATTCTAGAATATTGTGATTTGAAAGCACATTCAGAATATCGTACAAGTAATAAAATACTTCTCACGAGGGCTCTCCTCTTCCGGCTGAGTAAAAAGTAGTAAGTAATACACAATATATTGTGTAGAATATACGATCACATTAACAAATAGATTGTAGATAT
The DNA here is from genome assembly GCA_038088585.1 of Chrysina gloriosa. Taxonomy (NCBI): domain Eukaryota; kingdom Metazoa; phylum Arthropoda; class Insecta; order Coleoptera; family Scarabaeidae; genus Chrysina; species Chrysina gloriosa. Next base: position 54,296,258 of record CM076093.1, read on the forward strand.
AAATCGGCTATTCTGAGTGCAGTTAGTCCTCCAGCTGCGGCTATTTGATTACTAGAACATAACGTAGTTTTTGAGTCTTGCAGATAATCTTTTTGCTCGTTCTTGCCTTAAATTTCTTGTGCTTTCTTCCTTACTTGATTTTACTTTCTTTGTCGTCTGTTCATTTCCATGCTTCTTTTTCATTCTCTCTACTTATTGCGTTGCATTCTCTAATTTGATTTCCAAATTTATCTCTTGCCTATATCGGTTGTTTCATAGTCATCTTGCTAGTTTCAGTAAATATACCCTTACTTATTGTTAGTACCTTTACGATTACGTTTGGTCCTCTGTACCTCGACTGTCTCTTTGTAGGTCCGCCATCCGCCACTGGCAATCTTCTTACATCTACTTTTTCTCCAACATTATGTTGGTTAAGTTCATATGGCGTCCGGTCACATGGCTGCTTAGGTATCAGCTGACACTTGTGAACTGTCGTTCGTTCTACTGTATCTCTCACCTAGTAAAGTTTTCAAAAACATCTCGTTTCAGCAAATTTAGTAAGGGTACGTGTTTAACCTTAGGTCCGTATCCGAAAAAAATATCAAATGAACTATATCCTATTGTCTTGTATATGTTATTTGCTGGGGTCTTTATCTATGGCCATCATAATCGAAGTATCGCTTTTAGCACTGTCGGTGCTCCACACTGAATTATAAACATGTGCATATTGGATATCGTTTTTCGCGAACTAGTTGTCTATTGTTGTTCACTTCCCATATGAACCAGTTCATTGTGAACCACTTTAGAGAAACTTGAAGTGTATCGAAAGAAAAACCACCAGTGCGACCAACAGTTATTACTTTTGGTGATATACGTGCACATCCAGAACGAAGTCCTACAAAAAAGAAGTTTTATGCAGACAACCCACAACACGAGGGGTTTTGATTAAATGAAGGAAATCTTCCGCATTTGTTTTACTTTTGATGTGTTGTAAATTTCTTTTTCAATTTCATCGCGAATAAGAAAATATTTTCTTCGTATGTGCTTTGCTGAGATGGGAGAGGAAAATACTGCGTAGGATAATAGGAGGGAAGAAGACCGAAGGTGGCTATATAAGAAGAACTAATGAAGGGATCTGTGAGGCCTATAAAAAATCGCAGATTCATTTTGTCATTAAAGCAAGGAGATTAGAGTGGCTGGGTCACATGGAGAGAATGGACGAAAAAGAACCGTTAGGAAGATAGCATGGAAAACACCAGGATATAAGAAAAAGAGAGGAAGACCGAGGAAAAGATGGCGAGAGGCGGTACTGGAGGACCTGGAGGATAAGGGAATATCGGACTGAAAGAAGAAGGTTACGGACAGGAAACAATGGAGAAATGTAACAAAGCGTACGTGGCTGACAGCGATCTCAAAATGGCGCACGTTTCTTCTCCTTGATACAGAGCGTCTACCGCGCATATGCGGAACTGCGATCGCAGCGCTGCAGCGGAGTTAAATTGACACGGAACTTACTTTCTGGACGTACCTCGTGTTCTCATTTGTTTTATAGGTGATTCCATGTGTCTTTGTTTGTTTTAGTTAACGGAGCACATTGTTTGCTTGCGTCCAATGTAAGAAGGTAGTTGAAAAAGTAATGTCGGGGTTTATGCCTGGTGGTAGGTAAACAAAACTGCTTTCTGAAGGTTCACCTTTAAATTTTCACGTTCTTGATAGATTGGTATGTTCAAGTTTTCCATGCAGTCATATTAAATCATTGTAAAATTCTTTCTGTATAACTTTCTTTTCTTAAATACAATATATCTTTTTCTCTGTCTCTTTCTGTTTGCCAGTCAAGTCAAGTAAGTATTTAACTTCACCAATAAATTTTATGTCAAACTTTTCGTTCAGTTCAATTCTCTTTAAAGCACTTTCTTTCACATTATTGGCCAGTAATACGAGCGATAAGCTGAATTTGTTATAAAAACAATCACACAGTGTTTATTTAAAGTAACTTTTATTTGTCGTTTGACGTTTAGTTGAAGTTGCGTTCGTTATAACTCAATTACTTATTTTTTAAAACTAAAATAAAATGGAATTAACGAGAGAGCCCTTTGAATCATAATTTACTATGATTTTAAAAGAGGTTTAAGCGCTTAGGAGTGCAAAAGAGTTTAGACTCAGTTTTTAGTGAACAAGTACTTTCCTATTTCAATTATTTTAAATTTACCTATGGCATAAGGAATTTGAATGCGAAAGGAATTCTGTTCAGCTTCAAAAGGAGCAGGGCGTCCTCCTACGGCTCTTACCGTCAAAAATATTGCTGCTGTTAAAAAACTAATTCAAGAGGATAATAAAACCACTTATGCGGTAATCGAGCATCAACTCAAAACTGTATTCTCAGCTGTTAAAACAATCATATACGATCACCTGCATTTTAAAAAGTCGTAAGTCGTTTTGTGTCGCATCACCTTCCTGATTTCCAAAAATCAGAGCGTGTGAGAATTTGCCATGAAACTTTAAATTTATTAAATAAGGGCGAGCACCATTTTTGCCCAAAATAGTGACAGGTGGCGAAACTTATATTCCCTTTTTCGACCTTCCTACCCGCCAAGACAGTCGTGTATGGATTCACAAAGATGGGGAAACTCCTACAACTACTACTAAGGTTAAAAAGGTTATGTATGCGGTATTCTTCAGAAGTACGGGCTTAGTAAATGCAATTAAGCTAGATGAACAAAAGACAGTTACACTAAAAATGTTTGCCTGAAGTGTTCAATAGAGTTCCAGACAAGGAAATTATGCCCCACCATGACAATGCATCGCCCCATACGGCAGTATGGCAGTGTCAACTCTTCATACGTATATACAATGGTATTACAGATTAAAAGATTTCATCATAGCCGTCATCTTTTATTTGATTGCACCCTCTCGCTACTAGTCTTGCCTTGAATTTATTTACTGCACCATTGGCATTTTCTTTGATTTTAAAATCCTATCTTGAATCTATGATTTCTTTATTCTTTGGTCTATTTACTACATTCCAAGTTCTATTCCGCTTGTGTGATTGTAGTTCTTCCCGTATGGCTCTCTTCCACTCTCTTTTCTTATTTAAACTCATCTTCTTCAAAACTCTGTGTATTTGCATTGTCGATTGCTAAATATATTTTACCTGTTGACTTTGTATCCTGCGCGATCTTCTTAAAATGTTTTCTGGATTACGTAATAAATATCCTTTGAAGATTTCATAGATGACCTACCTTTCGTAGACAGGATTGGGTTATGGGAGTAACAAGATGGCTGCCCAGGCCACAATTCAAGAAACGTGGTAGATTATTTAATTCACCGATTTGACAATAAGATCATTGCTACCAATACTAATGTTGGATGGCCAGCCAGATTAGTTGATCTGACGCCTCTTGAGGTTTGCGAAATGCGCGAAACAGTGTAAGCAGAGTGTGGTAGTGATAGTCGAAATACTTGATTAAAATGTAAAAAACAAATTTATTGGTATTTTAGAAATACCGGTTGCAATTGGCTCACATCTTCCACCACCATGTAGTGTTACCATCAAATGACCATCAAAATGCATCTGTTTATGTTAATAATAAGCGCCGCATGATATAGCAACATACGGAGAGTCATTTGACTTGATTCCTCCTGATGTTCATCATCCACCATTGAGCTTTAATCTGAATATTACTACAAAATCATTAGAATTCTCTCTTACTTAGAAATATAATTTTAGACCCGTATGTTATAGTGATGTTTATGACTATTTCGCATAATTTTATTGTGAAGATCTACTAAATTCTGATATAAATAAAAGCTTATCTCGATTTTATAATATTATCATTAATTCTATAGACAGATTTGTTCGAAAATATATACACGGCAATAAATATCCTCGCGATAATTTTGTGCACACAAATAGAAAAATAAGCTCTATAATAGGTTTAAAGCAAAAACAACCATACAATTTATAATAGAAAGCAATTAGCAGTGAATATAAAAAAATTGTATCCTTTTGACAACAATCACTTTGTCAAGATAGAAATGTCTTTTTGAAAGTTAAAAAAATGACAGTGATATACCCTCAAATTTGACACATAACAATGCTACATCAGACAATGTAATTTATTTGCTACCTTTCTTGAAACTGTATATAAACAATATGATTCTGTTAAATACAACATCAACCCGATATATTTTGCAAACAATTACAATTTAAGTAATATATCAATTACTCCTGATGTGTTCACCAAATTTATCCATCTACAAGAGCGTTACAATTCTGATCCGCAATACCTGAATACCAGGATATTTGCTGGATCAGCGATCTTTGAATGCTGGCTGCTTTCCAAACATATGGACACTGGCCTATATAATGTAACTTCAGTTTTTAAGAACGGAGACAAGGAACTTGTACAGAACTATCAACCAATATATATCCTGTCGAGTATGTCGAAGATATTGGAGCACATAGTTTTCGAGGCATATTTTCGAAATATAGCACAATATTATTAACGTTAATCAACATGGATTCTACTCAGAACGCAGTACGCAAACTAATTTTTGTATATACAAACATCATTAAGATTTCGCTGGAATTGTGGAAACAGGTGGACTCCATATATTTTAACTTCTCAAAAGCGTTTGGCCAAGTAGATCACGAGATGTTACTTCAAAAGCTCACACTCTATGGAATTAACGGAAAACTACTCTCATGGATATCATCATATCTACAGAATCGAGTACAGGTGGTTCTAATATCGCATGTAAAATCTAAACCTATTTATGGACCTCCAGAGTTTCACAAGGAGGCCGCCTGGCTCGTATCATATTTACACTCTTTATCAATAATCTGATCACTCGAATACTGTGACTATTTGCCCTATACAGACGACCTAAAAGGAGATAACGAAACTATATACTATGGTGCAAAAACAATAACATGCATCTAAATAATAATAATAACTTTTTCCAAAAGTTTATCTCCGCTAATTTTGGTACCAATTGAATGAAATCACATTGCAACGAGTCACTCAAACAAATGATCTAGGCATAGTATTCGATAGTTCACTGTCCTTTACCTTACACATCGATGCAATTATAAATCGGTCTCTACATCTATGTGACTTCATTTGCGGACACAAATTTTATGGCAATGATTACACTTTTCAACTCGCTAATTATATCTATCCCGGAATACTGCTGCATAGTTAATCACCTCACCATGTCACACATATTAATAGATTGAAAATATTCAAAGAACAATGATAAAACCGACGTTGCCGCAATTCAGTGACGGACGCACGACCACGACGAAATTCTGCAAAGCAATTGTAAACAATGTTTTCGGATGGTGCTTCATTATCAAAAGTTGTACAAAGGGATTCTGTGCATTGTATTTAAGTTAAGCCTCTATCATGAAAAATCATCCAAAGAAAACGTTTACGTGAAATTTCCATTCTTTCACAAAAATGCTTTTGGTAAACGTACACTGTAAACAAATTACTCGGTCAATTTCCAAGCTGCCCCTGTATTCAGAATAACAAATGTTAAATTTTATGAAAATATAAATCACACGTCTTAATAGTGCGACTAAGTGATGGTTTCTAAAAACATAAAAGACGTCCCTCGTATTTAAAATAATACCAACTTAAACTTAACACAAATCTTGTATAAAATAAATTTAAAAGTTTTTCGTTTGATTTTTACTTTTAGATGCATTAGAAAAAGGCATAATCTTTTTACCAAATATACCCAAAAATATGTGCAATGTTAGTTATACTCTAAGAATCGTTAAACCTACAAAAGATGGATCAAATTAAATGGAATAGAACAGCTAGATTAAGATTATTACAAAGGCAATCAGAGAATAAAGAAAACTTGTATCCTTTTAAAAAATCTGTTAATCATAAATGTTGTGATACCGATAAAAGGGTACGCAGTGTGCTGCAAGATATTCAAACTTCCAACAAAAGGAAAAAAGTTACTTTTAACGATACATGCGAATATTTCAACGGTAAGAAGAAAGAATATATTAATATCAAAAATAACAACAAAACTCTACCAGTCACATCAAGTAAAAATTCTTGTAACAATGATTTTAACGGAAAGGGCAAAACTCAAAACAGAAGAATCTCTTATCAAGGTAGACAATGTAAAATTACTTTAGGCGTCGAAAAAATTATAGGATCTGATGCAGAAGTCGTAGCTACTATTAGGAAGCAAGTTGATATAAAGAGGAAAGAAACGATATCTCAATGATGACATTAGCCACATTTTTATAAGATATACATACATAGTTTTACTGTTTTTATTTATTCGACTAAAGGAAACTGGTACAATAATTAGTATCTACTATAGCATCATATATCTAAAAAATATTTAATTATAAATTGATACAACTACTTAATATGCTTCTTATTTATTTTTAATAATAGTCTTCGTTGTTTTTGAATATATACATGATTTTATAGATTAAGTATCCGAATTTTGAATAAAGAATTTAGCCACAGTGAGTGTGTTTGTTATATTTTTAGAATCCTTGTAGTTTGTAAACACATACCAAACATTATTGCTAATACAGATAAATAGTTTCTCAATTATGTAATTAATTAAGCAATAGTTACTAAATAAATTGCTAAAACGCTCGTAGGAATCTTTAAAATATGTGTATTACAGAAACGAAGGGAATGCTTATTAATTACTATAATCACCATAATTATTTAGTATACTGAATTTAACCCTACATCTAAGCAAGTAAGTACTACTAAATTCAGTTAATTTTGTGGTTTATTATTATTTATTATTCCCTACACACTTTATTTTTTGTTACAATTTTGTTGATATTATCTACACCCTTTGATGTATAAATGTTTTGCCAGCTTCAACATCAAATCATGATATACGTTGCTCCAAATTTAAAGAATTACAGAAAAAATATACATTATTTTAACTAATGGATATTACTTTTCCCAATATACGAGGGATATTCTCTTTCCGCTGAATCTCCCTAACAAGCGATATTTTTCAACAAATTTTGTTTAGTATTTTAAGCTATTTATGTGACAAATATTACTGAAATACGTTTTTGATAGATAAGTGTAAAGTGCGCAAGAAAGCATGGAATTAAACAAAGAGCACTATCCAGCTGTGAGTTTCTACGAGTTCAAACGTGGCTTGAGCTCTAAACAATGTTTTGAGAAAATCAATCGACTTTTTGGTGACAGGTCGAGTGCCTTAGCTACCATAAAGCATTGATACAGTTAATTCCAACGTGGTCGACTTTCGACAGTTTTTGAGGTCCTAAGTCAACAAATGAACATTATTGTAGTACTGACATGTTACTATAAGTATTCAAGCAGATATAAATTTGGTGTGAAATAATTTAACACCATTTTACACAAGCATTTCAAGGTACGTAAGATGTGCTGTAATTGGATTTCCCCAGTAAATCACTTTGGGAATGTATCGTCTCATCTGGTACATAAGTTGTACTGTAGCTCATTATAGTTGGTGAAACGTAGGTATACTACGATGATCCAGAAAAACAGCACCAATCGTCAATTTGAGTCTTTGAGAATGAATTGACTCCCACAGAGGTTATTCCGGGGGTTTAAGGGGTGACGAACAACATCCAATAACGCCACCCAAATGTCAACCTCACATGCACGCGGTGCACTCTGCTATAGACAAAAAAATGACGAGGTCCTGACGACCGAGCGTTGGGGGATAACCATACCATCAAGCAAGTCTAAATAAGCTGCTACAGAATTTCTCGAACCGAATATGTAGCACCATTGCACCGATAGGAAGCATAGCACAGAGGATGAAGTGTGTCGTAAGCGATGTCTGCTGGACTAGGCACATCGGTGGGGAGTTAGTCTTTGTTAAGGACATTATGTTTGTTAGGATTAAGTATACATATATCGCATTGTTTTGTCAACTTTAAAGTACAGCTCTCGCAATATGAGTTGGCGAAGGATGGGAGTGAGTTCGCGCAGATAGAGGAGGGATAGATTGCCTATCATTCGTCCTTTCCTTACGGAACTCATATTGATACGACAATGGTAATTCCTATGCACTATCTGAATCAGACAGGTGGGAAGTACGTGTCCTAAATACGTTTACGGCGCATTCCCCACCGCTCGCCAACTTATATTGCGAGAGCTGTATATATTAATCCAATATCTCTTAGTCAGCATGCAATTATACTTTTAACGCCGCCAATGAGTGGAAACCCGGATTGTAGTCCAAGCCGCCCGGTCTATTAGTTGTCCCCTAATATCGTTCGACGTTATTGTTAAAAGCAGACCTGGTCCTTTGCAAGGAGTGATATCATTATCAGTGGTTTGCAATGAATAGACCATCCGCTGCATTGTGCATTTACGATTGTTCTTCTGTCAGAAAAGTATTTACATTCGCAGCTTCGTCGTTTAAAAGGAAATGTACTCCTTCTAGGATTAGAAATATTTACATTAATCATTTACCGCGAATTTTCTTCAGTCACTTTGGCCAGTGTTTAAGTCGCCAGAGAAAAAAGTAATATCAATTTCCGAATATAAAGCCCCTAAAATTTAGGGTAAAGTTAGTATTAGAGTTCAGTTCGCTAGAGTACTCGGCTAAGAAATGTTAGTCTAAACCTTTCAGAATCAAACTGTTTAGTTTTTATTTTTTAAATAGTTAGTTTTAAATATACTAGGTTTCAAGGATAAAACCATGTTTTTACTTCACTACTAGAAAAATCCACGGCAGTGTTTTCTAATAAACCGTTTAAAGTAGACGCTTCTACGGAGGATTCTTCAAACCAGAAGGATCCCAAACAACCTTTCTCTTTGCAAACGAGGCTCTGCGTGTACTTCTCTAGCTTCTCCTGGGATTTGACATGGAAGAAAATAAATTACAAACAAAAAAGAGCGGTGATGCTCCGAATTCACCCAATTTGAAACGGGAAGACTTTATAAAAAAGGTGGGAGAGGTAACCGACCTCAATTTCAACTCTTGCAAGCTAAGAGACTCGATAGCCAGATCCCTAATTCGACATGGATCTGAAGTGGGTGATAAATGTGCAGAAAATCCAGAAACATGCCAACAATAAATCTGTTAGCAGGGAACTAAAAGAAAGAGGATCGAAACGCCTGAGAAGACTAAAATGAATGTAGAGGAATATAATAGGTTCCTAGTATCAACGAATAAGGATCACAATATGTTAAAGAATGTAATGCAAAAAATAGCAAAGAAAGTAAAAAATCTCTGAACACTAATAACGGAGAACCCCAATACAAGAAAAAAATGGAATAAGCAGGATAGACAGATACTCAAAAAGAATGCCAAATAATGCCATAAACTTTATCGGGGAAATAGTGGAAGAATTTATAGCTACCGTAGCACATCAAGAGGAAAGGCCAGTGGCAAGAATGGCGATGGAAATAGGTACACAGACAACAAACAACAGGAAGAACAAGAAAAGCTTTTGAACAAAATAGAAAAGATGCTAGATAAGGAATCCAGTCTGAACGAACTTCAGGAAATAAAGACTTAAATGGCCGGAGGAAATATATAGGCACAGCCGCATTCAAAGTCATGAAATACAGACACGGAGAGAAGATGACTTTATTGTTGTCATGAGAGCCGGAGAAAAGGTATTAAATAAGCCACTAAAAATAATTGTTGAAGACAACCCCAATAATTCAAGAAGAAAAGCTAGAATGAGGGAAGATGATTTGGGCAATAACATCAAACGGGATTATGGGGGAACATAATGTGTTGAAGGAGAATATACAAAGGTGAATACACTTGATAAGCCCCTCAGTGGCTGAGTGGTAAAACTCGCGCTTCACAGTGCGAAGGGCCGGCGTTCGAGACCCGGTAGCGACAGAGCGTAGCAGTTTAAAATCCTAAAAAGGGATCTGGACCTCTAATAAGCTGCGAAATTGAAGGAAATGCCACTGGGTGGGCCAGGAGCGGTACGGTATATGCGTGTACATATACGGCTCGGTGGCTCCGAACCCTTACACCGAAAGGTAGAAAGGGTAAAAGATTAAGAAGAAGAAGAAGAATACACTTGATTATGACGGAATATGGCGGTAGAACAGCATTAGACAAACTAACCTTAAAGCAAATATCCAAAAGGCGATAGGAGTTTCTAGAAGAAATGCTGTCCGCTGGAGTGGAAGAAGTTGATGAATTAAGTTTAAGAAAATTGAGAGAATACACATGTAGAAAAGAGGACACATATATAGCGATGCATACAAATAAAAGAATATAAAACAAAGGAATAATAGGAAAAGGAAAAGGACGATGACATAGAAGTAATCAAGAAACGGAAAGCGAAAAATAAAGATATAATAATATTAAAACCGGTGGCTGGATCTTCTTATGCGAATATAAAAGTATGAAAAAAAAATAGACACAGTAATAATAGAAAGAATAAGCAGGACTGAAAGTGGCAATGTGCAGCTTAAAATAAAGGGGAAAAGGAAAAGAAAAGAGACGTCTTCAAAGATGTATTAAACAAAAAGCTGAAGACGTTGGCGAAAGTCAACGAAAAGCCAAGAAACCAAGCAGTGATCTTGGATATAGACGAGAATATACGGGAAAAAATGAACAAAAGGAGTTTAAAACAGAACTCATAGAACATAGTGAACTATGTGGCGCGATACAACTGAAACTTTCTGAAAGAGTGAATGAGAGCGGAATTAAATATGCATTTGTAACATTACAAGAAAATGCAGCCAAACACCTTCTGGGGAAAAAGCGATAAGTGAAGTGTGGCACCGGTGGAGGGTGAACGAAATAAACACCCCATTCAAATGTTATAGATGCTGCTACAGAGTGGGATGCACAGCAAGCAAAGAAAAGGAATCCACGTGTTACAAGTGTGATGAAATAGGTAACAAAAGGATAGAATGCCAAAACAAGTAGAGGTGATAATTGTGCAGTGCTGATGGGCACCAGGGCAAATCGATGCAGAACTCTGGTACAGACAGGAGATGGAGAAGAAGAAAAAGATAATAACACCATAATCAAGATAATACAGATAAACCTAGACAGAAGCAAAGGAGCAATGGACTTATTTCAACATAAATGCTCATCAGAAAACATAGATGTCGCATTAGTAGCTGAACCCAACAAAAACATGACAAAGTACAGTACAAAATGAATAACAGGCAGAAGGATAGATGCGGCCATATATATTGCCCGATAATAGGTTGAGGATATATAAAATGGGAGGAGATGGATATGTATGGGTAGAAAACGACGATGTAGTATTTTATTCATTCTACATTTCGCCCGCGGCAAAAGAAGAAGAATATTCTTGTTCGAACTAAACACAAGTATGGCACTACACAAGAAAAAGACACTAGTAAGAAAAACGTAAGGCAGTTCTGAATGGCCCAGTGAGAATGACTTCATCATACTAAACGACGGAAGTAAGCCAATCTTTGAACGGAATGGGGATCTTCGTACGTAAAAGTATCGATGTGCTCACCAGGCGTGGGAAGTAAATAGTGTGTAAGTGACGAGGAAAACGTAAGTTACCATAAAAATATACACATCCAACTAATGTTAAAGATAAGGAGTGGCAAAGAAGGAGACGAACAAGGAGACTAGAAGTATACAAACGAAAATATGCCTAATTATGCACACAGCGTAAAAGAACTTTCATATGCAATGAAGGACGTATATGACACTACATTAAAAGGAAATACGTCCACCACAGGCGCAGAGGTGCTTATTGGTGGAACGACGATATTTCGGAGCTGCGAAGTAAAAGCGTTAACGTCAAAAGAAAAATGACAAGAACGAATAGTAAAACCAATGTTAGTGACGAACGCAATACGCGACCAATATAGTGTGTGCCGAGATACACTAAAAAGGGAATTAAGAAAAAATAAGCAAGTATGGAACCTGTTATATGATGAAATAGATTTAAACATCTGGGACATAAGGTACAAGATTGTCACCAAAAGGATAGGTCTGCGTTCCCCAATGCTAATGACAGATGACGAGAAAATGCGGATAGGCAAATAGTTGTTCCCTGGACACAAAACCAAAAGATGGCCTAGCTTAAACGTCGATCCAGATGACGTACCAAGATGCGCAAGACTGGAAATGGCGAAGGCATGGCGAAGAATAAAGGCTGGTAAAGCAGTAGGACCAGATGGGATTCCCGCTGAAGTAACAAATCCACTTACAGAACAGAAAGCTCACTTGCTTGATATAACTATAAATAATCTCATAAAATGCGGGACGTTTCCCAAAGAATGGAAAATAGGTAGGCTCACTCTAATACAAAAACCAGCGAGAACCGATGGAAACAAATCACATAGACTCTTGTGATTGTTAAACCTTATGGCCAAATTATTCGAGCAAATAATAAACAAGAGGCTAATAGAAGCAATTAAGAAAGGAATGGCTTTGCACCTCACCAATACGGCTTCAGGAAAGGTTTATTAACCATAGATGCCCTACGACGAGTGCAAAGTACTGTTGATGAAGCGAAAGGAGATCCAAATATGTACGTGGCCATGGTAACACCGGACGTCAGAAATGCTTTTATCTCGGCACTGTGGTCAGGGACAATAAACGAGTTAAAGAAAAGAAAGATAGCGCCGTATCTTATCAAACTAGTCTGAAGTTACTTAGAAAATGGGAAGGTGTTTGTTGGCGAAAACCTGGCCATTGACATGAGATGCGGAATACTGCAGGAATCAGTACTGGAACCAACGTTGTGGAACCTGTACTGTGATGACGTATTGAGAACAGATACACCGGATGGTCCGACAATTATAGGATATGTTGACATCCTGGTGAAGAAGGGAAGAAATAGAGGATACCATAACATGGACGATGGATAGAATCGAAGCCTGGGTGATAAACAGAGGCCTGCAATTAGCCCCACAAAAGACCAAAGCGCTGGTGCTACTAGGGCGAGAAACCCTGGGAACAATAACCGTGAGAACTGTCTGAGATACCTTGGCATACTAATAGGCCACAACATGAGCATGGGAGTGCATATAAAAGAAATCGCTGAAAAGGCGGACAGAGTAGCTGCGGCCTTGAGCCGATTAATACCAAATGTCGGTGGACCAAGAGCAGGGAGGAAAAGGGTACTTGCCAGTGCCGTTAATTCTGTCATCCTTTACGGTGGACCTATAGAAGGAATGATCAAAGAAAATAGCATATACGAAAATTTTAGAAAGTGTACAAAGGAAAGTCGATTGCAGAATAGTGTAGTATAATAATACACGAATGGTGGAAATTCATCATTTATTATAATTCAAGTTATCAAAAACACAGTTAAGGTTGGGGTTATGGTCTTCATGTGACATTTAGTCTAGTGTTGGGGTTCTATTTATACCTTTTCGACACCACGCCCACCACCTTTGAGCATTTTATTCCCCTACGGGTGTTATCTCCAGCCAGGGACGTTTAATGGGAGAAACAAATGTCACCAGAAATAAAAATTGTTAAATATTAAAAAAAAGCACATATTAATGGATATATTAAAAAACATTGTTAACATTCAAAACACATTAAATATAACATTTTATATTACAAGAATTATGTAAATTTACTGGAAATAACCAAGGATACATCGACGTACAGTACAGGTTTCTATAACAGCAATATATTTGGATGAACTGAAGTCAAGGTGAATTAAAGTTTTCGTTTCGGGAACAACGGGGAAAGACAGGAGTGTAGTCCTGATTTCAAAAGAAATAAAAGTTTATTTGGTTAACGACGATTGAATTCACAATTTTGAGAAAAGTCAATAAATAAGTCTAAAATATATTTCGATCCAAACGGGTTTTAAGAAGAACTATTAGTAAAAAAGAACTTCACCATACAGAAGAAAGAATTGATAAAGGGAAGAATCCATAAAACTGCGCCAAAAGAATTAATAAAAGGGAAGAGTCCATAAAGCTGCGTCTAGAAAAGAAGGGAAAAGAGGAGATACAGGAAGAACCGTCAACGGAAAAGAAATTACACTTATACATTCACACACACTAAATAGGTAAATATTTCGATTTTATGTTCAATATTTCCAAAAATTTATAAATATAATTTGTTATAATATATGCTTTTTATATCATTATTTACGAGCTAGACCAGTGCAATTTTCTTAAAGAAATTTAACTAAATTCTCAGTACAATAGCTAGCTCTTATAGAATGATGTCAACAAAAGCAGTGCAGGTGATTGCAATACAACTATTGATAATGGAACGCTCCTATGGACAAAAGAAAAACAAGATAGCGCAAAGAGAAAGTAATAGGGAAACTACAATGACAAGATGGCAGAACGAATGGGACCTAAAACCGACACAGCATCCGAGACAAAGTTCAAGAAATCAGACCATGGGTTACACGTCGGCACGGAGAGGAGGGCTATCATCTGGCTCAATTTCTGGATACATCCTAAAACGTCCGTGACCAGAGGGTCATGGACGTGTACCGCTTCAAACGTGCAAACAAGGAGGCATGCACATGCACCTACTGCGGAAAACAAGATACACCAGAACATACTTTACCGAAGTGATGGAAGGTAGAAAGAGCGGCGGTCATTTACGAAATCGGAGAACTAACGGTAGACAACATCGTAGACAATTTGCAATGAAAGAGCGTGGAACGCGATACAAACAATGGTCACAGGAATACTTAAGACAAAGGAGAAGGACGAACCGGTAAAGACCCAAAACAAAATTGGCGGTGTGCTGCGCATACATGTCATGAGGAGTGGGTTTTGTCTTTTCTAAATTAATTGTGTATTACTTTACTACGGTGCGGAAACACAACAGCTTTCGTATTCAATACGTATTATTAACCAATGTGTCAAGAAACAGTGGTATTTTCTAAGAATGGAGGACTTCAAATGCCTACAGAGCTTTAACACGAAGTTTAATTATAACTTTTATACAGTGTGCACCTCAACTTTCTGTAAAAGTTTTAATAACATGCATTGTTTAAAATAATAAAACAAATAGAAAGTAAATTTTAACTTTCTCAAATATAAAACAATTACTTACCCAGGCTGATGTTTTCAGCACCATTAGAACAGATGTTCGAAATTGGTGCCATAAACATCAATACATAAACGTGCTCACCGTACTAGACTCAAATGCATATTTTGCTGAGAAATTGTATTTATTGACGCATTTATGCGATTTCTTCATTCTTCTACGTCATTTACTTCGGTATTATAAACGAATTATTTTAGGTGGCCCCACACAAAAAAATCTACAGAATTCAAATCGACTGATCGAGATGGCCAATCGATGGGTCCTCCGCAACCTATCCAGCGATTCTCGTATGTGATTTAAATGACGGCGAACGTCTATGCGCAAATGTGGAGAAGTCCCATCGTGCAGAAACCACATCTGTTGTCGAATTTTGTAGGAAAGCTAAACAAATTTAGACGATTCGGAAGCGCAAATGGGCCAATGGCAAAGTTATGTATTATGTAGCACCATACATTAACGGAAAATCGTCCTTGCTAACTGAGTATGCCACATAGCATGGGGATTCTCTATCGCTCAATGTCATATGTCTATTACTATTAGCTTCATCGGTGAACAGTATTCTTTAATTTAATTTGAGAATTATTTTCTACATTTTTCTAATAGCCATCCACAAAACTGCAGCCGCTAGAGATAATCATCTGGTGATAAAGCGAGTACCCGTTGAAAATGTTACGGATGCAACAAATGTCTTGTCAAAGTTTGTCACTCCATTGAACGAGGTAAATTAAGTTGCGGTGCAATTTGGCGAATACTTGTCCTAGGATCATCCTCTACTAAATTTAACACTGTATCTTTTGCATAAATATTCGCTTCACGACTGCCATCCCGACCTCGTCGAGGAAACCTGTATTGGGTGGACGTTGAACAAATCAAAAAATGTTTGTCTGCCGGTAAATTTCTATTAAGAAATAACCCGGGATATCGTCTTCGAACACGCACAGAGTTTTGTCCGTCCAACCATTTATTACCAAATGGAAATAAATTTGGTTTCTGTTTTTTTGTACGAGCCTTTGTACATATACAAAGATCGGAAAAAATCTTTGTACGAGAGATTTTTAGTTTATACAAGTACAACATAATAATGGTAACTGAACTACCAAAAAAATCTATGTACAATGTACAAAGACGCTAGAAAAATCTTTGTACGGGGCCAAAAATCTTTGTCTAGTACAAAAAAACTGCAAATATACTACATGAATCAATTGTCAACAGAAAGAATATTATATTCCCCCTTTACCCACAAAAACTTCCAATTGAAGGAGACTGTTTCAAGTCTTAGCTTGGTGTTTCCTTTCCTGTCATTTACAAAGATAAGAACTGGTGCAGTGAGTGATGAGTAAGGTTTGATCAAAGAGTGCATGACGTGTTATCATTAAGTAGTGTAACCAGTCTTTGTCTTCACTTACGTGCAAGTGGCGACATTAAAATTCGGAGAAGTAAGGGCGTCAGTCCGGTTTACATTACCTAATGATAACACGTCATCCACTCTTTAATCAAACTTTAGTGATGAGTGAGGCGAACGATTCCACCAGAATTTGAAGATTGTTCACAGATTAAACATTCCAGGAAAGGATATAAGAGTAAATGTTTACCTTCACTGCTACCTTACTTCACTATTTGCACACATTTTAACTTACCGTAACAATATATGCTTTGCATAAACAAAATAACATCTTTTTGTATCTATAATAAAATGAACATTATATTCAGATAACTCTTTCATGTATTTCCATTGTATAGTTTTTGAGACAAAAGGCGGATATCCTGTACCTTAAAAAGTTAATGTGATAGAGAAAAGTTGGTAAAAAATAAGTATCAAACGAATCAACGAAAATTGTATTCCCGTGATCCCATCGATGTAAAATTACTACCGTTTTAGACGATGCATCATTAAAAATCGCGCAGAGGTAGTGCCATAAGACACCATGTTTAGTTGATACGTTTCTAAGGATTGTTGTACATTATCCCCCCAAATTATTTGTTGCATACTGTGTTGAAATACATGAACTAACATTTGCCGATATATTTTTGTAATATCTGAATAAACAATAAATTTATGTCATCTGCAGTGCAATAAATATATCAGATCCGTTTGTACAGTAGATTTACATAATTTATCTATTTGATCTATATTTCCTTAGCAAAAATCTTATTGGGAAACGGAAGATAAACCGTAAATATATAATTTGCAATAAATTATCTAGACACAGCTAAATAAAACCGGCAATCACCTCTTGATTTAAACTTGTAGCGCACTACAACGCACGGTAGGATAAATTCAAAGTGAAAACGTGGCTAAACATAATAATAGATCTTAAAAAGCAAAGAACATTTATTTCCAATACCTTCTATCAATTAAACTGTGTATATGTAAAAAAAAGTAAATAATTTAATTAAATGCAATTATATAATTATACACGCGTTTAAGGTTTACAGTGATGTAGATATCTGGGATATAAACATACTTCTCGTATGTGATAGCGATTTAGTAGCCAGCAAAGGAACCGTTCAAGACCTAACCCATAACCACCATGTGGACAAGTGCCATATTTTCTCTGATCAGTATACCAAAAATATGGGGTAGGATCTATATCTACGCTCTTGTACCTACAACAAAATCAAATTATTATGGAATATCGTGTTTTAAACCAAAACACTAACGCTTCTAACAATTCTGTCAAATCTGAAATCCTCATAGAGCCCCCACAATTTCACCGACATTAGGAAGTAGTACATCAACACTCTCTGTTAACGTTCTATCTTCAGGACATTTTGACATGTAGAAGGACTTTATTTCAGCAGGAAAGCGACATAACATTATAGGTTTGTTTATTTGGTCTGTCATTTTTCTTTCAGGCATTTCTGGAATATCCTAAACGAATTAAACATTAGTCTGGAGATAATCAAAATTGATTTTCTTAAAACAAATATTTTATAGAATAACGAAATTACCTCTCCAAACTCATAGAAACTTCCATTTTCCTTAGTAATATTATGTTCCTTGAGATATTTAATAGCATCAGCATAGTTCATTCTAAGAAATGGACGCGCAGGTGGCTTAAAGTCTGGATTTAATTCAAAAACAACTTCGCCTAATGACGACTTCAATACACGATCAACCACATCACAAATTAAATCTTCTAACCGATCAAGGAGTTCATTGAAATTAATAAATGGACATTCAGCTTCAACATGTGTATATCTAAAACACTACATTAGCTCAACTATATCTGTCATTAGTGTATTAACGTACTCCGCTAAATGCCTACGCGTTCTGCTTTGTTCTGCTCTAAAACTTTCAGTAATACAATACACATCTCCCATTGATGGTAAACATGTTTCCAGATAAAGCTGAGAACTTTGCGTTAAATAAGCTTCTTCTCTGGAAGTAGGTTGAGGATTAAATCATAAAAATAAACATTAATCAAGCTGATACTACTATACCAAAGTTAGTTCTTAACCAGTATCAGTTCATGTTTACAATTTATTATTTGTTGAGACTGTATTCTAGTTTTAATCGAAGAAGTATGTTTGGGGTAAGTAAAAGATGAATTGGTACTGATTTAAGAATAATCCATATATTTAATGTATATACACAGGCAATTCAAAATTTTATGATAGACAATTCTTAGAATTAGATAAGACTTTAAATGCCCATTCCTAGAAGCGAGTGGCTGTATGATGCTAGCAGTGCCGTGCGATGTGTTTGAATAGTTGCTAGATAAATGATACAGATATACAGTTGTTATGGAGAAATGGTACCGGCTAACTTCGAAAATGAGAAGCGAAATTGAGAACCAAAATTGTTTCAGGAAATCGCGGAAATCAGTCAATCAAAAAACATCTAACTATGCAGAATTTATATGCTACTATTACACATATTGTATATACCTAAGCATATGTAGGTCAGAGGGGATGGCTGGAAATATGCAGTTCCTCTGAGAATTAAACACACTAACAAGAAAATAAAACCGTATGCATGGTTCTCAACAAACTTTATACAGTGAACTCCGGTTATAACGTAACCTCTAGACACCAAACAATGAGTACTTTATAAGCGGGGATACGCTATAAAAAAAAAAACAAAAAATTATGTACATACATGTTGTTTTATTTGATATAAAGATAGAAACTAAACTAAGCCTAAAACAGTTTTTTGAAAACAATGTAAATAGTTTGTAACAGTTTTAGC
Organism: Chrysina gloriosa; assembly: GCA_038088585.1. Lineage (NCBI taxonomy): Eukaryota > Metazoa > Arthropoda > Insecta > Coleoptera > Scarabaeidae > Chrysina > Chrysina gloriosa. The sequence continues at coordinate 54,315,441 of CM076093.1, forward strand.
AGCACAAAGAGCTTCAGAATAACTTGGTACTTCTACCTGTTAATCCTCACGTCGCTTTCGTTGCCAGAACTTAGAGGATCATTTAATATCCCATGTGGCTGTAAAGCTTCTGTAATAATATCATCATCCGTTAACGACTCTGTTGTTACTAAATTATCATCGACTGTCGGAAAGCTATCCAGCTCAGGAAGAAACATTTCGAGGTTGGTTATATCTTGAAAACTGTTGTGCAGCCAGTCGCTAAGGGGACCCTCCCAGTCATCGTAGTCAATATCTCGGTACTTCCCGAACCATTGAACCAGGGGTAAGTCATCGTCTGAATCAAACTCGTCGGCCGATTTTATCAAACTTGCATGTCGAAAGCAGTTTGAAATAGTGGTTTACGTAACTTCATTCCAACATTGCGCAAGTAATTTTATTGAGTCTAGGAAAGTTATGGTAAAAGGTTCCTTATTGTCCAGTGATTGGATCAGTCTATACATAAAATATCTACGATAATATGACTTAAGGCACTTAATTATGCCTTGACCCATAGGTTGTACGACTGGGGTGCAATTTGCTGGCAAAAACTGTAATCTGATATTTGTAAGAATCAGATTTTTGAATGAGCTGCACAGCTGTCAACCAGAAGCAATATTTTTCTATTCTGACGTCTTAATTTTTCATCCCAATCCTTTAAATAATTTTCAAAAATTGCCTTAGTCATCCACGCTCGCTTGTTTGATTTATAAATGATAAGTACATTTTTACTGCGCGTCATATTTGCACAAACCCAAATGGTGTACCTCAACATCGACGGCTTCCCTCCCAAACACTTTTCTCCCATAAATGTAAGGGTATGGTCTGGAGTCATCTTGTAAAATAGCCCAGTCTCGTCACCATTGAAAATATCCTCGCAGCTGTAGTTTTGTATAGTATTGGGCCACTTATCCGCTAACCAGTTCAGTACAACTTGTTTGTCAACATCTGCTGCTTCACCAGAAATCTTCCCGACCTTTATGTTGTGACGAACTTTAAAACGTTCGAGCCAACCTGTAGAGTACTAACATCGTCACGATTCAATCTCTTAGATAAATCGTCGGCATTTGCTTTCAGAACTGAACCACTATTACAATATTTTCGAATCTTCGAGTCTCAAACCATCGTAGAAGAGCTTGATCTACATCTTGACGTACAGGATTTCTAATTCTTTTATTTTTGTATGACTTACTTTCACTTGCCTTCTTGATTTTTCCGCGATTACACCAAATTGTAGATGCTGCTGTTTTTCCCATATTTTTCGTCTAGCAATTTCTCAATAGTTTTAATAATTTCTATCTTTTCTTTCACAGTTATAGACTTGCGTCGATCCGCTATTTTGACCACACAAGAAATTGTACAAGCGCACCTTCTCATAAAACAGTCAAATGAAAACTGCCGTCTGCCACGCCGCGGCAGTTCGAGCGAAAATTCCACAGACTATGTATGTATTACTGTAAAACCCCGACGATCTCGGGGAACCACCGTCCGGTAATTCGGTATTAACCTACACTCGTAGTTTACAACCGGAATGTGCCGACTTAGTAGGTGAAAATCTTCTTCTTCTTAATCTTTTTACCCTTTCTACCTTTCGGTGTAAGGGTTCGAGCCACCGAGCCGTATATGTACACGCATATACCGTACCGCTCCTGGCCCACCCAGTGGCATTTCCTTCAATTTCGCAGCTTATTAGAGGTCCAGATCCCTTTTTAGGATTTTAAACTGCTACGCTCTGCCGCTACCGGGTCTCGAACGCCGGCCCTTCGCACTGTGAAGCGCGAGTTTTACCACTCAGCCACTGAGGGGTTTAGTAGGTGAAAATATTGTACTTTATAACTGGAGTAGAAATTATATATGGTACGTAATATCCGATAAAAAATTAAGAGTATTTTGGCCAGGACCAACGAAATGTGTACGTAATAACCGAAAGTACGTTATATCCCATGCACGTTATATACGGAGTATACTGTGATGTGTTTGTTATTTTACTTTTGCCAAAATCATCAAATACTTCGAAAACTGTAAACGATAGGTATAGGGAACATTGAAGTAACTCACCTTTATTTTTTCTATACAATTCTATACAAAAAAAAGGCAAAAATACATAGCGTTCACTTAAAAAAAAGCATAACTTTGATACTTGATGCTCTTTTGGGGGACCTATATAAATGACAATATTTTCTAATTATGGCCTTTATAAACATTCACCATCCTGTCAAGAGATTTTTAAAAAAATATTAGTTTCAGAGCTACATTCCGACGCACTAGTCATGAGCCACTCTCTGTATATTAAATACGAATATGCCAGTATATGCCATAATAGAGATAATAATCCTCGTTATTTGCTGAGTGGTAAAGCACGCACAGGGCCGTAACAAGTTAAAATCCTAAAATGGATCTGTTACCTTCAATATATTGCGGTGATTCAAATATGCCGCATAAAATTCTACGAATTATATCTACTTTAAGTGTGTTCCCAACATTACGAACAAAAATAAAACTATAACCAATGTTGTTTTGACATACCCGTTCGTTGGTAAGTAATTAGTAAGGTTCGACAAACGAGTGCATGACAAGTTATATGAACCGGACTGACGCTGCCACTGAATTTTAATGTCGCGCCTTCCAGTAAGTGGGGACCAGCAGTGGAGTGACAGCGGTGGAGTGACAGCGGTGGAGTGACAGCGGTGGAGTGACACCGGTGGAGTGACAGCGTCTGTCCGATTTACACTACGTAATGACAACTTATTATGCGTTCGTTTGTCGAACCATAGTAATTAGATGAGAATTATGAGATTATATAAATCTTGTTTAAATTTAAACCAATAAACGGTATTTTATTATATACATAACATAACTTTTTCATAAATGCAACAATTTTAGCATTTATGAAAATATTATGGTTACTATAGATTTAAAAAACAAGATAAAAACCACATTAATTATTGGAAAAAATGTGTTACGCTTATGGTTCATCATTCATAGTATGGTGATGCCAGTTTGCATATTTGGTTGCAGATTTCCCGATTTTATTTTCGCTCACATTGTATGTAATGGCAGCGCTATTGCAACAAATGTTAAATAAATCACTTTATACCACTGCAAAATTGATATAATAAAAATAATTGTTTGTTTATACATACAGTTATATTTCACTGACAAAGTTTTCACAGGAGTTAATCGAGGTTCCTTAAGATGAATAGTCTAAAATTCCATCAATATATTAACAGCAAGTAGACTCTGTGAAAAAGCGACTTACAAAGATTTGACTAACAATAATATATTTGGTTCAAATTGTTTATTTTTCTTTGTTTTAGGCATTCGCTCTTCTTAGAATGAGTAGCAAATTTGAATTACAGGAAAACCGATTAACAAACTATCCCTATAACGGGCAAAAGAAATATTTGCCATCTATTCATTTCATAAAATTGAAATACATGAAAGAAAGAAAGAATTGATATAATAAGAATACATATACATACTTTGAAACAAGAAATTACTCATTAGTAAACTTTCAAACTTCCAATGCATGACGGACTCGTAACACGTAATTTTACTCTTTCTTAAAGTATTGCTGATAATAAAGTTATCAATGCTTTAACAGATACCTCAAGTCAATCGTTCTACATACGTAAATGTGGACCAACACTGAACAATCTTAAAAATATTAAAATGTTTCCTATCCATGACAGCACACTACCGTATGATCTTTCAATCCCGCATGCTTTTCTTTAATTAATTTTCATTTAATTTTTAGAATCCATACTTTACATGGTATATATATAACATTCGCAAAAACCAACAACGCAAACTGCTAGTGAAATGCACATTAAATGAATGCAGAAAAGAAAATTATATGTTTAAAACAGGCTTTAACAACAAGTGGGTGTAAAGGTCAACAGAGTTGTACAAGGTGGCGGAACATCAAATGCCGACAATGTATCACGGTATGATTTGGAAAATGTGCACAAAAACAGAGATTACAGTAATTGATGCACATTTAATTGACAGCCTGTTGCTTTGTCGGTGCTTACTACAGATAAAGAATCAAAAAATTTGGCAAGTTTGCAACGCAAACCACAAATTTATTGGAAATAAATAAGGTTGGTATAGAATTTCTGTAAACGTTCACAAAATCCTTATTAATGGTTTTCAAACAATCAATGTGTACTTTTACCTACTGGGATTTTACTGGAAGACGCTCAAGGATCTACAAGCAATTTCAAGAGCATCACACGAGGAAAAATTCAAGACTAAATACAACTCATAAATTAGTACATGTGCTTCTCATATCATCGCATCGTAATTTCAGCTAAGAAATTTGGATCAAACTGAGAAGCAAAAACTACCAGAAGAAATCTTTAAATTCTACTATAACATTTTCAGTTAAATCGAACACCTGAAACTTATGCACATGCTACACTTAAAACATGTGACATTTATAAATATTTTCACATTCATAGTATTAAATTAAAAATAAATAAACTCATTTTTAACACACTACAAGCAAATAAATCAATTTTGAATTAATCTACTTAAAGGAAATATTTTTGTCCAGCTATAGTCACAACTCCTCTCACTCTGCGCTGCTGATAGTGTCATAGAGCTATTCGTTTCTAAGAACGGACATTTAAAAGTGTTATGAAGTTCTGAAAATTCTCTGCCATCAAATTTTGAATCTCTTAGACATTGATTTTTCAATTTGTTTCTTTTTTTTAATATTCATTGCAGTAGTAATTCTTTACTTACCCAAAATAATCTAATTTGAATAAAGTAGAACCACCTTCTACTTGTGTCTGAACAATATGAGGTGGAGTAACTTCACAGTATCCTCTAGTTTTGTAATGATCTCTGAAATATTATATTTAAGTATTTGTCTGTTTCCATAAAAACTTAGAAATAATATACCTAAATGCCTGCAATAGAATAGACCTCATACGAAGTACCTTAGAAGTATTTTCGCCACGAATTATAATATGTCTATTTTCTGCTTGAACATCTGGTAAAGCTTCTTCATTTAATAGTGAATCTGCACCACCAGATGGTGCTAATCCGATTAATTCCCAATAGTCCACATGGAGTTCATGACCACCAGGTGCCTAGAAAATATTTGAATGAATAACTAATGCAAAAGTAAAAATAACACCGATGTAATTACTTACTGTTTTGCCTTCAGGAACTTTGATTAATGTACCAAACAACTGAATACTTGACTCAGTCGATAGTAAAATTGCATCATAAGTTTGACATAATTTATCACCCAATACACATTGTAAAAATCCACTGCCATCTCTAAGTGTAATAAACATTAGTGCTTTGCCTTGCCTTCGTATTCTATGAGCCCAACCAAAAATAACTACCCTTTTATCTCTGTATTCCTGACAATCACAAATCTTAACTTTCATTGCCTTTGGTAAAGTTTTGTCTTCTACAATAATAATTTTTTTGCTTCTTCAAGATTTTTCTGCCTCTTTTCCGCATCTTCCACTTCTTTTTATTTTTATCGGCTTGTTTATAACTTTCCCGGACCCATATTTTTTGAATTTTCTTTAGTTGAGACTTGCTTGCTGGTTCAAATTTACCCTGTATATCATTGCTATCAACATAAATAATAGGAAATGGTTCAGATCCAGCTGTACGCATTGCCTGAAGTATTGTTTTGAATGGGGTTGCTTCAGTGCCATCACCATCTTCATCTGAACCTCTCTTATCAGATGTGTATATAGCTAGGAAAACAATATTAGTTGTATACTTTTGTATGGATAAAATATAGTAAAATATTATTTTCAAAACGGAAAGGAACTACAAAATAATCTAGAAATTATGACCAAATATGTATTTTCTTGTAGACAATCTCTAGATAGCCCTTTAACAGAAGAAATACATATTGTAGTACACTATAAAATTGGTTTTTGAAATAATCTTTCTACTTAATTTGATGAAATCAATTATTCAGAAATTAGAACTGAATCGATATCATTGCATCATATCATAAATGTACTTCACAAACAAAATTGCACCATATGTTAAACATACCGTTCAAAATATTTCCAGGCATTGTTATTAATATTAACACAAGAAACTGTTATTACAAAGAGCAGATTTTTCAATAATTTCCTAAAACTGATTTAGGACGACTAGCGCACTTAACCTTCCTATACTCACGTCAAAACGAAAGACGTATACTATACTATATAAGTCGGTCTCACAGACCGCATGCGTGAGTATAGGAAGGTTAAACGTCATGCAACTCATATGCAATATGCAAAGGATTGATGTAAATGTAACCTCATCAAAGCATATCATAGAATAGAGAGGAGCGACAAGGAGTGTCGGCAGCTTTGATGTTCGTGTGGTCGATTTGAATGTCCTCGAAATAGCTCAGAAGTTAGCTAACGCCATTCTGAAAATACGAAAGGTGCACATTTCTTCCTATTAATTGAAAACTATTACAGTTTTGGGTATGTTAAAAGAATACTATTTGCTAAGAAATTAAATCAGTGATACACAACAATAATCGTATATTCTAATTTTAATATGCACACACCATACCAGTATAATAACATTAATGAAGCTAGCCAAATATACCACTATCGTTGTATTTAAAACATGGTTCCCAGCCATGCGCATACAGAATTTACCTCAAGATTTTCTAACTGTGTCGCTTCTATCTATTTTCTCACCATATGAACACATCAAATTGTTTCGTGTTAATTTCATTTGCAAACAATCCAATGGGATGGCGCTCTTATACACGATACGAATAGTACGTCACTAAATATCATCCTTTTCCTAATTTATGTATCGAACTAAAACAAGAAAGTTCAAACAAAATTTATACGAAAAATTATTAATAACAAAACTGCTAATAATGTTGTTTAACATATATGAAAGACTTTATAAAATGTATATAAGGATCGCTAGGACTTCCGTTCTTTCTTGACATACTCTTGCTTCTTCGCACTATGGCCAATCGTTCGTAATCAAATGTTGCTGCTCTTTAAAATAAAAGGCGCCATTTTTGCTCCAAATATTTTTAACACTCGCTACTTTGCCGCTACTCAATTAACAACCAACTTAGAAATCGTAAACTCATCATTAAACATGTTTCTTTGCGGTATTTGCGTCCATAAATCACATGTATTATCAATTAGCTTTGCTAAAAGAGTGGATGACGTGTTATCATTAAGTAGTGTAAATCGGACTTACACTGTTACATCTACGAATTATTATTCAATGATAACTTATCAATGATAAATTCGTAGAAGTGACAGCGTGAGTCCGGTTTACACTACTTAATGGTAACACGTCATCCACTCTTTTATTTTACCTTAATTATCACTAAGATACTTTTGCCGGATCTTGCGAAATAATGAAAGAGTTTGAAAGGATTGGTTACTACATCCTACTGAAAAACTACTTCTTTTTTGTAGTAGCATAAAATTGAGTATAAAACTATTTAACTGAGCACTTAAACCTTCATGAAAAAAGTAAAAGGCATTTCCGGAATCTACATCTTTAGCCCAATTTCATAAAACGATTACGAAAAGATAACACTGTTGCACCATGTTATTGAAAGAGTTATTTATATTATTCAATTTTTAGCTGAACAAAATGTAGCCTTTCATGGTTGCAGTAATACATTATTTAAAACAAATAATACTATTTTTTAAAGTGTATAGAAATTATCTAAAATTTGACCCTAATTATAATGTCTGTACTCGGTACACATTAATAGAACTCAAACTCAAAAGAATTTGCCTCATTACGTCGGATATAGAATTCAAAATGAAAGTTATTAGGGAATAATATAAAAGAAATTATTTTAAAAAGAACAACAGGCAAAGTATTTTACTACTTTACTTCATCGTGACCCCGATGCAAGCCACCAAGAGCAGATGTCAGTTTGTATTGAAAAAGGTTTCTACTACTAGAATCCATGATATAAGAAGTATGCTCTTGCGCATTTATTTGTGACGTCACTTGGGCCAAGTACAACCGCTTCAATAAGATCGTGTAATTTTCAATAAAACCGTACGAAAAATAATAAAATTGAGAAAATACGTTTTCTAATACTAACTATAAATTCTAATGAGCAAATTATTAGAAAATGCCCATATTACTTATATTATAATTTATTAGGTATACATTACATATTGGTAATATTGCTGACATTCTATTTGTTACGCACATAATGCACAGTACAACAAAAATTACGAAAACAAATGTTTTAAGTATATTCTTCAAATAAAATAATGTTTCGATAATAGGAACATATAAAATATAAACCTGTCAAATGTCATTTCGTCCATTATTTTTATTTATAGATCCTAGTGTTTTTGAAAGTTGTTTCCTTATGCCACAACATAAGACGTACAATAAACAGATGAGTCAAACGCGATCAGATGTTCCTATCGTGACGACACTTGGGCCAAGCCTCGCCCATGCGTGTTAAAGACGACTTTAGGAAAATTTACGAGAATACCTATTCTTCTTACATCATGACTAGAATCACAGAATAGAAAGAGCACAAAGTTAGAAAATCTTGTGGTAAATTTTGTATGCGCATGGCCGGGAACCATGTTTTAAATACGACGAAAGTATTATATTTGGCTAGCTTCATTAATGTTATTATTCTAGGATGGTGTGTGCATATTAAAATTAAAATATACGGTTATTGTTGTGTATCACTGATTTAACTTTTTAGCAAATACTATCCTTTTTACATATCCAAAACTCCAATTTTTTCAATTAATACGAACACATGTGCATCTTTCGTATTTTCAAAATGGTGTTAGCTAACTTCTGAGCTATTTCGAGGACATTCAAATCGCCCACATGAACATCAAAGCTACCGACACGCCTTGCGCTTCTATCTATTCTGTGCTAGAATCAAGTTGAGCTTGAATATTCACTTTCCCAAATTATGCAAATTTCATTTGATTGCTGACATGCGCACGGCTTATTTCATGTTTCACGTACGCGTTTTTCCCGCTAAATTTTTTCAATTAATTTCAAACAATGCACACGGAAAACAAAAATGCGTCTTTTTCGTCATAGCTACAAATCCAATTATTACGAAGATATATCTATGTCTTTATTAAATTCTTTTATAAGTTTCTCCACGACTTTTACCGGTCACTTCAATATTGAGTACAGGAAGAGGACGTCCACGTTCTTTTACTACCAGTTGTTGTTGAAACTTAGTGTCGCCGAGTTTAAAGACAATATCAATTTGTACATCACATTGACACGTAATTGTAATGCGCGATGCGTAGATTAACATCGACGGACTCCCACTGACCACTCCTGGCCAAATATGCAGTTCATCTCGACGTTCTCACGTCCGTGTCCGTGTGCCAAGAACCGTCGGCGATCTTTGATTTAATTCGTGTATGAATTTAACTGTATTGTAAAGAACTGCGCTGCAGAGACGACTTTCTCAGAAATTATGAGTGCCTTGCGCTTGCATAAATAATTATTAACATGTCAGTTACGCACAAGGAAATTATGGAAATTTAATATTTTCAATGAAATAGTCAGTAAATTGTAAATGTTAATATTTAATGCTTAATGTATAAATTGAGGATTTAGTCTGGTGGTTCTGCAGCTCAGCAGCACTAATGGAGGAGCTGCCCCTGAATGCAGGCAATCTCCATGCATATTATTGCATCAGTCCTACGGGCTAGGTTGAATCGATAAACTGTAGTTTGGTCATATATTGTACCAAGGGATCTCATACAAATTGTGTACTAATGTTATCCTTGTAATAGCACCATCAAAACGTCATCACTGGCCACTACTAGTTCAGAGTATAATAAAACAACAAATTAGTTTGAAATTACATATAATTTATTTACAATATAAATATATACTATCGTGGGCACATAGAATGTCGACCTCCATCAACTGGAATTATTGCACCTGTTATAAAGCTAGCTTCATCACTCGCTACAAAAGCAATTGTCTGAGCAACTTCTTCAGGATTTCCAGCTCTACCAAGTGCATGTGTTAACTCACATCTTTTTAAGAATTGTGCATATTCTTCTTCATTCAAACCTCCTCGTTTGTGTAATTCAGTTATAATAACTCCAGGGCAAATGCTATTTACTCGAATTTGTTTTGAAGCTACATCCAATGCAACACACTCTGTAAATTGGTTTATAGCTGTTTTTGACATACAATATGATAATAAGCCTGGTGATGCACGTATTCCAGTCACACTGGAAACATTTACAATATTTCCCTTTGTTTTTTCCAGATGTGGTATGGCTAAAATCGTTAAATGGTATACCGATCTAACATTAGTGTTAAAAACTCTATCATATTGTTCAAGGCTTGTATTTTCTATGCCACCTGTCTCAATTATGCCTGCATTATTAATTAGTACATCTAGTTTTCCAAAATGTTCAACTGTCTTATCGATGATAGACTGACATTCATCTTCCTTAGTAATTTCGGCAACAATTAAGAATGGTGCTATTTCACTAACACATTCTGCACCAACTTTATTTAAGTTTTCTATATTTCTTCCAGTGAGAGATAAACTGGCACCTAATCTTGCAAAATGCTTTGCAGTTGCTGCACCAATTCCAGAGCTAGCCCCAGTTATTAGTACTACCTTTCCTTTAAACATTTCTCCTGCAAAAAGATAAGTTATACTTTAGTAACATTGCATGTTATAATTCATTAATTATCAAAAACGAAGTATAATAAAAGCAGTTTGTATATAACATTGATATCGGTGACTAAAAACTGCATTATACTATACTATAAAAATTATATTCTATACATCACCATAATTAAAATTAAAAAGAAACTATTGTACTTACACCTTTTGCAAATTTCTAATCTTCTTAAACTTTCGAAGTAATATTACTGCAAGCTACGTGATCAACAGTAACTCCAATTAGATCATATTAGATAGTGTGTCCCCACACATCTACATATATTAAAAGAAGCTCCACTACAAGTACTACCACAGATAAATGAAATGATAGATCATGAGAGAATTGACAACAGCAATCTTCTATAAATAAAAACGATTCCTATCTATTGATCCCTATTCCCTATATTAGATTAGAAAACTGACATCACCATAGTTTAAAGTTAACCGACTAATGTAAACCATATGTACCAAACATAGCGCCTTACCAATGATGGAATCGAAACTACTCTTATTTGGCGCCATCATTTGAAAAGCACTTGACCTCAAAAGTTTTACTTGTTACATTTTTAAATTAAAACAATGCAGATAAAGAGGTATATGGTAAAATGGAAATGCTGGGTATGTATTTATTTAATTAAATAGGCATAAATTCTTTAGCTATACATATACATGGTAGAACAAGTTCGCATCAAAGTGACACTAGTAAGCTAGTATTTAAAGCATCAACAAAAGGAACTCTATATACTTTAAACAAAATAATCTGAAACCAGGAGCAACATTAACTACTTATCAATTTGACATTAACACAAGAAAAGAAGTTAAGAGAGGAGACATAGGAAGAACCATCATCGAATAAAAGAAATTACACTCACACACACACAACACTAGGTTATTATCTTGATTTTATGTTAAATATTTCTCAACATTTATAAATATAATTTGTTATAGTTTATGCTTTTTATATCATTAATTAAGAGCTAGGCCAGTGCAATTTTGTTTAAGAAATTAACTAAATTTTCAGTACAATATACATTTAATTAAAAATATTAACATTAACATTATACAAATTATTTTCTGTATCTGATTTGAAATATAGTTATTCTACCTAAATTTGAGGTTGCAAGGCGAAAACAGTTTTTCTATAACTTTTACAAATTTCCTAGATACACAATACTAACACATACGTATGAGAACTTATACCACTATAATACTTATTTATATTAGACAAAGAGTAGCAAACAAAAGAACAAAAACACAAATAAAACATGTCAATAAAAGAAGAGAGGATATCAAAATATTGAAAAAGAAAATCTAAATTACTCAAAAATGTTACATGCTAGTAAATATCTAAAAGACAGATTCAGATTCTATACACAATTCCATCCAAAAGCGCATAGCTTAGAAAGAGCAGCTCATTGTAAAGCTCCATGAAAGTCAGCTTCTTGAAGTTATAGTTTTTGCCAAAATATGGCAAAAAAATTTAAAGATCAATTGAATTAATTCGGATTGAATTTTAGATAAGGCTATAAGAATTTGTTATAGTATTAAATCATGTAAGCTTACATGATATATAATTTAAGCAATTTGAGTATAAGCTTTTGATAGAATGTGCTGCAATTAAATATCAGTTTATTATTTTATCCAAAGCATGCATGAGTAAAATGCTTGGAACAAATCCACTAATGCATATAGACATACTCCAGGGGTAAGTCTTCAATATATTTATTACCACACTTTTGTATTCAATCTCTACGCGAGATAGGATATTTTTCAGATTGGGGGAACCTCTGTCTTCCACAATTTTTATTCAGGATGCACTTTTACATTGCACGACCAGCTTTTCCCATTTTCACCGCACAATATTTCTGAATTACACTGAAACTTTTGGTTCAGCTATTTAGATCTTCGTCACGTAAACTTTCAAATATTCACGATTATGACGAGGTTATGTTTCCTATTTGCTATGCCGATATTGATAAGTTAGGCGATGATATAACGGTATTAATAAGTGCATATAGTACCCTCTGCCGCGTTGGGAGAACTATGCTGCCAATCTGATTTCACTTACATATATGGCTTTCCTCTATCTTCAATTACACAAAATAGAAGTGACATGACACATACAACGCCGTTGATGTTGCAGCTACAACTTTCAAAATATTTATTTTTAAATAATTTCAACCATAACTTTATTTAAGTAAAAAAATACATGTCATCACAAATTATTTAAAAGTACAAATCATAGAAATCTATCTTGGACACATTGCGTGCCTGCCGCCATCTACTGGCAAGGAAGCACCCGTAATGAAACTGGCAGCATCACTAGCAAGAAAAGCTATTGTTTTTGCGACTTCCATAGCATCACCGGGGCGTCCCAATGCATGAGTGTCCTTTGCCCTTTTTAAGAATGCAGCATAATTTTCTTCATTCATACCGCCTCGCTTGTGTAGATTAGTAATTGTTACCCCTGGGTTCACACTATTCACTCTGACCTGTTTTGGTCCTAAATCCAAAGCAGTACATCTTGTAAATTGGTCAACTGCTGCTTTCGACACACAATATGCCAAAACTCCGGGAAACGATCTAATTCCATTGACGCTTGAAACATTAACGACGTTTCCCTTTGTTTGAATTAAGTATGGAACTGCTAGTGTAGTTAAGTGGTAAATACATCTAACGTTGATATTCATCATTCTATCAAACTGTTCCAAATTGGTATTTTCGATGCTTCCAGTCTCAATAATTCCAGCATTGTTAACTAAAACATCTAATTTACCAAAATGCTTTATTGTTGTTTCCAAAATGTTTTTAGTATCGTTCTCATTTGTTAATTCTCCGGTTACTATTAGAGGTGTTGGCGTATCTTTCGGTAAATTACATTCCGTCACAATTTTATTCAAATTTTCTAAATTTCTTCCTGTTAATGCTAAACTAGCTCCAAGGCTTCCCAAATACTTTGCTGTTGCTGCCCCAATACCAGAACTAGCACCAGTTATTAACACTACTTTTCCGGCAAATTGCATGATAAATGTATTTACTAACGTGTAACTTTAAACTAACGATAGCAGCAAAAGATAATATGCAAAATCTAGTGAATTTATTTATAACCTCTACCAGCGTGAAAATAAGTGACATTGAAAACGCTTTACACTTGCTCTCTCTTTTCCTATTCGTTGTTCTCATAAAATCGCACGAGATAGAAATACTGATATATGTGTATCTCCACGCAAGTGTTTATTTATAAATTTAATTATCCTCCACTTATAAAATATTTACGTTAAGGTTAATTGTTGTATAAATAAAAATATATTCAGTAGCCCCTTTGGCGCGTAGCGGTGAACAAGTAGTATAAAATAAAAATGAGAGTATAACGTATGTAGTATATTTGCAAATGTAAAATAAATAAAGTAATAAAATCACAGCTTCCGCTGAGTTGTTGCTACACTCGTATCAACAAAAAGATACAGCATGATAGATACACAATTCAACAAGAAATTTTAACCGAAATAAATTGAGGTATAAATAAGAAAAGTCAAGTAAGAAAAAGTAAGGTTAGAATTACAAAAAGGGCAGTTAAAAAATAAACAAAACAAAAATTAAATTAAATAATTATGGAATATAACTTGCCTCAAGGTATGTCATTTAGTGATAATGTAGCAGGTAATTTTAAAGTCTTCAAGGAGAATTTGGAAATATACCTTGTTGCATCAGAAAAAATAGGAAAGTAAGTTGAGGTTAAGGTTGCGATACTATTCAATTGTATTGGCCAAGGAATAAATATCTTTAATACGTTTAAATTAACAGGTGTGCAACAGAAAGAATGTTGTACAGTGATAAAACAATTTGAGAAATATTCCAACCCGAAGAAAAATATAATATAGGAAAGATTGAAAATTTTCAAACAAAAACAGCAAGAACGTGAGGGTTAACTTATCTTAAAAAAAATCGCAAGTTTGGTGCTTGAACTGAAAGAGGGAAAATTACTATTTATTAAAACTCTATTTTGACACATTACAAATACTTAATAACATATCACCCTTGTTTATATATCTTTTAGTTTATATATCTTAGATATATAAACAAGGCTTATAGTTATTCAGCCAAATTTTTAGAACCTGTGCTATGTGCTGTCATCTAGCGTGGATAAAATATAGTTGAATTTTTGAATGAACGCAGGCCACCAATATGTGATTTCTAATATAACCAATTATTGTATTTTTGATAAGAAATTCGTATTTGTTGCGTATGGGGTACATTTCGCCTAGCCTCACAGACATCATTAGAGGTTATGTTATCGTAATTATCATTTAATAACACTATAATATAATAAACTCCTGGACAAAATTAACACACCACTATTGTATTTTTGTTCAAATCAAAGTGGTAAAGTGCCAATTTTCAATTATAGACAATTTTTATTCAAAGCGATTTATTTTTACTTTACATTAGCAATTACTTTTTTCATATATATCACATTTACTACATCGATATTGTTACAGTGATTGGCATGTTTTAAGAAGTAGAAATGCCCATGTGCAATAGCGATTATTTTTGGTTTGTTGTATAGTCCGTTTATATAAAGTTTACATTTTCGTTTCTGCTTTTATGTTATTTTGCTGTATTACTTTGATTAATTTTTCGTCTGCCGTACTTACGTATATATTTATAAAGTCTATACCTTGTTTCAGAAATAGAGAGATGAATTTATAAACCAACCCCAGGCCCAAATTACACAGTATAACATCTGGAATAAAATCGACCAATCAGAATTTACTATAAAAGTGGTGTGTTCAGAAATTCGTTTCTCTATTTCTGAAACAAGGTATAGGTGTTTTATTTCATTTTCCTTTGTGAGTTGCCTTGTTGTGTAAAATAAATTGGTTATTAATGATTAGTTGCTCCTTAGTGTATATTCTATTGTTTTTCCCTTTAATCGACACTCTTTCGAATTATATATTATATTTCTTCTCTCCTTTAAAATGTTAATTTTTTGTTATTTTGATTTTAGGTCGACTATTGTCGGACTATTTTCTTCAGTTTCCTACAGGCCTAGACGCCAGCACCATACACAGTGAAATATTTATACATTTAAGTATTACATATTACTGTATTTATATATGTATTAGTGTGTTAATTAAAGAGTGTTCAGCCTTAACCATCGGAGTATTTTATTTCAACCACCTACACACTTAACAGAATTGGTGAGGAGGATAACGAAGGTAAAGAAAAGCATAATTTAAGAGAAAAAAGAGGTAAGATGCATTCATCGTCGCGTTTAATTACTAATTACTAAGGACCAAACCACCGACGGTCGGTGAGTGACGACGGTCCCTATCGAATATGAAGAGACTATACGACATCGCCAATCGTTCAGCTTTAGCATGCGTATGCGTTGGTGATGGGGATACGCATATTAGTTAGTACCACTTGCATGGTCGTTTATTTAACCTTCAACGTAAATCGTACGCTAACAGAATGCAATTTTTCAGTGGCGTAGATGTCTAGTAGGTGATACAAATAATATATGTCATATTAAACACGATTTGTTGGCATTGATTTTTAAGATGTAATTTGAATTTTCTGCTTCTAGATTTGTACCCGTGCTGGTTAATATCTATTTTACATATACAGAAACTTCTTTCTACATTGCAGCTAGTGAGAGGAGCATATTGAAAATCAGATTTGGGAATGCGGGATTTAAAATCATTCATTATCCTCACTATAGAGATTTTTTAATATTACAAAGTTAGGATTCCGATCAAAAACCGCATCAACTTTTTACTTAAGGAAACACCAAAATTACCAGAAGCATTCTTTAATTTACTTAAAATGTTATTTAATGTTGTGATTGCTTCTTCCAATTTCAACATTTACGTTTCGAAATATTTCATGTTCTGGGGTATATCTCCAAAATGTTTTTAATCAATTCTAAATTACTTTGCAAAAATGACCATTTTAGGACAGTTTTGCATTTTTGTCTGTCCTCATATAAACTATTTACAACATTTTGAACTTTATCCACATTCCCGTAGTAAACAGCAGGATTCCAACCACGTACCCCATCTAGTTGTGATAGGTTACGAGAGTAATATATGTAAGGAATATTTTTCTTTGTAGATAGTAACTCTTGCTGGTGTTTTCAAAAAGATTTTCTTAGTGCTGCTAATTAATTCATTTATGTTTCGAAATTGCACTTTTACGAATTCTGCAATTCTACGGGCAGTACATGTAATATGAAGTATATCTTCAAATTTATTTTTAGTAGTTTACCAGCTTATATCATATAAGCACCAGCATCACTAACAAAAAGTAAAGCTTTTTCTCGGCTCACAGCACCTTCGAATATATCATCAATGTCGCTATCAATGGCATGTAATGAGGACTGTAATATTTCTGTACGATAACGTAAAAAGTGTAATAGCGCGACATACTTTTACATCCAAAAATATCTATTAAAAGAAAATCGCGAAAAATTGTAGATATAAGTAATTCCAAATTTAGAATGTACTTCGCTATGCCAGTAACATTCCTTAGCCGCAGGAGTTTGCCTAAATTTTCGATTAGATCTAAATACAAAGTAGGTGTCGGGAAAAATGCTGACAGTTTTATTTCATTCCTCCGCTAAAGGGGCCTTAGTACCTCTATTTTTAATATTATGAGCTCACTTCTTGCATTAGTTTCATACCATAGACAATATTTGTTCTTTCATTGAAATTGGAGATACTCAGGCGGGGATGGTGATGCAAGCTGGTCCACTTGGTGTGGGGATGACTCTATTTCAAATTATACAGGATATTACTAAAAATTAAATGAATGCTGGTTAAGACGTTAAAAACTTCGTTTCGTGTATTCAAACGTTTTCATAAAAAGAAAATCATTACTCTATCAAGCATGTCCTTAACTCCGTTCGACGATTTGGACCTCACAGCCCGTATACGTACCTACTTGTCTTATTTCATTGATAAAGTGAATAATTCTTCTAAAATTATGGTTACATTTAGAGAAAACAAATTATTTTACACATTATCACCTATAAAACAAGAAAACAGATATCGTAGATAACACACATAATAAAAAGGTTTGTTGATTTTATATATACATCAGAATTTTTTTTTTTTTCAAACTCATACAAAAGAAAAGCTAAGCTAAAACATTTTTATTGTACAGGGTCGGCCAGTCAAGCGCAAAGATTTTAAAATGTATTGATTTGAAAATACGTATTGTTTAATTCATTTATTAGGAAGAAATGTGAGGTACAAGAGTAACAATTTGATATACAAGAATAACTAAAAGTTTTCTTTAAAAACTACGGTCATCAAACGTCCTCCGTCACAATTTATGCATTTGGGCCTGGAAGTTTTGCATAATTTCTCCCAGGGTATTGATAGGTGTGCTACAATCTCGTTCTGAATACGCCGTTTGACGGCTGGAATTGTGTTTGGTTGGGTAGGTCTGAAACACTTTTAGATACTACCATAGAAAGGAAACCGTTAAAGCAGGAGATCGAGGAGACCAAAGGAAATTTTCGTTTCGAAAGATGATGTATCTCGGGAACAAAGCATTCATTGATATTCTTGCAGTGTGGCTTGCTGCCACGTCTTACTAAAAGTAGTGGCCGACCGAACATTCGGTTTCGGTTTCGGTTTCGGCCGGTTTCGGCCAAAAATCTAGGTTCGGCCATAGTTTCGGTTTCGGCCAAAACTCAGCTGAAACTTCGGCCGCACCGAAACTCAGTGTTCGAAAATTGTCGTGCTAGTTAGTTAAAGTTAATACCTAAATACATAAATATCTCCTTTTCCTACATACCGTAATTGTTGTTAATTCTTTATTTCATTTAACTCAAATGAACTATATAACATGTAGCAATGTTTCAGCATACAATTGAAATTTTAATATGTTTAAATAAGTTTCGGTTTCGGTTTCGGTTTTGGCCGAAACTGAGACCGAGGTCAAAGGTTCGGTTTCGGTTTCGGTTTCGGCTGCAAATCCTGTTTCGGTCGGACATTACTAAAAAGTGTGTTTTTGTTTACTGGAAAACTGGCGAGTTGTGGTGCGAAAAAGTTATGAATCATCGGTCGCTGCATTTTTAGCCTGATCCTAAAAAAAAAAAGAAAAAAATAAGCCGATGATTCCATTTACTGAAATCGCACACCATATTATTACTTTTTGGGAATGAAGAGGCGCTACATGAAGTATCGATTTAAAGAAAGATGCAAATTTTGACATAAAACCTGCTAGGAAAATTCCATATAGTATTAGAAATGAGGTAAAACTGAACTAACTAAGATGGTCAAGTGATACAACCAATAAAACTCCAACACCAGTAGTAAGCAACATGGTAATAGTAAAGAAAAACAACAAGCTATGTATATGTATAGACCCTTCTGAGTTAAATAGAAATATTGAAAAACGACATTACCCCTTAAAAACAATAGAGGAAATGGCTGCGAGAATTGATGGATCAAAATATTTTACTTTGCTTGACTGTAATAGAGGTTTTTGTCAGATTAAGGTTACCCAGAGAACAAAAAATACCCAACATTTGCCACACCATGCGGTAGGTATGCCTTTAAACGGCACCCCTTTGGCCTCGCCTCAGCACCTAAGAATTTTCAGGCAGTCATGAGTACATTGTTAGAAAACAGTAAAAATACAGAGTGTTCAATGGATGACATACTGATTCATGCCAAAACAGAGGAGGAACTAAACAAAAACACTCAAGAGGTATTGAATATTTTAAAAAATGCAGGCTTAAAATTATATAAGCGAAAATATGTTTCTAATAAAACATCAGTCAAGTTCCTAGGTCACATATTGACTTCAGATGGTTAATCAATAGACGAGATAAAAGTAGAAGCAATAAGGCGGTTTCACGCACCAAAAGACAAGAAACAGTTACAAAGACCATTGGGTATGGTCAATTACCTTAATAAATTCTTACCCAATTTGTCCCAGATGACAGAACCTTTACAAACGCATATGAAAAAGGAAGTAAAATGGATATGGACGCAAGAGCAAGAAAACGCTTTCAATAAAATAAAGGAAGTTTTGACTTCACCGCCAGTATTAAAATATTATAATGTAAATCAGGCATGGGCAACCTTTTTTGTAGAAGTTTTATGCTGTGAGTAATCTTAAAAATATACATTTTTGTAGTATCCTTATGATTCATTATGAATTAAGTTTAGACGGGCCGTGATAATATGCAACGAAAGAATTCAGTAGCGGGCCGGACAAACCTTACTCGGGGGCCGCATGTGGCCCGCGGGCCGGAGGTTGCCCATACCTGATGTAAATGAAGATGTAACACTCTCGGTGGACGCAAGTTCAATGGCTCTGGAAATGGTCGTTTCTTCAAAAGGGTCAACCAGTCCCCTATGCTACAAAGGCTTTAACGGAAACCTAGCAAACGTACCCACAAATAGAAAAGGAAGCGTTGGTAGTGAAAGTAGGCTGTCAAAAATTACAATACATAATAGGAAAAAGTTAATCGTTGAAACAGACCACAAACCTTTAGAGGTAATTTTCACGAAGACACTAGAAAGAGTACCACCACGACTGAAAAGAATAGTTTTTGACGTACAACAATATTCGCCTATAGTAATATACAAAAAAGGTACTGACATTCCGATACCAGATACTCTAAGCCGCGATTGTCAGCATGAAGGTGAAGACTTAGATCAAGAAGAAGAATTACAAGTACACTTGGTACTATCAATGACTGACGAATCAAAGCACAGGTACATTGAAGCAACTAAAGAAGACTCTGACTTGCAACAGCTAATTAAAGTGTTTCAAGTAGGTTAGCCAGACACTACAGTTAAACTAAAAGATTCACTAAAAGCCTACTTTAATTATCGAGATGAATTGTCCTACTATGAACGATTGGTATTTAAAGGAGACAAAATTGTAGTACCCATAGCGGAGAAAAGTAATATTCTCACAACACATGAAGGACATCAGGGAATACAAGGTTGTTTACTCCGGGCAAGATCGATTGTTTTTTGGAAAACAATAACCAAAGATATAATCGACTTCGTTGAACGATGTGCAGCATGTCAAAAAACTTCACAAAATAACGATAAGGAGACAATATTAAATAGAGATGTACCAAAACTACCATGGCAATTAGTGGCTTCAGATTTGTTTCTGTTTTCAAGGAAAAGAATATTTGCTAATTGCTGATAGCTACTCAAGTAGTAACTGAAGTAATAACCCGTTTGAAAACCTGGTTTGCAACATATGGAATTCCCTTAGTGTTACAAACTGACAATGGACCACAATTCTTTTCGAAAGAATTTAGAGGATTCAAAGAAAGGTGGACCTTTGATCATGAAACATTGCCACGTTCTAACGGATTGGCAGAAATTTATGTAAGAAACGCCAAATCTTTACTGTTAAAATGATCCAAAGATAAATCTGATATTTACCTAGCTCTATTAAATCAAAGGAACACTTCTAGAGATAACGTTTTAGGTTCCCCAAATCAAAGATTAATGAGTAGAATAACCCGAACGACAATACCAATAAGTGAAAATTTATTTCAACCTAAAATTATGGACAATGTTAGAGAACGACTGTTAACCCTAAGACAAAAACAAAAATTTCGTGCCGATAAAACAGCTAAATCACCTCAAGAAATGCAAATTGGTGATAATATTCGTATGCAAATAGGGAAAACGCAATCGCAAACAGGGACTATAAAAGATTACACAAATATGCCTAGATCATTTATTGTAGAAACCAAGAAAAGAACCTACAGAAGAAATTCAGCACACTTAAAGGTAACCAAGGCAGAAATAGATGAACAAAAGGAAGTAATAAAGGAAACAGACAATGACAATGGAATCAGGCAAGATATAATGGAAAGAGACAAGGCAGTACCCCAACATTCGAGTTCACCACCTGAGCACATGACATCACCATCAACCTCAAGATCAATCACAACGCGATCACGGAGAACTGTTAAAGCAATCCAGAAATTAAATTTGTAAAAAAAAGAAGAAAAACAGGGGAGATGTAACATATTGTAATATTACTTATTATTACTTAAGCCATCTATAATGAGAATGACACACGCATTACCCACGAAAATTGACCGCGGGGACTATCACTGACAACGATGGTTCTCCACTGCGTCGATCACCGGATGATAACGGTAGAACTATCACAATGAAAGTGAAAGGAAGCGATTTTGTGGTCGACAACACATGGATTGTCCCGTATTCGCCACTTTTGTTCAAAACATTCAAAGCTCATTGCAACGAGGAATTTTGCAATTCAGTGAGGTCCATCAAATAGATCTGCAAATATATCACCAAAGGCAGCGATCTGGCGGTTAATGGCGTTCAAAATCCCAATACTAATGATGTAATAACGCACTACAAAGTTGGTCGATATGTGAGTTACAATTAGGCGATTTGGTGTATATTCTCATTCCCCATTCATAAACGTCATCCCACTGTTGTACATTTGGCGGTGCATCTGGAGAACGGTCAACGAGTTTATTTCACTCATCGAATGTTGCTTAATGTGCTGAAACACCTCCAGCGACAACATTGACCAGTTTCATTTCCATTTGCCAACGCGATCCATTTGCACGAACATTACTCTCTCTGAGATTCTACGTCATAACACTTGAAACGCTTCATCGAAGAAATTTCAACGTCGGAGGTAAGGCAAAGCGGTTCCTCATCATCCGGATCTACTGATACTCTTGGTAGCATTTACACAGTTCATCCGAGGAGTGACGAATGCTTCTACTTGCGGTTGTTGCTGGTGAATGTTCGTGGGCCGACATCATTTGAATCACTTCGTACTGTCAACGGCGTAGTGTGCCCAACATTTCGTGCTGTATGTCAACAGCTCAATTTGTTTGGAAACGATAATCATTGGGACATGACCATCGCTCGTTATTTGCGATCATTATTTCGACATGCTTCCCATCGAATCCACATGAACTGTGTGAATCCCAATCTAGAGGTGAATGAGGAGATACATAGTCGGGCTTTGCTTTTGATCGACGACATGTGTTACGTCATGTGCGGCAGTTTGTTAGTCAGACATGCCATCACCAAATCGTGAATTGAACGACGCTTTTAATCGAGAATTGGAACGTGAAAGTGAATATGATCGAGATGAATTGATCCAATTGCTTAAAACGAATGCACCCATGTTGAACCCCCAACAGAAGGAAGTGTACGATAAGTTAATGGAGGCAATTGATGATGGAAATGATGGGTTATTTTTTCTCAATGCGCCCGGTGAAACTGGAAAGACATTCGTCATGTCATTGATTTTGGCCACAGTTTGTGCCAGATGCGAAATTGCAGTAGCATTTGCTTCTTCTGGGATAGCGGCCACGTTGCTAGAAGGATGGCGAACGGCTCACTTAGCGTTAAAATTGCCGTTAAACCTTCAAACGACTGAAGAACCGACATGCAACATTGCAAAACATTCAGCAATATAAGCGTTGCGAGGGTTGTTTGGTTTCCAATTTTAACTACTTCGTACCAACAATCACTATTCTTGCTCATCATAACCTCATAAATGTATAAATGTTTTTCTTCAGTATTGCTTCCACTATCTGCAACTCTTTATATTTTCTTTTCTGACCCTTCCTTCACCACTGTCTTGCATTGTTTTGCAAAATGACCTTTCTTACTGCATTTCTTGCACACTTTGCCATAAGCCTGACAACTTTTTGGCTCATGTTTTAAACCGCATCTTCTACAACAAAATGTATTATCAGAATACTTTTTGTTACTTCTGTCTTTGAAATGACATTTCTCTTTGTTGACAGCATGCATAACTGCCTGATCGCTGGTTTTGATAACCTGTCACTGTTTGGTTGCTTGTTCACTGGATTTACATACATATATTAATAGCTTTATCCAGTTTTAAACTGTCTTCAGAAAGTAATCTCTCCCTAATTTGGTTTGATTTGATGCCTATTACAATTTTATCAGTCAACAAACTATTCAGTAAATTATTAAAATCACATTTTTTGCTTGTGCTTGTATTCTTGTTAGAAATTTCATAAAACCTTAATTTTCTTCATCCATTTTATTAGGGGTATATCGTTCATACGTAGTATTTGTTTTTGGTGTAAAATAGTTCGTAAATTTTTGCAAAATTAATTGGACGTCTGTTTGTTCAGCATCTTCTAAATTTAAAGTATTAAATATCGTAACAGCATCTGTACCCACTTCTGACACCATGTGACGTTTATAATTAAAGTACTAATAATTATATAACGTTTTTAATTACGAACGTATTTACCAAATTTTATATAATACTATAAATATATGTCACTACTAGACGTAGTTGACGTATGTTACGTTCGGTGTGTCATTCTCATTATAGATGGCTTGATAATAAGTAATATTGCAGCATGTTACAACATGACAACTGTCAACTAACAAACCAAACGTCGTCAATTTGTTTCATCTTAAATTTATTTCTTTAAATTTTCTAATCTTTTAATAGTTATTCTGTTATTCCGGGCGGAGACAAATCCAACAATACAAAAAATCAGGAAAATCGATACAGCTGTTCTTGAGTTATAAATGGTATAACTAACACTATTTGGCGACATTCTTTTATATATGTACCTACATATATATATTATATAGATATAGATATGTCACGAATTAATTTTAAAATGTCATTGCGATTGTTGTCAAAATACGAAGAAAGAGAGCGCAACGCTGATTCCAAAAGACAATTATTTATTTTTTATAAAACATACGCCAACACAGAATTTTCAAGTGGTCTTAGATCTCCGCCAGCAAATATCATTTCAATTGGCTAAATGAATAATGCAATGCAATGAAATATGCACTTTTTCCTAAAGTATTTTATATTAATACTGGTTGCTCCTCCTGGTTTGAAGGAGATGTCTTTCGTTTCAGCTGGTTACGGAAACGATCGACTGCGCTGGTAATTTGTTCTGCACTCGCTTAATTTAAAGTGTAGGTTGCGCGGAAATGATGCACTGCTTAGTTCAACAGTATATTACACACAAACAAAAAGAAACAAATAATACTAGGTACACTTTACAAATAAATAACTTTAGTAAGCGGTGAACTTAAATTTACATGTGTTCAGTTAACCGGCTCCCGACCGCGTTGAAACTAAAAATGACTTAATTTGATTGTTAACCTGCTCACGGCAAGATTGAAACAATGTTTCTATGTGACTGTTCGTCTTCGGTGACAAACTTGTAGTGATTTAGTTTCTCCTAATTTGACAAGAAGTAAACTTTTAATGGGCGTTACAAAAATGTTATTTTGGAAAACAGAATTTGTCATTGGCTAATAAAAGTGACCCTGTCTGAGAGTATTCCATGAAATCTGGAATTTCTAGAAGGAGACACCTTCCCTTTAAATGATAAAATATTTCTTGTTTGAGGAATTTTGCGGTAGGTCTAACACTAGAGGTACTCATTATCTCAAGGACAGGATGCAGCAGCGGATTTGTACATCTTGTAATACTTAAATGAATTTCGGGTTGCAATGGTATTTACGACATTCTATCCGGCTAGCTTACTAAACGTGATGTCCCAGCACGATAAAAGATTTAAATACCTACAATTTATAAAATGCAAAGCCGGTCGGAAACCCTTACGGTAATACTGTAATACTTCTAAATGCAAAACTTAACTCTAATACATCTCGTGTAAAATAAAATATATAAACTAAAAAATGTTTGTACATGCGGGGTGGTCCTTAACATATTCCCCGCCTTGAAAGGTTGCCTTTCAAAATATTTTTACGCACTGTGATGTGTTACATAATCAATAGGGAGAACGCACACCCTTGACACCGCTCTTTGTAATATACCGCGAGATGTTTTTACGTACACTACGCGCACCACTCCATCACTACCCGGAATGACCTCTTCCACGCGTCCCGTAACCCAATTTCTTGCGGCAATGTTGTCTTCTCGAAGAAGTACCAAACATCCTGGAAACAGTGGTGACCCTTTGTTAACCTGCCACTTGGTTCTGTCTTGAAGCTGATGTAGATACTCCTTTCTCCACCTTTTCCAAAAGTGGTCCCGCAGCTGTTGAGTATATTGCCAGCGAGACAGAGAATTAGTTTTCAAGTGTGTCAGATCAGGCTCTGGAACAGAGGTTAATATGTCTCCAATCAGGAAGTGGGAAGGAGTTAAAAAGGTTTGATCATTTGGATCATTGGATATGTCTGGAATTTTTCCCACTCTGTTGACAACAAATGTCTTCCATGTTTTTAATGACGATTTTATCCAAGCTAACACAATTTGATAATCTGTCCAATAATACCGTTTACTGAAATTGATTGGTAAAATTTCCAATACCTTCTTGGTTAGATGACATAATAGGACCGCTCCGCATAACTTTAATCTTGGCAACGTGATTGCTTTAAGGAGTGCTACCTTTGACTTGGAGCATAATAAATTAATAGATATATCACAACTGCTATTGACCGCACGTATGTAAACGCACGCACCGTAAGCTTGCTCGCCAGCGTCGCAGAAACCGTGGATCTCATATATTTGCGGGTCTTGTATTGTTAGAATATGTCTTGGAATTTGCAACTTGTCTAAATTTTTCAATTCTTGAGCATACTGCAACCAATTAGTTTGAATATTTGACGGAAGAGATTCATCCCAATTAATTTTCAATTGCCAGATTTCTTGCATTAATATTTTTGCCCTAACTATGACCGGGCTAAGTAACCCCAGCGGATCAAAAATTTGTGATATGTGTGATAATATTTGTCTTTTAGAAATCTTATTTGCGGTAACAGGTGTAGCACAGTACTGGAGAGTGTCGCTCTTGCGATTCCACTGCAGCCCTAGCGTACTGACACCTTCCTGATTATCGAGATTAAGAATCATGTTTGTTTCGCTACCCTGCGCTATATCTTGTAACAAAGAGGGCTCATTAGACGCCCACTTCCTCAATTCTAATTTTCCTAACGATAAAACTTGTATGACTTCGTCCCTAAATTTTCTAGCCTCGGCAACAGTATTCGCGCCAGTTAACAAATCATCTACATAAAAATCGCGTAAAACTAACTCTGAACCCAGTGGATACGTACTTTTACTATTGAAGGCTAATTGCTGTAACGCTTTAATAGCTAAATATGATGCAGATGCAGTACCGTAAGTGACCGTGGTTAACTCATAGGTATGTATTGCTTCGCCATTGTTTTCTCGCCAAAAGATACGCTGAAATTGTGTATGTTCCTCTGTGATGTTTATTTGTCTGTACATTTTCGTTACGTCGGCTGTTAACACATACTTATGTAACCGAAATCTTGTCACGATGTCAATTAAATCGTGTTGGAGCTTAGGACCTGCCATAAGGATGTCATTTAAAGACAATCCGGATGAGGTTTTAGCCGATCCATCGAATACTACGCGAACTTTCGTGGTTAAACTATTTTCTTTAATAACCGCGTGATGGGGAAGATAAAAATTTGGAAATATATTTGAAGAATTATCGGTTACTAATCGCATACGACCTAAGTCCAAATATTCTTTCATGAAGGAAGAATACTCTGCCTTGAGCGTAGGATTTTTGTTTACTTTCCTTTTTAGAGAATAAAATCTCTTTAACGCTTGATCGCGTGAGTTACCTAGTACAGATGGATTAGCTTTAAAACGTAACGATACTACAAGACGATCATCGACATATTTGACTGCGTCGTTGAAATGTTTTTCACAACGGCTTTCTTCCGGAGAGTACACAGGCTTACTACTCACGCTTTCTAATTCCCAGAATTTTGTGATATTTTGATTTAATCTGTCAACGGTTAACAAATTGCAAATTGATGGGAACTGTGAAACAGAAGTAGCTGTAATTGTACCTGACACTAACCATCCAAGTAGGCTTTTTTGTAAGAACGGTTGATTTTTGCCTAAATCAATCTGTCCTACGCATAGCAATTTGTAAAATAATTCTACGCCAATTAGCATGTCTATATCTCTAGAAATATGAAATTCTGGATCTGCTAGCTTGATATTTTTGGAATATCAATGTGTTCTCTGGAAATAGAGATGAGGGGAATGCATTCAGATATTTGTTCTAATATTAAACAATGTAACTTGGTTTTAAAACTAGTATGTTTAGATTCTATGGCAACGCAAGTTGAGTATGTTACATTCGTGGTGCCTTGATTAATTCCTGACATTGAAATTTGAGTATACTCTTTAGGCAGCTCTAATTTGTCAATTAATT
The DNA here is from genome assembly GCA_038088585.1 of Chrysina gloriosa. Lineage (NCBI taxonomy): Eukaryota > Metazoa > Arthropoda > Insecta > Coleoptera > Scarabaeidae > Chrysina > Chrysina gloriosa. The sequence continues at coordinate 54,343,355 of CM076093.1, forward strand.
TTCTTGAAATTATATTGGACTGAGAACCCGAATCTAATAACACCCTACAAGGATGTTTATGCCCTTTAGAATCTAGAACATTAACTAATGCGGTAGACAACAAAACTTGCGCATACATTTTTAAATTTGAACTATGATTAGCGATAGTTGTAGTGACTTCCTGAATATTATTATATGGTACTGATGGTTGATTATCTTGTGGCTTGTGAAGTAATGAGTTGTGTCTTTTATTGCATATTTTACAATGGCCAGCGTTACACTCTTCTATTCTATTCTATTTCTAATTCTTTGCTCTATTGATAATTTCAGTAACCTGTTACATTTATAAATTACATGATTCTCGGGACATAATGGACATAAATTTGATCTTTTAGTAACTAAAAGCGAAGATGATTGTTTGGTATGTTGGACGCTAGCTTTTATAGGTTTCGACATAAGCTCTAAGGTTTGACATTTATGCGTAAAAAATTTAACGATTTGATCAAAGGTAGGCAGTTCGGTAGTTGATAGACTCCATTCCCATTCCTTTCGTGAAATGAAATCTAATTTTACGGTTAGAAGGTAAACTAATAACTCATCCCAATGTTCGGTGGGACAGCCAAGTGACCTTAGAGCTCTTGTATGTTTTATAAAACCGTCTAATATTTGTCTAAGGTGAATGAAGTTTTCCTTACTAACAATAAGCAAATTATGAATAGCATCTATGTGGTTATATACTATTAATCGCTTATTATGATATCTTTCGCATAGCATTTTCCAAGCCGTTTTATAATTTTCTGCGGTTATATCTAACGAATGTAAAATATTTGCGGCTTTCCCTTTAAGAGAGTACTTCAAGTAATGAAATTTCTTGATATCTGAAACTCCATTATTGTCATGAATTAAGGATTTGAATGTATCATGAAAAGATAGCCAATCTTCGTATGATCCCGAAAAACTTGGCAAATTAATAATAGGCAATTTAACACCTTCATCATTTGAAACTGTATTTGAGTGAACGCTGGGCTTACAGTTCTTGGATGAAACAATTGATTCAGCACGACAGCACAAATCATAATATGAGTCTTCAAATGATGACATGAGATCGGTGTTTAATTCTGTTTCATCTAACTCTACTATTTGCGCCTGAATGTCGTCTACTTGTGCTAACAACCTTTTAAAGTTTTCGTATCTGCTCGTAATCTGAGTGAAGTCAGCAGTTTCATCAAGTTTATCTAAATACGTGTTGAATCGTGTCAACGATCCCTTTAAGTATGTACGCTTAGATTTCAACGATTTTAAAGTTTCAGCTGCCATTTCGAGAAAATGTAAAGCATATTTGTTGAGTTAGGAATACTAAAAGATTGGAGACTAATCTGTTTGCCGATGTAGTGATCGTGTAGATGATGTTGCTTCTTTGAAGAACCAGTTTAGTCTTCGCTTATGTAGAATGGACGACTATCCCCTGTAGTTTTCTTCACGTATGGTGCAGCTTGTCGTGGGATCAATGCAGATCCGGCTCGAAGGACCACTGGTTGCTCCTCCTGGTTTGAAGGAGATGTCTCAGCACGATAAAAGATTTAAATACCTACAATTTATAAAATGCAAAGCCGGTCGGAAACCCTTACGGCAATACTGTAATACTTCTAAATGCAAAACTTAACTCTAATACATTTCGTGTACAAATACATCATTAACAAATTAGATCTAAAATTAAAGAGCACGTATTCAACAAGTACAACTTGCCGGTCATTTGTATAAATAAGGATCATCAACTATATTTTGTAGATCTGTTGTTAAACACAAAATGATATACAAAATGTAAATGGAAGAAAAAGATAAAAAAATAGAATGCTCTAAAATAGGTATGGGCAATCTTTGACATGTTGTGGGCCAAACTTTAGTGTGCAAATAGGTTCGCGGGCCACGTTTGAAAGTAGTACATTTTAAAGTAGTGTTGTAGTGTTCATAATTTTTTGCGATAGATGTCAGACATGAAATAATACGACAATGTTATTATAATATCAATTTATGAAAATAACAAAATGAAATAATAACATTATAATTAAATCGTTAAATTTGGAAATGTTACAAACTACGAAAGTTAAATAGCGATACCGAAATCAAGGAGACACTTGAGCTTGAACTTGGGAAACTAATCCATCGATGTTTGGATTAATTCCACTGATACAAAGACGTAAAGAATTTTCCAAATTATCGTCAGTCAGCCTTGTACGATATTTCGATTTATTAACTTTCATCAGTGAAAAGAACTGTTCGCATTTATAAGTACTGCCAAACGCACAAATCAATCTTCTTGCGAATTTTCTAAGCTGCGGAAAATGGTCTTTTTCGAGGTATTTTTGTAGAAATCACACAACTCCACGTCTTCAAATTTAGATTTTAGGAGTGAGTTTTCTTGAATCTCGATCAACTCCATTTGCAAGTGTATTGGAGCATATTGTACATTACTTTTTGTTGGAGTAGGAAATAAATTGAAACAGTCTTCCATGTTTCTGAAATCGCTAAATCTGTTCGAAAATTGCTCCGACTATCTTGAGTTCTTCAGCATATTGAGCATAAGCAATATTCTCATACGCAGAGAGCGTGGTGAAATGGTAACTGTTTCCAGACAGTATCTGTGCCTCCCACAAGCGGATTTTATTTTGAAACGCTTTCAAATGGCTGTACAAATCATTAACTAACTGTCCTTGTTTTTGAAGTTTCAAATTTAAATCATTCAAATAGCCAGTAAGGTCGACCAGAAATGCTAAGTCACATATCCATTTTGGGTCACTCAATTCAGATAGTGGTTTATCTTTTATTTGCATAAAGTCTTTTATCTCGTTTATAAGCTCGTAAAACCGTTTCAGCATTTTCCCTTTGCTTAGCCATCTGACTTCAGAATAATATGTTACGTCGTCATAGTCGGCTGATATTTCATCCAAAAACGCCTTGAATTGACGATGGTTAAGCCCTCGGGATCGAATAAAACTGATGGTTTTTACTACCACATTCATAACATTATGGAGTCGAATGGACTTAGAACACAAGTTCTGTTGGTGGATAATGCAGTGAAGAACTATCAAATCATCTTTTTGCACATTTAATTCAGTTGCTTTTTCGTTCAAAATTCCGATGAACCTTTACGCAAGCCGACCATAGAAGGTGCACCATCTGTGCATACTCCAACTAATTTTGACCATGGCAAGGCAAAACTTGTAAATACCTTTTGAACTTCATTAAAAATGTCCTCTGCTGTAGTGGTTCCTTTTAGCGGCTGTAAAGCAAGCAATTCCTCAGTAACAGTGAACTCTTTATCAACACCTCGAATAAATATAGCCAGTTGAGCTGTGTCCGACAAATCGGTGCTCTCGTCTAATGCTATGGAAAATGATTCAAAACCAGCCATACGGTCAGTCAATGTTGTTTTTATATCATTAGCCATCATTTCTATACGTCGGACAACAGTTCGTCTTGACAAACAAATTTTTCAAATTCATTTTTCTTTTCAGGACACAAAACACTGCAAACTTCTAACATACACTCCTTGATAAGTTCGCCTTCGGAAAATGGTTTTAATGACTTTGCCAATTTTAAACTAACTATAAAACTAGCTTTCACAACATTATCAAGTAGTGTTCTTTGTTTATGAAACATTTGCTGCTGCTTTTCCAAATTTGCAGTAAGCTTCTGGATTCTGTCTTTTCTTATTTGTCCTCTCAGTGAGTGCAGCGTAGGATGGTTAGTTGAGTAATGCCTCTTTATATTGAATTCTTTCATCACTGAAATGGATTCATTACACAGCAAACAAATAGGCTTACCATTGTGCAAGATAAAAAGAATTCTTCAGTCCATTTTTCTTGAAACTGGTGACCCTCTGCATCTACTTTTCGTTTCTTTCCACCAGACATCATTTTCGTATACAAAATATAATTAGAAAGCACCCAAGATGCACACAAAGTCACAAAGCTAATTGACGGCACTAGCAGTTCGCTAGGATATCGCTCGTCGAAGTTATCACCTCGGTAGTTCAAGTAGAACTGAACTAAAGTTCGGGCCATCCACCCGCTTATATAGACAAAATGAAGGAATGATCTAGAATCGTCTAGTGTAGAACAGTTGAAAAGAAATAATCGTTTGTTGCGCCGCCAGTGAGGCGGCAAACATCGAAGGCTTTGATGTTTGCCGCCTCACTCTTTGATGATCGCCGACACTCGGCTTGCTCGCTTACTTGATTCCGTGAGTTTGAGTAAGTAGTATAATTTTAATTTTTTTTTTTAATTAGGTTTTTCAAAATGTCTCGCGGACCGGATCAAATCACACAGCGGGCCGGTTGTTGCCCACCGTGGCTCTAAAATAATGAAGTAAATTAAATATATGCATGTCGCATATATGTTAGTGAATTTGTTTGGATACATGTCCATAAGAAATACATATATTTAATGGTAGGATGTCATTTTTGTCCTGATACTCTCAGTAAAAAACTATTTTGACTACCGTATACATATGTACATATTCGGAACTATTTACGTAAACAATATTCGATCTTCTAATCGTTGATTATTTTATTGTGACTATTAATCTATGAATCGCTTGCCACGTGGGTAAAGGTAATTGCAAAAGGAATTTATTAATAGTGTTTCACAATATACCATCTTTTGTGCTTTTCTTTCTGCAACTTTATTAAAATTCGGTTAATTTTCTTTGTTTTCGTTCTCCGAAATACATATAATGACGTCATCATTTTTAGACAAATAGCAGTAAATACAATAGTAAATTCAAGTATTGCTTGGAGATCCATTGATATAAGTAAGAATCACTTGGCACGTACGTAGAAGCATGCAAAACAGTATTTTGTATTCCTCTTAATATTTCTTTTGTGTCTTTATTCGAATCGATTAATTTCTTTTTCTTTTGTTCGATCACAATTCGTCTATGATCGGGAATTCAATCGTATCTGCGCATTTAGGCTGGAGTTTATTTAAAATAAATTTCTAATTTTTGTATATTGAGTTGCCTACTAGCAAAATGTGATATTACGCTCATTTTCAGTATTGTTTTGCTTATGAAATGCTAACGCTACAATGGGAAAACGGGCATTCTTGCTAGATAAGAATAAACATAGCAGACGGAATGGCTATCCGTGTTGTACTCATTCAAACATATGTAAGGTAATCTCACCTGGCGCTATAGTCTGAAATAAAGCCGCAGCAGGTAAAATTACAATGGAAGGGAATGCCAGGCATATTTATTTAATAGAAATATTAACTATTTACAAGATATAAAGAAATAGGCTACCTATGTAGATATAAGATATAAACACAGGTAAAACATTAGAAACCTACCTACCACGTGAATACATTGTTTTCTCTAATTATCTGGTTACGATAAGAAAAGCAATAACAAAAATAAACATATTTAATGTAGGTGTATATAAAATATTTCTTTAATACTAGTAGTAGAATTAAATACTGTGCAATTTATGTCATATTAGCCTTATTGCATAATATTTGTAACAATTTTTTCTTCGGATGCGTTTGAATTCTTACATCCGTATATGTACCGGTGACAGACTTTATAATTTGTATTTCATGTAAATATTATGAAATATCGACAACTGGATGTGAAGAATAAAATAATGTTTTTATTTCAGTTATGAATTGCTGTTAAACTAAATTCATAATCCTTTTTTGAATAAGGATCTTTGCATGTGTCTCAAAATAACTTCCGCTCTGAAGGATAATATGATGATTTCAAAAATAACTCTGGACAGAAAATATAATTTTCCGTTAGAATCAAATTTAGTAAAATTTCTATAATTATTCATATCTAATAAGGAATAACTATATCCGTATGTCCTTAGAGGCCATTGATTTTCGAACCGCGTTAAAAATTCAAGTGCCAAATTTTTAACTGTATAGATTCATCGAGAAATCTATAGCAAATGTTTTTATTTTGTTGCAAAATACATTTGTTTTTAAAGTTTTGATATATGGCTACCCAATAATCTATATTGTTCAAATATAACGGATGTTTGTACTCTTTCTGATAGGAAGATTTCATTATCAAACAATAAATGTTTTTAAAAAAACCAACGCGTGGTTTGATAGACCCATAAGAGCCAATGAGCAAGAGAAAGATACAAATTCCCTGTGTGTATATACCTACACTCTGCCAACAGAAGGCCAGGGTTTTCGTTGATGGTTCCGTATGGACCACAATTTCTAATTCAGAAAATAGAGTGCAAAAACCACATCCTCGCAAATTTACGCAATAAAATCAAAGAAGCAGCTAAAAAACCTAAGATGTCTCCGTTGATCACATCACGCTTATTAAAAAATCAGTTACGTTTTCGTTACGGCGCACAGTGTGATATATTCACGATCTGGCGGGACAATATTCATTTTTGGTACTTGTCTAAACAGGTTCAACAGTTGCGTGAATTTGCAGTAGACAAGTTATATTTCATTATACTAAAGTTTATTTACTAGAAGTTGCACCGAAAAAAGATATAATGGTCGGAACGGTTGTCTATCCGCGTTTTTCCGACGAACAATAAGTGCGCCACTGTCATTCGTCCGAGTTTGATCGATGAATACGCTGTGTTTATGTATTTTATTAGTGATTGTGTGGTGTTATAGTTTTCACGTGAATTCCCAGGATAAGTTTTCATACGTCTTTTCTTTCATTCATGTTTGAATTTTATCCTGAGCTCCATGAGAATGGATGAAGGATATTTTTAGTAAGAACAATGACTATGACAGTTTGTTCTTGAGTTTTGGGTTATTATTCCTCATTATTCCAATCACATATTATATTTTAGTGAAAGATCCACTTGTAGGCTATACGAAACATATTTCTTTGTTCGCGCAAGTTTGCGACACCCATACAAATTTTTCTTATTTTCAAAATGACTTCGCAAATTTCTCAACGTTAATTTCCTGATATTTGGTTTGTTCACGCAAAACATTCGGGAATGAATGTCTTGTTATATTGTATTATACAAGAACTTGGTGACTCGCCCCGTGTCGGATGAGGATTTAAGGAGTATTAGAGCTATAATTCGGAATAATTGTACAAAAATTGAAGCGAAATGGTCGAAGTCGGGAAGACATCGAGATCGCTTTTTAAAAGCGAATTCTTCATGTGTAGATGGCAACATTTCACTTGCAACTATTGTCCGTGAACCTACCCTGGATGTTTCACTACCTGAAACAAGTAACCGACCCGAAAGACCACAAAAAGACTTTGTAGATTCAAGCATTGAATGTCATCACCCAGTAGATGTGCTAATATAAAAAAGGGCGAAAGTGTTTAACACGCCCAAAACAAGATGGACTTTCAGAAGATCAAGCTCTCTCATTAATGATTGATGCGAATCTCTCGACACACCAATATAATGTTATACGTATTGGTGTCATAAGACCCATTCATTGCCAGTTTACGGACTCCTCCAAACACTAACCGTGGCCAAATTACTCCTGAAGTATGTGAACTTTTAGAGATTATAATATCATCTGAACACTGCGAATTGAGACGATCTGCTTCTGAAGAAACCGATAATTTTGACTGATATCAGATCTATTTCTCTGAATTTTGTATTAAAAAACATAGATCCATTTAGTTGTTATTATTATTTATCAATAACTTATCTTTTATTTACCGTAGAATTTTATGAGTTACTATTATATTTGTTATTTATTATTAGTTTGCTAAGAGTTTGTTATTATTTTTAGTTGAATAAGAGTTTATTTTAAAAACCTTTTTACCTATCACCTTACACCTTTTATTCGTTTCACTATCCAAGCAGGATTTTGCTCTCACCTCTACGTGAGAGAAGAGTTAGGTTACAGTAGTTTCCGCTGTGCAAAAGTCACGAGCCGATACTGAAATATATGTCTGAAATCTTCCCACCGTGTTTAATTTTCATGAAATACATCTTGGATTAATTGCTAGGGTATTTCACATACATACGTTGAGTTAAATAATTTCGTCCCGCTAGATCGTGAATATACCACACTGTGCGGCGTGACTAAACCATTCTACACCCTCTGTCCCAAAAGTAACCGCAATAGTTCGAAATAAAGCACGCTATGTATGTTATGTCCACAAAAATCATTGTATTTATTCGAAATATTCTCCATGTGCTACAATACATCGATTTGCACGGTCAACGAGTGCTTCAAACGACTTTTTCATGTCGATCTCTGGGATGGCCTTTAGGATGCCGGTCGTCGATCTTTGAATGGCGTCTACGGATGCATAACGAACTCCTTTCTGCTTCAAATGAAGACGAGGGAACAGGAAATAATCGCATGGGGACAGATCAGGCGAATACGGTGGGTGCTGTATCGAATATATTTCATTTTTCGCCAAAAAATCGGTGACAATCGTTGCTCGATGACACGGTGCGTTATCGTGCAGTAATCTCCAGCTGCCTGGCTCGCGATATTCGGGCCGAACACGACGAATGCGACCCAGCAAACGCCTCATAACATCGAGGTAATATGCACCATTAACCGTTGAGCCGTATGGAACGAACTCCTTATGGATAATTCCCTTCGAATCGTAGAATGAAATCAGCATTGACTTGATTTTCGACTTCTCCATTCGTGATTTTTCGGATTTCCTTCTTCTGGTGACCTCCACTCTGCGCTTTGACGTTTGCTTTCTGGTTCGTATTGAAAGCACCACGTCTCGTCACCAGTCACAATCGTTTTCAAGAAGTTTTCATCTGCACGGGCTCGTGCAATAATGTCTTTGGAGTGTTCGATTCGAAGCGTTTTTTGGTCGTCGGTCAATTTGTGCGGAACAAACTTCGAATTGACTTTCTTCAAACCAAGGGTTTCAGTCAAAATGCGCTGAATAGTTGTTTTAGGGATGCCAAGCTCCATTTCCATAAATCTCACTGACGATTTCTTCGAAATTTTCACAAATTCGCGCACTTTTTCCACATTTGCCTCGGCCAAAGTTGTCGAAGGACGACCGGCTCTTTCGTCATCGTTAACATCTTCTCTGCCTTTACGAAATCGTCGATGCCACTCGAACACTTGCCTCTTCGACAAACAATCGTCGCCATAAACAATTTGCAGCATTTCATACGTCTCGGTTGCAGTTTTTCCAAGTTTAAAACAAAACTTAATATTGACTCGTTGTTCGTGACTCATTTTCTGACCGTTTACGAAAAACACTCTCACAGGATGCGTGATGTATCAGCTGACTATGCACCAAATGTCATGAAAATTTGTCAGGTTGGTAAGGAAGAGTCCCACTACAATAATCAATCAACTATCAAGAGATGACGCCACTGGTTTCTGATTTATAGACGCATTGCGGTTACTTTTGGGACAGAGGGTGTATTTCAAACAAAATTCTTGACGATAATTTGGGTTAAAATAATATTTTAAGCTTTATCACTTCATTCAACTCAAACAGCTTCTGCAGATAATCTAAAACAAGCAAGTCATAAACACAATCAGATGCTAAGAAATATTTACAATATCTAAGAGATAAGAAGATATGACCAGAACTTAAATCTCAAAAATACGAAACGCATCATAGGTATAAAGAATGGTAATTTTAAAATTCGTGAGAAATGACACCTTTTGTGCATTTTGTTTGATGATTGGTAACATGATTGAAGCAAATGATGTTTACAATTTCTTAATAATTTGTATTAGAATTATAGATATTTCACTTTTATCAACATTCGATGAATGTATTCTTATGGAGCTTAAACTTAGCGATTTGATAGAGAAATACAATATTTTATACGTAAATTTATTGAAGGATATACTTAACACTAAACATCACTTCACGCTGTCCAATGCTACAATTATCAAGTGTGGATTGATTAAATTATGGTGCTTCCATTTTGAATACACCAACACTACCCAATGATCAATTTGATGGATCAATGCAATGTAGTTTATAAAATAACCTATAAAGACTGTGATGGATGTTACATCGGTCAGACCAATAATATATAAAGGAACGATTGTATAATCGTAAGTATTCCTTAAATAGTGATTTTGGGACAATGACCGCTGTGACAAAACATTTCAGAGATTTAGGTCATTGCTTTGCTTTTGAAATCACAATTATTTGAGAAAAGAAAATAATGGAAGTGATGAATGATGAATATACAAAAAGATATTAAAACTATTAATTGCAGAACGGCTGTTCAAACTTAAATAATGTAAGTATGTACGTATTTTCCCTAGTCCTTGAAGAGGATTGTTAAGGTTTCGACCAAGAATATTTGATATAAGGGTTTTTTGGTTTGCATAAATGAGCAGTTGCACACTAAAACAGTTTTGTAAATAATTTACAGATCCTATATATCAACAAATCCTTATCGTTTGTGATCTTGTTGACAGTTCCCAAATAAGATTAACTTGGATAACTGTACCTGAAATATTTGAAATAATCAGGTTATTGATTTATAATAATATATGTTATTTAGTTCGTAGGCAATGGAAAGTTTTAGAATATAAAAAGAATTATTTATCCTGCAAAATTCGACCAATTTAAAGGAAATAATTAATTTTCAGGGCACTCCGATACATTTCTACTATTTATGTATGTACATGAGAAAGTAAAAATAATAAATAGTCTTCACTATTAAAGGCGGGAAAAAACGTTGAAATGAAGGTCGTTCATTTTTATAAATAAAATGCAAACTACGTGCAACTGGTATAAAATGTGCAGTACTTATATTTAAGACTAAATCTATTTATTACAAGACACAAAATAATGAGCAAAAAAACAGTTTATTATAAAACAGCATTTTTTTAATTTGAAAGTAAACGCATTCCATTGATACGTAGTTGGAAAGAAAATGTTTACAATAAGATGTTCCACGATGTTTGCCCAAAATCTTATATCAAGTAATAATGCAGGTGTTTTATTATTGATTAAATAATTTATTAAACTCAATATTTTAATTATGAATACAGAGACTCCCGTATAAATTATAAGTTTTAAGATTTTGCTCCCGCATCGCGGTTGACAGCTAACTGGTAGATAGAAAAAAGAAAGTTCGCAATAGTTACATCGTAAATTGTTGTAACGAGTTTGTCATTTGTTTTTTTGAAATTGGTGGATTCGGGTAGTTTGTCGAGGGGAAATTTATAGATTGTAGGTTAGCACGAGAACCAGTATATCAAGAGTATTGAGAGTTTTTGAATTATTAAATCGCCTGTCACGACACTTCTCAATTAGGTAACCAAGATATTTACAATACCGACATCTTTTTCCATTATTTGAATTAAATTCGCTAGGAGTATGTTGACAGATTCAAAAAGATATTAATTAAGAAAACACTATAATAATGATACACTGGTAACTATGCAGGTAAAGCAGCATCTAAATTAACAGAAAGAAGTATTAGTAATTTTGTGCGCGAAGTGATAAAGAAAAATTAACACCAATAAATTAGCAGAAAAAATTATCGCCTATTCAAGCGAACCCTGATTCCTCATTGTCTTGGAAGAGACGACTGTTCCTTCAAGAATTCCGAATTAAGGAAAGCATTTAGCAGTACTGTAAACAGAACAATGAGGCTCGAATTTCCTAAAAATGATTACGTATTTACAGATAAGTGCAAATTTAACGAATGGAGTAATGTTGTCAAAATGTGTTATACCTATATATTATTTGTAAATGGTTTTCTTCTCGGAATTCTTCAGCGAAATTCTTGTTCTCTAAGATAACGAGGAATAGATTCAAGCTGCACTTGAATTTGCAATGTGTCATTTTTTCTGCTAATTTATTGCTGCTAATTTTGAGTTTGTTTATCACTTTGCGCGCAATACTGCCATTATTTCTTTTCGATTAATTTAAATCCTGGTTTATGGGCGTAGCCATCAACGTCATTACATTTTTTATATGTCTGAATTGCAAATTTTGGTTCTGTTTCTTTTTAGAGTTTAATCACCAGTGTTTTATTTCTATCGGAATTCTTTTTTTCTCCGTACTTATTTAAGAATAGCGACTAAAATATTGAACGTATGCTGTTAGAAGGATGAGTAAGGTATTGCTGTATAAACTAATGAAAAACATTAGTTCGGGAATCCCTTAATTCTACAGTCAGATAAAGTCGAAATATCCGAACATACATATGTTTGTACATACATACATATGTGCATATAATGAGTGCAATACTATTCCAACTCAAAATTTAGACAATTTCTGAATCGTCCTGGATCAACTACAAATAAAATCATATTTTTAAGATATATCACAATTAGACTTAAAAATACTACTTTGGTAAAAGAAAATAAAACGTTTATATAGCACCAAACCAGATTTCAATATTACGTGGTGCAGTCACATTTCTAAACGAATGAAATGATCCAGAACACGGTTATATTTTCTAAAGTGTGCTATGAATTTGTTATCGTTTTGTTTGACGTTAACATTTGTAAAGATTTTGTCTAAACTTTTTTGACGAAACTGGTAGATTATACTGACTAGTATTAACATTTATGTATTTTATTTTAAAAAAGATTAGAACTAATAAGTTGAAAAATCCGCTAGAGATATTGAAGAAGATGGAACTGTTCGAAGTAAGAAACGTGTTAGAAAAGCAGGGATCTGGAGACCAGTGGCGTAGCAGGGGTATCATCTTATTTAGGTATTTCAATTTAAAAGACTAAAACGCGCGTATACAGTCATTCTAAAGGTCTTTTCGGTAACAACAATTATCATCATTGTGTTACAGGTTACAAATAAAAAAGTAATGTATATATTATTATTTATTGCAAAATTTTGTCCCCCGCACTACGCTACGCCACTGCTGGGGACTGGAATTAAAACAATTGAAGGTTAATAATAGAGAAGCCCACGTTAATACTGCTGACAAAACAGTTTCTACGAGAACATTGAAAAGAGGTTGTGAAGAAAGTTGTAAGTTTCAAAGCAAAGCGAGAATAAGTGAATAACAATGAATATTTTATAATTTGCATATTTTTAATTCACTTTTTGTAATTAGGCAACATTAACAGACACAAGGAATTCTTAATTAGGCACACGAAGAAAATAGTGCCTAAGTGTAAATACTGACCAGGAAATAAAAGCTACAATTATGAATATTATTTTGAAATAGAAAATGGAAAGACAAAAGCGTGTAAATAAACGTTTCACAGCACCTTATCAATAAGTGAAATTATGACTAGAAAGGCAAAAAATAAAGTACACACATATGGGGAATTAGAATTAGGCAAAAGAGGCAAACATGAAAAACAAAAAATCAGTGAAGCTATGAAAAAGATATTAAAGAGCACATTGAATCCATACCTGTCGTGGAATCACATTATCTCAGAGCTCAGACTAACAAAATAATTTAAAAGTGTTGAGTTATAAATATAATATTGGTTTTTTTGCTCCCGAAAAGGATCAATGCTTCTTGAGTACTTCCTATAAAAATGCGTCATTAGAGGAAAAGGATGGTATGAAGACCGATTTAAATCATTATTCAGATTGAGATTTTTCTAGAAATTCCACTGACACTCAAAACGTAAATTTCCTAAGATTTTACAAATTTTCAAATTACCAAAAAAACAAACTTATAATGAAAAACTGGGCATTAATGAGACGAAATTTGATGAACTTACTCAATTGTGTAAAATAAAAAGAATAACACTGGATTATCGTTCTTCTATAAAAATTTACGTATTCAAATAATCATGGTGAATTAAATTACAATGGTCTTTTCTCCAAATATATTTCTTCTTTTTCAGTTAAAGAAAAAGAAACCATTTTGTTTATTGGAGTATAAAAGTTTTCTGTAATTGTTAATGGTTTCTTTTGAATGACAAGTAGAAAACATATTTATGTACAAAAATGCAATATTATCTTAAATTATGAATATTATATTTAATTCAAATAAAATTAGTATTTTATTGCACTCTTAATTACTCAGTTAATACATCTTTATAAATTCCCAATTAAGAATTTGAAATGTTATTTCTAATAAGGTAAACAGGTTATTCAAGAAGTTCAAAGTCCATACACCATGTTTAATTTCTTATTAAAAATTTAATTTCCCTACGTAAGTTTTTGTGATTAAGGGTATACGAAATGGACGGATTTACGATGTAAAAACTCGTGATTGAAAAATAAAGATCTGTATATAGTACGTACAATGGGACTAAACTTAACTTGGTCAATTCGTCGTAAACTGTACGAATTCCAGGCTTGTTTAGAAGAAATATTTCGCCCGTATGGCAAATGCGGCTTGTTAAAGGAGATAGGTCGTTATCTTACGCAAGTATAGAAAAGCGCTAAATCAAAGGCTTATACATACATATATGCCTTTGATATCCTACCGACTTGCTTTAGCTAGTAGAGTTAGAAATATTTTTAAAATCTTATAGGCATATATATCTGCAGACCAGGAGTCTTTGCCATTGAGAACAAACGCGGAACGAAAGTTATTGTGGAGTTCAGCAATCATACATTCAATAGTAGTATGTTCAAACTTATTTATATACCGATATTTCGCATCTAATAGTACTCTTCATCAGGTATATATATACATGTAACTAAAAGAACCAATATTAAAAATAAGTAGAAGAGAAAACAAAGATTAAATGAAGTATTACATAAGGCCTATTACATACTCAAACTAAGTAAATAATATAGAAAGAACCCAATTTCCTGATTATAACAAAAAATTTAGACCCGAAATAGGCTCAAACTCAAATAATTAAGACAAGTCCACAAAACCAAAAGATATAAATTTAAAAAAGAGCATCATTGTAAAACTTTTCAGTTTTTACGCATAACGTGGACAGGCGACTTCACCAATACATTTGTTTTTGCTCTAGACAAGCGAAAGGTAGAGCAGTAGTAGAGTGCCGACAACGGGTACATTGAAATCTATATAGGACATTATCATTGGACAATCGATTTTCTTTGATAACAAATTTAATAAAAACTACCACTATATGTCTCACGACGACAAGATAGAGATACTACATTATGTTGAGTCACAAGTCCATCGCACTATTAAACTGGCTATGCGATCATCACCAGCAGTCTCATCCGATTTAAGTTTATAGGCATTAAATATTACATCTCTCAGAACTCTTTCATACGTGCTTGTTGCTTTATATTATTCGTAAAACAAACCGGATATTGTCTCCTGGAAGCTTTTATTTTTGGAACAGAACGATCGATAATAGAATACAGAGTTTTATAGAAAGCATTGACAGCCAGATTAACGTCACTGAATCCCAAAAGAAAACACCAGTCGCATATTCTCAACTCGGATGATAACGGCACAAAATCAGTAGTACGGAAGTTGTATCGTGAATTACCGCTGGACGGAAAACTATCAAGCCTGGGCATAGTCGTCCACTAAATAGTCAAATACAGAGCTGGATGTAGCGAATCCTCGAGAACTGAAGGTGATGCATCCCTATCAACTTCCACCAGGTAGTCTAAGTTAGTAAATGCTAAATCAAGCTTCCCGTTCTGGGAATTGGTTATACAATTAATTTGGCGCAAATTGGGAACTTTGATGAAATGTTTTAAAGTAATGGATTTTGTCTTCCGAGTTAGATATATTAAATTTCGGAGTATTAATATCGCC
Organism: Chrysina gloriosa; assembly: GCA_038088585.1. Lineage (NCBI taxonomy): Eukaryota > Metazoa > Arthropoda > Insecta > Coleoptera > Scarabaeidae > Chrysina > Chrysina gloriosa. The sequence goes on from CM076093.1 coordinate 54,358,935, forward strand.
CAATATATCTGCTTATTCAGCAGATGCAGATTCAAAGCATCAAAGAACATTTCAAAATCATCCATTTTAACATCCGGAGGTATAAATATTGACAATAAATATCGAAGTATAAACAAGCTTACATTTGCATAACAATATATCAATATTCGGAGTTAAACCTTTAAGATCGGAAATATCCACCAAGGATGCATGACAATCATTAGTAAATGCAGAAAGTATACCACCACCCGTTGATCGCTTAATTAAAGATAGCTCTCTGTCAGCTCGAAATACACTAAAGACAGAGTCAAACAACTCAGCGCTACCTATGTCACCATCTAGCCACGTTTCAGTATCAGCATCAACAACACCGGTCGAAAAATATAATGCGTTAGTTTTAGTTCTTAATCCTCTAACATTCTAGTAGCGTATGTTAAAAGTTCTGTTCGTCGTGTTAATTGTGTTACACTGTAATAGTTTTCCGCAGCCATAGATTGGACAATCTGCGGAATATCTCTAATATATGTATTTTATTCTAATGTTTGCCTCATCCGCCATCCTACGGTCATCCAACTCCTTCTTAGTCTTGCTGTACAAATTTAACCGATGAGGAGTTCTATCTCTAGAAATCACCACCATTCTCTACTTATCCACGTGTTTTATATTTCCACGGTTTGTCATAGCTTTCCTAACATCCAACTCGTTCAACAAGGTAATCATAATTGGTCTTCTTCCGTCAGTTTTCGTTGGGTCAAATCTACCCAATCTCATTGGTTTGATGTTATCGAAGCAAATATCCAACGTCGATAAAATAGCCCGCACTGCATCGGTATCCTCAGCAACCCTGATAGCAGCACCCTTCTCAAGCAAGTTAAATCAAATAATATTGTTTTTACGCTTTTCCCTCTCTATGACCTCCTGAACAATTTTCTCCTTCCCTACGACACTGGTCGCAGAAGAAATAATGGTATTTTGTTTCTTGATAAGTTGTAGATGATCTGGAAAATAGATAGTTTCCTTTTCCTTACCTACATTTTTGAAATACACGAATTTAGGTCAGGCTCTTGTCAGACAAGTAGTATTACTATGTAATGTTTTTATTTTCAATTACAAAGTCATGGAAGTGGAGAGACATCAGATAACCAAAGAAAGAAGGTGAAATTGTGGCATTATGGAAAATGGCATGCCATTTGCACAAATAAGTGCTGTATGCTATATACCAGTAAGCAGTTTGGAGACTCCTTTCTCTGAGGGAACAAGCTTTACTTCCTTTCCAGAACAGTACGGCAAAAATATTAGTAAACCGATTTAGGATAGAAGGGAATATAAAAAGACGGCGACGACCGAGACCTGCAAGAAAGAAAACCACTCTACAAGAAGATGAAAAAATTATAAATTCATTTAGAAATAATCATTTTCTGATAGCAAAGAAAGTACTGTAAGAAACCGGTATTTCGATTTGTAAACAAACCATTATACATGGTACGGTTGGAACAGGGTGAAGACCAAGCAGATCGGCTAGAATATTAGACCTTTCAGCAGCACATGCAGAATTAAAATTCCATTTTGCAGTTGAAAATTTATATAGAGACTGGACAAATGTTATGATTAGCGATAAAAAAACTTTTAGGTCTAACGAATTTTGTTTTAAATTAGTATATAGACATGCAAAAGTAGGATGCAATAGAGAGTATGTTGCTCGACATACACAAAGTGGTTGAATTTCGGCAGCGCATTGGCTGGACTTGGGAATATAATAAAGATAGACGGACGATTAACGTCCGTACAGTATATAAATTTACTTGATACTTATATTACCATTAGCTTATGTTAACGATGAACATATGATGTTTATGGAGTGAAGACATCCGGAAGTAGAATTTATAGTAAGGCCTCTAACTCCTAAATCTCGGGACCTGAACGCAATCGAGAATCTGTGGGCTCAAATTGTAAACCATTGAAATGACATACAACGCCGAGATTTAAGAATTCGAAGTAATCTGGATAATGCCGATCAAGAAACATCCTGCATGACGTAAATATATTTTCAAATCTGGTCTTATCACTGCAGTGAAGGTTACATTAAATTATTATAAATGGGAGTGACTGGACTTCATACTAGAATTTCTAGTATTTTGAAGTATTAGAATTTAGTTTTAAAATTTTGTGTGATTTGTTTATTATCCTTAGTGGATACATTTATGATAATAATATAATCTCCTGTTTCTTGTATATTATAAAAGTTAAATTGTAGTAATATTGGCCACAGATCAACTAGATTAGGATATATCATTTTATATAGAATCATATTTTCCAGTATTCTCCAATGAATTTTATTTAGGAAAAGAACGAAAATAATTTTTATCACTCACAATAAAATCAAAAATACAAATTCACAATCCGTATAAGCCATATATTAAGGCAATACGAGAAAAAGAAGGTACCGCAAGTTTCATTTCTTTTTAAATCGTCGCGCAAGTACGGGTGAAGTAGCCGAAGTAGAATTCCGAAATAGTTCAGTAATTCTTATTCGTAATTATTATTTAAATAACGTGGAAGTACGGCTATACGATGTTGTGCAATATCGGAAGAAATTATTACTTATTTCGTTTAGGTTGCTTTCCTCCTTATTTCCTTTTTCAAACTAAAATTGCTATGAAGGATTTTTATTTTAGGCGAATTCCAAAACATAATCTGAAATTTAAAGGTGATAGGGTAAGTGTGCCAATTACTGCGAGCGTATGAGTTACTGCGAGATAGAATAAAAGTACATCCGTGATCATATTTCTATTCACGCTTGATTTAAAACAATTGGAGATTAATTTTATTACATTTTATCAATCAATTATACAAAAATCAAGGATATGATATACATTTTTCAGTGTTTTATTGCGATTTGAAATTCGTATGATCGCCAGATCGTAGTATCTTTCGCGTCCGGCGCTGTGACTGAGCCCCACAAAACTATTCATATCCCTCCGCGGTCGCACTGTAATTCCTTTGCTACCGCGATCGCACTGGGTCACCTGTGTCCGCGTACAATATTCAACGCATTGAAATGCTTTAAAAAATCTAAAAAAAAATCCTAACTACTTCTCAATGTTTTCACAATGTTAATCAATGTTCATTTAAAGCCCAACACTTATTATTTTTACCCTGTAAGTAACTATCTGAGCGGAAACGTCCGAAAAAGTGTTTTGGCTGAAATGTCAATAATAATAAAAAGATGTGCGATAGGAAAAAAAAGACCATGGATTCTCATCATGGACATCCTAACGTTTGAGAAAAACCGGGTTATGATCAGTTCTGCCGAAAAAGTATAATTATTGAGACACCTGAAAATAGACGATTTCAAGGAGAGGAAAATCGAAGATTTCTATGAAAAACAAAAGAATTCCTGTTTTTATAAAAAATCAGGTTTTTACTTGAAAAAATGTTACTATATGAAAAGTTACATGATAGTCGAAAAAAATTATATTTCGCCAATACATGGGCCGCAGATGCACAAACGATGCTTCTCGCAGATTGGCTTTTCACACCGCGCACAGCAATAGGATGTTTTTATCGTTCGAACAAAAAGAGCACCGTTTTCTTTTTCGTAATTTACTGGTTCGTTCGGCGGGTTCTAAGTCTACCTCGAGAATTTCGCGAATTATTATGCGTAAGGACGCGCCAAGTGTTGGCAATTGCAGCCGTAATATCAAATGTGGTTCAACCAACCCAAATGATAGTTTTTTGAAAAAATTACGTCTATTTAATGCCGTATTTGACGCCTGTAAATTATATAGTATAATGGAATTAATTCCCGCGTAATCGAGCATACCAAAAAAAAAGCCTTAAAGGCCACCTCAAAGTTACGCGAGCGGTGGTGTTCGCATGGCACATCTGGTCGAAAGTATCAGTTCCACCTTTCGTGAGGTTGTAAAACGCCACTATTTCGGGTTTCCCGGTATCATTGTCCAGTCGTCCTGTCTTGTGTAAACTTCAAAGTAATAGAACGACCTTGTTTCTTTTAGGGCAATATGAAAGCAAGGTGTTTTCCTCCGCGTACGCGTAGCGAGTGGTCCCAGCAGTCGCGGTTTGCGAAAGCGATGGTGGTATTTCAGGCTTATTTTTCCGCAGAGTGCCAACTAAAGTCAGCCCGTACTTATTCTTCATCGTTCGCATCAGATGGAGGGACATGAACCAATTATCACAAGTTATGTTTCGCTCTGTGTGATAAATTGATTCCGACAATTTTCGGACGTAGTAGCTTGGAACAGGTTCGTCGTTTTCCAAAGTTGTAACTCGCCCTACGTAGGGCTCCGCGCTTATCAAGTACGACGTTTGTACGTCGTTCATGGATACTATTTTGATGCCATATTTGTCTGGTTTCTTGGGTATATAAACCTTAGCACCAAATCGTCCTCGGAAATTTAGGAGCTGTTCGTCGATCGTGCAGTACGTAGATGGAGAGTAGTACTGAGTGCAATTCGAAATGAATGTATCCCAAATTTCCTTGATTGGTGCTAACTTATGCACCTCACGTCGTTCGGCCCTGGTTGTTTTGTCGTCGAAACGAAGGCACGCCAACAAATAATGGAAGCGATGTCTCTGCATTACGGCTCGGTATAAATTGCTCCCAAATCGTGGCGCCCATAAATCTTCGGTGCAGGTATGATTTTGCTTCTCCATTCCGCTCAAATACAATAATCCTAGTAAGGCTTTTATTTCGACGACACTTGTTTCCTGACAATGGGTTTGATTGCGGCCATCGTCTCTTCGACGGATTTCTTCGTTCGTATGTTTGACAACTATTTCCAATAACTGGGAAGAAAAAGAAGACTCCAGGCTTCAAACGGTGTCTTCACATTTTTGGCCTCACCATTTGCCTTGGGCAAATACACTTTCAGTGACCGTCGCCCTCTGCTTTCCGGAGCGATAGTATACCATCTGTAATCATTTCTGCCCTTTACTATCGACCGACGACGGCCTGGTCGACGTTGGTCCTCCTCTATATCGAAGCTTGTATCTTCGTCCGCGTCTTGAACGTCGTCGACCTCGTCCAACTCTTCATCTTTATCCGGTTCCTCTTCGGATAATTCCTCGTAATTTACATCTCGAGATTGCTCTCGAAGAATTCGACGCATTTCTGCGGGTGTTCTCTCCGTCATTCTTGAAAAAATTTGGATTTTTGAAATAAATATTTTTTTAGTAAAAGAAAACAAAACTAAAATATTGTTTTACATACCTCCACACACTATCTGAAGTGTCCTAGACCGAAAAAGAATACGATTTTCTAAAAAGCACTTTTTGCTATCGCGCCTCTAAACTCACCCGCTCGTAGCTGGAACACCAACCGGCACAGGACGGTCAAACTAAGACTGTGGGACCTTAACTGTACTAAGTTTTTAGGGGTGGGGGCAGATGCCGCGCTTTTTCGTTTTCCGCAAGTCAAATTCCGCTCTGGTCACAAACGACTCAGAGCGACCGCGGAGGGATATTATTTATACTATAAAAAGAATTAATATAAAGATTCTTTCATATAGAATAGTATCTTTATTTTATGAATAAAATCACTCACAAGTTCTCTGTTTAGAGTGAGGCGCCTTAAATTTTGACGAGTGACTTTGGAGTGAAAAATGGAAGCACGAGTCCTGAAAGAACTCCAGAGCACTTCAAAAAGTCTGAAAATATGCGTATGGTATATTCTAAGGAAAATATTAATTTAGCTTTACAAAAAGTTAGAAAAGGAAAGTAGAGTTTTTAGTATAGATTTTTTAAAAGTTATTCTTTAGTTGTTTTTCTCATAGTTAATATTTCTATATCAAGTTGAAGCTTTAAAAATATATATATTAACCTATTTTTCATATTTTTATATACTTATCATTATATGAATGTGATAATATTTATGTAGACTAGAGTTAACCCAAAAAACGTACCTATTTTGTTCAACTGGGCATGTAACAGAATTAACACAATGTTATTATTAGAATTGATTTACATTTTGTTCAACGTTACTTATTTTATTAATAAATAAGTTTATTAAATGAAAAACCCCATCATTTATTGTTTTAATTCATAAATTTATGTACTCGCAGTAACTGGGTCGCAGTATTTAGATCCTCGCAGTAAATCGATCGCAGTATTTGGACTCTCGCAGTAATTCAATCGCAGTAATTGACTCAGCTCGCAGTAATAGCAACATTAGAACACCTTCTTATTTCGCTTTTTTAAGGAAACTATTGATTATTCCACTATTATTCAAATTGAAATATGTTCTAATAATGGAAAATAAGACCTTAGGTACAAATACTAAGTCATTCTTCAAATTTATCATCCTTTTTCAACACGAAATAGAAATTTTTGCTCATACCTCGCAGTAATTGGCACATTTACCCTAGCTCCTTTTATAAAAATCGCCGACAAGCAAACTATTGATTCAACAGTTTAATACATTCATAACTATCAATGATGAATGCGGATTGCGGATAAGGTTCAATTTCGCTTGCAATGTTTCTGCCGATACTACTTCGTCGCTGTTAATCGTCCAAGTTTAGTTTGGTCCCATAGTACATAGTACATACATATGTATGTGTGTAATCCGTGTTTTCATAGGAAGTACTCTTCCAAAACATTTGTATCCGACGATATACTAAAAACTATAGAATCAATAAAATTCCTTCACCTGCACCGACCGTCTTTTCTAGGAATTGCCTATCTCTTTAAAATTAAACCTTTCGGTACTACATACATGTGTTGCCGAAAGTATGTGAACACGGCTTTTCGTTCTCTGTGAAATTTAATTTTGTGGAATTAATTAAATCATAGACAGAAATATAGTTATTTCCAATGTGTAATTATACTAATCATTGTTTATCTAACACGCAATTATTTTAATTCTTTGACAATGAGGATGCCAGTTAGGTATGTATGAACAAAACAATGTTGTTCTTCAAGAAATTCAATGATTAAAAATAGTTTCCAAGAACAGCCTGTAAATATATCTTTAAAAAATATAAATTATTATATCGTAATAATAATTTTTCATATTTTTGAAATGTCCTGTATTTTCGACAAAATTTGCTATTAATAGCTAAAAAGCAAGCTTTCTATTACAATTACCTAAATACCTTCCAATCTTTGATAATTATTTTCAAGTGTCAGTAACATCCATATGTATGTAAAAAGTAGCGCTAAAGGTACAACAAATTGTATTCGGACTGAGAAAGTAAATAGAGTCGCCTTTTCACCTAGCGTAATAATTTAATAATAAGCTATAAAGCAGGGGTGACCAACCCAAATGACCTTGCGGGCCACTTTGGACATACATCACAACTCCGCGGGCCACATATAAAATTATATATGTCTATATTAGATTTAGATACACTATAGACACTTAATGTGGCCCACTTAGCGTTTTTTCCGTATTACGTCGCCGGTATAAATATACATTTCCCCGTTATAAAGTTGCATTGGTTTCCGTTTAACGTCGCCTACAATACAACGCTTAATAAAACTAGCTATGAAAAAATCATGTTTCGCTTAACGTGAATTTTAAAAGCTGGACCCCCGTTAAGCGAGGACTTATTGTACTTTAACACGTTTCTTTCTTCGAATATCATTTTTTATCTTTCGGTGCTGATAATTTATTACTACGAGTTTGCTGGTGGTCACCGTGCACGTGGGTGAATGAACAGCCACTGATCAATTCCATATTTTCACGATTAAATTGTAGTCGTCGTTTTTTGTTGTTATCATTTCCTCGGGGAGCTAGGAATAGGTAGTTAATATACCCATCAAACCTCGTGCAAAAATCATCAAAATACTAACCACGTATTTTTTGACACTCGTTTCTTTTTGCCCTTTTATATTTCAGTCAATTTAACATAGTATACGAGGCAGTACCCAAAGGAAATCGAACTGAGGTAGTGGGCGGAGTTTTCATATAGATATAGATGAAAGTATAGAGTACCATTGATACCACTCGGTAAGCCAAGCGTCGTTGTTAAAAAAGTTCCGTTAGGTTTGTGTGAATTTTTAGTGACAGTTGTTTGGGTGCTTGCCGCATTTGCAATAGCTGATTCTGGTGAACAGTGCGCGCCCATGAAGTCTTGCTTCTAGCTCGGAAAAACTGGCACAGGAACTCTTGTAATGTTAAAAACGACCTTCGATAGCATCATCGATGCTACCCCATCTCAAAAGAGGTTAAATGTCAATTCTTGACAAACCTCTTTCTAGTTGCTCTTCCACCGCCCGAAACAATGAAATTGTTATAAAAAACTCTGGAAGATCGACGATAGACAATTGAAGAAGTTGAGAAGCTGTCTGGAGGACTTGGCGTTTAGTTCAGGGAATTTTAATGGAAAATTTGAGGATGAAAAGAATGGCTGCCAAATGCATACATCGACTCAACAGTCAACTGGTGTACAGAGACAGGGTCAACATTTTTCTCAGGTCATCACAGGTGACGAATCATAGTGCTACGGTTACGACCCTGAAACGAAGCTACAATCAAGCCAGTGAAAGACTTCAACTTGGCCTCGCCCCAAAAAGCTCGTTAAGTGAAATCAAACGTTAAAACAATGCTGATTAGTTCATTCGATGTGAGAAGTCGTCCATTCAGAGTTTTTTTACATAGCGTCAGGCAATTAACTAAGGTTTCTACCTGGAAGATTACGGAACAGTTTGCGGCGAAAGAGGCCTGTTTTGCGGTAGCTGTGCCCGCGCCCCCTCCTTGTTCACCGTATCTTTGCCCTGTGATTTTCTCTTTATTTCCGGGAATGAAAAGAGACATGAAAAAGGAAAGCGTTTTGCCGACGTTGCCTAGGCGAAGAAGAGATCGATGGAAGCGTTGTCGGGCATTAGAACACGAATTTAAAGAGTGTTTTGCGCAACGGAATAAAAGATTGGATAAGTGTATTAGTGCCAGTGGGGAGTACTTTGAAGGTTTTTGTCTTAAAATTAAATAAAGAAAATAGATTTGTTTTTATTTGGGTACCCCTTGTATTTTAGACAGTATATTCTCTTGGACTAATGTTTAGGAGTGATTCGAGAACATGGAAAATGACATGTGCAATTCTTTAGCAGTTTGGTAACTAGGTGATTGCGGATGCTTTCAAGAAAATACTTTTTTTTTCTTGGAGTGAAGTAATCTTAATTATTAATGCATTTCCCATGTTAACAATTATTTGTTGCCTTCTTTTAGGCAGCACCAAAATTCTACCATTATCAAATTTCTCGTTCCTATCGCCAGAAAACTAATCGAATGTACCAGTCAAGAAGTTTTGCAAATGACATATCTAAATCGTAATTGTTACTTATAAGGATGTTTTCAATGTCCAAGCAGCCCTTCAATACTCCAATTGATTCTGTGTCCTGTACAAGATTTGCCACTTTAGTGATGAGAAATTGTGTGAACACCTTGGGTATCAGGAATTAATTATCTAATACCTCATACAGATCAGTCTATTATGGTCACAGAAAACAATTTTATTTATGGGTTAGTGTCCTGTTAGCACATTCACTACTGAATAGACTTTAATGACACGAGACTTCTACAAAATTTGCTACTTTCTTAGTCGGTAGGTACTCTATTGTGAAACATGGTAGATTATGTTTTGAATAACGTTTTCATAGGGAATTCCGGAATCAGGTTCAGGTTCCACAAACTCTATGTTTGAGTCTCTTCTAAATGGTTCCATTGCACTTAGATGTGGGGTTGTGATTTTCGCTGCAACTGAAGTCTGTTATGTGTTCGGCTCAAGATATCGGTGCATTCGTTATGTGTGGCTCACGATGTAGTTATACGGGTGTCTATTTGACAAATTTAATGGGCTGTATTTTTTAAGGTAATATAAAATGTCAAAACCATTTTAATAGTATGGAGGGGAAACCAAAATAACTTTACAAATATGGCACGAACCTCAGCCTCTGCGTACCACTCACTCCAACTTCAAAATCTTAAGTAGCGAACCACCACATGTGACACCAAATCGTGTTCGCACACCAATGCAGCTACAAATTTGAAGAATGGCGAATCAAATTTAAAAATTAGGTATATTAAAGGTATACCCACAATTGTAAATTCTTTAACCTTCCTATACTCACGCATACGGTCTGTGAGACCGATTTATATAGTATAGTATACGTCTTTGATTTTGACGTGAGTATAGGAAGGTTAAACTAAGTAGCTCCAACGGTACTTCCTATTACACTTGATGTTTACTACCAGAATGCCCGTGATTTCAGAACGAAAACTCCTTCATTTTTTAAGGCTATTTGTGTCTCATTATGATATAATTGTTATTACTGAAAGTTGGCTTGATCATTCGATTTCCAATTCTGAAATGTTACCTCCTTCTTATAGTGTTGTCCGATGTGATAGACAATTTAATGTAATTAATCGATTTACGGGTGGTGGTGTTTTTGTTACCTTCTCAGATGAATTATCATCTGAGATTATTCATACTAGCTTAATTTCTTCTCTTGTTCTTTTAATTGATTTAGTTATTTGTAATTGTAAACTTAATTCAATTTCCTTTTATCTTATGGCTGTGTATATTCCACCTAATATTCCCCACCAGCATTTCGAACTATTTTTCGATATTTTGGAAACTGTTTTGTTTGATAAACGAGTGCTTTTCATTGGCGATTTCAATTTGCCAAAGTTTGTAATCAATCCCTTGTCCTGCGCTAAATGTTGCACCTTTAAAAATTTTTGTGGCCTTCTTAATTTAATACAATTTAATAATATTACTAATTGTAACAATCGAGTTCTTGACCTTGTTACTGGAAATTTCAATTGTGATGTTGTTTCACTTGAAAATTTTCCACTTGTTCCCGCTGATATGTATCATCCACCATTATCTATTTCCTTGCCGTTTTCTGTGTCTTAACAACCCAACTGTGTTTCCTTCTAACATAAACATTCGGTATAATTTTCGCAAAGCAAATTTTCATCAACTTTATAATGATCTTTTAAATGCTGATTGGTCTTTCTTGGAAACTTATACTGATGTCAATTGTGCTCTTAAGAAGTTTTATAATTTCCTTTATAACATTTTGGATAAATCAGTTCCTAAATTTTCATCCACCTCCAGAAAGTCTAAATATGCGGTGTGGTTTTCTAATGATATAATTACTAACTTAAAATTGAAGGAATACTATCGGCGTAAATGGAAATCTACACATAATAATTACTTTTGTAATGAATTTAGAAGAGTTAGAAGTATGTGCAAGACTGATATTGCTTTGGCCTACTCCGCTTATCTCGCACAGGTTGAAGAATCTATAAAAATCGACCCAAAAAATATATTTCAATATATTCGTGCCAAGCATTAGACTACACGCATTCCTAAAGTTTTATTTCGTAATGGTACCCGACTGGAATCACCGCAAGACATAGTTGATGCATTTGCCAATGTGTTCTCGTGTATACATATTACCAGCACTGATTCTTGTGTTAATAATGAACATTCCACTCATGTTCCATTTACATTATTACCTGTTACGGAGGAGGAAGTGGTCAGGTTAATGTCCGGATTCCCTCAGACACATATTTCCGGCGATGATTTGATTCCGAACTTTCTTTTGCACGATGCATTTGGAAGACCATTGACTTTCATTATAAACTTAGCAATTAAAACTTTTACTTTTCCGACCGCTTGGAAGCGTGCAAGAATAAGCCCCGTATTTAAAAAGGGTGATAATACACACGTGTATAATTATAGACCTATATCTATATTGTTTAACTTTGCTAAAATTATTGAAAGTATCATATACTCATCTGTATGTTACAACGCTAAATCATACATCTCACGTTATCAGCACGGCTTTGTTCCCGGGAGATCTACAGTTACGAACCTTGTGTCGATTTGTCAATACGTAGGTGAGGTACTTGATGCTCGTGGTCAAGTCGACGTCATTTACACGGACTTTAGTAGTGCCTTTGATATTATCGACCACAGAATTCTACTTGCCAAATTATCGTCTTTAGGCTTCAGCACTTCCTTATTACTGCTTATAAAATCTTATTTAAGCAACAGATCTCGGTATGTTTTTTTATAATAGATTTAAATCATTCGAATTTCTGCCCACATCAGGAGTTCCGCAGGGATCACATTTGAGACTTCTCTTATTCATATTATTTATTAACGATTTGTTAACATCAATAACTTGTCCGGTACTGGGTTATGCGCATGACCTGAAAATATATCTGCCTATTGCAACTTGGGATGATGTCAATCGCCTGCAACACAATTTGGATTTGATTGCTCGGTGGTGTTCTACACATAAATTAAAATTAAATGTCAATAAGTGCTGCTTTGTGTTTCCTTTACAAGAAAAAATAATTTCATTAATTCTACTTATAATATTAATAACTCTATTCTTAAAAAAGTTGATATTGTTAAAGATCTGGGTGCCTTCTTTGATTCCCGCTTAAGCTTTGCTACTCATATTAACAATATTTACATTTCTGCGTCAAAGGCTTTGGGATTTGTTTCACGCACCTGCAAATTTTTCCATAATACATCCTTACTGAAAACTATATTCTTCGTTTTTGTGGTAACAAAGTTGGAGTATGCTTTTCCTGTCTGGTGGCCACACTATATTTATCTACAATTATCCTTATAGAAGATACAAAGGCGATTTTTGAAACACTTATCCTTTAAAATGGATGGGATTTACCCGGAGCGTGGTATGGATTATGGACTGCTTTTGCAAAGACATGGTGTCCGATCCTTGGGACAGCGCAGAGAAATTCATAGTGCCGGATTTATGTGGAGACTTGTTCACGGCTTAATTGACTCCCCTGATTTACTTTCCCTTATTAATTTCCTTGTACCCCGTATTTCCTCTCGTTCCTTTTCTACATTTGCATTACCATTCCCTAGAACGAATTTCTTACTCCATTCATCCCCTATTACATCAATGGGTCGTATTGCAGATTTGTTATATGCCGATATTTTCTACATTACAATTAATCAATTTTATTAGTTTTACTTTTTTTTTAATCATATTTCATTTCATTTACACGCAGTAATAATATTTCTAATTATGTATCTTTAATAATGTATGTATGTTATGCTATATATAATTTGTTCTGTAAATGGTTAGCCGTTGGACAATAATTTATTGCATCGCAAATTCAAGTGAATGCGGAAACAATTCGTCTTTCCCATAGAAAGGAAGTACACCTAATTCTGTTTTTACACGGTCTTTTCTTACACGGTTTGAAAATAAAAAAATTTATATTTTTTTTTACATTTAGCACCATTCAAAATATTCGTTTTTTTGTGTATACATACATACAAGCAAATTTACTGGTCAGAGCAATTGTAAATAGCACAAATTTAGGGGAATTCCCTTTTTTGTGTATACAAGCAAATTTACTTGTCAGAGCAATTATAAATAGCACAAATTTAGGGAAATTCCCTTTTTGTGCATACAACCTATACCTATTCTTTTTGTTAACAACATAGCTGTTTTACATACGTACGTAATTGTTTTTAGTTCCTGAATTTGTACATTACCTACTTACTTAAGCTTAGAGTGCATATCTTTTTTCTTCTTTAATAACTATGCTTGTGTAAATACACATTATATACAATGGGACTTAATAAAATAAACATGAATACTTGTTCTTAAAAAATCCTTGTATTTTCACTAATTTTAATAGGTTTTAGAGATAAGGAACCACTCACCTATTTTTGCATACAATCAATGTCTTTTTCACACGGTTTTTTCTGGAACCAATCTATCGTGTAAAAACAGAATTAGGTGCACAAGTTTTTTTCTTGGTAGCAGCACTATCTTAATAAAGTAATGTATTGATTACGCAGAGGGCACTATAGCGAAGAACTACATGTTATAACAATTAAAATTTAGATAAAGGTGATTGCAAGGACTGTGGTGGAATTTACTGACACAAATATCACATCGGTAAACTCCTCACCACACAATTGTTTATAATAAAATTAATTAATTAAATAAACCGAAGTCGGTTGTACTTCGGTTTATACGGTTGTTGAAGATGCTTGCCTCGAGCTAGCGAAACACGTCTCACCGATTTTACTATAACAATTGTGTGGTGAATAGTTTACCGATGTGATATTTGTGTCAGTAAAGTTTAGATGACGCAAAAAAGGAAGGTGTAAAATAATCGAACACGTTTCTACAAAAACAAAAACATCTTTATTTAATTATAGTAGATGATGGAAAAAGAAAATAAACGACACAAAAACATCGAAGTTATATATCCTTCCTATACTCACGCATACGGTCTGTGGGACCGATTTATATAGTATAGTATACGTCTTTCATTTTGACGTGAGTATAGGAAGGTTAAACTAAGTAGACGAGTGATGCAATAACCTCCCTTGTTTTACACCACAAACATTCCATGCTGTAATTTGGAGGAGTTCATCAATTTTGTCTTTGTTCAATAAAATATTTTGACGTTATTGTACCTTACTTTATTTTTGTTTATAAATATCTGGATCAGCGCAGACGAGCTTAAAAAATGTGTTTCTTTTTTGATCAATCAGTTTTCAACAGTCAATTTCCTTTCAGTTGATCACTTTTAAATTATTGTATCATTTATTAAAAGTTCTTGGAAGGTTATGAAATATATTGGGCTGAAATATTAATTAATTAGCTTTATTTGACTAAATAGTGTTGGAGAATAATCAATCATTATGCGGTTAGATCATGTTCTAGGACCTATAGAAAGTTGATTTGTATTTGTAGAATTTGTTTAGACCACCATAAATTTTCGCTACACTTTTTCAATGAAAAAAATGCATGGTGCTTGAAAGATTTGGCAAAATATAACTTAAAAATATAAAGCATTGGATGTGTTCATTTTTGGGGCTCAAGGTTATGTGGGGGAAGGGATGGTAAGTTTAATAAGGATATTTATTAGGACGAGTGCTCCAATAACCTGTCTGTTGAACGGGCTGTTATTTTTGTACCACAAGCTTTCGATGCTTATATTTCGAAGAGTTCATCAATTCTGTTTTAAGTTACAGGTTATTGTATCTTATTTTATTTTTGTTTATAAATATCTAGATCGCCGCAAAGGTGCTTAAAAATTAGGGGAGTTTCTTTGAATAATCAATTTTCAGAAATAAATTTACTTTCAATTGATCAGTACCTAAATTATTGTATCATTACCCGGAAAATACTCAATTAAAGAATAGTTCAAGTAATATCTCCTGTCGTTGATTTTACAAGTAACTAACAAGTGGAACTGTAACCAGCGTCTGGTATATTATATACTGTATTAATGCATAGTTATATGTTGTAGGTATGTCTTGCATCCTGGAGGAGAGAACGGGACAATTTTCAGCAGCCCTCCAAAGCGTTTGAAGGACTCTGATGGAGTTGTTATATAATAGTTATCCGAAGGTAAAGTTTACAATTTTTCTTTTGTTTTATTGCGCTAGAAAATTAGAAGATTTCCGAATTAGTTTTTCTCAAGTTCTTCATTTATTCCGCTCCGCTCTATCTATCGATAATTCTGTATTTGTTTTTCATACCTTCCTTCATGCAGAAAAGGAAAAACTAATGTAAATATTTTTCTCCCAATGTGAGTCGGATACCAAAATAATAGGGCAACCCCACGTGTTAACGGTAATTCCAGTTATAGAAGTTTAACTTATGATATATGTTACTTTAGTTGGACGCTAAATATACTTAAGTATCAGAGTTATAGAAATACAGATCCGACTTAACGTAGATAAAGATACATTCTGCCACTGACGAAATTTAATTCCTCGCAATGATTATTGGATTTACGGAATAAATTTAGTTGAGGGAGTACAAGTTAGGAAAGTTTCATTGTATATTCTTTTTCGTATCTCCATGATATTGTTTTCTCGTCAGATTTTTGGTCTTGCTTTTTATTTTCTTCTTTTCTTTCCCAGAAACTCGTGTCGTTTTCTTCTTGTTTCGTTTTTCAGTTTTTTTTTTTTTATTTCATCCATCTAAGTGATATCTTGATTTCATTATCAACGTAATCATTTGGGCCTTTATTAATCTATACTCCGCAATTATTTGTTTAATTTATTTTAATAGTAGTGTTCCCACATAGGTGTTCAATAGAGCTAATATATGGGAATAGATGGTGTTTTTAGAGTATATAGGGAGCTTGTAGAGAAGCCATCTTTTAATTGAGTGGGAAGTGTGCTTAAGAGCGTTATCCTGTGGGAAGTAACTACGACCTTCTAACACTCGATTGCGAACACTTGCTACTAAGAGATTGTTGATTTAATGCCTTTCCTCGTTTTTTCATACTTAAGTTGCGTAGCACTAAAATTCCTCCATTGTCAAATTTCTATCGATATAACGCGGTTTTTCAATACCAACAGCATCATTGAAATTTGTACCATTTGATTAATTTTGTAAATAACGATATGTCTAAATCGTTGTTCCATTAATTGTTATTTATAAGTGGACTACACCCGTAAACTAGCTGTATTCAAATTCCAAGCTGTCCCTTAAACCAACTTACTCTAAATTGCCACTTTGATGATAAGAAATTGTGTGAACTCTGGTATCAGAAACTAATTATCGAACTTCTCATACTAATCAGTTTGTTATGGTCACAGAAAACAATTTTGTGGTGCTTCAATTTCTTCGTAGTATAGATTAGAATCTTCCATTACCGTGATTGTTCGGAGATGTGTGTATGTTTCAGCGCTTGTGTTCTCTTATCGTATATACTACGGAATGCATCTATTTCCTTGCCATTTACAGCAATATCTTGATGTTGTTCATTGAAAGAGCTTTAATGAAATGAGACTGCGTAAGCTTCGAAGTTCTGCAAAATCTACTAGTTTCTTGGTCGATGTGCATCGCTTGTGTGTGACTCACGATGCATACACTCCTGGTGTCTGGAGTCGATACTCTATTGTGAAAAATGGTAGATCGTGTTTTGAACAACGATTTGGGGTCGTAATACTTCCTGCAAGAATACACCGTTGGAATTGTGTAGTTATTATTGTGGGCTATTTAATTCCATTGAACAACGCTAGACAATCCCTTTCGCTTTATTACAACTTTTACTTGTAAAACAAAATATTTTATTTAATACAGTGAACTCTGACAATAGTACCGCAAGAGAAGAGCGTTGCCCCCACTGGCAGAGAGCAATGTGGCAATTTCAACTATCGCTCTCTGGCAATATTGCCACATGTAGCAACGGTGTTTTATTTGCGGTTTGTGGATTTATTGGGCTCCTCATCTGCCCATAATCATTAATTCATCCTTCATCATGGATACATTTTTGAATAGTTAATTATCATATTTATTAAGAATTATATATTAAGAATTTCAAATAATTCATTCATAGATAATTATCAACTTATAATAAGGTGATTTTTGTATTATGTATATATCAACTATTATTCAATATAGTTACTTCTACACAATTATGAATCACAGCATTGAAAACCTTCAAATGAGGGGAGTGCGAGCCTCGAGAGCGGTGCAGGAGTGGGGGCATCGCTGGAACAAAAATTAGCGGAAACGGCATTATAGACAGAGGCACTACTGCCAGAGTTGACCGTAAATTGTTTTTTCCTAAATAGTTCTTGGAATTCAATGATATTGTCGAATGTTACCGTTGATTCCGGTGAGGTTTTTAAATGGGTCTAGCAAAATGAAGCGTTCAAAATGGCGCCTGCGTTGGCCATTTTGCAGGACCTCCTCTACCAATCCATTGGTGAGAAATTGTCGAACGGGCGGGCCCTACGTAGTCCTGTTGAAAATAAAAACGGTGAACAAATAGTATGGAGGATGGGAATGTACAGCTCTCGCAATATAAGTTGGCGAAGGGTGGGAGTGAGTTCGCGCAGATAGAGGAGGGATACATTGCCTATCATTCGTCCTGCAACGTAATGGTTATTCCTATGCACTATCTGAATCAGACAGGTGGGAGGTACGTGTCCTAAATACGTTTACGGCGCATCCTCACCGCTCGCCAACTTATATTGCGAGAGCAGTAACGTACGTGTATCAGTTTAGTTGTGAATGTAAAATAAGTAGAAGTATTTGCAGTTTCATCTGAGTTGTTGCTCAACTCGTATCAACAAAAAGATAGAACATTATGCAAATTCATGTCTCCATCCACGTCTTGCTGGTTCATCACCTTCTGCACGATATGTGGTTCGGCCGTGTTTTGTAACGACTCTAATACTCAACTAAATTAAAATTATGTTGAATAAAACAATTTCACGTACTAGGATTTTGGGATTGCTGGCCTTTTAAAAAATGTGGATTGTCATCTGCTTAAAGGGGGCAATTATGTCAACCATTTCACCACGAAAATACATGCATTTGTCGCAAATATTTTACACCAATTCGGAGATAATTCGAATTTATTCACCTATCTCTCCACAAAATTGTATTCGTCTGGCATAATCATCTTCAGTTAATCCTAGAATGATCTGTACGGAAAAAATTATCAAGATTAAGTAATATCTCCGTGTTTTCCACATTCACTTTTATTCGCTTTCTGGTAATCGATGTAGTGTTTGTCTTAATTCTTTTCTGCCTCCCGCCTTTGTTTTCCACTCTCCTATTCCCATCATCTTCTACACTTTCGTTCCTACTTTTTCGGCGCTCCTGTTCCTTTCCTAGCAATTGGTTTCCTTTTCGTTCTCAGCTTCGGCATTCGTTAATTTGACATTTCCTCTATATGGCCTAACTATCCAAGTCTGTATCTGTATGTGTTTTATCACACTTGGTTGCTTGCACAATCTTTTCAATTCTTTGTTCGTCCTTCTTTTCCAGTTGTCTTGTTTTCCTTTCCCGATAGATAGCTCCCAGTATTTTTTCCCATCTGCTTAGAATTTCTTCTGTTTTGTTCGATATCCACGTCTCTGCTGCAGATGTTACTGTTGGTCTTAGTACAGTTTGATATATTCTGGTTTTTGCCTTTTTGGATACATACCTGGAGCTCATTAGTGCCTTCACGCTACCAAATTTTTGATTTCCTTTAATTATTCTAGCCGTGATCCTGTACTTTCAGCTTTCTCTCTTCTGCTTGTTTTCGGTACCAGTGACCAGCAGTAGGTCACACTCGATCTATAGCCGATGTGTTAGTGTTGCATCATTACTATAGTTCCATCAGCTATTCATTTCCGATTTATAATACTTTGTCCTAGTTGCAGTTCGTTGTCATATGATTATTGATGTTGCAACCTTTGCCCCTCTTAAACTATTGCTGTATCTTTTATTGTTTTATTTTGTTTTTAATACTAGAAAAGCACTACCGATATCTAATCTTCATATTACGAGTAGTTTAAACCCAATAATGTAATAGTAATCCATTATTTTATTCTTGTTAGTCATCCTTACATTTTGTGTTTGATAGAATAATTTTTTAACCCCTAATAAATTACTTTGAATTTTGAGCTCTTACAGTCAGATTAAATACGTTAAATTTCTTAAACAGTTGCATTTAAGTAAGTATACCTTTTTACTTACAAATTTCCTTCTCTAGCAGTTTAATTTCAGTAATCAGTATCCTCTCATTATTTATTATTATTTTTTGTGTAGTTACGTCTTTAAGTTTGGAAAGTACAAGTGCCGTTGTATGTTTCTTGTTTTCTTCTCTATGTCATCGATACCGGTACAAATGAAGTACTGACCAGTATTGACTATACCTTTATATTTTCTTGTTTCAATGCCTCATATGAATTTCACAACTTCCTTGTTACCTCTTTTCCTCTTTTCCCTGTACATTTTTAGCATTTCGTGTTGTTTTCGTTTTAGTGTTTACTATTGTGATTACTTTCTGACAATACATTGATTATCCAGGATGGGCCACAAATCTTTGCATTTGAACGGGATTGGTCACGCGCGGGACCTGGGTTCTTGGAAATTTAGTCGTAATATTGCGCTTCGCAGTAGATCAATGCGCACTGGGTTCAATATTTTTACAAAAATAACGATTTATACGTGACTGCTGGCCGCCTATTTCGTTCGCATTATTGATTACACAGTCTAAATCAGTGTCCTAGCTGAAATTTAATAAATTCGTGGATCGAGAAGTTTGAAGTTGACTACCACTAAAAGACAAACAGGACGGCGTTTGTACGCGACGATTCGAGCTTGTCGGCCCGCAAGCGTTTAGATGTCCTGGCAGTACCACGATCATCTTTACGCTGAATGATGAAATTGGATTTAAAACTGCATACATGCAATAAGATATAGTTGGAGCAAGATTTAAGGGTGTTTCGTACTTCTTTTCAAGATCGGTTAAATTTAATTTTTTTATTGGTTCCAAAACTATCTTGAAAATGGTATATTTGACCTTTAAAAGTAGGTAGTGTGTGTAACGATAAAATACTAGTTTTTTACAACGTTAAGAGCTACAGCTTTAATTTTTCTGCCATCACAAGTAAAGCACCAGTAAGTTTACGGGCTCGAAATTTTGCATACCGTATATTCGTTACGATATCTACGACTTGTCATCGAGCTTCTTTTGTAAATTCCTTTATTATCGTTACTTTCTTCAAGCCCAA
Organism: Chrysina gloriosa; assembly: GCA_038088585.1. Classification (NCBI taxonomy): domain Eukaryota; kingdom Metazoa; phylum Arthropoda; class Insecta; order Coleoptera; family Scarabaeidae; genus Chrysina; species Chrysina gloriosa. The sequence continues at coordinate 54,379,427 of CM076093.1, forward strand.
AAATGATGGTAAGCCCATGGTCATTTTTCTATTCCGTAATCGAGGTTAAATTCAACAGCAAACAAGGGATTTATAAAAAAGCCCGATGACAAGTTGTAGCTATTGTAACGCGAATACACGGTATTCAAAATTTCGAGCCCGTAAGCTTACTGATCCTTCAGTTATGATTGCAGAAAAATTAAAGCTGTGGAAGGTCTTAACATTGTAAAAGGCTAGTATATTATCGCTACACACATTACTGTTGCAGGTCACATACAATTTTCAAAATAGTAATAATAAAAAAAAATACCGATCTTGAAAAAAGGTACCAAACACCCTTAAAACCGAATTGAAAACATTTATCGACACGGGAGACATAGCACGCCTCCCATCCTCTTTACTTGCCCCCGCAGCTCAGACTAAATCCGGTCTGATTATTTTTGTAGGATTATCACAAAAGTCGGGTTTACCTAAATAAAGCAGCAATAAAACTCTAACTTTAGGAGAACATTCTTCAAGAAATAATCATAAATCATGGCCCACTTGTATATTCCTCATTCTTTGTACCTAATAGCCCCTTTATGATTTCCTGGTCTTGGTTTCTTGTTCATGCTACGTTCTTTCATTATACTATTTGCTTTTCACATTCTTTGCTTGACAGTTAATTTTATCTGGTTTGAATAGCGTTAATAAAGTTATCGTTTGTACTCGTAATTATAGGTATGCCCTTTTCTGCGGGCAGTAATTATGAATTCATTACCGATTTTTCCGTCAGTACGCTAGTAGTACTTCCTGTTTTATTATCCGTCTTTAATTTTCTTTTCTGTTTTCCCAATAATATCCCCTCTGTCTTTTGCTCTCGTGGCTACTATATTATTTTTCTGGTGGTCTTTGGATTATAAAATTTTCTTATTTCATCTGTTGACTTAATTTTTATCTCAATATATTTTTTGCTTAAATTCAGGATGTGGTATTGCTTTTCTCAAATCTTTTATTCAGTGCATTGGTTTTATGTTATTTGTTCTCCGGAGAGTTTTGATTTTTATATAACCGATGAATGAACTGAAGAAGGGCGGCCCTTATAAACTTACAATATAATTAAATACGTTAGAGCAAGTTTATAATCCTCTAATTAAATCTTGAGGACTGTATTTATGAGTTTTTAAATATATTTTTATCCACAATTCCCTAATTCTTAGTCGGCGCGCAACAAAGGCGGGTTAGTGATTATGCGTTGGCCCATTTAGGCGCACTTGGATTTGATCCTCATTAAGCTTAAATGGGTGGAAGTGCTGCCCGACGTATAAAAGAAGTAAGCTCGATCCAATAAACAAGTCAAAAATTGGAGCAAATAAATGAAACATTTATCACAACGTAAGTTCAAGTGAATGCTACAACAGAAAAAATGTATTATTTTTTATCAGCTCTTTTCTCTTTTTCGCAGTAGTGCTATCAAAATAAAGTGATGTATTTATTACGCAGAGAGCAGTACAGCGGAGAACTAAATGTTATAACAATTTGGTAGTAACATTTAGAAATGCACATGTGTATATATTAATTAAAATTATTTCTTCGGGGTCTCGGAGAGTAAAAGTGTGATTAAATAAGAACAGTAGTACCTGAATTGACGTTTCGCTATATAGTGCATAGCATCATCAAATTGAAATTAAACAATAAAATAATCATGGCAATAATAGTTCTAACAGTTCATACCTAATGTGCTTGAAGTAAAATTTTAGAATACATGTATCACTAATAACGGTCCATGTACAGTAGAGCGTCGATTATTCGAACCGATTTCGTCGGGGTTGGTTGGGATAATCAAAATGTTCTAAAAGCTTAAAGAGAAAAAGGAAGGTGTGATCGGATTCGTCTTGCCGTTCTAACCGCCTGAATGCCAAATCCAATGCTTGAGAGGCCTTAGCCTGAGTTGGTCCCGAATCATTTTCATCTAGATTGTCATTTCTGTCAGCATGTGTGTGATTGTTGTCATGTAGTAATTAGTGAACAATTTCGTCATCGTCCCTCAGCATCCGATACTCTTGATCACCACTATCCACAAGTAGCAACTCATTCACGTTTCTTTCATCACAATCAGTGAAATCACCAACCTTGCTCAACGCCGTCAACATTTTGCCGGGTTCATTGTCAGGTTTGCCGATTTGTTTTCCATCTTTAGATTGTTTCAATAGCCTATTCCACTTTTTTTTTATTATTATTATTTATTCAAGGTGCTGTTTTTTTTTGATTCCATTCCATACTTCGACCAATATATACCCGCACTTTATTGATTCGATTCCTTTTTGTACTTAGAAATAATTGTTTCTTCGTCATTTTTATCCCGTAAAAGCAGACAATGCTGTTTTCAGTATAGTTTTCTCAATTTTTGATGACGCTGTGGTTCATAGGTTAAATTAAAGAAGTTACATTAGGGGGAAAACTTTACATCGAACATATTGACTTTATTCAAAGATTGAGGTGATGGATATAACGGAGCATTGTCCAATGTGGGTGGCACCTTCCTTTTCGCGCAATGCTGCCACATTCTTTTACTTCACGAATTAAATTGTGTTCAATCCATTGCGAGAATTCGGTCTTCGCCCCCGCTCCTTTTTTGGCAGGTATATAACCGAACCTTCTATTTAAAAAACGACGGGGTTTTTGGATTGCCCTATTAATAGCAATGTATTGTAAACAAAATCCATGTCATATTCATTCTGTTCAAGAAAAACTGCTGCTGTTACCACTTAATTTTTCATCTTGAATATCGATTTGCCTAATCGCATGCCCTAACTTTTCAGCCAAGTTTCATGATTAATTCCACCACTTTTTCATATAAAATGGGTCCAGATATGGACTGCATAGGAGCCCGTTTTCGCAAAAGTCAACTAAATATACCATCTTCCAACACTTCGGATTATAGTTTGTTTCATAGTTTTACGATATGAACTGCCCTCCTCACAGTATCGATCAAGTGCACACCTAGTGATTGAATCAAAATGACTTTTATTCCCTTGATCGTTGATTTACCTACCACCACGTATTTGTGGCTAGTGCCTGACCCGTTTCACCTTTCTTCAGCCACGTAAGGATTTCAGTGTTACCTCGTTTCTTCTTCGTCGATATTTTGTAAGTTCTACTTAAAATATGTGACCACAAACTCAATGTACACGTCACAATGAATGATTTGAAAGTGAGAGCCTTGATAGGTAACCGACCGTAGAATGAAAAGGGATTAAGTGAAAAATTTTGTAAACAAATTATACATAACCTTTAGTAAAGAAATATTGACACAGCTAACGACCCTCTTTCTAAGAATTAATAATGCTTTTTATACGTGAATCGCCTCAGCAGTTGACTACTTACTTTATATTTTTGATTTCCCTAAGCAAAATTTCGAAATCTGTGGCAAACCAAGAGGAGGACCCGTTTTCCCGACATTGCGTTCTCAACAAATACTCTGTTAAAGCATTGAGTGCTAACGATGCTCGGTCAGAACCGACATTCCCTGATTCGATTTTTATTTTCAATGAAGCCAGTTCGGATCGTTGAATGTCTGAATAACTGATATTTGGATAGTCGACGCTCAACTGTAATTTAATTATTAAGAAATAAACATGTTAAGGCGGGGGTGTAATATGTATAAGTATTGTTGTAACATTATTCTGCTCTCTGTAACGGATCACAGTACACTAACATACCCGAACATATGTGAAACAGAGGCGAAAATTCAAAATTATGAAAGTATTTCTTTAGTGAGAACTCATAAAGGAGAGAAAGGAGAACTGTTTGCATGAAAAGATACGTATAGAATAACGTGTTTTTTGTTGGGTCTAACATCCCAAGATGGCCAGTATACTACCCAGAAAAATTCTGCCTAAACTTGCACGCACCTGCTACTTCCTTCACTTATGTGCATCGCACTGACAATGTAACATCGGCAACGCGTACTCCTCAACAATTTTTTTGTAGATTTGTAGAGGAGTTCAATGTAATATTTTTGCACATATTCTTATCGACGGAATTCCCAATTTCTAGAAAATACTATCTCTTGAAATTTGCGTCAATATCTCGAAAACTATAGGAGATACTAACAAAAGTTCAGACAGATTTTTAAGTGTGTGAAGGGTACTAAATGATAGCATAAGATTTTCAAGAGTATTTGTGGGGGTAGTTTCTCTATGGAAATTAATAAATTTTGAAAGAACGATTATTCTACTATTTAGTGCTCTTCAAAGAATTAAGAATCTGTCTTAACTTTTTATACCTGCAATAGTTTTCCAGATATTTGCACAAAGCAATGCTATTTTTATTAGAGCGCCCTCCACTACACAAATGGGGGATTCCGCTGAAAAAGTGCAATAACGTTACACAGGATCTATCTACAAATCCCCTAAATTTAATTTTGGGGATTCGTTACATAGAGCAGAAACAACCTTAGTACAATACTTCCACATATTTAACTCTCGCCGTAAGAAATCTTAAATTTTACAATAATTAAGTTACATCGACGGTACGTGTGTTTTTAACCGATTTCCAAAAAGGAGAAGGTTATCAATTCGTAGTGTATTTTTTTATGTTTGTTCGCGCATAACTACTCGACGCGTTGACCGATTTTAATGATTCTGGGTGCATTTAATACAGCGCACATCCAAAATGGTCCCATATAATCTTGAGCCGATATCGAATTAGTGCTGGGCTAATATTAACAAAAAACCAACAATAACAGGACTCTTATTGTATGAGTGGTAGCAACCCAATCAGCAGGCGATGCAATCAAGCGATCACAAGCGGAGATTCTTATGTGATGTCAGGGGTTGGTCGTGTTTTTTTATTTAACCTGTTATCGCTATACTATCGCTAACTATAGGCAATTACCGTCGAAAAAATATGTTCGCTAGCATTACGAGAACGTTGCTACAAAAATATTTCATGTACATATTATTTGTGCATTAAATAATTTGACGTTTCGGGGACAGAAATAAAAAATATATATGTATGTACTTCAATTTTAGTAAATCCAAAGTCGTAATCCTATTTATTCAAAGAAAAGATTAATACAGAAATTGAGGTTTATGACAGGTGTGTCTCTATTATTATTTTTCCTGTTCTAATTATAAAATATGTTCAATTTAAAATTGGTATCTAATTAATTTGTAGGTTATGCGAAAAGTAAATAAGTTAATTTTGAATGACCAGAGAATCGAAGAATTAAAACTGCAATGTACATGTCCATTTACGATTTTTTTTCATACGGGCGGCTGCCTTTGTTGCTCTTCCCATTATGAACTAAAAATATAAACGCAAACAAAACAGTAAAAAGTATGAAATAAAAAATTTTTGAAAAAAAAATTAAACCGACTTCCAATTGAAGGCCACAACCGAAGAATCAGCATACAACAATTTTGTATAATATATATAATAATCTCTTATTTATTTTATTTCATTATTTCTTACCTAGAACGGATCAAATTTAACTTTTGGGAGTGGGCGCCAAGCATTGAGATATCCAAGATATTCGTAAATAATAGCAGCATATATTGGTAGTATAGTATAATATTTTATTAGAGATAACCTATAAGGAGTGTTTTCTGTTGTTTTAATAAAGAAGGCAACTCATAGGTGTTATTTGCTTGCATGAAAACCGCAGGTAGTTTATTGCTTTCGTATTAATAGTGTATGATTGTTATTCTTTCTTTTGAATTGTATTTTGAAACTCAAGTTCTTTTGAAAATAACGTCGACGTGGGCATTTACTGGACTGCAGGTATGTATCTTGAGTAAAAATACGTTTAAGTAATAAATACATATACGGAATGCTAATAACAAAACGTGACAGAACGGTAATTCCGTTAGATTAGGATATATATGTAGATTTGAGTAACGTATACGATTGCATATGAATACAAAGAAAATAATTTGGTGCCGACTCCCGAAAGTTAAATTTGATCCGTTCTAGGTAAGAAATAATGAAATAAAATAAATAAGAGATTATTTTTTCTTTTTAGAACAAAATTATTGTATGCTGCATTTTCGGTTGTGGCCTTTAATTGGAAGCAGCAAGAACAGCAGGTACGAAGTGTTCGAATTATTATTGTGGCGATACTTTGATTGTTTAATTTCAAGCTGATGAAGCTCTGCATTAAATATCAAAGTTTCACTTCATATGCTGTTGCATTTGATTAATCACAATTTTAGTGTCCTAGAGTTCCAAGAAATAATTGTAATTAATTTCACACTGGACAAGAGACTGATATCATAGGCACTAAATGTACAGCAAATTAACTTCTTGAGTTTGATAAGATTTGGTAAGGACTTCTGAATTTAAGTTGATAATTACGGTAATTAATAAATAAATAATTACGTAAATATGGGTTAATAATTTATTTTGTGTATATAGGTACATTATGTATGTAGGAACAAACATAAACATACATAAATGCGGTATTTGCTTTTGTATTGTAAAAATGGCTGCCGATGATGTCTTCTTGCCAAGCGTTGGCGTCGCTGTTTTGCATTGGCGATGTCCGTACTCTAAACTTGTTTGGTTGTGCTTCGGTTTATGTAATATGTTTGGTTATCGGATTATTCAATACTGTTCCTACTGTTTTATTTTCTCTATAATTATTTCATGAAACAGTTTATTGAAGTATTCTTACAATCTCGTGATTTACTCCATTTTGAATTAACTCGAACCTGGTTTTTATTCCTTAGAAAGAACATGTCATGTGATGTGCGTAGTAACTAGCTATCTCTTTTGTTTTCTAACGGTTTTTGCAACGTGTCTGTTTATCGGGTGGGATGTAGGTGCGTATATTCATTTGATTTCTCGGTTAAAATAATTTAATCAATGTGGTTAGTTGTTTAAAATGCCAACTACTTATTCATTAGCAAAGCTTTGTTTATAAAGAGAGGAACATTTGGTGCAGGTATTTTCTAAACTTTAGTTTTTATTTATTTCGATATTTTTACATATATGCGAAAATGCTTCCCTTCGTCTGGGCTAGCAACGATCGTATAGTAAGTATAGTGTTTTGTCAAAACCTCAAGGATACACGGTACCAAAAAGAAAATAGAGCTACTCACAAATTTAGGTGTGTTATTGTTAGATGAAAATTAAAGCGTGTCAATTATTTTCACGAAATTTTTGCATAATATGAACTGAATAGTATTTGAAGACGTATAGAAATTGAGGATAGCAATTTTAATAAAACGAATTGAAATATAATAATTACAACATTACTGCGAGAAAATGTTTAAAGTTCTTTGTTTTCCACCATCACAAAATTAGGCATACCTCGTCTTTTTTTGTATGTTTATATTTTTTGATAAATGTGTGCTGTGGTATGTATTACAGCTTTTAAGCACTGTAGATAGATAAATGATGCAAATTTAATATTTTTGTTACGGATGGTGACATGTTTTTATGCATATTTATATAATATTGTTCGTGGAATTGGTTATATTTGTTCACTTTTGTTTGCTGATACCCCATTTTAGAACTTCCCGTGTGTGCTTAATCGAGATTGATTCTGGAGAAGCAGGGGAGAGCAATTTAATTTTGGCACATGGTCATGCCATGTAATTCCTAAAATTAACAAAACCACCCTTGTCTATGTATGTCTAAATACAATCTGTTAAATACAGTTCTTGTTTTCTATGACCTGATAAGGTGCTATAATATATCTTATAGCAGCAGATTCGGTTGCTTCTTGACTTAGAACTGAATTTGTAAATTCTTTAAAATAAAGATACGTTTTAACCTTCCTATACTCACGCATACGGTCTGTGAGACCGATTTATATAGTATAGTATACGTCTTTCATTTTGACGTGAGTATAGGAAGGTTAAGAACATATGTTTCTATTGATTCTTGTTGTATTTAATTTTTGTAGACTGGCTGGTGTCAACTCGGAGAAACTCGGAGATTGGACACCAAATTCAGTCTGAAATATAGGAATGCGTCTCGAGGTCAGGTGTGCGTTGTAAAAATGTAAGGTTCCGTAGAACATTTTACGTAGTGGTTGTGATCGTGTGAATATTCAGTACAGTAGCTATACTCTTTGTTCATGTCAGTTCAACCACTGGAGAACGCTGTGGAAACTTATATTTTGCCAGTGCATACTTGACTTTGAAGCGCATTCCTATATTTAACGTACTGTATATATTCCAAGATGAGCATTTCAGAAAACCAGTGCTAACTATTACTACTACAACTACAGCTACTACACCGTTTATAAAAAGGTTAGGTTTAACGTTGGTCCTATAGATGCCTTCACAATGGCCAGAAAATATATTTTGATCATCTTATCTTTATGACAAGAACAAATACGTATCATTTTTTCCATTAATTGACAACAATTGTATATATTCCAATATTGCGCTACATGTCCTTATTAATTTTTAGATGTTTACTAGCCTGTCTACCCTTTCAAGAATGAAGAGATGTTAGTTTGCGGCAGTATCGTGAATGGATACTTGGATAGGCGTTTGTTGAAGGTTTTACATAGTGATCATCCAGAGGTAATTGTTATATATTGCTTTTATAAATCAAGGAAATACATATTAAGTTTCAAAATAAAGGAGACTTTCCTCGATAAGTCAACCAGTTTCCATTGTTTATGTAGTATCACTGACATTGTATCATATCCGTAAAAATCTTCATTAAGTTGTTCATTTTATATTATTTATATAAATGATTGTGTAGCGAGCAGTTTTTTCCGTGTGATATAGTTTCGGCAACCTCTCCTCCGAGTCGTGGTCTACCGCTTAATGCTTTAGGTCCCGTTCAATTCTGATCCTGATGACCTGCGTTTAAGGCTTGGGTAATCCAACGAGTGGTCCATTTAGTCACGTTAACAATTGAGTACCTCCGATTCGGTTATCTAATGTGATACCCGCTACCTCATAATATATAATTCCAGAATGGACTTGAGCGTGGCAACTGGGCGTGAGTACAACATATGGGGTCTTTTTCATTATCATTTGTGCCTCAATATAATTGATTAATAAGTTGTTTTTGATGGTTTAAATCGAAAAATTATTAGAACTTTAAAATCCTTATGCTTGCGTAACAACATGCTGTGCTAATGCAGAGTTATACTTTCCAGGTTTTTACTAACTTAACTTGCATGCTAGAGGAAATAATTGAAGGTCCTCCAATGGATTTGGAGGACATTGATTGAGCTGCTAGATACGGTAAGGTTTACAAGTTTGCTTTGGTTTATTGCACTATCAAATTAGAACACTTTTGAATTAGTTGCAGGGAAGTTTATTCTTTTAGTTCAACTCTTTGGGAACGGATTTTTTTTTTTTCAAAGAAACGATTTTAGATTATAGAACAATATTCCTGGCTAGAATTTTAATACTTATTACAAGTTCTTGGAAGGTTATGAAATATATTGTGCTGAATTAATCTTAGTTTTATTTGACTAAATAGTGTTGGAGAATAATCAAACAATCCAACAATCATTATGCGGATAGATAATATTCTAGGACTTACAGAAAGTTGATTTGTCTTTGTAGAATGTGTTTGGACCACTATAAATTTTCGCTACACTTCTTCAATGAAAAATGCATCGCGTTTGAAAGATTTGGCAAAATATAACTTACAAAAATATATAAAGCATTGGATGTGTCAATTTTTGGGGCTCTAAATTATGTGGGGGAAGGGATGGTAAGTTTAATAAGGATATTTATTAGGCCGAGTGCTCCAATAACCTGTCTGTTGAACGGGCTGTTGTTTTGCACCACAAGCTTTCGATGCTTATATTTCGAAGAGTTCATCAATTCTGTTTTAGGTTACAGGTTATTGTATCTTATTTTATTTTTGCTTATAAATATCTCGGCAAAGGTGCTTACAAATTAGGAGAGTTTCTTTGATTAATCTATTTTCAAAAGTAAATTTACTTTCAATTGATCAGTATATCATTAGCCGGAAAATACTCAATTAAAGAATAGTTCAAGTAATATCTCCTGTCGTTGCTTTCACAAGTAACTAACAATTGGAACTGTACCCAGCGTCTGGTATACTATGTACTGTATTAATGCATAGTTATATGTTGTAGGTATGTCTTGCATCCTAGAGGAGAGAACGGGACAATTTTCGGCAGGCATCCAAAGCGTTCGAAGGACTCTGATGGGGCTGCTACATATTAACTATCCGAAGGTAAAGTTTACAATTTAGCTTTTGTTTTATTGTACTACAGAATTAGAGGACTTTGGAATTAGGTTTTTTCAAGTTCCTTATTTACTCAGTTCAGCTCTTTTGAAATTTAATATCATTTACAAGGAGCAGTTATCGATTACAAAATAATATTCCGGGCTTATACGTATTATTCAAGGTGTATCTGGCTTACGAAATAATTTGTAATCCTCCGACAATGCTTCAACAAAAATGATATTTTTGCTTAAAGTTAAGATTAATACATACTCACATGCAGCTACTTATGAGTGTTATCAAAAAGTATTTCTTGCCTTTAAGTAATTTTTCTGACGAATTGCTTTACATTTATTACGTCTGTTGGATCTTGCCTCAATACATTTTCTCATACACCCTACCTAGTCTACCAGTAGTATTGTTTTCAAGTCGGACATACCAATTTTGAGGCTATTCATTAATTTCTGTCATTTGTTCTTGCTTTATTCCTTCAACTGGTGTATGTCATGAGTTTGTTACGTTGTATCTTACTTTATTTATGTTTATAAATATCACAGTTTTCAAAAGTCAATTTCCGTTCAATTGATAAGTCCCTAAATAATGGATCATTAGCCTGAAAATACCCAATTAAAGAATAGTTCCAGTAATGGTGTCGCGTCAGGAGCGGACTCGTCAAAATGGACGGGTACTTAAATCACGACACAAGCGGACGCTTCAGTTTATCTCATGACTCATAGCAACAAACCTGCGACATTAGCGGACACCTATTATAATATATATGTATATACATATGTATTTATGATTTGTAGGCTTGTTATACGTATACTATAATAAAAACTCATAAAAGTTTATTTATTGTTTATTCAAGTTTCTGAATATAGGCTAATGTCCGCAAACACTTTTAAACCACCAGTTTCATTGTACTTTACTAGTGTTGCTATTCGTTCGTTTAGTTTTATATATATATATATATATATATATATATATATATATATAAAAATTTACTTTCAATTGACCAGTACCTAAATTATTGTATCATTAGCCGGAAAATACCCAATTAAAGAATAGTTCAAGTAATATCTCCTGTCGTTGATTTAACATGTAATTAACAAGTGGAATTGTAAACGCATGTTGCGTCTGAGAGAATATACTGCATTAATGCGTAGTTATATGTTCTAGGTATGGCTCGTCTTGCATCCTAGAGGAGAGAACGGGACAATTTTCAGCAGCCCTCCAAAACGTTTGAAGGACTCTGACAGAGTTGTTATATAATAGTCATCCGAAGGTAAGGTTTACAATTTTGCTGTTATTTTATTCCGCTACATTATTAGAAAACTTCCTAATTATTTTTCTCAAGTACTTTATTTATTCCGTTCAACTCTATCTAGTGATGTTTCTCTGTTTTTTATCGTACCTTCCTCCATGCAGGAAAGGAAAAACTAGTATAAATTATTTTGTCGCATGTTAAATTGAGATATAGAGGTCGATGTTTCGCTTAGTGTTTGTAAGGTGGTTCATCAGAACTGTGAATGGAATACCAAAGTAATAGGGTAACCCGACGTATTAACAACTGTAATTCCATTTAAATAGGTTCAACCTACGATGTATTTTACTGTAGTTGGACGCAAAATATTAGTACGAGTTAGAGAGATACAGATTCGGCGCAGATAAAGATACATTCTGTCACTGACAAAGTTTAATGCATTGCAATAGTTGTTGGATTTATGGAATAAATTTTGTTGTTGAAGTTCATGTTAGGAAAGTTTTAATGGATGTTTTTTTTTCTTATCTCCTTTTGTTGGGATAGGGCAATAAATAAAAACTAATAATTATTATAAAAGAAAGTTCTTTTATTTAATATCAACGCACAAGAAAGACCGGCCGTTTATGTTAGCGATCTACAACCGACTCATACAAAGTTACTTCACCCATCGATACATTTGATACCCGAAGACTGTTTATATTGAACGCCATGATATATCTTAGCTGACGCAGGTCGGTCCTATTCAAGTACATAATTTACTACGGGCCGATGTGTTTATGTATCAATTCATTTTTGTTTGTATGGCGACGTTCGACTCGCATTTAAGATGGTGAGAATATAATTATTCCACCACCGTTTTCCAACACCTTCATATTGTATTCTCTTGAAATTTTTCGGTTCTGCCTTTTAGTTTCTTCTGTTCTATCCTCGAACACTCTGGTGGTGTTTTTGTTGTTCTTTTCTTAGTTCTTCAATTTCATTCATCTAAGTGATTTATTGATTTCATTATTAACGTAATCATTTCGCCCTTCGTTATTCTATACTCCGCAATTATTTGCTTAATTTATTTAAAATTTATTTCTTAAGTCAAACTTTCCTTCTTTTATTCATTAGTTTCGTTTAAAGCTACCGAAATAGCTGTTTGAGTGCCAACAGCCTTCATTATTATTTTTGCAGAAATGGAAACTAATAGAAATGACTAATTTTTTCATTATTATGAATTATCAGTGTATTATCATGTGTATCAGAGAGAAACAACTTCAAATGTTTTTATTGTGTGTCCATCGGCCTTTTATTTATGTTACCATAAGGCATTCATATTCTTCAGTTACAATCGGTGGACCTAGTTAACAGGGTTTATTTTCAACAATAGTTCCGTTTTTAACTTCGTTATGATAACATAGATAGACGGTACAATGTAAATCCAATATACGAATTAACATTATCAAACATAAAATCACCTACTTATATACTACTACTTATATATATGAGGTATTATGAATAATTAACCGTAGGCGTAGCAATTCTTTCCCCAATAATAATTTAAATGTATATATATATATATATATATATATATTTCGTGACCTTTTATACTTATCTTATATGATAGATCTCTACCACTAATAGGTCAATAAAACAAGGCTGGTTTGAACGATAGTTATATTTTCAAATATATTGAAAATATAACTATCGTTCAAACCAGCCTTGTTTTATTGACCTATTAGTGGTAGAGATCTATCATATAAGCCCAATAATAATCTAAATTTTAATTTTTCACAGTATTTTCACAAATTTAACGATTTTAAATCATATACTGTTTATTAGTTTAAATTTAAACAAGGTTTAAAATAATCCCATAACTCTCATCTAATTTCTTAAACGAACGGCTAGGCCCTAACAACATTATAGATTTATTTGTGTTGGTAATATTGGGAACGAACTTAAAGTAGATACTCACAGAATTTTGCACCGGGTATTTGAATCGTCGTCAATCATTTTCGCCGACATAGGGGACGCTCAGACTTAATTCCATCTGATCATCAATATGGGGTTATCTCAAAAGTCGCATTTATTTAAATAAACCAGCAATAGTATTCTAACTTAAGGAGAAAATTGTCAACAAAGCTCAGCCTGTATATTTCTTATTATTAGCAGTGGTCCCTTTATGATTTTTTGGTCTCGGTTTCTTGTTTCTGTCAAATTGTTTGATTATTTTAATTCATTTTCTACTCGTTGACAGTTAATGGGATTTGGTTTGAATAGAGTTAATATAGTTATCCTGTGTACTCGTGCCCCTTTCTGCGTGCAATGTAATCCATTACCAAGTTTTGCTTTGGTACGTTAGCAGTACTTCCTATTTTAATGTCTGTCTTTGACTTTCTTTTCTGTTTTTTCAATAACTGCGGCTTCGTCTTTAGCTCTTGTGGGTACTATATTATTTTTCTTAATTTTTTTTTCTTAATTAAGTTTCTCATATAATCTGTAGACTTGTTTTTTAAATGTGGTATTGTTTTTCTCAAATCTTTCATTTAGTTCATTGATGTTGTATTACTAGCCGATGACAATTCCTTAATTACATACCGGCATTGTTTCAATGAAAAGTTTAGGGTATCTACGATATTTTTTTAAAGAGTCGACTGTAGTTAAGTTTAATGGCTTATTAAGCCCCAAACTAGTATTTGCCATTAGGTCGATGTCTTCTATACAATTTAACAATCTACCAATGGGAATCTTTTTCTACTTCTGTTTGCGATGAACACTGGTACTGGTTCGTCGCCGCTTCCGTTCGGGGCACTTTCGGCGTGGGTCGAGCATCTCCGGAGAAATTCTACTCTTCATTTTAGGTGTTTCCTTGCGTAGTCTCCGCCCCGGTGTTTAGCTATAGCAGATCCTACCAAAGTCGCCCCCTAGCATGTTCTCGGTCCAGCCACAGAGTTTATCACAAGCACATAAGCTTTCCACCACGTCGCAATCAATAGTTTGTTACTACATATACTTAATATTTTCCATTTCTGTTATAAAGTGTTGGACCCATACCAGTAATAGGTATATAATCAATGAATGAACACAAAAAGGACGGCTCTTATAAACTTACAATACAATTACTTACTTTACAGGAAGTTCATAATCCTCTAATTCAATTCTGAGAACTAATTTTGAGTAGTTAAATGTATTTTAATCCACAATCCCCTGGTCACTAGTTGGTGGACAACCAAGCCGCGGTAGTAATTTATGAATTTTTTCATTTAGTCGCCCTAACGAGCTATTGGTTTAGGGTTTGACCCTCATTAAGATTAACATGTGCGCAAGTGCTGCTCGCGGTATAAAAGAAGTAGGGGTAAGATTATCAATAAACAAATTTAAAATTGGCGTTAATAAATCAACATATAAAAATTACCGCATCACAAATTCAAGTGAATGCCCAATTCATTTCACCCATAGAATAGAAGCATAAGTTGTTTGAACTCCTCATGTTTTGGAGAAACTGATGAGAGTGTGGGAATTCCTCTTGGTGTAAAGAAATTCCCTTCTTCTGATTTAATGAAACATGGGTAACTAACGAAACGTATATTTCATTAAACTAGCTAACGTACTTTACTGTATGATGTATATTTTACCTTAATAAGATAACTTGTGTTCTCTGAGAATGCTTAGTTTATTCTGCTTATTTTTTTATATCTAACTAATAATAGTGGTTATCTGATGTTGACTGCTTAAACTTGATTGGTGATAACAATTGGGAGCGGATCTAATATTTAAGAAGAACTTATGTCCAAATCCCTTACAAGCTATATAGACACGACACAGGTGTGGGAAATTTATAATAGTGTTCTGACCCACGACTAGCCTATCAACAAGATGATAACATTGTAAAGATGCCGCATAGTAGCAGCTGCGAAATTATTGCCATAATAAAAATTATTTGAGACAGCCGAAAATGTGAATAGTTACGTTATTGCACAGTTACCGCCGAATTAGTAATAACTAATAGTATTAATAATAAACTGTATAAAATAATATAATTATATATAAATATAATTATTCGGTAGCCGACCTTTTCGAATAAAGGTATAGTGTAACTGGGGGAATACGCCATAGTTAAGGGAAATTCCATTTCCTTGTCAAATTTTGTCATATATGAATTAGTTTTGCACATTGATCTGTTATATCACATCTATTGTAAACTTAAACGCACTTTCAGTATAGGAAGAATACACTTTTAAGAACATAATTTATAAAAATCGTTGACCCTGCAAAATGGCATATTGCCCAGTGGCTTGGGTAATATGCCATACCAATCGGGGTAATATGCAATATGGAACAAAACATAGAGATACACTTAAATGAACAATTTATTCGTGAACATTATAGCAAAAATAGTTGACCTATAGTTCCTAAATTCCTAAATACATAGCTTAGTAAAAATAATGTTCACCAGATTTACTCCTACAACATAAAGCTTGTCCTGCACAGTTCTCACGTATCCACTTACATTCAAAAATTTTTCAATCATATTTTGGACCATTTTCGGCATAATAGTATCCATTGGATGCAGCACAGTAGTCATTATCATGTTAGTTCATATCACTGTCACTGTCCTGATATGTAATATCTTATGGCATTTTATCCTGACATTAAACTGGCATTTTATAGCAAATGCAGTTATACAGTAGATGTATATTTTACACAATATGGCGGCTTTAAAATAAAGCGGTGAAGCATACAGTAGTTCTATCCTGACTTATACAGTTATAATAACATTCGGGTAGAGCCCCTGCTTTCATAAATTTTACAAAATGGCTTACTATATCTATTGAGAAAGTTGTAAATAGCCTGCTTCAATCTTTGCTTAGCTTATTAACAAAATAAAATTTAAAATATAAGCTACGAGCAGCACTGCCAATGAACACATAAACATTACTGACAAGTACTGAAATGCCCCAACTAGTTACATATGCAATCCTAGCGCCAGTTTCGCTAAATTGTAGAACTGGCGTTTTGCCCTAACTAGCATATTCCCACAGGTTACCCTACCGCCTGAATACAAGTTTTCTTGTTTTCTTTCCTTCTTTTTTTTTTATTGACAGCAGTACTATCATAATAAAGTAATGTATTGATTATGCAGAGGGCACTACAGCGAAGAACTGAATGTTATAACAATTAGGTATTAAAGTTTCGATAACGCACATAGGTATTAATTAAAATTATTTCTTCGGAGTCTTGGACAGTAAAAGTGTGATTAATCAAACGTAATAGGGCATGAA
Source organism: Chrysina gloriosa (assembly GCA_038088585.1). Classification (NCBI taxonomy): domain Eukaryota; kingdom Metazoa; phylum Arthropoda; class Insecta; order Coleoptera; family Scarabaeidae; genus Chrysina; species Chrysina gloriosa. The sequence goes on from CM076093.1 coordinate 54,396,092, forward strand.
GTAACATTTCGCTATGTATTGTGTAGCTTAATCAGGTTCAAATTAAACAATCAAAGAATGCTCGCGCTAATAGTTCTAACAGTTCATACCTGATGTGTTTTTAGTAAAATTTTAGAATACACGTACCCTAATAGCGGTCCATGTACAGTAGAGCGTCGATTGTTCGAACCAATGTTGTCGGGGTTGATTGGGATAATCAAAACTTACTAAAAAATTAATAAAAAAGGAAGATGTAAAATAATCAAACACGGATTTACAAAAAAAGGAAAACATCTTTATTTAACTATAGCACATAGTGGAAAAAAATAAACGACACAAAAAACATGTAAATTGTATACCTAAGATGAATTTGGCAAAAGTCGTAATACTCGTCTGCTTTAGTGATGACTTCCTCGCTATGACGTAATTCTGTTGAGCCGCATTATCCTCTGTGTGTTCGCCTTTCAGCATCAGATACCCTGGATCACCATTATTCACAAGTAGCCACCCATTTACGTTCTCTCGATCACAAGCGGTGAAAATACCAACGTTGCTCAACGCCGTCAATATTGTGCCGGGTTCATTGTCAGGATCGTCGATTTGTTTTTCATCTTTAGATGGTTTCAGTAGCTTATTTCACAATTTATGCATGCATGCATGCTTCGACCAGTATATAACAGCACTTAAATCGTTTTTTTTTTGTACATCGAAATATATGTTTCTTCGTAGTTTTTATCCCGTAAAAGCAGACGACACATTAACGATTTTTGCTGTAGTTTGTTCAATTTTTCGATGACGCATTGGTCTGCTGGTTAAATTAAAGAAGATACATTATGGGGAAAAAGCTTTACATCGAACCTTATTCAAAGATTCAGGTGATGGATGTGACGGGGCATTGTCCAATAGGAGAGCAACTTGCCCTCTTTGCCGCAATTTTGCCAATTTTTTTTACCCTGGAATGGAATTGTGTGTAATCCATTTCGCTAACAAATCGCTCTTCCATCTACCCGTTTTTTGACTAGTGCATGTTAACGGAACTTTCCCATTTTTAAAAGAACGTGGCTTTTTCGATTATGCTATCAAAAGTAGTGGTACTCGTAAGTGTCCCAGTTGCTTTAGCACACACCATGAGTGTGATACACTTCTTTCTGATCTTGTAACGTGGAGCTGCGGATTGTTTCGTTTGCATTGTAGACAAAATCCATGTCATATTCATTCTGTCCACGAAATCGTTTTAAATTCTGCGAAAAGAAAACTGGTGCTGACGTGTCGGTACCTAATTTTGCACCATGAATCTCGATTTGGCGATTTCCATGTCATAATTTCAAATTTTCTCTCTAGAACTTGCGAATTACAAATCACCACAAAACTTCACGTTTAATTCCACATATATGGACTGACCAGAAGCTAGTTTTTGCAAAAATAATTTAGATTTAGTTTGTTTTTTTTTTTCTATAGTTTTACGTTATCAACCGCCCTTTCTCCTATCAAGATTGGGAGCATACGTCGTGATTGGATCAGAATCATTTTTTATTTCCGTGGTTGTTGATTTACCAGCACCGAATCTGTTAGCTAGTACCTGACCCGTTTCACCTTTCTTTAGGGGCGTAATAATTTCCATTTTATCTTTTAATGAAAGCACCACTCGTTTCCTTTTTGCCGACATTTTGTAAGTTTTACCTAAAATATATGACAACAAATTCAATGTACACCTCGCAATGAATGATTTTAAACTGAGA